>CAMAPF010001057.1:0-1200000 GCA_945859915.1 Cuscuta epithymum | reverse complement strand
TGTAGGTTGATTCACTATCGATGGGTACAAGACAACAAAGCGGTGGTCACGGGGGGTGGGGGGATATAGCAAGGGCTGCGATGACGGCGTCAACGGCGATGATGATGGCGGTCATTAGGGTGGCTAGAAGGCATTGATTAATTAAGTATTAATTATAAAAAAGAAACATCACAATAATAAATGTAAATATTAAATAAGGTCATAAGTGATATGGTAAGTCATATTTTTGGAAAATTTAAAAACAATTCTTTTTTTTTTTGCCTTTTAAATATATTTTGGTAATATTGATAAAAAAATGCCTTAAAACTTATGTTATGAGTAGTACTTTTGCAATCTCAATACATTTTATATACTCTAATTAAATTACACTATATTTGTTAATTATTTAATTTTATTTTCTTTCAAGAATTAGCAAGAACTTAAATCAAATCTTAAAATAGTAATCTTTTATAATAATTTACAACTTAATTATTTTAAACAAAATCTCAAAAGATAATATAAAGTTATACTCTCACTTGTCAGTGAGTTAAGTAGTTCATATATTATGTTTTTATTGAAATTGCTATAGTAATTTAAATACTACGTAGTAATATTTATTGTTTAATAAAATTTATTCGTTACCAAGAAAATGGTGAACTGTTTTTTTAGAGTTGTTGATTACAATTTCATTTTTCTAGTTATCTGAGATATGTTACGATGCACTAAAGCTTGTTTAATTATATGCAATATAAGTTTTACCAGTAGTAATTTTTTAATTGTATAGTAGAAATATGGTGGAAAAAACAATTAGATAATATGAGTTTTACAACTTAAAGTTAGAAAGGAATGAATAAAATGAAATAGAAATAAAATTTTCTTCTTCAATTTTACTAATTAATCAACTGAGAGTGTAATTGTGAGAAAAAATAAAATTTGAGTCTTTTTTATATAAAAGTTAAAGACTAGGATAAGTTTGTGAATTCGATAATAGTTGAGGATATATTAAGATAATTGTTCTTATTATTGTGATAATCATCATTACTATTACTATTATTATAACTATTACCATTACTATTACTACTATTAATATTAGTGTTAATGTTATTTTTACATGTTATTATCATTGTTATTATTATCATTTTCACATGCTATTGTTGTTATTATCATTTTTGTTATGATAACATGTACATTAGTATTGTTATCATTGTTGTTATTATTGTTACCTATTACTCCCTCCGTATTTTAAAGTTTGCTACACTTTCTTTTTGGCATGTATTTAAAAGTTTGCTACACTTTCCCTTTTTGGTAATTTTTTCCTTTAAAAATACTCAATTACCCTTACTTTTTCTATTTTTATCTCTCTTTCATACTTTAACACACTCCTACTTTTTCTATACTATTCATTACCCCTACTATTTCTTTCTTAAATAATGAGTCCAATGCTATTGTAGTGAACTTATAAATACGGAGGGAGTATCATTTTATCGAATTGGCACTGCCTGGGGGTGTTGTTTGATCAACAATGGAGGAATATGAAGGATAGAGACTTAGAGTCTCGAATAATAATATACCATCCCATAATGTAAGATAGATATGCGTTTGATGTGGATTTAAAAAAAAGTGGTTTTACAATTTTACACTCCAAAAAGTAAGAAAAAATAAAATAAATCCACAAAAAAAAAGAATGAAATGATAGAAAAAGGTCTAAAGTAGTGAAATAAAAAGTTCGATTTAGGAAAGTGTTCATATTTTTAAACATCTCCAAAGAAGTGTATCTTACAAAGTGAGACGAAGGGAATATATAGATTATCATATGATGAATCTAATATGTAATAGAATCTATCTATTAAATTATAATATTATATATATGGAATAATATAACACGGAGTACTATCTATTACTAGTAATCTAATACGATAGTATGTAATAGAATCTATTTTGAAGTAAAATAGAAATTAAACTATGGTGACAGGTGACTTAATGTTGTGATCTGGGCTTGAGACTATAAAAATAAGGATGTTTTTACTTGGACTTATTACAATCCTAGACCAGACTTCAACAATTGTAAAATACGCATAGATCAAACCAAATCAATTCTGATCAGAGTTATTTGACCAGACCCGAAAATTTTTGTCCAACTACAAACATCCTAACAGTTGGTTCTATACAATAGAAAAAGGCGTCAGCACATCCCTACTCCAAGTTGATCACAAATTTTGCTTTGCTTCAGTAAATGACATACTATGGGGAAAAATACAAAAAACCTTGTACTGCATTCATACTTCATAATAAATAAACCCATATGATGTTTTACAACCACCCCGCCCCCTCCAGATTATAACATATGTATGCATCTCAAGCAGCACACGAACAGACCAGCCAAACCACCAACTTGCTCTTCCCTAATTATATACGATAGTATATAGCAAGGGCTTACAATGTCATTTGTTGTTTAACCAAATGTTTCCCCTTACAAAAAGTCGCTGTCAGCCATTTTAGCTACATATCTCTTACCAAACATGCCTGTAATGTTTCCAATCCCGCATTGATTTAATGGCATAGCATGCTGCACCAGTTGCAATCTTCAGGCAAACATAACATTTTAACTCTGATGAATGAGCTTCTTCCGTTTTGTACGTGTAGACGTAAAAATCCTTTTAACCATGGCAATGGGATCATCCACCTGAATACCATAAACAACATATGACTTTACAGCTACATATATCACTAATGCTTTTTAAAAGTTGCACATGCCCAAAATTAAAAACTGAAGCTTAGAAAAAAAACACATGACACTTTTTTCAGAATGAAGAAACTTTATCGAAGCTTAGAAAAAAAACACACGACACTTTTTTGAGAACGAAGAAACTTTATCGAAGCTTAGAAAAAAAATACATGACACTTTTTTGAGAACGAAGAAACTTTATCGAAGGGTCAGGCAAGTTGGAGAAAGATTTCAAAGAACTTAATCAGAGGCTTCTGTGATACAGATTTATTCTTAAAGAATGGCTATATAAGATCAACGATAGAGCAATATAAGCTAATCTTATTACCTATAAAAACTAGGAAAAATTGATAATAATATCTCCCCTATTTCTGGTCCGCTCATAATAATCCCAACTATCATTTATTTCATAATCATCCCAACTTTAGGGACCTTCCGATAATAATGGTACCACGTGACCGGCTACTTGTTTAGCCAATTAAAAAAGAAGTGTCCGGGTGTAATACTCTGAACTATAATTTGTCGACTTTTACTAGACCCTGAAGATTAAACGAAAATGTTCATGAATAAATATTAATTGGTAAAAATTGATTATAGATATTTACTTTTACTATATTTTAGATGGTTTATGAAATTAAAGAATATAAAATATGGAAAAATATATATAAATTTCAAAATTAAAATTTTATACGTAGTAATATATAAGTTATTATAAATATATAAAGAGTATAAAATATATAAATAAAGAGAGTGTAAAGGCCAATAAAAAAAATTAGAGGAAAAATGAAAGAAGTACAAATTTAAAGTTAAAAATGAAAACCTACACTTTTAAGATTAAGAAAGTGAAAAAACATAAAATATACGGAGTAATATTTTGCGAAATATAGTGAAAATCATAAAAATGAAAGCCTAAAAAATAAAGTGAAAAAAAATTATTTTGTATTGATAAAAAAACATTTTAAAAGTAGTTAAAATTTAATACAAAATCATCAATTTGCAAACGAACCCAAAAAAAAATATTTATAAAAAATAGATATATTAGTTTTTCTAAAAATAAAAATATTAAATAAAATGTAACAATTTTATTTTTAAATGTGGTACGTTTTTAGATTTAAATTTGCATATTATAAAATCTGAATTTTGAATTTTTTAATAAAATTTTCTACCTTTTGTAAAAAAAAAAAATGAATTGATGATTGGGATTATTTTAAGAAGAACGAGCATAGTTCGTATTATTATTTATATAATACGTGTAGTTTCTATTAAAAAAATGACCTGCTATAGCAGGTTATACCCGGTCATGGACCACCGACCACTATTGACGGATAAGCCATATAGTTGGGATTATATAGAAATAATCAATACTTGGGATTATTGTGAGAGAACCGACAATAGTTGGGATTATTATTTTCAATTTTTTTTAAAACTAAAAGCAATTTGAGTTACTCCATTTATTGCACAGAAAGGTTGAAATGAGTAATGATGTAGAGATAGATGGGGAATGCAACTATCTAATGAGTCATTGCAACTATCTAATGATGTAGAGATAGATGGGGAGTGCAACTATCCATTCATTGTCACTATGGTCCAAGTTGATATGAAATATTATGCATGACGTTCCAACTACTGGAGCTATTCGAAATGCATGTTTGGTTGATGAAAAGAAGATAATGAATTAATGAAGCATGCTGAACATAATGAGAATACAAATTAATGTGGAGTGCATATCAATGTTATATTGTTATATGAAGTAACAGGTAGGATTAAGTATTTCAGGCAAGCCTAAGAGTGAAAGTAACGCAGACACTGAAATTAGACACAGCGAGCCTATACAATTGCTTTACTACTTATTGGTTAATTTAGGCTGGCTTACTGGTATAGCACAGAAATTGGAAATGGGCAACAGAAAAAAACAGTTCTTCTAATGTACTACACAAATGCTAGGAAATGTGTGAACATCTGAAAAACTAATAGGACTATGTTACTATATACAAGTGGTTTATAAAAAAACTATAAAAGAATTAGAGTTAAAATTACATAACTACAGATATACAACAGCACTAAAATGTACAATTTAAAGGGAGATTTTCCTAAATAGTACTTCCTCCGTTCCACAAAACTTGGCCAACTTTGACTTGCACTTGGAATAATAAAGTAAAAATAGTGTGGTTGAGATTTGTGCGGAGAGAGAAACAATTGTAACCAAACATTTCTTACTTTAAATTGAATTGGCAAACTTTTTGTGACGACCAAATAAGGAAATTTGGTTAAGTTTTGTGGGACGGAGGGAGTACTATGTTTTTTCCTAAATAGGAGTTAATTACATCCTCAAACCACACTACCATATTATGGAAGTATGATTTCAAGATGACAGTATTTGCTCCTATTTGGAAGAAAGGCGTAGTACTCCTGTTTAGGAGAAAGACATGTGCTTTACTCTTATTTAGGGTAATTTTTTTATTTTAAATATATCATACTTCAAATATTTTAATTTTTTTACTCCTATTTTTTTATTTAGGGTCATCAGCGACATCACTTTAATTCAAATATATAGTGGTAGGTGTAAAGAAATATATAGCATCAACTGATTTCCCAAAATTTGGTAACAATAAAGATAGAGCAAGAAAAGCAGCGTTTAAGTTTTAGTGTGTTTTACACCAGAAAATGTGTTTCCTTTTAATATTTGAAGTAAAATATTTCTTAATATGTGAAAATGCACTCCTGTAACATCTTTTACTTACAAAAACACTTCCAAATGTTTATTGATTTACATAATGACACCCTCAAATACTTGGCGAGTTTTTCATGAGTTTGCAGAAAGGAAACATGTGTAAAACTCAGAAATGTTCGTCTCTAAGAACTTCCCTGTATCATAAAAGCTTACCTTATATTGTTATCTACTATATTCATTTTTCTTCTTTTCGTACCTTAATCAAGGATGAGGAAGGGGCATCTGCCACCGAAGGGTGAGAAAGCTCATGTTGATGCTCTAATGCAGATAATGTTTGTTGCCATCCAGGTGCAGAACCACCATTAGATGTGATCCAGGGACAGTAATATTTGTGTAGCCTTATTGGGTCAAACTCTGATGCTCTGATTCGTGCTGTTTCTTCTGAAATCTTTTCTGGAAAAAATACAATAAATAATCACTGGTTAGCTCAACATATATACAAAGGAAGAAACCAAAGGTCAATTTTCACTCAGTGGCAGTTGCAAGGAAAATAGCAATCTAGCATGCTATTAAAACCAACATTTATAGCATAGCTTATTTCATTCTTCTCATTCATTTTACATCTTTATTTTCACTTTAAGCAGTGAAGGGGAGCCTTGGCTCACCGGTTAAGGTGTTGCTGTGTGACCGAGAGGTCACGGGTTCAAGTTTTGGGAGCAGCCTCCTGTCAAAAATTTGTGGTGGGACCCTTCCCCGGACCTCGTCTCATGTAGGGATGCCTTCGTGCGCCAGGCTGCCCCCCCCCCCCCCCATTTGCACTTTAAACAGTCATCTAGCCCTATGAGTATATAGACCTTGAAACAATGACAATAGCAGAAGCTAATGATTAGGAAACAGCTCAACTCTTAAGGTCGATGAAGGGTTTCAGAGTGAAAGGATTTGGGGGGAGGGGGCTTAGTGTATACCATGATATATAGAATGCTTTGAAATATGAATAATGTGTGATTAAAATGATATACTATAACAATTTTAATAATCATTGTAGTATGTATAATGGAAAGCTTTAAAATGCCCCCTAATACCTCCCTCCAAACAGACCCTGGAGTGACAGGCTAGAAAACAGGATAATCAATAGGCTCATACCAACATTGAGCAGAATCTGATGATTCTCAACCATCAAATCTACTACACTATCATCCTTGCTGTCACCTTGCCTGACTGCCACCGCCAATTCTACTTCTCCATCATCCTTGCTGTCACCTTGATTGTTAGCTTGTTTGGAATTGCAAGTTACTACCTCTGGCCCACAATCATGCTCAATAGTTTTCCCTTGATGAGATGTGTCGACACCTTCTCTACTGGATCCAAGATCATCAACATTGGGCAGAATATCATGGTCTTCAACCATCCTATCTACTGCATCATTATCGTTGTTACCTTGGTTAACAGTTACTACCGGTTCTACTTCTCCATCATCCTTGTTGTCACCTCGACTGATTGCTTGTTTGGAATTGTAAGTTACTACATCTAGCCCATCATCATGCTCAGTAGTTTTTCCTTGATGATATGTGTCTCCACCTTCTCTACTTGATCCCAGATTATCTCCATTTTGAGATGTAGAATGATTTTCAACAGGTGGGTCAACTTTCACGATATCATCTGCATTACGCTGTAGCTTGTCAATCTCGTTTGGAACTTGTGTTGCCATCTGATCAGAAATTCCCTGTTCATCCAGATAACTGTTCTTTTCTTTCCCTACCAGGAGTGAGCTCTCAGAAGTTGAGACATCCCTTATTTCAAAATCATTTGAAAATCGGGCTCTTAAATTGTGTCCAACAATAGGAAGAGATATTTTTGCCATATAACTTTGATTGGCTGGAAGTGGGCCACCTGCAATAGTTACATTTGATGTTGTTGAAGGAGCAAATGTAGAATTTGATATGCCTTCTTTACTTTTATCATCAGCAATACGTTCAATGTTAACATCTGTATATCCGTTTAACCTTAAAAACTCAAGAGGGCGTTGAACCATAGAATATACCCACAATCCAACACAGGACCCACAAATTTTACACTCCAACACAACAGAATTTGGATCAGATATTGCTCTGTCGGAGGTTTGGATATCATCACTTGCTCCACTATCCTCATTAGAAGAAAAAAAGGTAATACTAATATTCCGTCTGCTAAACTGAGATAAATGTCCATTCTGTTTATCCTTGGCAAATTGATCTGATTGGTCCTTTGAATTGACAAAGTATGGCAAAGTACGGGGTTCCCATCCACATAAGCTAATAAGCCTTTGTGCCTGCAAATATTTTCAATATAGTAAAACAAAATAACAGGAGGAGCTTATACGTTTTTATTATATTATTATTGATTATAAATGCAAAGTTAGGAGAAAAGATATATAAGCCTGATCTGCGTAATGACTATAAATATAAGAAAATGTACACATCTAATGCCCTAGCTATATGGTAATTGGAGACTCAATCTATCTATAAAGATGGTGGTCAACATCCTTTCACTTTTAACACTGTTGCAGCATTCAACCTTCAGGGTAGAGAATGAGGAGGTTTGCCGCAATCGTGTTAAATCCAAGAAAGTTGATCATCGACGTTATAAAAGGATTGAATCTCCAATTATAAAAGAAAGACATATATTGCTTAGAAGTTTCTCGGGACAAAAAACAACACTCCAACCATCCCTAAATAATTCTTGTTATCCTTTTTGGGTTGTGCCAATATAATTTTCTTTTTTCTTTTTTTGTCAAAAAATATGTGGGTCATGACATTTTACATTTTTCTACACAAATCTCAACCACAAGACCTGTTTTTTACTTTTTCAAACACTTTATCAATAGCCTACCAGCTTAGGGAAATTGACTCGGAGTACAAATTGCAACAATGTGTGTGTGTGTATTGGAGAAATGAAATTTTATTGGAAAGTATAGAAAAAGGTGAAAAACGAAAACAAATACGAGAAAGATGTAGAAATACAAGCAAGCCAACCCTAAGTACAACTCAACAAATAACCTTCCCTAAAAAAAGCAGTCTTTTTTTGTTGAGGGAGGTTGACGACGGGCCTTCACGACCATCTGCAAACCAATGGAGGCGCTCCTTTCAGAATAGGAGATCTGTATTTGTAGGACAGCCTCACCGCATAAATGGCCTCTTGGATCTCCGGTCAGGGGCAGAAACCACTCTTTCGATCAATGGAGGTACTATATAGACACCCAAATATAGAGGAAGACTGAGGAAGACTTGGTGAAATTCGGCCAGGTTTGCAAACTGAGAAAGTCCTTGTACGGGCTGAGGCAGTCTCCTAAAGCGTGGTTTGATAGATTTACAAGATCAGTTCTTAAACAAGGGTTCATGCAATGTCAACCAGACCATACATTGTTTATAAAGAGGGCAGATTCTGATAAAATGGCTATTCGTATAGTATATGTTGATGACATTATTACGATTGGGTATTATAAGGTTGAATTGGACAGATTGAAGGCTCACCTAGCAAGAGAGTTTGAAATCAAGGAGCTAGGTGAGTTGAAGTACTTCCTGGGAATGGAAGTGGCAAGATCTAAGAGAGGCATTTTCATTTAAAAAAGGATTATGTCCTAGATTTGCCAAGTTAAACTGGAATGCTTGGGTGCAAGCCTATGGACACTTCTATGGATATATCAAAGAAGTTAGGCAGGAAGGAGAGTCCACCGGTTGATAAGGGTAGATGTCAAAGGCTGGTAGGAAAGCTAATCTACTTATCTCCCACATGGCCAGACATTGCTTTCTCAGTAAGTGTAGTGAGTCAATTTATGAATGATCCAACTGAGGAACATCTAATTGCAGTCTATAGAATTCTAAGGTACTTGAAAATGACTCCGGGAAAAGGTTTTTTGTTCCAAAAACAGAGGACAAGGAAGGCTGAGGTGTTCACTGATGTTGACTGGGCTGGAAGCATCTTAGACAGACGGTCGACTACTGGTTACTGTACTTATGTCTGGGGGTAATTTAGTCACTTAGAGGAGCAAAAAACAGTCAGTGGTTTCTAGAAGTAGTGCAGAGTCTGAGCTCAGGGCTTTAGCACAAGAAATCTGTGAAGAATTATAGTTAAAAAGATTGATGAATGAGCTCAAAGTTCCATTTGAAAACTCCATTCAGATTTCATGTGATAACCAGTCTACTATCAGTATTGATAAGAATCATGTTCATTATGACAGGACCAAGCACATTGAGATAGATAGACGATTCTTATCAGAGAAGATTGCAGTAAAGGATATCTAATTGATCTATGTTCCAACCAAGCAACAAATAGCGGATATTCACCAAGGCACTTCCAAGAATTCAGTTTGAAGACCTATCAAGCAAGCTATGCAAGGATGATATCCATCACCCAGCTTGAGGGGGAGTGTAGATTATTTTAATTATTGTATACCTTGATTCACCCTATCATATATATATATATATGAGGTGATATCTTAGAGATTTCAGAATCAGGATCTTTAAAATATCCCTTATTCTTAGGATCTTTAATTACTAGGACTCATTCCTTGTTATCTACTTCTCTAGCTGTATATATTCTGTAACCTTCTTCTCGTTTGAAACTTTGAATATAACAAAGACTGAATAGAGACATCATTCTCTACTTCTTTCAATCTACAAGAACTACAGTGGGTCCAAATTTCATAGCCGAACACCAACTCAAGTCCAATAAAAATGTTGAGGAAAAAATTGAGTAATAGCATAAAGTTGAGGGACTAAATCAGGAATTGTTTGCACGACGTTATCAAGAACGGTGAGCTACAAGTGCTTAAAGACCAAGAACATTAGAACTGTATGAAAGTAGAAAAGAGTTGCTATTTAATTGCACAATTAGTGAAAATTTAAGTTACGAACCTGATAATAAGTTAGAGAAATATCTGATTTTGGCTCGCTTCTAAGACCATCTGTTCCAAGTCTTTCAGTGGAGTTGACAGACTCTAATATTGTGGATGCTTTGAGAAATTCTTCTAACTGGGAGCTTCTCAAGAAATTAACTACAGCGGGAGAAATCATAGGTAGAGCTACAAGCTGCTCCAGAGAAGAACAACGGGATTTATATTCCTCCACTAAAAGAGTAGTAGACATTTGCGGGAAATGTGCTAGCTTTTCATCACATGCATTGTCAACCCATGGGCAAAGCAGCTTGTGCCCACTGTCCAGTTTCAAGCTGAATACTGATGCTGCTTTATCAACTGTTGATCACAGTAAAAAACAGAAACAAATTACATCTACCAATGTTCACCTAAAAAAGATAATAATACTGTTTTGTGCGCTATTTAATATATTTCAGCCACTAGGACAGTAACTTTGGGAGGAGTTTAGGTCGGAACGGGGGCTTGCCTTGTTGGAGGCTCCAGGATGGTGGACAAGAAAATAAAAGACGCACTCCACATGCTTCACATGCAATAGTATCCATATCTATGTTTATCCATCCCCTTCTCGCACAGTTTAATGCACTTATCACCTGTTAAGAATTGTGATGACTTAAATTAACAATTTCTACCTTTTTTAGATACTACTAAAATCTCACAGAAAGGTTTGTAATACAAACAGAAGAACAAGAACAAGTTTATCTTTACAAAGATAAGCAAAAGCCAAAATAAATGTGCTGTTAAATATAAGAGGGGTAATTTGAGTTTGCACCCCATATTATTGTCTAAATTAGACTTTGCATCCCGTTTTTAAAAATCTTTGTTTTTGCACCCCAACCCCATATGAAAAGACAAAAATGCCCTCGATCAGAATATGTTGTAGGCCAACAAAATTGTTAATGGAGGGGCATTTTCGTCTTTTCATATAGGGTTGGGGTGCAAAAACTAAGATTTTTAAAAATGGGGTGTAAAGTCCAATTTGAGCAATAAAATGGGGTGCAAACTCAAATTACCCCTAAATAAAATAACGAGGATTACATTGAAATTACCCAATAGGCCAATAACACAAGATTTTCTAAGGGGAAAAAATGACTAAGAAACCAGTTGAACTCTCATAGTTCATAAATGTTTTGACATTTGCCTAAGAGATAAAAGAATAAGCTCAATAAGTTATAATTATGAATTCTAAAAATTGTTACATCAGTAAACCTGACAACCAATAATCAGTCAAATTTAACTAAATAAAAACCCAGCTTCAGCATTAGTCTAATTTATAAAAAAATTGTTGCAATGATAAAAGTTCATTAACTGTGTAAAAAGGGTCTAGTGTTTCCACAATGACATAGAAGAGACAAAACTGTTTCTCAGATCAAAGAAAAATCCTTTTTATCCAGCAAAGCTCGAGTATTGGCTTGTTGTCGCCCTTCTGATAGTAATAAAACTTAAAATCACGGGAAAAGTTGGTAGATCAGAATAATGAGTGAAATTGCAATGAGCCTGTAATCTTCAATATCCCCCCAACAAGTGCTACTGATGCACATTTTAGGAGGGCTATTAAATGCTACAATAACAAGTTCCTCTTTTTGAATAAATGATGAGAAGAGCAAGTCCACAAGATTAAGTGTTTGAGTTCAACCTGCGGTTTGCCAAACCACAACATGGCTTTGAATGTGGCCAGCCTCCTATAGAAATCACCTCGGTCCCATGGTCTGCAAGGAGACGATTCATTTGTTCCACTCGAACCCCACAGATTACTTAATCTTACAGCCGATTTTGTTCTCAGATCACTCACTCCTACTGCATAGGAGGAATTTGGTCTTTTCTTGCCTCTTGAGAGCTGACCTTCTGATGAACTGAGTTGGCACACACACAAATCAGAAAAATAAATCGCTAATATGAAACCGTCATACCTGGCAATAATACACTCAAAATCACATAAGTTTAGAAAAGATGTGAAAACTACATGAACAGATAGAAAAGCTGAATTGACAAATCCATAAAACAAAACAAATAGAAAGAGGTGTGAGAAATGGGAGAGCGAAGGAAAACCTGCTAGCATTGAGATTGGATTTGGGAGGAGCTTGAATGAGCTTGTCCATCACCGCATTAAACCTCTTCTCTACATCATCGCCCATCTTCTGCTACTCTCTTTAATACATATGTTATATAAATGTACAGAGGGGTTTCTTGCTTCTGTATGTATACTAGGGCGCAATTCAAGCTACACGCAGCAGCATAAGAATGATAGAGGAGGAATGATGAAGCTATACGTCGTGTGTTGGTCAGACCGTCAGAGCTTTCGGGAAGCAGCGGCTAAGACTTCAGTTCGTATACCGTGGGATCATCCCACGGTGAGGACCATGCTCCTCTACTCAAAACGGTGTAGTTTTGCACAACTTTTAATTAAAAAAATTCACGCGTGAACAGTAACACGCGTGAACAGTAACACGCGTGAACAGTAGCTTTTAATTTTTTTTTTATCTTTTTTGTCCCAATAATATTATGGTGTAACTCGCGTGTAAAGAAATGTAACTCACGCTATTGATAAATGTAACTCAAGTCCAGTCAAAATGTAACTTGTCAAATACATATAGTATAAGAAGTAAAACATTGATTTCAATGTAAATAATGAAAAAAAAGAAGTATAATTGTCAAATTATTTTACATAAATAGTGTATATGGTTTGTTTTTAATGTCAGCCCATAAAAATAATTTTTTATTTAAAAAAATTCTTTAAATATCAGGGGGCTTATTGTGTTGTGTAACTCGAATTATATTGCGGTGTAACTCGTATTAAATAATATGTAAATCATGTGCAAGTTTATGTAACTTGCTTAGAAAAGTTGACATGTAACTCACGCTAATAGACATGTAACTTAGCTCATTAAAATGTGTAACTCGCATTATATTGTGATGTAACACGCGTTTTGGAAAATGTAAATCATTTGTGATGTAACTCGTGTTATAGAACATGTAACTTGCCTTGATAAAAAATATAACTCACGCTCATGCAAAATGTAACTTGCTAAGACAAGTTCAAATGTAACTCGCGTACATGAATGATGTAAACCATGTGTAAGAAATTGTAACTCGCGAACAAAATTTATGTAACTGTGTGTATTTTCAAATATAACTTGAGCCAAATCAAAATATAAATTGTTCAATACTGTATAAGATATATATATGTGTGTGTGTGTAAAGAAGATTCCTAAATAGCTTCTAAGTTCCTCATGGCAGCAACGTTACGAGACATCAGGACACCATGAAGTTTCATCCGCTCCTAGGGTTTGCGATTTAATTGTCAAGACACCAGGAAGAATTGTTGCTCGCTACGTTCCCTTTGTGCTGCGTAATAACTAAGTCGGTGGCAGTGCAGCACCGGTGGCAGTGCAGCACCGGCTATACCTAGCTAGCGAACAAGAGGTGGTTGCTTTTTTATTAATAAAACTATGTCGTTTGGGATCGGCACACCATGCTCATGGTGGGCCGATCCCACGGTATAATTTGCGCTAAGACTTGGAGCGGTGAGGTATTAGGAGTCCAAAATGTTAAAGATGGAAATTTTGGACTCCTAATTTCATTTAGTGGTGTGTTATAGAGGGTAGTAAAAGTGGGTAAATGAATGGAGGGTTCTAAAAATAGAGGGAGGATTGACAGGGAAAAAGAAAAGGAAAAAGAAAAGAAAAAGAAAAAGTAGGCCGCCTCTTGCATATGTTATGCATTCCGCTGATGTCACGGTGATGTCATACTGATGTCACTATAATCCCAAAAACTTTTAGAGCCCGTTTGGAGAACTCTGTTTTCGGCTTATCAGGCTTATCAGCCAGCTTTTTCACCAAACACGTAACTTTTACTTTCGCGCGCTGAATTGTGTAATAAGCCGAAAAAGTAAGGTTGGAGTTACTTTTCTGGCTGTATTGGCTGAAGTTACTGTAGAGGACCATTTTAGCTATTTTTACATATAATTTTTTCTTTAATTTATTAATAAAATATATTTTTAAAATATTTTTTTCTTAAATCAGCAGAATCAGTCAAAACAGCCACTCCAGCCAGAATATCATAAATTTCAGCAGAATCAGCCAAAACAGTCGATTTTGGTGCTACCAAACGGGCTCTTAATCTTTTGTAACTTTTTAATTTGTTCTCCAAGTTTTTCAAAACATATATCAAAATTCATGAATTTTTGTGATCTTTCATATGACACCAATATGTAATATGTAAAATGGATTTTTTTTTGAAATTTTAAGTGTTGAAGTTTTCTTGAGCCTAAAAAAATCATATAACACATATTTTTAATTCATGCAACCTTCACAAATAAGTGAATATTTCATAATCTAACTTTACATGAAATAAATTCATTTTTTGTTAACCGAGAAACGTAAAAAAATAAATAATGAAATTTATTTATATTTATATCGAAATATGTCTTTTTTATTTTATAATTAATCGGATAAAAAATTAAAGGGAAAATAGTACTTATAATAATTTAATTAATGTTTTACTAAATTGATATGTAAAAAATGCGCAGAGTGTATTTTATTGACGATGCTGGAATGCAGAAAAATAAGAGTCAAAACACTGTTTTCATATGGACGGAGTCCATTTTTAACATTTAGACTCTCACACCACTCCAAATGGTGTAAGAGACGTCGTTCCTTACTTCCTTGACTTAAAGTTAGCGAAGTTAGCATTCGTTCCTTACTTCCGTAATTAGACGTCGTTCCTTAACTCCGTTCCCAAAGTTAGCATCCACATTCCGCAATCCGCATGTAAAGATAATTTACCAAACCTTGCAAAAAAAAAAAGATAATTTACCAAATAACCCTTCTTTACTTGGGAGTTTTCTATTTGCACACTTTTTGTGTACACTTTTTTTGTACAAACTGTCCAGTTGTCTGTGTACACGGGAGCTTCGTTTCTGCATGTGTACACTGGCAACTAGGAGGGTGTGTACAACAAAAGTGTAAAGAAAAGATGTACAAATGGCATTTTCCTTTTACTTGGACCATAATCTGTCCCATATCAGAATACATCAGACCAGAATAGATCAGACAAGACCAAACTTGGATAGTTATAAAAATACAAAGAAACCAGATCAGACCAGACCAGACCAGCAAATTACAGTCCAAGTAAAAACGTCCTTATAAGTGTCATAATGTTGCTCATTTAGGATGTGTTTACATGGACTGTAATTTGTTGGTCTCATCTGGTCTGGTCTGGTCTGATAATGTCTGGTCTCTTTGTATTTTTATAACTATCCAAGTCTGATCTGGTCTGGCCTGGTCTGGTCTGGTCTGAACTGGTTCGGTCTGGTCTAATCTAATCTGATCTGGTCTGGGATGGATTACAGTCCAAGTAAAAACATTCTTACAGATGAGACACGACTGGTTAATGTTAAGTCCTATCTGGATTAGAATGTCTTTCCGAATTAAAATGTCTATATGGATTAAGTTGTATTTATATACTCCCTCCGTATTTTTTTGTTTGCTACAATAGGTGTAGGCACATTTTTTAAGAGTGAAATAGTAGGGGTAATGAATAGTATATAAAAAGTAGGAGAGATGGTGGAAAAATATGAAAGAGGAGATAAAAAGTAGAAAAAGTAAAGATAGTTGAGTATTTTTAAAGGAAAAACTTACCAAAAAGGGAAAGTGAAGCAAATTTTTGAATACATCCAAAAAAGGAAAGTGTAGCAAACAAAAAAATACGGAGGGAGTATAAGTATGTTTATTTTTGTGCTATATAAATAAATTAGGTATAATTGTTGAGTTATAATATAAATAAGAAATTTCATTTATAACCATAAATTTATTCCATACTTGATTTAAAACAATTGAAGAAAAGACGTCTTAGGATGTTTTCTTTTGGACTGTTTTCAATCCTAGATCAGATCAGATTAGACCAAACCAGACTATATCAGATCAGATCAGACCAGACTTTTATAGTTATAAAATACATAGAGGCCAGACATTTACCAGACCAGACCAGTTCAGACCAGACCAGATCAGACTAGATCAGACCATACCAGCAAATTTCAGTCCAAAAAAACATCCTTAATAGATATCTTAATGGGACGGACTATTATTTTTCAGTTTAATAATTAAGTTAGTTCTTTGACTAATCACCAAGTCATATTTTCAATTAAGTCGTAAATAATATATGACTTAATGATTGAACAACTAAGTCGCTATTCGGTTTGAATTGTGTTCATAAAAAAAAAAAAAAAAAAAAAAAAAAAAAAAAAAAAAAAAAAAAAAATTGGCGGCCTCTCCCTCGAAGTAGGGTTTGCGTTTTGTCCGCCGATTTCGTACGGTGAAGGAAACGACCAGAAAGCAGCGCGACATCCATGGAGGCAAGTTTGCAGGCGAACATGCTGGGGCGCAGCGGAGTCACTCCTCAGACGGAGGGGATTTCCCAGGACGAGGAGGGGGATCCCCTAATGGCAGTCGGCGATGGGAACGTGGAGACTTTGATAGGCAGTACGTCGGCATGGGGCCAGGGCGTTCGGAGGAGGAATTGATGCTGGATGATGAGGATGATGCGGAGAAAGATCCCGAGGCAGCGAGCGAAGTGGTGGAAACTTTCCCCGTCGTTGGTACAATCCTCACGGACAAAGTGGTGAAGTTTCAATTCTTTCGCGATCTGTGGCGCCTTGGTAAGGGTGTTCTGATTCAAGAGATCGGGGAGAAGAGGTATCTGTTTACATTTTACCACTTAATTGATAGGAATCGTGTGTTGGATGATGGACCTTGGTTGTTTGACAAGAACTTGTTAGTTTTAAAAGCTATTGAGCAGGGTGATCTTAAGGTTCCGCTTGATACGGTTGATTTTTGGGTACAGGTGCATAATATCCCTTATGTATATTCTAGTCTGGCAAAATTGGAAGCTACTTGGATAAATTTATTTCCTGGGATGATAAGCAGTTTGATGAGAAGTGGGAAGCCTATATGAGAGTTAGGGTTAAGCTGGATGTGAGGAATCCCTTAAAGGTGGGTATAAATTTGAAAAAGGGTAAAGGGGAAGGGAAGTGGGTAGACTTCAAATATGAGAAACTTCCTAATTTTTGCTTTGCTTGCGGAGTTATAGGGCATTGACGTGCACTTTGTCGTGTATGCACTCAAAATAATAATCAATACAACACTAATACGTAGTATAGTGTAGTAAGGTTCGTATCCACATGAAAAGGAATACTTTTCTTTTTATAGAACTAGTAACAAAAGGGGGTTTAAGTTTGATTTGGTTTAATTAATTAAACACGAAGATGAACGACTTATGTGGTTTACTTAATAGATATGAAGACTTGGCTTTGCTTTTATCCACTTAATGAAATGTTCGTCGATCTCGGTTATATCTTTAATTATCTTCCTCTCGAATACTCAATCGAGGAGTATATCCAATTCATCGAGGGTAGTTATTAATAACGAGACGCGTTCATTAATAAAACTTACTATCGAGTCAATATAGGACACGCGCCGTATATTAACCCGATAGTAGCAATAAAATCAAGATGAAAACGATTGAGATTGATAACCTCAACACAAGCGGTTTATCGGTTTAATCAACATAATTAATTTCCCTTCGGTTATTAACCATGAGACGCATGCATTAACAACTCAAGTTTACTACCGTGAAAGGACCGAATTAATAACAAGCGTATTAATCGATCGATTCTAGTAATAATTAATATATGAAACAAAACTAGTTGATCCTTTAACTAATGCTCAAAATATTAATATGAAATAGGAATATGAATTAATTAATATTCAAGGAAGAAGATTAAAGAAAATAACTCACGACTTACAATTCATTAAGCTTCAAAGTAGCAAAACCAAGATGGATGAGTTTAGCTCCTCATTTGGAGACTAAACATGATGAAAATATAAAGAAATAACTTGTCTAAACTAAGCTTAGAAGTATATGTGAATTGGTGTTCTAATGGGAAGGAAATGGGGTGTATTTATAGGCTTTTTGGAGGCTGCAGGGTCGTGTACTTGATCGAGTATATAGGGTACTCGATCGGGTCTTCAGTTGCTTCGTGGAAGCTGGAAAAACTGGGACATACCCGACCGGGTATGTTGGCTACCCGATCGGGTATGACACCCGAACGTGGTCAAATATCTTCCTGCATGTTGCCTTGTTCTCGGATCCGATCCGATTTGATTTTTCAGCGACTTACCCGATCGAGTATAGGTCATATCCAACCGGGTACAACACAAAAATCAGGATCTTCATTTTTGTCTTGAGATTTTTGCACCTTCCATTTGTGATGTTCACCAATGGTCCCTAGAGTGATCTTGGACCTGTTTGAGTTCAAAATAAACCTAATCTAAACAAATTACAAACATTTTACAAACTAAGCTATTACACCAAGAGTGTGTAATTTCCAAAGTAACAATCAATCTAAACTAATTAAAAACACAAACATAAACATGGAAATTACATGAATGTCAGGCATGCTAAAAAATTTTGCCCCTCACTATATGAGAAAGGTGAGAAAGCGGTTGTGAGATCCTTTGGACCTTGGCTACGGGTGGGAGGAGGGCGACCCCGCCCTTCTATGGGGAGTAAATGGTTAGTTAACGAGGGAGGGGTAGGAAGAGGCATTATGGGGCTGCAAAAGAATCCCAATGATAAGCAGGAACATGGCCAGAACAATGATATGCAGAATAAGACTCAGGAAAAAGGGGAAGGGTTGAAGTTTGAGGAAGTAAGGGCCAACAGCAGTGGAACTGGAGAGCAGAATAGGAGGAGGACCTGGGATGTAAAGGAGCAGGAGCAGGAGCAGGAGCAACCAGAAGAGGATGTCATGGCTCTAGACGGAACAAAAAACAGGGAGGAGGCAGGCTGGAGTTCTCAGACCCGCCTAAACTTGTGAAGATCTGGTGCTTTTGGAGATTTGAAGTCATTTTTAATTTTAGACTGGTTTTTTGTTTTTGTTGATTTATGCACTGGACATCGAGTATTTTTGTTTGCTGTTATTTTTATTTCTGTCAAGACTCTAGAACATAGGACACGTGATAGAGAGCTTGGTTTACCAGTCATTGGCTCAAGTAAGCCCAATTCAGGATCAATGAATCTGGTTGCTTCTTATGAGGTGGCAAGTTCTAATTCTGGTTCAAGGGCAGACGGTAGACAATAGGCTCTTTGTATGTTTGTATCCTGTTTATGTTCTTTCTTATTAATATAAGCCACACCTTTTTCCAAAAAGAAAACTAAGTCGCTATTCGGCCTATTCTCATTAAGTCAATTAAATCGAAAGTAAACATCCTCTGAGTAAAGTAGTAAACTGTGCACACTGACTTCTTTGGCATGTTTGAACGAAATGACTAGAAAAAGCCTTTCTGAAGTTATGTCATAATAATTATGAATGCAATCTTGCATTTTAAAAATCAATTAGTTATCTCTGAGTTTTGACCATTCTCACTTTTTGTCTCTTCACGTTAATATATGATGCTTTTACTTGGACTGTAATTTGCTGGTCTGGTCTGGTCTGGTCTGATCTGATCTAGTCTGGTGTGAATTGGTCTGGTATGTTCTGGTTTCTTTGTAATTTTTATAACTACCTAAGTTTGGTCTGGGACAGATTACAGTCCAAGTAAAAACATCCTAATATACACTCCCTCCGTCCTATAAAAAGTTATCGGTTTGACCCTCACGCATTTCTATGCAAAAGTAAAAGTGTTGTTGACTTTCTCAAACTATCTTCATCCTCCCCGTGTGCAGTGTTGCATAAATTGTAAATAAAATGAAAGTAAAAGGAGTGATTCATTCCAGTAAAAATAATCCAATAATAAGGGGGTGAAATACTGTCCAAAGTACAATGGCTTGATGGTTCTATAATGCTCAGTCAGATCAAATGCGTACAACATCAAACTCCCTCCAAAAATTTGGTGGGTTCTTACTATATAGTGTGCTACGATGCATGAAAATTCAAAGTTCCCTCCACATTTTTACACTTAAATGCTTACAACTACTCAGCTCTAACATTTACTACCTCATGAATCTTTCATTGTCTTTCTCTTTTAAAGAAGCATGCTACATGCACCTTCCTCAAATGACACGGCAACTACTAGTACACAGAAAAGCACTTTGGTAGAAACACTTTTAGCACATTTCAATAACGGGAAACTTCAGAGCACCATTGTGGGAAAACAGATTCACTGAATGATGGGATGCCCATTAATATGCAAAACCGATGTAAGGAAAACATGTGAATAAAAAGAGTTATTTTTCACTTAGAAAAGTTAAAAGACATTCCACTACATCAAAGAAAGAACATTAGATTAGTTGGACATGTCCAAATCTTTTGTGCACAGATTAGTCAAAGGTAAGCGAATGAGGAGATATTCAAATGATATCCCCTTACTTACACATGATGGAAAAGTAAAAAGATTAGAATTCTTTTTATCAAAAGAAGCCACAACATACTACATCAATCACAGTGAGGTAAAACCCTACAGAGCTGCTCAATCCAATGAAATTATACCCAAAGTCATGTTTTTAACAGTTGTAATCTATTTAGGTTTGGGGATAATGAGGCAGTGTTATGAGATGGAAAGATTTGTTATCTTTCCAATCATATATGAGGAAAGATGGAAGAGGGTAAAAACGGACTAGCAGGCATTTTAGAGACAAAAGCTACATTAAGTCTAACCAGAAATGTTATCAAGAACACGATGCTACACAAAGTGTTACCAACAATCAAAGATAAATGGTCAGATGCAGAAAATAGGAACATCATAATCTAGCAAGATAGCATAAGCCACATATTGATGTCAATGGTGCATATTTTATGGAGTGTGAAACTAGAGATGGATGGAACATAAAGCTGACTTTGCAGCCACTGAACAGTTTCAGACCTTGGTTTGTTAGACTTAGGCTTTTCATGCAATAGATTAATTGAAGGGACAAAAAGTCTATAAAACAATTGCTCATTTAACTGAAGTTGTGATAATTGTTTTTTATGAGCTCACAACTTATACTTTGTACAAAGTTTTGTTAACGTATCAGTGTGTCGTGGAACAAATACTAATGCACCAGGATGGAAATCAGTTCAAGCTAGAACGTGTTGGTAAGGACAAGCTTGACAGATAGTGAATGTTACCGCAGAGTATGGACATCAATCCTGAATTGTTGGAAGAAGCCAAGGCTACACTCTTACACATGAAAGCAGAAGGTCTAGAAACACAACAGCTACACATGCAAACATAAGAAAATGCAGCTTAGTTCATAAGTGAAGATCAAAGTGATCTTCAAGAATGAACTAAGAATTCCTGTATGGAAGTAGTTTTTGTATGTACGAAGTAAAGGCACAGTTTTTTTGTATGCATTGCCATGGAAGTCAAGCCTACAATATTTTATTGTAGGGGCAATGTAATATTTTTTGTTTAAGTTTTTGTAAATGTATAGCAAGTCGTGAATGCTATAAAGTCAAATATAACAACAATGAGTATTGACGTACGCGTTTCCATTCAGAACCATCCAGATTTATGGAATATATATGTGCATTCGTCGATGGGTGCACCGATGGGTATTGACTTTATATTTCAGAATTGAGCCGTTTGGATTTCGATTTCTTGAAGTAAGCCCAATTATTAATGGCAACTCAACCATCCTTACCTTTCTGCATCTTGTCGCTTCCCTCTTACACACAACTTCCACTCTTCCAAGTGACGTCCAAATCACTGTGTCTAATGTAATCACTCTTCATGAGTGAGTCTTTTTTTTACAAGAAGATTGATTGACTAGAGGCTTGGGAAACTACTGAAGGTTGCTGACAAAATATGAAAAAACAAATATTATTGACTTAGCTAAGATTGATTGTTGACCAAGAAAAGAAATAGAATAACGACATATAAGTAGTTACATAAGCACCTCACAGGCTAGCCGTTTGCTAACCACTTAAACCAATTATTGGATGTTTTTTTGAACTATGGGGCTTTGATTGAGTTTTCATATAATATGACGGCTTAATTATCATTTGTATTAGGATGTTTTCACTTGGATTGTTTTCAGTCCCAAACCAGACCAGACTTGGATAATTATAAAATACATAGAGACCAAACATCTACCCGACCAAACGAGACCAGATCAGACCGGACCAAAAAATTTCAGTCCAATTAAAATCATTCATATACTACGGGAGATTTATTTGATGTTTTCTCTAAATATAACAGGGTTCTAAAAATCAAACATTCTTCAAGTCACAAAATTCTAAATTCTTTTTCAACTCGTGATGTCATTGTCCTCCCATCCAACTAAAAATTAAAAGGAAAAAAATGAAATTAGATAGATATTATCAAATCTAAACTTTATTAACAAATAGGAAAATAAACGGGTTATTTTTTGCCACAAGAAACTTATTTAACCTTAATCAAATCAAAGAACAAAGCACTGATACTACAACTCGGAGGAGTAAACATTCACAATTGACTATCTTACAAAGAACAAACTGCTTGAGCTAATGTGTGTGCAACCTTGTTCGTTGAACGCCTAACAAAAGAAAAGGAAATATAAATAAACTCTTAGCTGATCTCTCCAATGTCATCTGCTGGTGATGACACTAGAGTCGTTGTGTGCATCAAGATACTACTCAATACTTGCACTAATACTGCAGTATAGCGTAGTAAGGATCGTATCCATTGGGAAAGAAATATCTTTCTTTTAATAAATTGTAACAAGGGAAATTTTTGAGATTGTTTGAACTTAAGAAGTAGTTAAACACTAAGATGAACGACTAATGTGGTTTAAATTAATAGAGATTGTGACTTGGTTTTGCTTATATCCACTTAGTGAAATGTTCGTTGGTCCTGGCTATATGCCTATATCTTTAACTATCTTCCTCTTGAACACTCAGTCATGGAGTATTTCCAATTCATCGATGGTAGGTATTAATAACAAGACACGCTCATTAATAAAACTTACTATCAAGTCAATATAGAACACGTGTCTTATATTGATCTGATAATAGCAATAAAACTTAAGATGAAATCGACTGGGATTGACAACCTAAACACAAGCGGCTTATTAGTTTAATCAATATAATTAATCTCTCTTAGATAATTAATCATGAAACACATGCATTAACAATCCAAGTTTACTACTATTGAAAGACCCGGACGAATAACAAACGTATTCGTCGATCAATTCTAGTAATAATTAATATGTGGAGCAAAACTAGTTGATCCTTTAAGCAATGCTCAAATAATAATATGAGATATAAAATAGGAATGTAATTAATATTCAAGGAAGATGATTAAAGAAAATAACTCACAACGTACCAATCATAAGCTTCAATGTAGCCAAACTAAGATGGAAGGGTTTAGCCCCTCATTTGGAGACTAAACATACTAGAAAAATCTAAAAAAAAATACTTGTCTAAACTGAGCTTAGAGTTATATCTGAATTGATGATTAAATGGTAAGGAAAAGGGCTGTATTTATAGGTGTTTGAAGGTGGCAGGGTCAGATACCCGACCGGGTATATAGGATACCCGATGGGGTTTCCTTAATAATTTCTCAGAAACTTCAGAAATTACATCATACTCGATCGGGTATGTCGGTTTACCCAATCAGGTATAAGACAAATATTGCTAAATCTTCATCATGCACGTTTAATTGCCTCCCAAATCAGATTTGATTCTCGGGTCATGTCCATATCTGATCGGGCATATAGTATACCCGCCCAGGTATATGACTTATTTCCCAAATCTTCACTTTATTTTGTTTTCTTGCACTTTCCTAGACCTTCCCGGGATCCTTTTGATGATCTTTACCTGGTTTAAGCTCAGAATAATCATAATCTAAGTAAATTACAAATAACTAGGAAAAATAAAGGATTACACCAAAAGTGTCTAGTTTTCCAAACAATAAATAAAACTTGTTAAAATTAAAAACATAAACAATAACAATACTATACTATTAACTAGCAAACCTCCAGATGATATACTTGAACCATTTTGAATTTCTGAAACCGCCAATAAAGAATCCGACTCAACCTCAACACAATCCCAAGCTTGATCCTTCAACTAGCTCAACACTTCATGAATATCCAACAACTCAGCTTCCAACAAGGAATATTTGTCTTCCCCCTTCTTGGCTCATCCTCCAATAAACTGCCCTGAAACATTACAGACCACCCAGCCTAGCCTGTGTTACTAACCATAAATAGAAGCATCAACATTAACCTTCAAGAACCCCCTCGCCGGACACCTCCATCTTGGATTTCCCATCTACAACTTCGTCCCAAATCCGTGCTCCTTCATTTAGACAGGACACCAACTCTCAACAAAACTCCAAGCCTAGTGCCTAAACGGGCTAAGAACCTTACTCCCCCCCCAGCTCGTCGACTGCGTTCAATCCACAACCCCCAACATCCCCAAGCAATTGTCCACATATCATCACCGTTCTAGGCTGGGAACAATGATTGAAGCCATTCCAGAATATCACCTCTCGTCTGACCAGAAACACGCCACCCTACCGAGTTACAAGCCGTCCTTGCTACCACACAATTAATGAAAAGATGTATCAGGGATTCATCGTTGTAAGGAATAAATGTAATTAGATTTTGATGATGCTATAGGATTAGAAAGATAGAGTACCCCCAAATTAGATTTTATGTATTAGAATTTTCAATTGTAAGTATTAGTGTAGTCGACGATCAGAGTTGCTCTGTTTTGGATCAGATCAGGAGTGCATCAGAATTCTTCGACCAGACTCGCTCTATGAGAACTGCTCCATCAGAGTTCTCTTACCAGAAGTCCATCAGAGGTGCATCATGAGAGTTGCTGATAAGACTGGACATCTGATAGCCGATAAGAACTACAGATCAGAAGCACTCATCAGCGGACCCATCAGAGTCAGAGTTCAGTCAGAAGATCAGAAGACCATCAGAACTCAACTCATCAGATAGCCATCAGAATCCAACGTATCAGAAGAACCTGATCAGAGCTCGACGAACACTTAGAAGATTTCAAGCAACATCCAACAGCTATGAATCCAACGGGTAAAACATCCAACGGCTAGAAGACTGTGCATGAAAAGAAAGCATTTAATGCACATTAAATGAGCCTGGTACGCTGAAGGATTGATTGCAAATGATTGACCAAGGAATCCGGGAAGATATATTTTAAAAATAGAAACCTTCCAAAAACGGCAGTCAAGTCAACTGTACGCGCATTTAATGCAGTTGTCTCCTCCTCCAACGGGCAGACAACCTCCGTATATAAGCTACATACCGAAGAACTGAAAAACAACTTTGCTACAACTCTTACACATCATCATTCAAGCTCTCTTGAGATTCAAACTCTACAACCTTCAACAAGACAAGCTTACGTTGGGAAGATTCAAACTCCAAATCTCTCATCCCCAACAAACAAGCAAAGTTCATCCTGTTCTTCAACACTTCAAGAACTTCATCAAACATCCTTTGTAACGAAGCAAGTTGGAGGAAAAACTCTGTTTTTCAAAAGGATTTTCTGAAAAGAAGGGCGTCCAAGTAACTGCAGTAGTGAAGTGGTGATACTTCCGGGAAGCTGAGTGAAAGGATCAGCCATCAGGACGTGGAATTGCATCCTGGGTGGCATCTAGGCTTGAAGAAGACGAGGAGTGCTTCTTAAGTGCTAGGAATTAGCTTTGTAACTGATCTACTTCAAAGCTAGTGGAACAGTGGACTAGAGGAACGAGTTGTTCCTTGAACCACTATAAAATATCCGGTGTCATTTACTTTACTGCAATTTATATTTCTGCACTTAGGATATTAACTGATTAACTCTAAGACTTGGAATCTGTGTTCAGCAGATCTTGTTTTCAGAGTTATCAGAAAGGCATTTGCCTTAGTATTTTTCTGAGGCTACCCGGACAGATCAGAATCCGCTGCCAAGGCCAGTTCTGATATCAGAACCAGCCTTTCTCTGTCATCAGAATCAGACCTTCTCTGATAAGTCACTTCGGACTTAGAGAAAATTTGAAAAACCAACCAGTCTATTCACCCCCCCCCCCCCTCTAGACTGGTTACCATATTAAACGGGACCAACAAGTGGTATCAGAGCAACCTTGTTCTTGTAATCTTTTAGGTTACTCTCTGAACAAAGATCCACTTGTTCTTAGCCTCTCCTTATTTATTATAATGGACAATTCTCTTGCAAAGCATCTTATGTTCACAGATCAGAAATATGATGATTGGAAGATCAGAATGAAGGCACATCTATGTGCCCTTCATGATGAAATGTGGGAAGTCTTGGAAAATGGCCCCTTCATCCAGTTCATGAAGATCAATCCTGCTCACTCTATTGACAACTCTCAACCCCAGATGATTGAGAAAGCCCGGTCAGAATGGACCAAGGAAGAGAAAAGGCAGTACAACCTAGATAATATAGCCAAGGACATTCTTTACAAGGCTATTGATGAAAGATACTTCAACAGGATCAAGAAGTGCAGAACTGCCAAAGAAATCTGGGATAAGCTGGATGAGATTGGAGCAGGAGATGAACAAGAAAGAGATAACAAGTTGACCATTGCTATGAAGAAGTTTGATGACTTCAAACTTCTGCCAGAAGAATGCATTGCTAAGATGCATGAGAGACTGCTGATTCTTATCAGTGAGATTTCTGAGCTTGGGAAGGAGCTCACCATCAAAGAGGTCAACATGAAGATTCTCAGGGGACTGCCTTCGGCTTGGAAGATGAAGGTGATTGCTGTCCAGGAAAGCAAGAATATCAAAACCTATGCCACTGAGAAACTCATTTCTGATCTCAAAGCTTATGAGTTTGAGATGCATGAAGAAAAGGAGGAAGCTCCTGATGAAAGGACCACCACTGCTCTCACTGCCAGCACCTCAAAGGTAAGTAACTTCGACCCCTCTACTCTTTTATCTGATGAGTATATGGCTGCTTTTGCCAGGAAGTTTAAGAAGTTTATGAAGAAAGATGAAAGGAGTCCATCCTCTAGCAGAAGACCCCATCAGAAGACCAAGTCTTCTGAGAGCAATGGAGAGTACCTCTGTTACAACTGCAGACAGCCTGGGCACTTCAAAGCAAACTGCCCCTATCCAAGAGTGTCCAAGAAGCAAGGACATGAAGATGAAAAGAAACCAGATGATTGATAAGTCCGTATTTTGACACGTATTTGATGCGTGTTGAGATCCGCTTTTGATGATTTTCCTAGCTTTAAGGTGTTACAAGTCTCAATTTTAGCTCAAGTTATGTTTACCGGGCGTTGGTTCGAGTTTTGTGTCATTTGGAGTCAAAATCAGGGAATTTGAGCCCGGTACCGGCACTTGAGAAGAAATCGGGATGAGTCGAGAAGCATTCGAGAGTGATTTTAGAGATTTGGAGGTCACCGGAAGATTCACGATGAAGATTTGAAGGAAAAAGAGCTCTAGGATTGGCTTCGGGATCAAAAGAAGATGAATGAAGCTTGAAAACGACGATCAGGATGACCTTCCGTCAATCGTTCAAGCATATCTCTTTGTAGCAACATCCAATGTACACGATTCAAGTTCAATAGGAAAGCCAACTTCAAGGGCTACAAATCATATGAAGACACCTTTGCGAGAATATGAGAGGAAGAAGGTGAAAACAGACGATGAAGTCAGATGATCTCTGCTGCGATTTCAGAAAGACACCTTCCACCGTTTTGATCATATCTCTTGATTGGATGATTCAAATCACAATCGGCAAATTGGGGTGGAAAGAGGACTTCATTATCTACAACTTTCATGAAGGAAGTTTCGTCAAATTCGGAAGTTAAGTAGGCACGATCGTGCCCTCAAAGTCAGACACGATCGTGCGTGAAGAGAAAACACGGAAGAGTTACTGCCAGCCAGGCACGATCGTGCCTGGAGGGAGGCACGATCGTGCCTGCCCAAAATGCTTGTTTTTGCTCCGGAGGCACGATCGAAGGCACGATCGTGCCTGGCATCGTGTCTGGCTCCGAAAATCCTAATTCAGCTCAAATTTCACCCGATTTTTCTATTTAAACAGCCTGTAAACCCCCGTTTTCAAGGGGGGAGCTTAGAGAGAGTGCCTAGCACGAAATTTAGAGGGCTTTTCAGCCTTGTTCATCAATCTTTTGGTATTCTTTGTAAGTTCCACCTTTTTAATTAATGACAATTAATTCTTTTTATTCCAATTCTATTGATTTCTTCAATTATGAATTGTGAGTAGTTTTAATTAGGGATTTGGGATTGATGAAGGGTTTGATCATGATGTATGGCTAGATTCTTTTCGGTTTAATTTCATGAATGCCGTTTAATTTGTGTTTGAATAATTTAATTGATATCTTTTGTAACCTAGAATCGCGACTAGAATTACAATTGCTTATAGAATAAATTAAGAGAGATCTAATTTGTTCTAGGACACATTCACACACACTTAATCGTTCGCTAAGAGATTAGTAGCGATTAAGGGGCCGTAAGCTCGCTCGTCTTGGCAATAATTTAGGATCCTGTCGCATGAGAGATCAGCCTGGTCCCCTAAATTATTGTACTCTACGCCGCGAGAGCGGTAAGAACTTAGTAATGATTAGCTAGGCTCAATTAAATTAATTTCATGTAATTAGGCCTGATCTGCCAGAAATCTGGTTACCCCGGAATCGATCCCTGTTCCCTTCGTCATTAATTAGAAAGAACCCCCTAGTTTAATTGTTCGCATTAGTTTTATTTTCCAAACCAATCAATTCTCGCACGACGCTTTTATTTTATTTTCTTTTTAATGGCTGAATTTAGTTAATTCTTGATTCCCTTTTGTCCGTCCCTGTGGAGACGATACTCGTACTTACACCACTATATTACGATCTATTTTAAGTGCGAGAAAATTCACATCAGTTTTTGGCGCCGTTGCCGGGGACGGTGTCGGTTTTAAGGGTTAATTAATTTCAGCGAGAATTTTTTTTAGTTAGTTTTCTTTTTGTTCTTCGTAGGATTTTCTGTGCTAACCTTTCAGGTTTTTTTTCAAAGAGGCATGAGATGAACCCATTCAGCCAAATTCCTGGAGGAAGTCCTTTTCCTCAAACCTCCATGGAATTTTCACCATATACGCCATACCCTCCTTACACTCCTCCTCCTCAATATTACACACCTCGTCAAAATTACTCTCCTACACCACAAAATATTCAGCCTTCTTATCCGTACACTCCAACCACACAACCCTTTCATTCTGATTCTTACTATCCTTCATCACATTACCCTTGGGTAAGCGTAAGACGAGGCTCCATTCTTGAATTTATGCTTCTAAATAAAACGTCTGAGGAAATATCTGAATGTTTTAAGGATAGCATTTGTTCCTTCTGTGGAGGAGATCACCATTTATGTCTTTGCCCCATCAAACCTCTATATGATCATCCTTTCCGGGAAACTGCATACCCCACTTCTTCCTCCCCACAATTTACGAACACAAATGTTTCAGTCACTGCTACGTCTTTGCCGAGCTATGAGCCACAAGATTCAGACGACGAATTGGAAGAGATAATTTCAGAGAAGCTGTCTGACCTGGAAGAGACACTAAAGAAATTCATGCAAGTGTCCGATGCAAGTATGCAGAACATGGAGAATCAATTGGGCCAGATTGCAAAGGCTCTATCTGAGGAGTCCGGGAGATCCCATCCTAGCGACACAAAAGTCCAACCTGAGCAGACCAATAGGGATGATCATGTGAGTGAGTCGGACTGTGAAGGTGGGAATATGATGCATGATACACTTCCTGATACCTTTGAAGACCCTCCTATGTTTGAAGATGAAGAAGAAGATAATAGTGTCAAGTTGTTTTTCCAAGAATACAGGAAAAAGTTTGAAACGGTACAAGATGTAACTGATGAAGTCACAAATCACTGTGATCTTCATACAGAAACCCCTCAGCCGTTCGATTTATCATTAGTCTCAACACCTGAGGAGGGCAAGGAGAAGATCAGTCATGATGATGGTGCTACTGAGGTAGGTTTGGGTATTGAAGCTGAGTTGGGAAAAGATGATTACATGCTCCAAGAGAGTGAGGGTGAGTTACATGATGTTCATAATGAAAAAGTCCCGCTCCACAAGCAAGAATTCCCCTCTTGTACTCATGCACCGGTCCACTCTTACGTGGTTTCAGATATGGACTTCTTTGATTCACTCCTTGATGACGAAATTCCTTTTTATGTGGAGAATGACAACATCATCCGGGAAGTTATTGATAAGAACGATGTTAACGAGAGTTGGGATGCCTTCATGGAGAGTGATACAGAGTCCGGAGGAGAGGTTGTGAATGTTCATGATATCTGTGAGGAAGAAGAGGACTTTTCTATGGTGCAATTTGATTACGGTGTTGCTCCTATTCCTTGCTTTGAGACATCTTTTGAGATTCCAGTGATACCTAGAGTAATCAAAGTTTTCACTCATGTTTTCTGTCCACCTGAAGAGGATGAGAGTTTCATACTTCACTTATGTGCTGATGAGGGTTATGAAGACCATGTGCTGCCTTCGTGGGCTGACGAATTTAAAGATCTGCGCCACCTAATGACATTTGTTGAGAGAAAACTGGAGACGTTGACTATAAGTGCACCACTGCAGTCTTTGCTATTTAAGAGCTTACGAGGTATCGTCGGGCAAACGACGTTAAAAATAGCGCTTCTCGGGAGGCAACCCGAGCTTATTTCTACTTTTGTTTTTTCTTTGTTTGTTGTTTGGTTGTTTGGCTTTGTGTTTTTGTTGCAGCTCAGGGTCTTGTTTTTTGGGTGATGTGCCAAGGACTACATTGACTCAGTTTAGTTTTGCATCGACCAGTGCCATAGGGAAGTTTCTTTGACTCTTTTACTCGCTTGTTGTAATGTTGACTTGAGCTAAGTTGAGCACGCGTGACCCTTTCCCCTTTATCCCCCTTGTGCATAGTACATTTTTGGTCATCGAGGACGATGCCAAAGTTTAAGTGTGGGGGAGTGAATTGGGCATTCGGGCAGTAGTTGTTACATGTGATTTTTAGAGTTAGCATGCGCATGTGTTAGTTGTATATTCATAGAAAATTCATGTCAAAATTTTCGAAAATTTTTCTTTAAACTGTGTCTTTGTGAGCTGGCTAGCATTTTGACTATGCTTTTAGGACATCCTTGAAGTGTTTAGGCTTAAATTGCTTGCATGGTAATCTAGTTGCTGAAAGGATGAAGGCATTAGTCACTCATTGAATTCTCCATCAATCATCCACCCCACCTGAAAAGTCCTTTAGGAGAAGCCATTTTGAGCCTGACTGTTCTTTGTTTACCCAATTAATTGAGCTCCATAGCCAAATGGCCTGATTTCCTTACCCGTGAATATTTCTGACTTATTCTTGATATTTAGGGAACTAGGGGATTAATTTGCTAAGTTTAGGGAATTTGTGTAGGAGCCAACTTTGGCACTGTTCCTATGCCCCAAATGGGGTAAGAGCAGTCATCTTTTAGGAATATGATACTTTCGAGGATTGCATTTTAGGCATGGATTCACTTTGAAATTAATGAACTTTAATTGCTATTTTTCCTTGGTGAGGCCGAGATTAGAATGGGGTAATGTCTAGTGAGAATCCGAAAGGTGAAAAATTAATATAGCTAGACCTCTTACTTTTCGAAAAAGAGAATGGGAGCCCCGGTCAAAAAGCGTAAGATGAGACTTGGGTATCTTTCGAAAGAAACGGCGTTCTCGAGCCAACATGACAAGGAAAACTAAACATAATTAATGAACTTGGAGGCTATTGAAAAATTAGCTTTAGTCCTCCGCGTACTTCAAGTATACGTCAAAGCAAAAATGTGCCGAGACGGTTTAGCTTAGTTGTACACCATGTCTACTCTTTGCATAGGTTTAAATGATTGTTCCTAAATTGTGGCCTACTGAGTTCCTTGTTCCTAAGAATAGCCCTGAAGTTCCTGAATACATTGAGTCTTTGTTAGAATATTCCAATCTCTCAAAAGAAAGGGACTATTATTGTTATCCATGATCCATTCACCACCACCTTCACAAGTCCTTCTGATCAATAACTAGTTTATTTGTGTGTGCTGTCACTGCTTTGAGGATGTTGTGAATAATTTTGTCAAATATTTTAGCTAGAGTACAAAGATGTAGTTTAGGGAATAATTTTCGTGGTTTAGTCCACTTGTTCTGTGAATATCCCTTTAACTACGTGTGCATGCTAATTGTTTTGATTCCGTGTGGTGATTATCGTAAGTCCCGTTGTTCAGTTTGCTTGAGGACAAGCAAAGGCTTAAGTGTGGGAGAATTTGATAAGTCCGTATTTTGACACGTATTTGATGCGTGTTGAGATCCGCTTTTGATGATTTTCCTAGCTTTAAGGTGTTACAAGTCTCAATTTTAGCTCAAGTTATGTTTACCGGGCGTTGGTTCGAGTTTTGTGTCATTTGGAGTCAAAATCAGGGAATTTGAGCCCGGTACCGGCACTTGAGAAGAAATCGGGATGAGTCGAGAAGCATTCGAGAGTGATTTTAGAGATTTGGAGGTCACCGGAAGATTCACGATGAAGATTTGAAGGAAAAAGAGCTCTAGGATTGGCTTCGGGATCAAAAGAAGATGAATGAAGCTTGAAAACGACGATCAGGATGACCTTCCGTCAATCGTTCAAGCATATCTCTTTGTAGCAACATCCAATGTACACGATTCAAGTTCAATAGGAAAGCCAACTTCAAGGGCTACAAATCATATGAAGACACCTTTGCGAGAATATGAGAGGAAGAAGGTGAAAACAGACGATGAAGTCAGATGATCTCTGCTGCGATTTCAGAAAGACACCTTCCACCGTTTTGATCATATCTCTTGATTGGATGATTCAAATCACAATCGGCAAATTGGGGTGGAAAGAGGACTTCATTATCTACAACTTTCATGAAGGAAGTTTCGTCAAATTCGGAAGTTAAGTAGGCACGATCGTGCCCTCAAAGTCAGACACGATCGTGCGTGAAGAGAAAACACGGAAGAGTTACTGCCAGCCAGGCACGATCGTGCCTGGAGGGAGGCACGATCGTGCCTGCCCAAAATGCTTGTTTTTGCTCCGGAGGCACGATCGAAGGCACGATCGTGCCTGGCATCGTGTCTGGCTCCGAAAATCCTAATTCAGCTCAAATTTCACCCGATTTTTCTATTTAAACAGCCTGTAAACCCCCGTTTTCAAGGGGGGAGCTTAGAGAGAGTGCCTAGCACGAAATTTAGAGGGCTTTTCAGCCTTGTTCATCAATCTTTTGGTATTCTTTGTAAGTTCCACCTTTTTAATTAATGACAATTAATTCTTTTTATTCCAATTCTATTGATTTCTTCAATTATGAATTGTGAGTAGTTTTAATTAGGGATTTGGGATTGATGAAGGGTTTGATCATGATGTATGGCTAGATTCTTTTCGGTTTAATTTCATGAATGCCGTTTAATTTGTGTTTGAATAATTTAATTGATATCTTTTGTAACCTAGAATCGCGACTAGAATTACAATTGCTTATAGAATAAATTAAGAGAGATCTAATTTGTTCTAGGACACATTCACACACACTTAATCGTTCGCTAAGAGATTAGTAGCGATTAAGGGGCCGTAAGCTCGCTCGTCTTGGCAATAATTTAGGATCCTGTCGCATGAGAGATCAGCCTGGTCCCCTAAATTATTGTACTCTACGCCGCGAGAGCGGTAAGAACTTAGTAATGATTAGCTAGGCTCAATTAAATTAATTTCATGTAATTAGGCCTGATCTGCCAGAAATCTGGTTACCCCGGAATCGATCCCTGTTCCCTTCGTCATTAATTAGAAAGAACCCCCTAGTTTAATTGTTCGCATTAGTTTTATTTTCCAAACCAATCAATTCTCGCACGACGCTTTTATTTTATTTTCTTTTTAATGGCTGAATTTAGTTAATTCTTGATTCCCTTTTGTCCGTCCCTGTGGAGACGATACTCGTACTTACACCACTATATTACGATCTATTTTAAGTGCGAGAAAATTCACATCAATGATCAACACAGAAGAAGAAGAGCATTTGTCTCAGAACAAGCTGAGAGAGATCCACTTTCTGAATCTGAGTCCAGCTCAGACTCCGACTCTGATGAAGCATTCTGCTGCTTGGATGCAGAGACTGAAGACCTTTGCCTCATGGCACAATCAGATGATGAGGTATGCTCTACTTCTAATTCTATTTCCTCTTCGGTAGGCACAGCCTTAAATGATGATCCAATGTCATCATTTTGGGAAGAGTTCCAAACTATCCAAGCCACTTATTCTTTTGTTAAAGAAGAGAACAGTAGGCTGAAAGTTGATATCTCTGATCTAAGGAAAGAGACTGAGTGCAAACTTAATCTCTTAACTGAGGAAAGAGATAGACTAAAGGCTGAAAATGAGTCACTTCTTAAAAGAATAAGAGACATTGAGGAACTTGAGAATAGATATAATAGTCTTTTGAAGATGCAATCTTCTATGAAGGGTATCAATGACTTTCACAACTCTACCCCTGGTCTTGGATATGTTGAACCCAAGTCTGGAGAACCTTCTGTAAGGCCTAGCACCCAAGTTGCTAAAGCCAAAAAGGTCATAATCTCACAGACTTACAGCCCCATTTGCCATGCTAGTACTTCTGGTACTAAAGTTGTTCATGAGAAGGTCATACCAGAGAAACAAACTCTAAAGGCCAAACCAAAACACAGTTTGAAAACTAATGAACCTGGCAGAAATTCTAACAAAAGGAAGAGTTTTCAGAAAAATAATAATCAAAGGCCTAATCCAATCAGACAATCTCATGACAATGGTATCAGAAACTGCTATCAGAAAGGCAGATATCAAGAGAAGATTAACTATAGGCAGAAGAGGTTGTCTGGTCAACCTCAGAAGCCTAAAGTTAAGCGCTCCTCTGATCTTGATAGTATATGGGACTTCTTTCCAACAAAGAAGGCTATGCAGAAGTATGCAAACAGAAAGCATGATCCTCACAAGCATCTGCCCAAAGTGAATCATACATCTGTTTACTACGACTACCAGGTGGACAATGGGTACCATCCACCAAGGTTTCAGTTAATGAGACCAAAATGGTACCAACTACCAAAACTGCATTACCCTCCAGGACCCAACATTGCTTGGGTACCTAAATCCTCCTTTTGATCTTGCAGGAACAGTGTGCTGGAGCTATCTCAGAACAAGAATGGTATATTGATAGTGGATGCTCCAGGCACATGACAGGTGACAAGAGTTGCCTATCAGAGTTCCAGAAAATCAATGGACCCAGAGTCACTTTCGGTGGAAATGACAAGGAAGGGCAAACAAAAGGAAGAGGGAAGCTGATCAAGAAACAGATAATCATTGAAGATGTCTCATATGTCAAAGGTCTAAAGTTCAACTTGCTGAGTGCTAGCCAATTGTGTGACAAAGGCTACACAGTTGAATTCACCAAGACCTTATGCTATGTCAAGCATGAGACAACCAAAGAAGTGGTTCTTACAGCCAAGAGAAGGAAGAACATCTATGTTGTTGACTGGCAAACAGCAAAAGATGGAACTTGTCTGATAGCAAAAGACAATTCAAAGCTAAGCTGGGACTGGCACAAGAAGCTTAGTCATCTGAATTTCAAAACCATCAACAAACTGGCAAGGGAACACATTGTAGATGGTCTGCCTGACATTGTTTACAAGAAGGAGACCCTCTGCAGTGCTTGTCAGAAAGGCAAACAAGTGAAGACCTCATTCAAACCCATAGCTGGAGATCTTTCTATTTGTCCTCTAAATCTGATTCACATGGATTTATTTGGACCAGTTGAAACTCCCAGTGTTGGTGGAAAAAGATATACTCTTGTTATGGTTGATGACTACTCAAGATATACATGGACTGTATTCCTAGCAAAGAAAAATGAAACTCTTCAGAAGTTGCCATCTCTGTTAAAGCAACTTCAGACTGAGAAGAATATGAAGGTCAGAACAATCAGATCTGACAGAGGAACTGAATTTGTCAACAAAGTGATCAAGGACTTCTGTGATCAGAATGGCACCTTCCATCAACTTTCTGCTGCCAGAACACCCCAACAAAATGGTGTTGCTGAAAGAAGAAACAGAACACTGAAAGAAGCCGCAAGGACCATGATTGCTGAATCAGGTTTGCCCATCAGATACTGGGCTGAAGCAATCAACACTGCATGCTACACTCAGAATAGAAGCATGATCCACAAGAACCATCAGAAGACACCCTATGAGCTGTGGAAAGGAAGAAAGCCAAACATCAGCTACTTCCATGTGTTTGGATGCAAGTGCTATATTCTAAACAATGGAAAGGAGAATCTGAAAGTATTTCAAGAAAAAGCTGATGAAGGTGTATTCTTAGGCTACTCAAGTTCAAGCAAAGCCTATAGAATACTTAACAGGAGAACTATACAAGTTGAAGAATCCATTCATGTCAAATTTGATGATGGTACCTCTGCAGAAGGATTATCAGAGACCCTGCAGAAGATCAATCTTGAAGAAAAGGTTTCAGAACCATCAGAAGAGGTCACCATCAATCCTGTCTTATCAATTCCTCCTGTCAATCCAATTCTGATAGACAAAGATGAAGATGAAGAATCAGAAGATGAACCATCAGAGTTGCCTAGACAGCAACTGTCAGAACCTGATCTAACTTGGTTAAGAGATCATCCTCCCAATCAAGTGATTGGTCAAGTTACCAGTGGTGTTAGGACCAGATCTGCATCAAGAAGAGAAGCCATGTTCACCTGCTGCATATCTCAAATGGAACCAATGTGTGTGGAAGAAGCTCTAGAAGATTCAGATTGGATCAATGCAATGCAAGAAGAGCTGACACAATTTGAAAGGAATGAAGTATGGAAACTTGTTCCCAGACCAAAGCATCAGAATGTCATTGGAACCAAGTGGGTATTCAAAAACAAAGCAGATGAAGAAGGCAACATTGTAAGGAATAAAGCAAGGCTTGTAGCAAAGGGATACTGTCAAGAAGAAGGCATAGATTTTGATGAAACCTTTGCACCTGTTGCCAGACTGGAAGCAATCAGGATTTTTCTAGCCTATGCTGCCTACAAAGACATCAAAGTCTACCAAATGGATGTCAAGAGTGCATTCCTGAATGGAGAACTTGAAGAGGAAGTTTATGTTGAACAACCTCCAGGTTTTGTCATTCCTACTCAATCCTCTTGTGTCTACAAGCTCAGAAAGGCCCTCTATGGTCTTAAGCAAGCTCCCAGAGCCTGGTATGACACATTGTCCCTATTCCTAGTAAACCATGGGTTCACTAAAGGAAAGGTTGACAAGACCCTGTTTAAAATTTCTGTTGCTAATCATATTCTGTTAGTGCAAATCTATGTTGATGACATTATATTTGGAAGCACTAATCCAGAATTATGCAAGAAATTCTCTCAAGTTATGCAGAAGAAGTTTGAAATGAGCATGATGGGAGAACTCAGTTATTTCCTTGGATTGCAAGTCAAACAAGTTCCTGAAGGCATCTTTATCAACCAAGGGAAGTACACCAGAGATCTCATCAAGAAGTTTGGAATTGATGGAAAAACTTCAGTCAAAATTCCTATGAATGCATCTCAAGGCATTGGACCAGATGATGAAGGCAAAGATGTTGATGCAACAACTTATAGAGGAATCATTGGATCTCTTCTCTATCTGACTGCAAGCAGACCAGACATAGCTTTTGCAGTAGGAATCTGTGCCAGATACCAATCAAAGCCCAAGGAGAGCCATCTAGTTGCTGCTAAGAAGATTATCAGATACATCAAAGGAAATCCAAACGCAGGACTATGGTATCCCAAGGGAGGTAATTTTGAACTAATTGGTTATTCTGATTCAGATTTTGCAGGTTGTAGATTGGACAGGAAGAGCACTTCTGGTCATTGTCAAATGCTAGGTGGGAGACTTGTCTCCTGGTTTAGCAAGAAGCAGAATTCAATCTCAACTAGCACTGCTGAAGCTGAGTATATTGCTGCTGGAAGCTGCTGTGCTCAATTGCTCTGGATGAAGCAACAACTCAAGGATTATGGAGTGCAAGCAAAGGAGATCAAGCTGTTATGTGATAACACAAGTGCCATTGCCATCACTCAGAATCCTGTGCTGCATTCAAGGACCAAACACATTGAGATCAGACATCACTTCATCAGAGATCATGTGGAGAAGAAGCATATCTCAATTGAGCATGTACCAACTGAAGACCAGCTTGCAGATATCTTAACCAAACCTCTCTCTGAGGCAAGGTTTAACAAGCTAAGGAAAGAACTGGGTATGATGGATGATCTTCCCAGAGATACATGAATCAGAGTTGCAGAAGTATCAGATGTGGATTCATCAGAACACCCCATCTCTGATACCCGAAACTCTTATCCATCAGAAGCTTGAATCAGAATTGCAAAGATCAGACTTGGTGTTCATCAGAGATCCTCGTATCAGAACATCTCTTTCTCTGATACAAGGGCTAATATTTATCAGAGTGGCTGTGGACTTAGAAAAATTTTCTAAATTTCGGGCGAGGCTGTTCAATAAACCGGAAGTTACCAGTTTACCCCCGGTAGTTATTACCATATTTGGAAAACGGCTTTCCGCCCACAATCCATTTAATGCGACCTCGAAACCGCAAATTATATCAAACGTCCACTAACCCAAATTCATATATACCCCTTCTGAAAACCTAAATCGCTACTGCAATTTTTTTATTCTTCGTCCTCAAGCTCTATCTCTCTAGACTCCCAATCCTCAAACCTCTCAAATCTTTCCAAGAACCTAAAAATGAAGTTCATCAACATTTCTGATCTCTCAGAGGCTGAAGCTAAGTCACTGGTGACAAACATTGTCACAGGAATGAAGGTAGACATGTCCTCGCTACCACTGCTGGCTGCAAATCAAAAAATCATGAACGAAGTGATCGAGGGAATGAATGACTCCCAGCTGAGCAAGATCGTGGCTCATCCCTATGAGCATTTCAGCAACGTTGATGTAGCAGAGTTCTACCTCAACGCCCATATCAGCAACAACACCATTTTCTCTCAGGTTCAGGGCAAGGACCTCAAGATTGACGCTAACGCACTAAACGAGTTCTTTGACATCAAGCTTGACCCTCAGGAAGAGGAAAACTCAAGCTTCATCGAACTTGATGATGTGGACATCACTGTCCAAAACTTTGTGGCCACCTACTGCCGGGAAGATGCAACCGGGGTAGAGACTCTCTACATGAAGAAGAATGTCCTGAAGAAGGACTTTGAAAGATTGATGAGCATAATGCACCGGTGTCTGTGGTGCAAAACAGGCTCAACTGATCAGATGAACAACGCCAACTCCAAGGCCCTATATGCTGTTCACAGGGGGATGAACATCAACTGGGGAAAGGTATTGTTTCAGTCCATCTCTGAATCTATTGGGAAAAAGGATAAGAAAACTAGCCTTTTCTCCACCAAGATGGGACATGGACTTCTGATCTCCAGGCTAATCTCCAATGCCAAGATAGCATTAAGAGAAGCCACAGAAGTGGACCACACGAAAACCATCTTTCTCACCCTCTCTCCCAAGTTGAATGTGGCCATAGCTGCCGAGCTCAAGAAAGCCAACAAGCTTGAACAAAACAGGGAGAAGCAGGCTATCAAACCTGTGGCTGCTGCTACCCAACTCAAGGTCAAAAAGGAAGAAAAGCCTAAGAAAAGGAAGCCTCACTCAAAGCCAGAGGAAGAGGTAACAAAGGAGGAAGCATCAGAGGAGGATGCATCAGAGAAGGAAGCCTCTGTTGTGGCCCCCAAAGTTACTCCTGTCAAGAAGGTGAGCCAGAAGAGGAGAAGAAAAGCAATCATACAGAGTGATTCTGATAGCTCCAAGTCTCCTATCAGAGTAGCAAAGAAGAAGAAGAAGATTCTCTCACCCCCCAAGGAGTCAGAACCTCAGGGGGAACCTGCACCAGAGCTGGCTACTGCACTAGTAATCTCTGATGGTCGGGGGGAACCTGAATCAGAGATCCAACCCATCTCTGCACCAGATCAGCACATCATCTTAACTCCACCAGAGCATCTCACCACTCAAATCCCAGAACTGGATCCTCATGCTGCCCTAGAAAGACAATTTCAAAGGGTACTCACTTGGAGGAAATGGAGGATGGGACCTCTGCAACAGATTCTTGCTCAAGCTGCCACTTATGAAACTGAGGAAGTTGAAGTCCTCAAATGGGCAGGTACTGATGATGTCTCTTTATGCTTCGACCTTCAATTCTTACAATCTATTCTTGAAAAGAAGAAGGCAAGCCACAAAGGCAAGGAGAAGCTGACTACTACCCCACCAGAGGAGCATGTTCAACCTCTAGCTGATCACGAGGTTCCCATCTTTGAAGAATGGCTGATGGAAAAGAAGAGGAGGGAATCCTTGATCAAGATGAAACCCATTCCAGGTACAGAAGGTGAACCCTCTACTGCAAATGATGTGTCTCTGGCCATGATGAATCTGATCAGAGAATGGCGAGACTCTCAGTTTGAAGAAACAGTTCTTGAGGTAATTCCTAACTCTCCACCTGTTCATATTTCACCAGAGCCCCATACTTCACCTCAACCTCCATCACATTCACCCACTCCATCACCCAAGAAAACCCCATCTCCACTCCATCAGAAATCACCTTCTCCTCACAAAACCCCAACCCCTTCATCTAAGCAGCCCTCACCCAAACAACCATCACCATGCAAACCTTTCACCCCCATCAGAACCCGATCCCCTTCACCCCCTCCCTCTCCACAACATCAGAGAACCCCTAACACTCATCAGACTTCTCTCCCTCAGCAACCCAGTCTTCAGAACTCTCCACCAGCTCCCCCGCAGCAGTCTTCTCCTCCTTTACCGCAAGTCCTCACCCTTGTCCAAGGCAATGCTCCTGCACAATCCCTTTTGGCTGACTTAGAACAAGTTGGACAGCAAATAGCCAAGGGAATGAACAAGATTCTGGATGCTGAATATGAGACTGATGCCCATCTCACCAGGGCTCATGATCATCTCTCCAAAGGAATCTCTATGCTGCTAAAGCATGTGGGCATCATGGCCACAGCCTTTGAGGTCCACAAGGACAAAACTGCAGAAAATCTGAGCAGCATTGCTAAGGAAGCGGATGGAATCTCCGCAGTGTTATTTCATCACACTAAGGTCCTTGAAGAGCAAGACAAAGCCATCAAGGACATCTCTGATTCCATTGATAATCTTCAATGGTCCTCTGACAGAGCTCGTCAGGAGTTCCAAGATGTTGAAGGACTATGCAAGGATACTAAAGAACTCACCATCAAGCTGATCAATAGTGGCAAGGACAGAGATCATAAGCTGACTCTCCTTGAAGCTACTTCTAAAGATATCCAGTCTGCAGTAGACAAACAGAAGGAAATCATTGAAGGGCTGGCCTCTGTAACCCAGACTCTGCCAAGTGCCCTTGAGGTCATTAAGGAGAACCACGCAACAGAATTCTCGAAAATTGAACTCCTACTTGGTGATCTTGTTGATGCCAAAAAGGGGGAAGATAGCAGAGAACCTGTCCCACCTCCCAGAGAAGCAGAAGGTCCAAGCTCAAGAACTATTAACCCTGCCAGATACTATGAAAGAGCAAGGCAAAAGAGGCTAGCTGCTGGCATTCAGAGACCTCCTCCTCCTAGCTCAAAGAAGAAGAAATCTCCATCCTTCACATTGAACCAATGGCTGAACAGTGGGTTGTCTAAACCAGACACAGTCCAATTTGCTGAGATGAAAAAGCATATGACTCCCCTGCAGCGTGAGAATCTGATCCAAGATGAGAATGGCATCATCACCATTGCTCATGGAGGATCCATAGAAGAAGCTGAGGAATGGTGGAGGATGAGGGTTCTGCCTGGAAAGGATGAGAAGGATGCAATAAGGTATTATCTTGATTGCCAGCTTACTCCACTCTGGAAGAAATACATGATTCCCAGGAACCTCGCTTCAATCAGAGCAAGAGTAAATGCTGAGCTTCAAGAAGCCAAGGTAAAAGAAGAGGCTGTTCTTGCAGAAGTTGCAGAGGAAGATTTCTAAACTTTATCTCTTTTGCATTTCTTACTTGTAAAACTCTGATTAATAAAAATAACCTCTCTGCCTCTATTTTGCATGGCTATATTATATAATGTGTTATCTATTGCTTTCTATTCTTATCTGTTTATCGCGTGATTGCTTGTATCTTACTCTTACTATTTTCCTATGCCAAGTGCCCACCAAGATTTTAAATGAAAGTTTATACTTAACTTATTTTCCCTATGGTGAAAGGCACTTCTCTGGAAATAGTTTAAGGGTTTTGGCATCATCAAAAAGGGGGAAATTGTAAGGAATAAATGTAATTAGATTTTGATGATGCTATAGGATTAGAAAGATAGAGTACCCCCAAATTAGATTTTATGTATTAGAATTTTCAATTGTAAGTATTAGTGTAGTCGACGATCAGAGTTGCTCTGTTTTGGATCAGATCAGGAGTGCATCAGAATTCTTCGACCAGACTCGCTCTATGAGAACTGCTCCATCAGAGTTCTCTTACCAGAAGTCCATCAGAGGTGCATCATGAGAGTTGCTGATAAGACTGGACATCTGATAGCCGATAAGAACTACAGATCAGAAGCACTCATCAGCGGACCCATCAGAGTCAGAGTTCAGTCAGAAGATCAGAAGACCATCAGAACTCAACTCATCAGATAGCCATCAGAATCCAACGTATCAGAAGAACCTGATCAGAGCTCGACGAACACTTAGAAGATTTCAAGCAACATCCAACAGCTATGAATCCAACGGGTAAAACATCCAACGGCTAGAAGACTGTGCATGAAAAGAAAGCATTTAATGCACATTAAATGAGCCTGATACGCTGAAGGATTGATTGCAAATGATTGACCAAGGAATCCGGGAAGATATATTTTAAAAATAGAAACCTTCCAAAAACGGCAGTCAAGTCAACTGTACGCGCATTTAATGCAGTTGTCTCCTCCTCCAACGGGCAGACAACCTCCGTATATAAGCTACATACCGAAGAACTGAAAAACAACTTTGCTACAACTCTTACACATCATCATTCAAGCTCTCTTGAGATTCAAACTCTACAACCTTCAACAAGACAAGCTTACGTTGGGAAGATTCAAACTCCAAATCTCTCATCCCCAACAAACAAGCAAAGTTCATCCTGTTCTTCAACACTTCAAGAACTTCATCAAACATCCTTTGTAACGAAGCAAGTTGGAGGAAAAACTCTGTTTTTCAAAAGGATTTTCTGAAAAGAAGGGCGTCCAAGTAACTGCAGTAGTGAAGTGGTGATACTTCCGGGAAGCTGAGTGAAAGGATCAGCCATCAGGACGTGGAATTGCATCCTGGGTGGCATCTAGGCTTGAAGAAGACGAGGAGTGCTTCTTAAGTGCTAGGAATTAGCTTTGTAACTGATCTACTTCAAAGCTAGTGGAACAGTGGACTAGAGGAACGAGTTGTTCCTTGAACCACTATAAAATATCCGGTGTCATTTACTTTACTGCAATTTATATTTCTGCACTTAGGATATTAACTGATTAACTCTAAGACTTGGAATCTGTGTTCAGCAGATCTTGTTTTCAGAGTTATCAGAAAGGCATTTGCCTTAGTATTTTTCTGAGGCTACCCGGACAGATCAGAATCCGCTGCCAAGGCCAGTTCTGATATCAGAACCAGCCTTTCTCTGTCATCAGAATCAGACCTTCTCTGATAAGTCACTTCGGACTTAGAGAAAATTTGAAAAACCAACCAGTCTATTCACCCCCCCCCCCCTCTAGACTGGTTACCATATTAAACGGGACCAACAATCGTCTTCTCCACATAAACCACATCTTTTCAGGCAATTGACACGCCGTTGTCGAAGGTTCTTCGTCGTTGGCAGGGTGGCGTGTTTCTGTTTTCATTTTTAGTTTTTCATTTTCAAATTGGAAAACATGTTCATCAAATTTTTTTCACTCGGTTCTATGATCGACCAGAAGATCGAAAGTATGGCCTCAATCCGGAAACGAACATAGTAAAACCCAAATAGGGTACCAGGTCCCACGTATAGTAAAGTCGGGACCAAACTCAGCCAGTCCCAGTCGATCTCAACGGTTAGTTTGTCAAATTCTTTTCTCATTTCCCTATTGGTTGATAACTCAATGACTCTTTTAAAACTCTTCACTTTAAAAAATTATTTAAAACTCTGAACTGTCGGGTCATTGACCGGCCCAGACAGCCGGACATGGACCGTCTAGTCGTTGACATGACTGTTCGGGACCGCCCGGTTATTGATCGGACCAAACACAAATCATCGGGTCATTGGCCGGAAATGATGGGGGACCGACGGGTCATTGATCGGGCAGGACGGGGACCACCGGGTGGTTGTCCGGATAGGACGGGGACCGTCGGGTCGTTGACCGGATCAGACGGGGACTGCCGAGTTGTCGATCGGAACAGATCGGACCGAAACTGCTCGACTGTCGACCGGACTGAACAGGTACCGCCTGGTCGTAGATTAGATTGGACAAGGACCGTCGGGTCATCGACCGGACCGGACAGGGGACGCTGAATCATGGACCGTACCGGACAAGGGCCGTCGGGTCGTGGACCGGATCAGACAGGGACCGTCGGGTCGTGGACCGGACCAGACAGGAACCACCGGGTCGTGGATCGGGCCGAACAGAGCCGTCGGGTCGTGGACCGAACAGAGACCGCCAAGTCATCGACTGAACCGGATTGGGATCATCAGGTCGTCGACCGGACTGGACCACTCCTGGATTGCTCAAACGTCGACCGGACCGGACCTAACTGTCGGGTCGTTGACAGGACCAAATAGGGACTGTCGAGACATTGACCAGACCAAACTAGAATTGACACTGGAGTGGGACTGGGTCCACCACTAGGCATAAGCTAAGTATGCAAATTCATTGGAGCGACACTGTAGCATCCGTGTTTTTCGAATTTGGAAAACTAGTAAAGGTCACTTATCTAATTTATTCAGGAAAACATAGACATATCTCATTTTTTTATTTTTGGTAAACGCATTTTTTGGAGTTAGGGGTGGACAAAGTCCGACGGTTTGGCCTAGTCTGGAACCATGCCTTGTACTTTTTGGGACCGAATCGGGTTCGTATTTTCGAAGTCGAGTTAAGACCGGGTATCTGATTGGGTAAAAGGGTTACCCGTTTCTGGGTCTCAATATTTGAGACTGAATCGGGCGGCTCGGTCCTGAACCAGCCAAATTTTTTTAGCTTGAAATCGGACAAAAAAATATAATAGGTACGATATCGAGATCGGGGCCGGACTGCCCAGGTACCCGGAACGTCCCAGAGCCGGAATATAGTTGATCGCTCATGTGGCTCATCAAAATATTGCTAGAAGTGGGCTATCTCGACCCAGAACTAGGGCGGGACCAACTCGGGTCCATCCCCAATTGGATTGTAAAGATTTTTTTGAGTGGGGGATCGAGTGCTGGATTGGATTTATGTCCACCTGCATTCAAGATAATCATCACCCTACCCGTCTATCGCCTTTCCCTGAATAGAATATGGGCGTGTTTGTCATTTAGTGGTTAGTGGACATCGGGTTATGTTAGTGAGTTGTTAATAACGGATTCTGTGAGCGAGTTTGACTAGCGGAATAAGTTGGCTTGGTTGACTGAATATGTTTGGTAATTTAGTTGTTCGGCCGTAAAAATTAGTAGAAAACGTCATATTTCAAAACGATAATCCGAAACGCTCCTATTTGTAGCGTCGTTTTCATTTCAGCAGTTTCATCCAAAAACGTTAGGACCGAACAAGTATTTACCAAAGATGGTTCTCATATCCGGCTCAATGAAACTACCTTCCTCGAGTGTGTCCTCATCCAGCGTCCCCTCGGCATATTACTAGAGAGCAGGAGAGAGATCAATTTTAAGTGCTCGAAGAGGTGTTTATAGATGATTGGTGCCATTGATTTCAAGATTAACCGATGAGTCCAAGATCAACAATAATGGAAGGAGTGGTGTATCTGCATGAGTAAATATATGAGCCGATCTTCGACCGATCTGCAGATTCTCGAACGGTTTGGCAACATGAAGTCATGATGAACAAAATATCGGTTAGCGAATTTAAGCGTGCGTGTTACGTGATCCTAATCATGCATATCTCGCTTATTGCGCTACTAATGATGATGAGTTTAAAATTATATATTAATTCACGCATATATGCCTTTAACTTTAATTTATGCCCAGCCCAGCACACCACTTTTGAATCTTTGAACAAAACACAAACATATACTTCGTACGAAGTATACTCGATCCTCTGTCCCCATTTGTATCCTTGTTTGCATTTTACACGTGAATTTAAAAAAATGCAGTTTACATTTATTTAGAAGGGTTAAATCGATGGTTACAAATCAGTTGTTCTTAAAAAATGTTATTTTCTTTTAAACACACACACATATCTTACTATATATATTAAGCGCCTAAGGTCGTTAGATGTTCCATTCCCGTTAAAACAGTTGGACGGCAGCCTCATTTTAGCGCCGACGAAAACTAAACGCCTGTTACTGTCTTCTTCCATCGCTTCCGATTTTTTCTGTGGTTGGGAATAATGCTTGATGGGATGGGATTTATCGATTGAGATAAGATGCCTACCATTTCGCTCTACCTTCTCTCTTAATTCTGCGGCTTTAGCTTCTCACTCGATGCTTGTGCGGCATCCTAATGCCGCCGGCGGAGGACCACAAGACAGTTGACGATGCAAGGAAGCCCTCATATCCAGCAGCGGTAAGGTTGTTTATACCCGGCCACTGCCTGTACTCACAACCATGCTCTTTTCCGAACATCGGCGACCCTGACTTTCCCATCAGATGAAATCCAGGTTTTCTCCTCTAATTTCTACTACTCTCTGGTTGCGACTACCCTAATGGCCACCCCTCTGGCCGCTATTCAAAAGGCCTTCGAGGCCCTGGGGTTTTCTCCATTTGGACCCAAAACCGATGAAGCTGATAGAACTGATTATGTCACTACTTTTGACTTTGAAGGCCCATTCTTCATGCTCCAACTGATTATGTTTCTGTTGTACCAGTTCTTGCAGATTGCGTTTCTGATAAAACTGATAGAAATGGACTTATTGATTGTGTTTCCGGCGAAGTTGATACCTTGAAAAATGATGCAATTGTAGCCTATGATGAAGCCTCAATGAATGCCTTTGGAAATGCATTATCTGCAGGCCGTGGTCCTGAAGTTGATACAATTGAGTCAATAATTGGAAATGAAGAACCTCTTTCTGATCCGTCTATTGAAACTGACATGACTTATACTACACTTCATCATCCCCTGTCCTATGATGATATTCAGTCTGAGGACCCCCCCCCCCCCCTGTTCTCACTGAGAACAAATTTCCCGCTGTTGTTTTTTTACCGGATTATCTGATTAATCTACTGCTATGTTTCTTTTTGTTGCTGCTTTGGCCATACGAGTTTTAATGTTAGTTTGTTTCATCTTTTTTGGCATTCTGGTCGAAAGGAATTTTGTTCACAAATGAAGTTTAGGATACCTAACATAACTTTGAACTTCTTTACAATATCCTTCTGTTATTTATTTTTTAAATTAGATTTACTAATTGTTTGTTTTTTCATCTGCTACAGTCCTCGAAGAATATGAGCCAAGACTTGAGAAATGGATCCTAATCACACTTCATGGACTGAAACACTTTGATAGGGAAGATGGTTTGTCTTTTGCTAAACACACTTCATTTACTGTCCCTTTTGTTAACGTTTAGCATACCCTATTCAATATTATTTATTATCTCCCAATTATTTAAATGGTGGAAGGGAGTTAGCTTGATCCTATTCTGTTACTGCATCTCCGAGACGGTCGACGCTGCCTACTGCTCCCCTACAAAAAAATGAATGTCAATTTCATTTTTTGCAACCGTTTGGGTTAAGAATTTAAACTTAGTGGATAAAAGCTTTCGTACCTTTTCAAGATAGATTCTTTTTTTAAGCTTCTGCCTGCTGATATCTCATTTATATCCCATCGTCATTTTTAGGGACAATTGATCCTTCGCTGCTATGGGAACAAATAGAGATCCAGGTTTCCAAGTGAAAAGAAGAAGCTTTTAGCAGGAGAGAGATACATCATTTTTATGCTGAAGTCTAATTTCTAACCTGGCAGCCATTTATATGTGTTTGAGACTTCTAGGTTGAGCTCAGTGTGCTTTTGACCTCTTAACTCTTCATATTTAAAAAACATGTTTAAATATGTTCTAGGATGTATGACCAAACACTATTTCTTTAGAGTGACATAGGTAAACATTCTAGACTTCTAGCCTAAACCTGGGCCACCTGGCTGATATTGCTCTTTTTCATTCGTAGTCTAAACTCTGAAGAAGTTGTCTTTTTAGCTTACTCCTCTGTCCCATAGTTTTCCATTTATTGCTTACTAATTAATGCGGGTGTTTATGTGTAGCACCCGTGGAAGATATGAACGGGAGAGCATTGTTATGCCAAGTATCATCTCTAAAGCCAATGGTTCACTGGTTTTTCTAATGCATATGAGCTGCTAAAACTCCTGGAAGAAATCAAGTAGGTTAGTATGGATTAGACACTTTTCGTTTTGATCCTTTTCTACTCTTGTGTAGACTACATGCATCTCTTTTTTCCAGCATGTTAGAAGAATTTAATAATTCTGTCTACGAGTAGTTGCAATGTACAAAATGATGACATTGTTTTCATAAATGTCTGAAACTCTGACTACAGAAATCAATATAATGCAGCTAATTGTGTTGGAGAGTCTTGAGTACCGAACCAATAGCAAGTCAACTGATATGTTCCATTTGTTTGACTATTGTAGGCACAAGGTCGTATTAACAAGATAAGATGGCAATGAGCTTGATTTATGTACACCATCAGCAATTAAAATCTGTAGCCCAGATTCAAAAGTATGTCATATTCAACAGTCATTCAATTCCTAAGTTGTTAACAGTTCTACTTGATTTTATCTTGTATGCTAAATTATATTTCTTGGTGAAGCAGAGTTTGAAATATAGTTGTGTGTTTTTTTACCATCAGGAAATGAAAGTGAATTCTTCACTTTGTTGCGCTAACGTTGGCAAAAGTAAAATTACAACTGCATATTTTTTTATTATTATTATAAAATAATAATAGTAATAATAATAATAATAATAATAAAAGACTTGAGTTTGATAACTTTTCTTGTTCTTTTCATCTTTCATTCATGCCTTTTTCTTTACTTTCACCCTGTTGTACAGAGGAATAATTTTGCATTAAAAAATTTGAGACGACAATTACATTTTTTCTTTCACTATTTTATTGAAAAGTTTTTAGCATGTGGTCCATTGCATTACTTTTGTTCGTACAGTGTGCATTGCAATATGGTTACTGCTTAGCAGCTATATTTAGATACCTGGTAGTTGGCAAGCTTCACAGTGTTTATTGTTTTGGATGGGCCTTTTTGCTTTAAAACCTGGGATATTGCTTCATTGAGGTTCAGATCTATTATCTGAAGCTTTATGATATTTATCACTGTTAGCTCAATATCAGTTATTATTAAGGTTTGGTTGCCTTTCAAAGTTTGTCTGGATCGGATTTTCTATGTTGATTTGGAGTGATATTTAACCAAGTTATATCATTAATTTTTCTAGCCTTTCTGGAAATTGATCATCCAGATGCATGAGCTCCTTGACATCAAGCCCTAATATTACCTGGGAGTATGGTGTTTTGCAAACGACCATATAGTAAATGTACCTATGTCACTCTAGAACATGTTTAAAAAATATGTTCTAGAATGTATATCCAAAAACTATTTTCTTTTCTTAGCGTGAGATAGGTAAACATGTTTTTCTTAGAGTAATATCCCATTTCTCCTGTTTTAGGCAGTCTGTTATGCTTTTCTTTTGTCATTTTCTTTTTTGTTCATTCATCATGTCAATCTCTGTTTAATCTGTTTAAAATGTAAGGAGTGTTTAGATTGATGCTGCTCAAAAGAATTTCACTTCAGGTTTTCATGCCATTTTTTATATACTTCAAATTTTCCTTGGCTGTTTGTTTTCTCTTTTGTTCTGTCATGTTCCCCTAGATTAGTTATTATTTTTAATGTACTATGAAATCACAGGATGCCATAGAAACTTCTTCTTGAAAAACTACCCGACTCTTCTTCAACAAATTGTATGTTATGGAACCTATCCACTTATCCAGTCGTGTATATATGTTCTCTTAGTATATTTTCAGTTCTATTACCCTTTTAATAAATCAAGATTACGGCCTAATCCTAAGAAAGTCAAACTTTATGTTCTGATTTTTGAGTAATTTACCTAAAAGAGGGAATTCTGCATAGCACCGACACAATAATCATTCTTATGAATATGCAATTTCTAAATAGCAGACTCATGAAAACATAGTCTATCGTATGTATCTTCATTTTGAAATAATAGGACATCTTTTTCGTGTAGAAAGTTTCCTTATGGAACTATCCAGATCTTAGAGAAAGGTATATGTATATGGAACTTAAATACCTTTTTCTAAATGTATCACACACATCTTCTACTTGAGTAACAACGTTGGTTTCTCACTTTCAGATCTTTCCGGAATTACAGAGAGGTAGCTCTGAAACACTTACAGGCTACTAAAGACTCTGCTGACTCAAACCTGCTTGAAAAGGCTCATGTTAACTATGAAGGGGTAAATTTGTTTCTTAATTTGATTCAATAGTCAATGCTGCCAGCTCTAAACTATATGTTTCCCATAAAGTTTATTGTGAAAGTAATTATCTAAGATTAGTTTACACTTTATCCATCCAAAGAAAAGGAGTAACAAAGTTTTACGTTAGATACACTTCTTGTTACAAGCACCTTATGAGGCATCATATTACATCATACTGAAATTGGAATGTCAACAGGGTAGAATTGTTAGCTATGGTGAGTGGTTCATTTTGAGACTCCCGCTTTATGATCCTGTTCTGCCACTTAATATAAGGTGTATTAGCTATATTTTTAATGTGACTTGTCAACAATATGTATTCTCTGTGTATTTCCTCCTTCCTGTAAAAGGTCATGCTTTAAACTTTTTTTACCAAAGAAGAATCATATTCCATTGAAGGGTTTTGACTTTATGATTGGCTCCCTTTGCAAAACTATTCCTTATTTTTTGTTTATGTATAAATAAAGCTTCTCTTGTCTGTCAGTACCGGCCTAGCTCGGTACGTGCTTTCAGGATGCCTGATGGAGACTCTGGCAACTTTCTGGTTAGTCATTGTTTATGTGGGGATTATGCAACTTAGCTTTCAAAGCAGAGTTTTTAAATAATGTAATTAAACTTTTAATCATAATAATAGAGATAAGAAGACATTACATTGGAACATAATGACTATTATATTACTTTAGGATCTTATGTCAACTTATATGATGGTCGTGTCAGAATATTTACTGTCACTTTAATGGTTTAACACAAGCCTCAAGCTACGAGTTCCAATCTTTTATATGTTTTCACTTTACAGGCTGCTATCGTTACTTCATATACATTGGAGAATGATATGGCTTTTCCTTTGTGTTGCTCCCCAGCAACTAGAAGCCTATGTGTACGTAAATTACAAGTTTGTTGGATTAATAGAAAATTTTGTTTCGTATTGACCTCAGTGCATCTCTGCGAAATAATGCAGACTTTCAGTAAGTTGTGTTCTTAAAGAACAAAAGTATCACAATTTTCTCCTCCTGGACAGCCAGGGGGCACATGCTATGAGCCTGTGATTGTTATTGTTGATTATCTTCTATGATGAATATAAAATTCCCACGTAGAAGTGATATATTATTGGCAGAACTAACTAATCTATTTTTTGGTTAGTTTTTCCCAAATGGGGAACGTTCAGGTTAGTTTTTTGGTTAAGCTTTGTGCATGTTTTATGCCGCTAAGGGAGATGATGAGTAGACGTCGAATCTTCAAATAAAATTAACCCAAATGAAGATAGTTCATGTACCGGTAAGCTGTTTTTGAACTGTATTTGTGTCTTTTGGGTTTTATTACGAGTTGATATTTTCATTGATATATTAATCTATTTTAAGATTCATTTTGTGCTTATTTAGTTACACGATATTTTATGTGACCTGTTTTATATTGATTCAATATGTGATATGAAATAAATTATATCTTTATAGGACTGATTTAGTGAGTGCACATAGTAGGAACATTAATTTTCTCAAAATAGTTAAAGTATATTTTCTGTTTATTTTAGTTTTTGTGTAGAAAATTTTTTGGGCTCTTGCCCGTTCGTTCACTTCCTTTGTTTACAATGGTTATTATTTCATATGCTTGGTATCTTGGCCACATGCAATTTGTGAAGCACCACACCCGCGCAGGTCACAACCTCATCGGCGAGGTCCATTAATTAATCTCGCACCACATTGTTGTACCTTCACTCTTTTGTTGTGATATTTGTGACCCAAACATTCAAACTGAAATATTAATTGACTACCCTACTGTAATAGACAACAATGAATTGCTTTTTATCACTTGGCTTTTGTAATGCATTTGCACATCTTTCCCACAGAATGCAACGTTCTCGTTCTTTCCTTAGATTGGGCATCACATGTCGCGCAAGGCGCGCCACCGAGCTAGTCTTACTATATATATTAAGTGCGTAAGATCGTTAGATGTTCTATTCCCGTTAAAACGGTTGGACGGCAAATCCTATTTAGCGCTGCGTCATGGTCCCTTCCGTTGAATTCACGTGTCCGGCGAATCTGTTGACAGGGAGCGCCTTCGCACTGTTCCAACGTATGTGTGAGCTGCTCGCTTGCCAAAAATATCTAAGCCCCTTGGTTGGTCTTGCGTTTAGGCTCCTTGGTTCTTTGGTTTTGCTCTCACTCCCTCTGCGCTTGGTTTTTTTCCTGCCCTGTGAGTTTCTTTAATTTGCTTACACTCATCTACTCTTTGGTGTTCTCTGTAGTATTTGTTGTTGTCGCTCGCTGGTGTTGGTGTATTGCTTCGGGTCGGGGAGTGGGTCATTACATGTTTTTGGGGTACGGTCTTTTCTTGTTGTTGGTTGACGTTTTGGAGGCATGTGACTTTTGTGTTTGCACTGGATTGTGCTGCCTTGCACCGTTTTCTGTGTGTTCTGTTTGCTGATTATGGTGTATGGCCTGGTGTTGTCCTTTGTGGCAAACCTTCAGGGGGGCGCAGACCTTTGGTTGAGTTCGTATTTGTTAGTTGTCGGATTGGGTGTGTGTTGGGTCACTTTTAAACCCCCCCTATTAGGTGTGATGAGGTTCGATGTTTTCCCAAAAATAACACTTGTTTTTTGTTTCTTTATTTATTTTCAGGTGTTTGGGAAGTTTGTCCTGCAGTTGTATGCTCTTCCTTTACTGGTCTTGTAAGTTTCCTTGTTTGTTTTATAATGTCGATGCATTTTTTTTGTTACCTTTGTTTGTTTGTCTCGCTGGAATGTGTTGTTATCTTTTTTTGCTTTGCTGAGTTTTTGGGCTGTGTTATCCTTTTGGGTGTGGTTTTGATCAGCATGTGAGCAGTGTGCTGTGTTTTGGGGAGGGGAGGTTATTCTGCCTTGACACTTCACTGTCTTATGCGGGTGTGACAACCCGTCGAACTTTTGTTAGGTTGGTTATTTCCAGTGTTGTTTGTGGCAGTCACGTGTTTAATTTTTTCCCCTCTCGGCTGCCCAGCGTACTTGTCAATGGCCACACGTGGTGGGTTCGGCAGCATTGTTGCACCGGAAGAACAGCGTGCGCGTAAGAAGAGGCGTCGCCAGTTGACGAGAAAGGCTTCACAGTTTGCCACTTCAACTGTCGGCTCATCACTTCCACTCCAACGTGTCTGCTGTGGTGTTGATCTGCCAGGTGCGTGCGATCTGCACTATGCTGGCATCCTTCATATACTCTTCTCAAACCGGCCTTAGATTTGTCTGACATTTTTACCTTTTGTGTTTCCAAAACAAATCCCTCAACCTCGTGCCTGATATGCATAACCTTGTTCATTTTCTTGTCATTTTTGGCCCTCTGTGTTTTATATTATACATTGTCCGTAATGTCTTCTCTGTAATTCGGCGCTCTTTGGATGGTGTTTTTATATTCTCTGTGTCTCGTTCACGCTATACGTACATTGTATATCTTGCTCTTTTGACCACGCCCTGCTTTTGTGCGGCTATCTGTTCTATGCTCCAATCATCATTCTTTACTGCCTTTGTTCACATTGCTTTGCACCCGCGTGTTTATACGAAAAATTGTTAACGCACCCTCGGGTCTTGGTGATATTCTATGATGCGACCTGCGCAAATCAGGTACGTGTGATTGCATGGACTCCGTTGGCGTGTGCCCCTCTGCCCCCGCTGCTGTACATGAATTTTACCGTCTAAGCCCTGTACCCGACTGTTCGTTTTGCGGTGCTGAGCGGATTCAATACGAACCTCCCGCCATGTGTTGTAGTAAGGGTGAGATTGTGCTTACCTCTACTGAAATGCCTGCACAATTGCAGCGCTTATTTACTGCCCGTGATCCTTTGTCTAAACATTTCCAGACGTGTGTGCGAACGTACAACAATACGTTTGCCTTCACATCCATCGGCATATATAACTACGACAGGCAGCTATGTAGACGAAATCAGGGAATTTATACATTTAGAGTCCAGGGTCAGATCTATCATTTTATCAATGACTTGCTCCCTGATGGGTGCCCGCCGCGAAACTTGCAACTATACTTTTACGACACAGAATGTGCTCTGGATAGCAGGCTAGAAAGTACTGACCACCTGGACAGAGCAATTGTGACAGCGTTGATGGACGTACTATCCACAAACCCGTATGCGCAATTTTTCAAATCATTGTCTGAGATTGAACGCACAGATGAATTTTCCATCGTGTTGAATGGTAACCCTGCTCTTGATCAACGGGTTTACAATCGACCAACTTCGTCCCAAGTTGCTGCTGTTTGGGTTGAGGATGAATACGAGGGACTGGTATCCAACAGGAACATTCGTGTGTATGCACACAGCGGTGGGTCACAAAATATTCATTACTACTATGGTTGTTATGATCCATTGCAGTATCCTCTATTATTCCCTCTTGGTGAAGTTGGGTGGCATGAAGGGATACCAAAGACACATGGAAGCATTGCCAATAATGCTGTGCAGCCACACTCTGCTGTTTCTGTTGACTGTTCGCAATTTGAAACTGATAATGCTCTAATTGCTGGAGAGGATAGCATGCGGGCTGATGGCAAGAAGAGGGCGTCTGTCTCGTGCAGGCAGTATTATGCATACAAGCTCCAAATGCGCCATGAAAACACCTCTTTCATACTGCACACTGGGCGCCTGTTTCAACAGTACATAGTAGACATTTATATAAAGATAGAAACGCAACGGTTGGACTATTACCGGAGTAAACAACGTGAATTTCGCTCAGACACGTATCAAGGTTTGGTTGACAGTGTTGGTGCAGGCGTGCAGAACACCAGTGATGTTGGGCGGCGTGTAATGCTTCCTGGGTCCTTCATAGGTGGTCCCCGGGATATGCGCGGTCGTTACATGGATGCGATGGCCCTTGTGCAGAATTTTGGTAAGCCTGATCTGTTTATAACGATCACGTGCAACCCTAATTGGCCTGAAATCAAAGAACGTTTGTCTTTCGCGGATGAAGTCCAAAATCGGCCAGAACTTGTTGCTCGTGTCTTCCGTGCTCGGTTGGAGGACTTTAAGAAGGACGTGATAAAGGGTGCATTGTTTGGCAAGGTAGTTGCGTACACGTATGTGATCGAATTCCAAAAAAGGGGTCTTCCCCACGCTCATTTCTTGCTGATCCTATCACATCCTTGCAAAATTAGTACGTCTGACCAGTGTGATCAGCTTATTACTGCTGAGCTTCCAGATCCTGCAACTGACCCTGTATTATATCTTCTTGTAAAGAAGCATATGATCCATGGCCCTTGTGGTCTCATGAATCTTAAGTGCCCTTGCATGGTTACATCACGTGGGTCGGAAACACCTTCGTGTAGAAGTAACTATCCGCGCGAAATTGTTCCCGTGACATTATTTGATGAAAATTGTTTTCCTACATATAGGAGGCGAGCTTCTGGAATTACAGTGAAGGTGAGGAACTATAACCTTGACAATAGGTGGGTGGTCCCCTATAATGTACACTTGTTAAGAAAGTACGATTGCCATATCAATGTCGAATCCTGTGCAAGTGTTAAATCTGTTAAATATATATACAAATATGTATATAAAGGGCATGATAGGGTGAGTATGGCGTTGTCAAGTGTAGGTGATAACGATGTCATTGATGAGATATCAGATTTTCAAAAAGCCCGTTGGGTCTCTCCGCCTGAAGCTGCGTGGCGTATTTTTGGTTTCCCCATTGCTGAAATGAAACCTGCTGTCTTACAGTTACAAGTACACTTAGAAAACTCACAGTACCTGAATTTTTATGGGAACCAGCGGATTACTTATGTAACCGATTCTGCAGATTCTACTAAAACTATGCTCACTCAGTTCTTCTCTATGAATTCAACCAATGCAACTGCCAGGGCATTAAACCTGTTGTATGTTGAATTCCCTCATTATTTTGTGTGGACAGCCCATAAAAAAACATGGACTCAACGACAAAGAAAGGAAGTCTTGGGCAGGCTTGTTTCTGTTAATCCTTTTGAGGGGGAACGCTACTACCTTCGACTACTTCTTGGAAATGTTCGGGCGCCCACATCTTTTTTAGATTTGAAAACTATACATGGGCAGCTGGCTGCCACGTTCAGGTCTGCAGCCGAGCAGCGCGGTCTTCTGTCGGGTGACTTTGTTATACGTGCATCACTAGATGAGGCTGTTCTATACCAGCTTCCCTCTAGCCTGCGCAAACTGTTTGCTACCCACCTCTGTTTTTCATCAGTTCCAGATCCTCGCGCGTTGTGGAATGACTACAAAACTCACTTGTCTGAGGACCTGGTTAGATTTCAAGGCTGCTCTGAGGCGGAGACGGCCGTGTTGTTCCTACTGCGTGACCTGTTTGTGGCAATGGGGAAGGACATAAATTCCTTTAACCTGGTTGAAACTGACCTGACAGCGCCTTTGTATGAGGGGAGTAGCTGTGAATTGGTTGCTGAGCGTAGTATACGGGTGAACGATATGGACTTGAATAGCATCTCTTTCTTAAACACTCATCAACGCCTAGCTTTTGACACTATTATGGAATCTGTACACGCTTCTCAGGGTGCTGTATTTTTTGTTGACGGTCCTGGAGGTACAGGAAAAAGCTTTTTATATAGGTGCCTATTGGCCGCGACCCGGGTGAACAAGTGGATTGCACTTGCAACTGCGAGTTCTGGCATTGCTGCCTCTATTTTACCTGGTGGGCGTACTGCACATTCGCGCTTTAAACTACCAATTGACGGTGAATCAAAATACATTTGCAATATTGGCAAGCGGTCAGCAACAGCCATCCTTCTTAGAGAAGCTCGTCTGATTCTGTGGGACGAGGCATCCATGGCCAACCGCATGATTGTTGAGAGCCTTGATACAACGCTAAGAGACATTCTCGGTGTTGATTCTCTGTTTGGTGGCAAGATTATGGTCTTCGGTGGTGACTTTAGACAAACCTTGCCTGTTATCCGCTCTGGGACAAAGAAAGATTTCGTTGATGCATGTCTGGTGAAATCGAGCTCCATCTGGCCTCATGTTCATCGTTTGCGCTTGACGAAAAATATGCGCGCACATGAGGATCCTGCCTTCTGTGACTACTTAATGCGTGTGGGAAATGGAACTGAACAGAACGACCCAGCTGGCCGGATTAGAATCCCTTCCAACTTTATGCTGCCTTGGATCAATGAAAGCACCTCGCTTGACTTACTATTTTCAGCGGTGTATCCTGACTTGCACGTATTCCAAACTGACCCTTACACTTTGATGGGTCGTTCCATACTCACTACAAAAAATGATATTGTTGACTTCATCAACACATCTTTAATGCACAAATATCCTGGGGAAGAACACACATATCTTAGCTATGATACTGCAGTTGATCCAAAATACATGCACTGTGAAGATTACCTTCACACATTGTCCCCAAATGGCCTGCCCCCACACAAACTAACTTTAAAGCCTAATTGCCCTGTGATGTTACTACGCAATCTAAACCCGACTGAAGGGCTATGCAACGGCACGCGGTTAATATGTGATTCGTTTGGAGACCATGTCTTAAGTTGTTTCATTGCCTCAGGCGATCACAGGGGGAAACATGTGTTCATACCTAAGATTCCTTTGGAAGTATCGAAAGATGAAAAATGTGCTATGCCCTTTAAGCGTACACAATTCCCTGTAAAAGTTTGCTTTGCCATGACAATAAATAAGTCTCAAGGTCAAACACTTGACTTTGTTGGTATCTATTTGAAAGAGCCTGTCTTCTCTCACGGTCAGCTCTACGTCGCAATGTCAAGGGCTAGAAATGCACAGTCAATAAAAATCGTGATCTGTCCAGTTGACCAGCAACGATCAAATAGTAATACTACCTCCAATGTTGTGTATGACGAAATATTGCCTTTCATTAACTAGAGGTCATATGTTACGAATATATGCATTACTCTTTTTCCCTTTACTGCCCTTCATTTACTTTACGAGCTGACGTAGAACCCTTTCGCTGATAATTGCAGGTGATTTACGATATGGCTGCAGAACTGGCAATTATAGACGTCAAACCAGAGGTGCCCAAATGGACATGTCGTGTTACTGTTGTTGAGAAGCAAAACATACGCACAGGAAAAACCTCACCAGTGAAGTTTATGCCGATGATTCTTATGGACTCAACTGTAAGTTGTACTTCGCGTTCTTCGCCTTGATTTTGAACCTTATCATGTTATACTACTTCTTTTCTGCACAATGCTGATAACATCTGTATACCAATTCTGAGCAGGGGACAAAGGTGCAAGCCACTGCATTCCAGGGTGATATCGCTGGCATTGATCAGCGTCTGTCGCTGTATTCAACGTACCTCATCTCTAACGCTTATGTGAAGCCGCTGACAGATCTTCGCTATTGTGTTGATGACGCATACAAGTTCGTTTGGTCTTTCACAAGGCGGACTTTGATACAGGATGTTCAACCAGAAGAAGGGGTTAACTTCCGTCAGCTTGCGGAGGCGGGAACCAGGCCATTCTGGGAGTTTTTCACTTGCTACCTGAATAATGAACACATCAGTACAGTACACTTGATACGAGCTTTTTCACTTGCTTCCAGTTATATGGGCTCTTCCAGCCATAGTTTATGCCCAATTTCTGACTGGTTTATTTGCAGGCGTTCTTGCTGCAATTGTGTCAAAGTTGCCACGTACGTTTATCGTTACAGACAATGGCCAGAAACTTGCCTGGGACGTGGTCCTTGTTGATGAAGAGTAAGAATTTTTTTTTGATTACATATGCGCTCTTTTCCTTGACTGTGCACAGTGAGGAACATGTCATTTTCTAACTCATTCTCCAGCTGCACTCCTGTGCCACTTACTATGTGGGAAGAGTTTGTGACTCGCCACGGTGCTGAGGTTGAAAAACGCCTAAATGAAGGAGATCGCCCCCTTGTGCTCCTTAACAGGGTTGCTGTCAACCTCTTTCAGGGTAGGACTGCTGTTTGTCTAATAAGTTATATTTTCTTACCTGCTGAGTGGTTTCCTAACGTACATCCCTCCTCACAGGCCTTTCATTGTCAACACGATACGATAGCCATATGGAACTTGCGCCAGTTGGTGAGCGTGCATTAATTCTTAAAAAATGGTAACTTCATTTTCCTCTCATTCACTACACATCTTTTTGAGCTCCCACTACAAATGACCAGCCCTTTACTTGCTAACCAGGGTTAATGCTAATACGGCAAAGATAGATAAACTTCTGGTTGACAAACGATATGAAGATGCTCTAGCTGATATCGCCCACCCTATCACACAACCACGCACTGCTCTTTCCGATGTGGAAGCTGGGCTTAACAAGGTGCGTTACATACTTTTAACGATGTTGTTCTCCTGCCTGCGGTGAATTTATTTAGTTGTAAAAAATTGTTCAATTCTCTTTCATGCCTATCTCCGTCACAGGTTCCTGTAGTGTGGGTATATGGAAAATTTAGCTTGACTGATACTTCCGGAGATAGTTTCTACGTGGGCTGTGATTATTGTAACCGTAGAGTGTATGCAGATGATGGTGAAGAATTTGAATGCTTATTCTGTGGCCAGAAGCAAGGAACCACTGTTAAACGGTAAGACCCTTATAGACTGCCTATGCCATTTTTACTTTGTTTTGTTGCTAAATCTTTTCAAATGCTGCAGCTACATCTGCAATGCCACGCTCCATGATGCAAGCAGCTGCATCCCTGTTACGATCTTCACAAGTGACATCTTCCGCTTGCTTGAATTCACTGGCATGGATCCTGGTGTTGACATTGATTTGCCCGCTTTGGATGCACGTCTCCAATCGATTACTCTCGTTGCAGGTGTAAAGCGTTCGAGAACCAATGAGAATGGTATCCAGAAGAACCCTTACAGTATCGTGCTTGTTTCCAACGACCAACCACCTCTGCAACCTGCCCTGTCCGTTGCCACCACTTCATCAAACACTCCGATGGATGCTACCGCTGTGCCCAAGCGAAAGCTGCAGTTCAAGTCAGTGAAGGATATAGCATCACCTGATCATGATTCCAGTTCCCGGGGACAACTCGAGGATACTGATGGCCCAGACGAACTGCTTGTGAACCTTCGCAGCAGGAAGCGTAAGGCTCCTGCCCCTTGATCACCACATTTAGCCCTTTTTGCTGTACAGTTAGCATCCATTGCAATGGCTTTGCTTGTATGTACATAGTGAACTTTTTTTTGCTGCACCTTTGGCTCTCATCCATTGCTCTAGGATTGCTTTCTCTACCTTATCTCATTGCACCACTAACCAACCAGTTTTTTTGTCCTCTGTGCCCTGCTCACTTGGTTCATAGCTGCGCTGTACATATGGTTTCGCACTTCACCGTTTTTTTTTAGTAGCTTGCTGAAAACCATGTATATATACAACTGTTGTGGGTGCACATGTTACATTTATTAGTGGTGGCTACGTTTTCATAAAAAGGTAATGATAAGGGTTCTGTTTTGCTACATCTATTTAACTGGATTCGAACTATTTGCCAGTTTGTTATCATATGTGTCTTACACTTTCATGTTTAGCATCTGAGAAACTAGCGACCAGAACTCACGCATGGCCCCACCTTCTTGGGGTCGTGTAGCTACTTTGTACTTTCTTAAATCATTTCTTTTCTTCACTTTTTGCATTCTCTTTCAAATGTGTGGGTTACCATATTTTTTAAAAAACAGGTTGCGTTTCAACTGCCTATTTGCCTCTTTCCAAGCTACAACAGTGTTTCAGTTGTTTTAAAATGAACTGACAAAACCAAAGAACAAAAAACAAAAAAAATCAATTGGTTTATACACCCCCATCCTTTCTCATTTTCCTTTCATCCGGCAAAATTATGATCCTTATTATTGTTATTACTATTTTTCAACAATATTATTTTTACTATTGCATTTGCTATTATTTTGTTAAATGTATATAAACTAAGCCAATTTTAGCAATATATAGAACTATTCTGAAAAAATATCAAAAATCCACAAACATGAAAAATGAAAGTCGGAAAACTCAAATAACTATTACCATATTTTATATCTGTTTAAAATAATATTTTACCCTAATTTATAATACACATCACCTAGAAATATTCTTATCCCGGTTTTACTATAGTAGAGTACAATAACGAATATGAATATAACTAGAGGTAGGATCGGATCGGGTAGTGTTGGTTTTTTTCAAGGACCGTAACAACCCCGAAAAGCTTCGGGTTTTACATTTTTGGGCCCGGTCGGCAGACCAATACTTTCGGATTAGTCCAGTTTTTAGAACGCCTCCATGTCGGGTTAGGTCCGGATCAGGTCGAGTTAAACCCCAAAAAAGATCTCTCTGATATATCTAAACACAATTAAAATAGAATTACAACAAGAACTGCAAACATTTAAACTCTTAATAAAAAAATATACGCGCTATATTAAAATTAAAGCAGTATATTTTGAATATAAAAATCACACGCTAGAAAATATTGTAAAAGAACAATTGGTTCGAAGGCAAAATAACGTCCCCTCCGTCCCAAATTGATTTACAAAGTCAAGATTTTTTTTCCAACTAATGTTAAAGTTAAATACTCTATATTGATACATCATTCAATTTTAAATAATTAAATATTACATATTAACATATTACATTAAAATATATTCAAAAATGCAGGTTACAAGTTAAATATAATTACAACATTGTCATCCAAATTAAGTGAACAAAATACAATTGTTTGATTAAAAACCTCATTATTTGCAAATCAATTTGGACCGAATGTAATGTAAAATAGTCCGTACGTATGATATATATATATATATATATATATATATATATATATATATATATATATATATATAATAAAGATCAAATGAGAACATTGCTTAACGTGAGAACGTGAGAACACCACTTTTTCCCCAACGTGTTGCACAATGAAGCTTGTATATTGCACATTTTCACATTTTAACAGTATTTACAAAAATGCCACCGTGTTTATTTATTATACTCTTATTTCGACCAAATTGAAAATGTACAACAGAATAGCTCCATTGTGCACCACATTGATTTAAATGTGAGTGTTCTCACGTTCTCACGTTAAGCATCGTTCTCACTGGAACCGCACCATATATATATATATATATATATATATATATATATATATATATATATATATATATATATATATATGTATGTATGTATATCGTTGTGATATATGAATAGGTCATACATATTTTATATGAAATATACATATTTTAGTTTCTGAATTAAATTGGGTCTTTTCGTTCCAGGTCGGACTTACAATTTAAGACCCTTAATTAAAACCTGAGTTTTCGGTTTCGGATCGGATATTTTAATCCGGGCAGGTCATTTTTAAAATAAAACACGTCCCACTATCGTATATCATTTCAATCGGTTTGGTTATCGGTTTTTGAATCAATTTTTCACACCCCTAAATACAGCTAAAGATTTTATTCGTATATATGTGTCTATACACATTACCAATTAGGATATTTTTACTTAGACTGTAATTTGCCCCAGACCAGACCAGACCAGACCAGTTCAGACCAGACCAGACCAAACCAGACTTGGATAGTTATAAAAATACAAAGAAACCAGACCTTACCAGACCAGACCAGTTCAGACCAGACCAGACTAAACCAGACTTGGATAGTTATAAAAATACAAAGAAACCAGACCTTACCAGACCAGACCAGTTCAGACCAGACCAGACCAGATCAGACCAGACCAGACCAGACCAGCAAATTACAGTCCAAGTAAAAACATCCTTAGGCCCCATCTGATAATATGAAAACACTTTAAAATAACTCTGTTTAAAACAGCTGTTAAACATGCAAAACTAGCTCTTATGTTTTATTTATTCCCACACACAACCCGCGACCCTCTGCCTCCCGCACGCCTGAAGAATTCAGCACTCGGTTCAAAGCACCTCAGCATCGATTCTTCCTCCGATCATCATCACAGGTACATCCCGATACTGGACTCCCAATCCCCCTGTTTCTGAAAATTTTACCACAAAGATTCCCAACCATGCATCAGCTTGCAGTACCTGTAATGGTGTTTTAGTGTACAGAGAAAATTCCATACGTCTTTGTCCTTTATCCTTCGTTTCACTCTTTATGCCGTCTCGCTGGTCCTTGATTTACCTCAAGTGAAGAACACGGCCAGATGTTTGTTTGTTGTTACTTGTGTTTTTTTTTTCCTTTGCAATTTTCGAGGATGCTCTGAGTTTTTTTTTTGTTATTTTCCAAATTGGTTGCAGCTATATGGATTTGCTGAGGAAGTGTGTTGTTGAGTCCACAAAGAATAACAATGGAGAAGAAACACTCTCGTACTTTGTGAAGACTGTGCACGGAAGAAAAATCCTTGTTGCTATGTTTACCCCTACCGATGAAGGTGGGCATGAGTGCCATGCCAGTCAAGAGTGGAAGCACTTTTTGCGCTCTACGGGGTATTTCAGGCTGCTGCCAAAAAAATTCCACACCAAGGCAGAAATCAAACATAAACTTAACCATTATCTGGAACACCCTGCTGCAATGCCCGTAATCCAAGGTTGTATTCCCGTCCACAGTGCTTTTGCTTTATTTGCCTTCGATAACCATGATATACAATGTTAATCATTTGTAGCATGTCAATCATTTTTGTTTTAGCCTTACCGCTTTTTTTGATGAAATTGTTTGCCCTTTCTAGCATGCCCAAGAACTGGTCTGGTTCATTTCCCGGATGTCCTGCAATTCACGGTTGTCTGGTTCCTCTTGCAGGCCACAGAGTTTGAATTTGCTGTACGATTTTGTCAACTTGTTAATGACATTGCCCTGTGTGTCTGTTATTGACTTCCAATTTACTGCTATTTGCTTTGCGCTTTATTGTACAGCGGATCCCTGAATGCATGCACAGGCATTTATTTGAACATGCCAAGGGGTACGCTCGCCTTGTTTACGGTGGTGCGTGCTGGCCTGTCAAAGTCGACGACTTCTGTTTCTCCAGTGGGTTTACTGAGTTCTTGAGTGAAAATGACGTTGCTTTTGGAACCCACATGCTTCTTCGCCACATCGGTGACTTCACATTTGAGGTCTTAATGTTTGATGATCTGGGATTTTCTATAGACCGAGCTGCGCCACCCAGTGGTTCTGTCGACATTGTGGACAGACCAGGTACATGCGCTTCATTTTTTATTACTTTTACACCCCAACACTTACATTTCATACTTCTCATTGGTTTATCTCCCAGACTCCCACAATTCAAACTTCCACTTGCATCTTTGTAACACTTCCTACAGTTGTGCGTTCTTTATATATGTTCCTAATGACTGCAGATTACTTTCGTGTTCACGTCGACTCCTGCCTTCCAGATAGCACATACAGGCAACTCTACTGTCCTCCCTCTTTTCTGTACGTGCACAAACAGACGCCTAAGGTATACGCCTTTTGCCATTCACTACTGCTTTTTAATGTGTGGTCCTTTGAGTCTTCCTGTGTGTTGCATTTATTAGAAGGCTTTAACCTCCTGTATAGCACACTGTATCAACTGAACACACTTTGCCCATCCATGTCATTACCATTGTTTACTATCATATTTAACCCATGTGAGGAAAACCAGCACATGAATGCCACATATATGTCTCAGCAGGTGATTTCATCAATGTTATTTCCTAATTAGTATCTTTGTACGCATTCTTGCTTCCCAAACCCTTACAACATATTTAGTTTTCCATAGGATCTTACATATTGTGATCTGTACCATTTTCATCGTAGCGAAGGAATTCTTACGGTATGCTCTTATTTGTTCAATGCAGAAATTCTGTGAGGCATTTTTGCGCTCTTGCACTGACATGAGGGGACGTCTACAGGTCTTCTACGGAAAACAGTCTCGGCTCTCCATTGTTAGGGAAGAGTCAATGTTACGTGACATTCAAAAGACTTTTCACCTCCACCGGCAAACCACTCTAGCATTTATCAAACATGGACGTGGTAGGACACTCCTGATGGCAATCTCAAAATGTGGACTGGAAGAGCCCCCTAAACGTGCTAAAACATATGAAATCTGCACACCAATGCGCGCCGACTGTTAAGGAACTTCCTACTCCTAAATGTTATAAGCTATGGTTTTTGCTTGGATCTGTGGAACTAAAACTTTCTTTAAGTGCCTGCGAGCCCTACTCTTTTGCATCCGTACCATGTAGACTAAACTTTGAACCAGGGACGCCGCATCTCCGGTGCTTAATATCTGCTATCATGTCATATAACGCCCTAAACTTCTGAATTTTTTTTATTCCTTATATGTACCTTTGCGCCCGACAAAGTCATCCTCTTTTCCCCCATCTGCTTACTGCATTAGATACACATGCATTGGCATTAGGCAAGTGCACACAAATCTGCACCTAATATAAATTTCACTCTCCATGTGTATCGCTAAATCTACTAATACCATTTCTTTCCCGTTTATTTTGCACCTATTGGGCATCTTTTGTCGCGCAACACGCGTCCAGGCTAGTATATATATATATATGTATATAGGGTTAAGATTGGATACAAAGTGTGCTTCCAGTACAAAATGCAAATTCATCCCATCCGTCCAATATTATGCAATCAATGGTAGGATTTGTTAGGAGTTGTTTTGAACACTAATAAATGAGCCGTACGGTAGGGGAGTTTTTTAGGAGTTTTTTAATTTTAGGATTCTAACCTCTACATGGAAACCATCTACACCCTTATTTCATTCATATGGATGGCCTAGATTAATTTGCACTTTGTAAATTAAGATTACTTTGTATGTGATCCTAAATTGGAAACAACGTAACATAGGTAAATTATGAGGAAGGATAGGGGTATATATATAATACTACCTCCGTCCCATAAAATTCTTCCCACTTTCTTTTTTGGGTCGTCCCAAAAAATTCTTCTCACTTTCCTTTTTTGGACAATTTGTGTGGTTCACATTCATTTCACCTTTTTCTCACACAACCACAATCACACATTTCCACTTTAATCCACTTTCTTAATCTTCATGCCAAGTCAAAGTGGGAAGAATTTTTTGAGACGGAGGGAGTATTAATAATGATGATGATGAAATCCTAATTACATGAACATATTAAATAAGGTGACCCTTGCAACTTGCCAGTAGCTAGTCTGGATGGCCCCCAAAACATCTTAATTATTCCATACATGCTTTGCCTAAAGATGATCCAGAAAGTCTTCAAATAAGGAGGACCGACGTATGGCATGCTGCTCAAAATTATTCTCTTCCATCCATTCAATTACATACATTCCGAATTGTAATTTCACAAGTAACATATACTAAACCACATTTATTTTTCAAATACTTTTCTTATAATAATTGAATACAAATTCAATTAGATCAAACGAAAAGTACTATTTTGTGAAATTTGTTATTTGCATGTTGTGCTTTAATTTCTTTGACTTTATATATCGGGATGCAAATTCAAAAATATTATTATTGATATAGAAGCAAAATAACGTGAACTTAGAAATTGCTCAGTATAATTAAAACTAAAACATTTATGAAATTCTAGAATAAGATTAAGTATGTTTTATTATATTACTCAAATATGACTTATGTAGTCCTATTAAGATGGTTAAAATTACAAGGAATGCAACAGTTTCGGGCAAAGAGAGACATACATGCAATTATAGAAAAAGCTAGGTAAAATAAGATCTATGGAATATATAGTTAAAGATAAGGAATTACTTTTATAAGGTTGGGAAAATGGAAACTAATAATTCAACCTTTTAGCAGACTTGTTACAATAGTTCCACATTTTCGTTATTTATGAATAATCCAACCTTTGCACCCCATCTTCATTCGTTGGTCCGTGCAGACCGGTTAATGACCTGCTATTCCAATTTATTTTCTTATCTTTGCAAAATATTATCTTTGTGAAAGGTGAGATTTATGGTATAATGGTTTGCAAAGATAAGAAAATAACTTGGAATAACAGGTCATCAACCGGTCAGGGACTAATGAATGAAGATGAGGTGCAAAAGTTGGATTATTCATGAATAACGAAAAGGTGAGACTATGGTAAGAAGACCGCTAAAAGGTTGGATTATTAGTTTCCATCTTTGTTTCAAATGTTTTGTTATGACATCAAACGCTCTTAATAACAATTGATTTGTTATGCATCTAACTCTGTTTCATAGTTACAAGTACTCTTTCCATTAACTCCTTTCTTCAAACAAAAAACAAATGATAGGTATTATAATGGGAAAATACCTATCTCAGACCTGTATTTCTGAGATTGTAAATGTCACCCCTCAATTGTCCAAAATGTTGTAAATGTGGTCCTTTAAGTAGTGAAATGTACTATCGCACACATTGTATACTTCACCCCTCAAAAGGACCACATTTATAGCATTTTGGACAAGGTGACAACTCCGGTACCCTTTTAAAAATTGGGGTACTATACCTATCATGCATTTGATTGGTCCAAATCATTCTATTCCTTTTAATTTAGATTTAATTAATTCAACTGCATCATTCCTATTGGTCCATGTGGACAAAGGTATGGTACCTTAAGGGTACCATAGAATTTACCTTTGGACAATTGAGGGGTGACATTTACAATCTCAGAAATACAGGTCTGAGATTTTAATTTCGTGGATAACTGAGGGACCATATATGCGATTTTCCCTATTATAATTGGTGACATTGATAAAACTTCTCAAGAAATATTCATGTATAAATCGAAGCATTTGCCTCACACCGGAAAGCTATAAAACAATTAAAACACTATATAAGGTTTTGGACTACTCCTCCTAACAGGTTGACCTTTTATGATGGAACCTCGGGTCTTAACATGGTATCAGAGTCAATTCCGGTTGTGGTTTGACGGCTTGTTTAGCTATAAAACAATAAAAACACTATATAAGACTTTGGGCTACTCCTCCTAACAGGTGACCTTTTAGGATGGAACCCCGGGTCTTAACAAAAGCACACAAAATACCAATCACACATATCTAACATTCTAAATGTCAGTGACATTTTTACTTTCACATAACTGTATATGTCACTTTAGAGGTCAACCTCATTTAGGATCTCTTTGGGAATTCATCATGATTAAGCATGCTGCAGTTTTATGCTTTTATATATGATTATATGATATGGCTTTTTTATTTAAATAAAAACAGTAGTAACATTTATGTAATGATTATTGACTGGCTGTTTGATCCTTCAAGATTGAACAACTAAGCTTTACCCTCACCCAAAAAAGACAGATACCAAGTTTAATTTGGTCTACACTTTAATTTGGCTTTCAATCTGATCTGACCGGATGCTTACTTTGATGTTTTTTCTATATATGTTTAATTTCCCCTCAAATAACATTTCCTATAATTTACATATATATTCACTATCAGGGATCGACAAGAGTAGTTTAACATGCAGCTAGCTAGTGGATACTCATATCTACTAACACATTATAGATGATAATTAATGAATAATATAATGGGCAAGAATGCAATGCAAGATGATATATAGGTAGGTGAGATAGAACTCTCCTCCTTCACAATGGATGTAGAAAAATGGCCAAATTGGAAGTTAAGAATTGATTGAATTTGACGTACAGATATAATGTCGGAATCTATGTAGCACGAAAACGCGGGAAAGAGTACGTTTCCATTTTACTCTTTGGAAACTCTCCCGACAAGCGTTTTTTTTTTTTTTGCAAAATTTGAGTTTCCTATTTCTCGTTTTCTGATGACATCCGTGTTTCTGTGCAACATAGGTCGGAATATATAGTACAGCACTACAGCAGAGGACTGATCGATGAATCGCTTAGCTTGTTGTATGTATATATCTATGTATAGCAACCGATTCAATTCAAGGCCGGCCATGGAAAAGGAAATGACAAGCTAATAAGATACAGCTGCTAGCTAATTAAGCTAGCTAGCTAGTTCATGGAATAATTAAATTCTAAGCAAGTAAATACTAAGCTCAGGAGCCCCATGGCTATCTGGATTCATCATGTACAGTGCCTCTGAATCTCTAGACCCAACAACTCTCTCAAACTTAGCTCTCATATACATTATCTCCCTCCCTCCTCCTCCTTCTCCCCCCTTATCATCACTGTCACTGTTATTTGCAGGTAAAACGCCAGCCCCCATTGAAATGGGCTCCACCGCCTTCAAAACCTCCCATTCTTTCTCCCCCGTCTCCCTCCGCGCCGCGAACCCGCATTTCTTCCCGTTGCAGTACGTTCTCCACACCGGCTCCTCGAGAAGCGGCTTCCCCGCACCCGCTCCCCTCATCGTCTTCTCTTCTTTATCGCACTCCAACGCGATCCGGACAAGACCGGATGCCATTTCCCGAACCAGGCCGGCTATCGGGGTGGCCAGCTCCACCAGGAAAACCGGCCTGGAAACGGGATCCTTCTGGAGCGCCAGGTGGACATGCCCGCTCCGGAACCCGAACAGCGTCCCCACTAGCCTTGTCCCCAGACCCTGGTGGTGGTGGTGGTGGTGATGGAGGAAGAATATGTTTCTTCTGTTCCTGCCCAGCATGGTTAGCATCGATTTCAGCCTCGAAACTGCCACTGCTTGTAGCTTCCTGCGCGCCTCTGGCTTCGTCCTTGATCTCCCGCTCTTTCGCTGATGGGTATCTTCTTCGTTTGTGGTTACTATGACTGCGGCCGCGGCGTGATTTATGGATATCAGATCATCTTCTTCCTCTTCTTCTTCATTGCTAACTTTAGACGTCCAATGATGTTTCTTCGGTGACAGGTCTTGGATACTATTATTAGCCATATTTGTCTTTCACCTAAGCAAGACGGACAGTTCACACAAGAGATCGAGGTCCTTTTAATAATGGATATGATGATGATGAGAGAGAGAAAGAAATATTCTATCTGCTTTATTTGCTCTTTTTTTGATGTGATCTTTTTGTTTTGTCTTCTCTTGTATCTCATCTCATCTCAGCCTGCTATATTTGCATGTTTTTTAAAATGAATTTTACTTGTTGGTAGTGATGAAAGCTAAGGTAATTTTAAAAATGCGGCCCCCCATATTTCAAGAAAGTCATGCACAAAACATTCACAAATCACAAGATAAATTCTAACTCTCGTGTCACTCATCAGCATAGGATCCTTGTGTTTAATTTGTTTCTTGAGGAAACAACTAACAAGCATACAAGGTGGGTTACGTTGAACAAAAAATGGAGCCAAAGATAAAGTAATCTACAACAAAGCGTTGCACACAAAATATTTGGTGATAATGTATAGTGTATTGATAATGACGCAAATGTACACTACGTATAGTTATCAATGGCGCAACCCATTTAAAAATTGGCAAAAGAGATATTTAGAGAATCTAAAGAATGACTTATGACTCTCACACAAAAAAATTAAAGAACGCATCTTGGTGTCATGATAAGTGGAACCAATCATAAGAAGCTAGGAACATAATAGAATGCTACGAAAATTGGGGAGAAAGTTGAAGTGACCAGAACATAGAGGAGCACAGAGAGACTAAAGGAAGCACGATGAAAAGTGAAAAAGGAGTTGTATGTAAAATTCGACTTTAAAGATTATCAGAGAGAAAATTCCTTGGGTAGCGCTAAACCATAGAAAAATTGCACAAATAAGATTACCATTATTTTCTTCCTAAAATAAGACTCGTTCACTCCTAATTGGGAAAGTTTTATGTTTTTTTAATACGATCGAATAAGTCCTATTTTGAGAATAAAACATAGTTACTCATATTTGTTCATGTTTTAGTGTTATTTGCAACAATTTTAGTCTTATTTCGGGATGTCTTTCGATGGAAATTAACTAGAAAAGTCATATCACGCAAGTATATCAACAGGATTGTACTACAAGTGTTCATACTAGTGTAGGGGGGCGCAAAGTTCCTTATTACTATCAGAGTGCACCAATTAAGAATGGGCTCTGAGTCCTTTCTTATTTGCTATAGTCATAAATGAACTCATCATGAAGGAATTTCAAGAAGATATATCGTGTTCAATGATATTTTCCGATGATATTGTGTTAATTGATGAAATTAAAAATGATCAGATGTTAAAACAAAGTATGTATGGTGACAAAATATAGAGAACAAGAGTTTCAGCTTATGAGCATGAAGGAGGCGCTTAGTTGCTTGTCTTTGGGGCTATTAGCAGAAAACATTAATACTCTCGGTAGGGATTTTACTAGCATCGCCTACATTCATGTAGGCCTTCTGTGAACACACCTGCTCGTGCTTTAGCTAAGATGGTGTGTTCTTTGTCTAATCCTCGGTTTTGGTTTTTTCCTCCGCTGGATTGTATCACCCGGCCATGTACTTCATCATGATGTGATTAATGCTAGTTAATTTGTTTCTGTTGAAGAAAAGAGTTTCAGCTTGAGCTGAAACAGGAACGAGTATATGGAGTGAAAGTTTAGTGGAGTATATAATTATACCGAAGGAGTGTCCATACTATATTACTATGTAGTACTCCGTAATAAATAAATAAATAAATAAATAACAAATAAAGAATTTAAGAAAGAGGGGAAAAGATAAAATGAGATCAATCTTTCACATGCATGTGTGTCATCCACTTCAATTCATTCTGTCGAAAGTCATACTCTTATTCAATTCAAGAAGTGTCATATCATTCATGACTCATCTTACAAAGACAGAGATAAGAATAAGATAACGATTAAAAAGATAAGATAAAAAGATAAAATGATTAAAAATGCACTCCATATCAAATTATATAAAAAAATTACTTTTAAAAAATGCTTTTATAAATAAATTTCCTTAATTATATACCCCCAGTACTAAAATAAATTATTCAAAGGTATTTTCGTGTTAGATTTAATATAATCTTTGTTAAATCACTACAAAAAGACACGCAATTAATAGAGATTCGTCAAAATTCATAGAACATTTGGCAGAGATATTATATGTCAATTCTTTGCCAAAATCATTTTGGCGTGAACTATTTGACATAAAATGATCGATGAATCCTTATCAATTCCATAATTCTTTTTTGCAAAGACAAATGTCAACTTAAAGTTACCATTACAAAAGTTAAAACAATACAATCCTGAATTATAACCCAATTAAAGACGAACCTAATTCAATACAATCCTGAATTATACGGAGTATTACGGTATTACCTAGGAAACTCCATGTGGCATGGTATCGTATACACGTGACGTGTAAAAGATATTCACCTATACATGACTATTTTTTTCAAAATTCCCATATTTTATACTACGTATTTTTGAAAGAAAACATGGCCGGTATCTTTTATAATGGTTTTTGGCAAGCACTACTGCATTACGTAGTATGTAATCTTGATGGCGTAGCACTGCACTGTACGTGACATATATATGAGGGATAGGTGTTAATTAATGACGAAGAAAAATGTGGAAGTTGATTAATAAATCAGTGAGTAACATTTATGGGGAGAGGAATTTAAGTCAACACTTTACTATTCTTGTTTTGTTTTTTTTATCAAACTATTCTTGTTTTGTTAAGAGAAATAAATAATATTCTTGATTGATAAGAAAAAGGGAGATGATATAAACATGAGAATTTTTATGTACTAATTTCATTTCTTTTGTTTCAATTTGTACAATTGTACATTCTTTCATTCTTCTCGACCGTTGGCAATTCGCACATTAACATTTTGCATTGAGATTGATCGAGTGTGAAGCTTAAGAAAGAGATCACTTTGCATGGATGTAAATATATGAAGAAACATCAAACATGCATCATTTGAGGAGGTAATTAAGTAAATACAAGGCTTTATATTGGCCTTGGTCAGGAGCAAAAACACTGCATTGTGTATTTAAAAAAAAGCAGCATTTTGGGGTAAACGCAATTATCCAAATAGCCCATTAATTATGTAGTTTATACTTCCTATTAAAAAGTCAAATCAAACAATTAGACTCTTTATTCTCCTATGTTTGTATGTAAAGTGCTACGTATTTACCTTGGGCTCATATTGTGTTAGCCTTAGGCAGTGGCGGACACGGCCCACAAAAAGATCAATTTGATACAACTAATCCAGAACTTTAATACGTAAAAATACACCTTTCATCTCATTTTACTTTTCTTTTTGAGTCATTCCAAAATAAATGTCATTTTTCCTATTAAAAAGAAATATATAATGTGCAACATTTCATCTTATTATACTCAAATCTTAATTATAATTTTTACTTTTTCAATCATCATATTTATAATTGTGTCATGCACAAAATAGGCGATTCTTATACTTGGACCAAACAACCATCGACGAAAGAAAGCCATTAAAGAATAGAATTTCGAGGAAGGAAACAGAGATGTCCCACAAACATGTCATAGGAATTTGCAGAGAGGAAAACACCAAGGGGTGACGAAAAGAGAGGTGCTTTGAAATTACAAGAATGCTTTTGCTTCATGTACCCACTCTTGAAAAAAGATTGGGGTAAACACTTTTTGTACACACAATTTGTACATTGACAGACAACTCATCTCGCGACAGACAACTTGTCTGTGGGAGACAGACAAGTGTACAAATTGTGTGTACAAAAAGTGTGTACCCCTAGCTCCACCCCCCACTCTTATACTCATCTTATACCACCATGTTTGTGAAGGTTTTTTTTGTCTGTGAACACGGTTCACAGACAATATTTTGTCTGTGCAAAATATTGTCTATGAATCGGGGTTCACAGACAATAAAAAAAACTTCACAAACATAGGTGAGTACAAAAGTGGGTATAAGAGTGGGTGCAAAGATCATTTTTGTTGAAATTAATGGATAGATAGAATCTTATGGAGACAACATATGAGTCACTTCACTTTCAGGTGGGGTAGACGGAGTTAAAGCCTGAAACAGAAGATTAAGCTTTGATTGACTATCTGACTCTTCTACTACCCTTTTTCTTCCTTAATAAACTCACAAACTTTCCTTTTCCTCAATCCATATATGAAGAAAAGTAAACTCATTTGAAATGGTTCCCTTTTTTCTTCTTCCTTATTTTACTATTAATAATTAGTGAGTATATTGCATTTGAACTATTCGATTGTGATGTTTTGATTGATTCCGTCATATTGACATTTGACACTATGATATCATAGAGGTAATGTAGAATTTGCCTGATTTTAGGTCAATGTTATTTTGCTAACTTCATAATAAATCTCATTCAATTCACTAAGTTTTTTATTTTTTATATTTCTATTGTTGAGTCATGTGGACAAAAAGATGGGAATGAGAGACTCCGATTGTCATCGGTTGTCGTGAGCCTGTGAATTGGATAACACAATTCAAAAAGACCAGTTCAATTCTAATTATTGATCAAGTATCCTAAATTATGTAAGAAATAAACTTAAGGGGTTAAGATCAATGCAGTTATGGTTTCAGGTGATTGCACTTTATTATGGAAAATCTTTTAGAATCTCGATTACCAGACCCTATTGACTCTTACGGAGTATATCACTACTATCGTACTTCAATTCCCATTAGTAGTTCTAAGATGACGTTTGGCAACACTATTTTTCGGTTTATCATGTTTATCAGTCAATTTTTTCACTAAACACGTAATTTTTGCTTTCGCGCGTTGAATTGTGTAATAAGCTGAAAAAGTAAGGTTGAAGTTACTTTTCTGGCTGTATTGACTGAAGTTATTGTAGATGATCATTTTAGCTATTTTACATATAATTTTTTCTTTATTTTATTAATAAAATAAATTTTATAAATAATTTTTTCGTAAATCAGCAGAATCAGTCGCAGCCACTTCAGACATAACTCCATAAATTTCAGCAGAATCAGCCAAATCAGCAGATTTCCGCACTACCAAACGGGCTCTAAGTTTTATACAAAGAATTTGCAAATTACTATACCAAGTACAAGTTATGAACTAGACTAGAGCCCGTTTGGTGACCCCTTTTTTCGGCTTATCAGGCTTATCAGCCAGTTTTTCCACCAAACCCGTAACTTTTGATTTCGCGCGCTGAACTTTGTAATAAGCAAAAAAAAGTAAGGTTGGAGTTACTTTTCTGACTGTATTGGCTGAAGTTACTGTAGATGACATTTTAGCTATTTTTTCATATAATTTATTATTTAATTTAATTTATTAATAATAAATATTTTAAATATAATTTTTTATGAATCAACAGAATCAGGCAATACAGCCACTTCAGCCAGAACTCCATAAATTTCAGCATAATCAGCCAATATATAAAACAGCGACCCTCTAAGAGTTTCTAAGCTGAGCTGTGTAGATTTTTCATTAGCAATTCAATCATTCAGAAGCTAGATTAGGACAAAAATGTGATGATTCCCTAGCTAGAGTTTATAGGAGGCCGGGGGAGTTTTTGTCTTGCATTCGTGTCAACTAGAAAGTTTTGATTTTTTTATATTAGTTTTTGATGAGTTAAACGAAAGTATTTCTTGTGAAAAATATTATATTTAAGTTTTGTTATATATTGATTATATTCAGATATGATTATAAATTGATATGTATGACTTGGTGGTTTTGCTCCTAATATGTAAGCCATAACTACAAAACTAACTTATGTTCCAAATTGGTGTTGATACATCACGTGTCAATAAATTTATGTTGTCTCATTTTATGTCAAATGAATTTCATATTTGAAAATTACCACTCAGAGTACTTTTTTTTAGAAGAAATAGGCTTAAATTGATAACACATCATTTAGATAGTAGGTAAATCAACAAAAAGTTTATCACCTCGACAGAAGCAATATAACTCCCTCGGCTTACTACATCCAACACCTTAATGATCTCAAGATTCAAGCTAACCTTGTTGATACGCCTTCCACCGGTGAATTCTTCACTTGGAATATTCGCTCTCTTTGGGCTAAACTTGATAGGATTCTTATGAACTCCTCTTGGTCTACCAATTGCATTTCATGCAATACCCACTTCTTTGAGATGGAGGTTGATTTTGACCATTGTGCTTCTCTTGTGACTATTGGGTCGAACCATCTTGGTGGTTCTAGGCCTTTCAAGTTCTTCAATATGTGGCTTAAGCATGAGGCTTTTACCAATATACTTACCACTCATTGGTTCCAAGATATGTATGGTACACCTCAATTTAGGCTTGCCCGGATGCTTAAAAGGCTTAAGAGGCCTTTAAAAGAGCTTAACTTCAATGCCTTTGGGCATATTTCCGAAAAGACTAAGGAGGCAAAAAAAGGAATACAAAAGAGTTCATGATCTTTTGCTACTCTCTCTTCTTGATGAGGCTATTAAGCATGACCTTGATTTAGCCAAAAAGAATGCTATTTATCTCAAGAAAGCCGAGGAGGATTTTTTTTAGACAAAAGGCTAAAGCCAACCACCTTTTTCAAGGTGACCGTGGCACCAAATACTTCCATTAGGAAGAATGTGGCCAGAAACGCCATCACGGCTATTAAGTTGCCTAATGGTAACTCTACCACTTCCTTGAACCTTGTTGCTTGTGAATTTGTTAGGTTCTACACCGACCTCTTTGGTACCTCCTTCCCAAATGTTGGTATTGACCCTAACATTATTCTTTCTGGTAACTGCTTGGACAGCAGTAGTAAGGCCATTAAGCTTCTGACACCTATTTCTGACTTTGAAATTAAGAATGCTCTCTTTGATATTGGACATAACAAGAGTGCCCTGATGGCTACACCTCTGCCTTTTTCAAGCATAATTGGAGTATTGTTGGGCATGATGTAATTCTAGTTGTGAGGGTTTTTTTTAACTCAGGAAAACTCTTAAAGCAACTCAACCATACGATTATTGCACTTATTCCTAAGACTTCTCATGATCCTACGACTGCTGACTTCAGGCCTATTGCTTGCACTAATGTCATTTACAAAATCATTACTAAGATCATTGCTACTAGAATGATCCCATGCTTACCTGAGCTCATTGACCCCTCTTAACGGGCATTCATTGATGGAAGACTTGTGATTGATAATGTCTTTTTGGCTCAAGAACTTGTCAGGGGCTATTCTAGGAAACATGTGTCTCTTGCATCCATGATCAAGGTGGACCTTAGGAAAGCTTATGACACTATATCATTGGGCCTTTCTGAGTAATGTCTTGTTGACAATTGGCTTTCCTAAGAGATTTGTTGAGTGGATCATGGAATGTGTTTCCACACCTTCCTTTTCCATTTCCATTAATGGGATACTTCATGGGAATATCAAAGGGAAAAGGGGGCTTCGGCAAGGTGATCCAATGTCCCCCCTCCTCTTTGTTATTTGCCTTGAGTACTTCTCGAGACTCCTTCATAATAGGACCAAGACTCCCTTTTTTAAGTACCACCCGAAGTGTGGTAAACTTAACATCTCACATGTTGCTTATGCTGATGATCTTGTGCTCTTTTCTAGAGGGGATATCCCTCTATTAAAGTTCTCATTGATGCGTTGGAGGAATTTGGAAATGTTTCTGGCCTTAAAGTTAACTTTGACAAGTCTAACATCTTTCTTGGTGGCTTGGCTGGTCATGACCTAACTTACATTCTTCATATGATTGACTTCAAAGAGGGGACTTTCCCTGTCAGATATCTGGGTATACCTTTGGCCCCGCTTAAGAATGTCGTGGCGCAATATGCTCCTCTGTTGGATTCTATTACCAATTTTATTACGGCCTGGAATGTCACGCCCCGGACCTACCGGACACGTCAACAACCCGCCGTACAGTACGAATAGTCAACCGCAGTCCAACTCATCCATACTGTACTAGGCGTCTTGAATACCGTTCACACATAGTACATCCATAAACAAACATAATGTAAAATATTCATTTAAAGCAGCGGAAACATTTAATACAAGTGTTTATGCCACACTTTGGCAAACATGGGCATACAAGCCCCCAAATAATTATTCAAAAATAATATCCATAAGCAATAATTTAAATGTTTTTAAAACAGAAGCGGAGGAAGCACGAACCACGTCTTCCTTCCTTGATTCTCCCGAAGCAACGGGAACTGGTAGCAAGCTCAACTTCTACCTGAAACTGTGAAGTGGCCTCCCCCGTGAAGGGATGTCAGTACTTGGAAGCATTTGACAAGTACAATGACAACTATACTAAGTATAATCAATGTTTCAATTTCTAATACCCTCAAATAGAGTGATATCATAATATAATGATAGTTCTTTTTTAACCCTTATTACCTTCACAATAAGTTAATTAATTAATTTGTCAGCACGCGGACCCTTTTTATATTCCATTGCATTCATCGTTTACACGACACCGCCCGTAGGTCTTATCATCCTTACGAGACTTGTCACCGCTCTCCGAGGCCTCATCAAGCCCTTGGGTCGGAGTCCAACATCCCGCTCCTGGACTCATACCCATCATCCCGTAGGAAGGTAAGGTCAATCAGGGGTCCTATCTTAAGTGTTACCGCTGTCGCGAGCCTCGTAAGGTCTCCGGTTCGGATTCCACCCTAACTCGTGATCACGATGTAAGTCCATGCTATCCAACCCCACTCTCTAGAGTCGGGAAGGGCCATGATCCTTACTATTTACCAATATCTAACCGGCTATCCTCAAGGACTACCGAAATACATCCGTAGGCCAATCCTACATCTAGGATCAATTTATTATTCACTTTATCTTGGGTATATCCCTTAAGGCCTACCCCTAGTATCACTTAAAGTTCATACTTATCCACCTTAGCATCTCTTAAGACTACTTAAGGCTCAATATTTCACAATCCAAACCTTGGATCAATTCTAACATATTCTCATTCCAATACCCCGACTAGTATTTTAATACTAGTCAGATAAATTCTATCAACCGAATTCTCAATTCATAGTCATAAGAACAATTTCCAAACTATTTTTCCATTGAAAATATAGTTTACATCAATATACAAAATATGACTTTTAATCACTCATATATATTCTTATATGAAGTAAAAAGTATATTTCAACATAAAGTTCAAAGTTAATTCCATTCTCAAGTCAACATACTCATAACACATAATCATACACAATTTATTCATAAATTTGTATATTATGCTCCTTTTCTTTGTAGACAATGATCTTCTCATTTTTAGGCATTATTAATCATTAATAATCCATAAAAACATATTTAATTACCTTAGGTAATCTCATGAAATTAACTCACTAATTATAAGCAATATAGTCAGTCATCCTCACCTCAAATTATTGCTATGAAGTTCTACCCCTCTTGGTTGAACTCCGGCAAAACTCCGGCGACTTTTGACAAACTCCGGTGACAACTCCGGCGACCCTTTCAACTTCGTGAAAGCTCTTGAAATACCTTATACAAGTTTATAACAAGGTTTTATAATCATAAAACCCATATTAATATAAATAACCTCTAAAAGGTTATTTTCCGGCGAACCGGTAGTTTTGGCTTCTAAATCCGTTATTGGACTTAAAACCACTTTCCAACCCATTATTCCACACTCATATCATGTAGAAAAATCCTAAGGGTTCTTCATATGATATATATCTCATATGATAGAATAAAAATAAAGGAAAACTAATGATAAGGTTATTACCTTAATTTTCACACTTTTTCCTAGCCTTTCTCTTCTTCAAGCCCCCTTCTTTGACTTCCTTAAGCTTGAGCTCGAATTTGGTGGGGAATGGAGTTTTATAGCTTCCTTTTCTCTTTCCTTTGGGTCTTGGTCGAGCATGATAGGGGGGATGGGTTGTGAGGCTTGGTTTTGTCTCAAATGACCAATGAGTAAGGGAGGTGAGGTCCACCTCAAGTCATACTCACACCAACCCTCCACTCTCACCTCTTCCATACCACACACTCCCATAATGCAGCTCCCATTTGTCAACTATGAGCATAAAAACGTGGGATGACCCCCACTCATGTGGGAGGTCATCCCTTTGTGTCCGGATGTGTACAATCGGTCCCGAAAGTTGTATTTTTCGGACTGTTCTAAATATATTTTATTTTATCGGGTCAAATAAAATATATCACATGCTCTCAATCAATATGGCCTCTTTAATGAATATACATTCCCCAACTTTAGTTTATAAGCCGCCAACATTCATTTCGGGCTGTTATCTGTTAGATTACCGATACCGATATTTGGGCTTCTTTTGACCAACCGGTCAACTCTGGGCCTTTCCATGACCCAAATGAAATATACACCACTATATAAATATTATCTAGGACAAGATGAATAAAATATGTGGTTTCGGGAATATCGGGTGGTCCCCGCTCCCGGTGTGGGCCCTACGTGCAAATTTACTATTCACGCGAATGAATCAATAAAAATTCACTACTTCGTAAATTCATTAACTATTCCATAAGGTTCAATACATTAATTACTCAAAATTAAATACCATTGGGGACGGTGTTACATGGAATAGTAAAACTCTCTCTTATGCTGGGAGAGTGGAACGCATCAAATCGGTTATTCAGGGTGTCCATTCCTTCTGGCTTCAGGCACTCCCTATTCCTAAGGCTGTACTTGATAGAATCACTTCTATCCGTCGTATCTTCCTTTGGGTGTGCAAGTACGCTAGGGTTGCATGGGCTGATATTTGCCTCCCTAAAGATCTTTAGAAGAAGGTGGACTTGGTATTCATGATACTCAGGTTTGGAATTCTGCCCTCCTGGCCAAAACCCTTTGGGATATCCATACTAAAAAGGGTAACGTGTGGGTTAGGTGGATTCATGGGGTCTACCTTAACGGTAGAGGTGTTTGGGAGTTTACACCTCATAAAAGAGACTCCCAACTTATCAAGAAGATTGCTTTGATTAGAGATCAAATCATGTCTCACTTTAATAGCACACATGAGGCCATTAACCATCTTAATGGTTTTCAGATTAATGGCAAGCTCTCCTCGGCCAAGGTGTATGACCTACTCAGAATTAAGGGGGTTCTCACATGTGGATGTTTTTCATTTGGAAGAACTACATCCCTCCTAAATTCTCTTTCACGACTTGATTAGCCTTTCGTAACTGCCTTGCTACTTTAGATAATTTGCATAGATTGGATGTTGTTAATATTTGCCCTTTTTGTAAGGGTGGTCCGGAAACGGTACCACACCTATTTTTTGTTTGTTCTTTTTCAGGTAAAGTGTGGCATAAGGTGAGAGATTGGCTGGACATTCCGAGGGAGATGGGGACTTTGCAGAGCTCGCTGAAATGGATTAAAAGGAAGAGACAAGGATCGGGCATCAGAGCTAAGGCGGCTAGGATTGCTTTTTGATACTCCATCTATTGGATTTGGAGGACCCGAAATGCTGTGTGTTTTGATGGACTTATCCCGAAGGAAGAGGATGTTTTTGTTAGGATCCAATACAATGTTTATAAGATCCTGTATAGCATTTATCCCCATGAACTTGTAAACTTTTGATTTGTTTGTGCTTGACCATCACTTTGTTTGATGTTGGCCGTAGCTTTTGCTTATTTTTAGGTTGGGGAGAGGTTGTCCATGTTGGATAACCTGCATTTTTGTTTCCTTTTTGCTTGTACATTCTGAACCTTTGTCTTCTTGGATGATTTTTTATAATATACTTACAGTTCATCCAAAAAAAAAGAGTTTTGGACAAGATTTTTTTATCAGAGTTTCCACCAATATTGTTGTAATCACCATAAATAATTAATTATCTATACTTGAAATATGTTTTAATAACAACTATTTGAGCATATAGCAAACACTATATGGATCAAAGCAACTTTCAGGTCAAAAATCCAATCATTTGGACATAAAAAATTGTCATCAAATAAAGATCATGACGTCACTTATTTGATTTTTTTATATTAGTTTTTGATGAGTTAAACTACAGTATTTCTTGTGAAAAATATTATATTTAAGTTTTGTTATATATTGATTATATTCAAATATGATTATAAATTGATATGTACGACTTGGTGGTTTTGCTCCTAATATGTAAGCCATAACTACAAAACTAACTTATGTTCCAAATTGGTGTTGATACATCACGTGTCAATAAATTTTTGTTGTCTCATTTTATGTCAAATGAAATTCATATTTGAAAATTACCACTCAGAGTACTTTTTTTTATAGAAGAAATAGGCTTAAATTGATAACACATCATTTAGATAGTAGGTAAATCGACAAAAAGACTCCTGACAACCGTCGACCCTCGAACCAGACTCAGAGTTTATCACCTCGACAGAAGCAATATAACTCGCTGATCCATTTATGGGCGCAAATGAGCCAAATACGGTCACCACAGTCCCTCCATCACCCACATCCAAATCCACAGCAAAAAAAAATATAAAATCGAACATAAACAAACAAATCCAGACTATTAAAATAAATAAATGCAACAAAATAAATGTCTTCTCCCAGCCTTCCGAGCACCACCAGTGGCATACCTTCACGTTGCGAAACGCCAATCCTCCACTCTTTGATTCGTGAAGCGATGGACAAACAAGCCATGACTGACCACAATCTCCAAATTAAAGAAAGCAAAACAAAAACTTGAACAACCAGCGCAAAACCGAATCTATCGCCTCTCTTCGTCTAGCCCCTGTCTGTCACACCAAAGCCGACCTCCATCCGTCGTTCGTCCGTCAAAATATCCGCAAGATTGGAACGCCTAAATAGAAGCACTCCTTCCAGCCGCCTGCTAATCCTCCTCACCGAGCTTCGCAAATCGAAGAAGAAGAAGAAGAAGAAGAAGAAGAAGAAGAAGAAGAAGAAGAAGAAGAAGAAGAAGAAGAACCACACAAGGCTGTTGTCCGACTTGACCTATACTGTGTGATGATCTTGGGATCCCTTGCCCAGATAATGTATTTAAGATGGAGAAGATATCACCGCCGATCTAGTCCAACCCATCTGCTTCTTCTGACACAAATGTGTTGGGATGCATGTCCTCATCCTCGAAATCAACCCCAATCAAGATTTGGAGCTTGCTATGACACTTATGACCCGGAGAAGACTTCTGATCACAATAAAAACAAAGTCCTTTTTCCGGTGATATTGGACCTCCGTTGCACTCATCTTGCGAATGGTAGTGGACGGTGTAGGAAGCAGTCCTTTGTCTTGTTCAACGAAAGTGCGGCTGTCAGAGGGGGTTGTGCAGTACCCTGGGGGTTGTGCAGTACCCTGTGAATGATGTCCTTGGGAAGATAAGGGCTCCTTGAGAGCCCATCCTTTGGGTGAGGGGCGGTTGTCCTCCTGGCGTGCTTCAAAGGCTTTAACTAACTTTGTCACGCCCCGGACCTCCCCGGACACGTCAACAACCCACCGTACAATACGAATAGTCAACCGCAGTCCAACGCATTCATATTATACAAGGCGTCTTGAATATCATTCACACACATAACATCCATAAACAAACATAATAAGTAATTCATAACGCAGCGAAAAACATTGTTTGAAACAACAGGGCCACACAGGGCTATTCATGAGCACGCAGGCTCTATAGTAAAATATCCATGAACATGTTTAATATTGTTCAAAACAGAATGGAGAAGCACGGACCACGTCTTCTCTCCAAAGGATCACCCGAGCAACGGGCACAGGTAGCAAGCTCGAGCCTCAACCTGAAATGGTGGTGGGACGCCCCCGAAGGGGTCAGTACTCTATACGGCTATAAAGTACTGGTGTGGCAGGCATCTAATAGATATACAACAAGTATTTCACACACAAGACCCTCAAATAGGGTGATAATATAGCTTAGGCTGTAATCCCAAATTACCCTTTCAAAATATATACTTACTTTATATAAAGTCAAGTAGTCGACTCAAAGGCCCATGTTTATTACAAAACATTTCCCAAACCCCGTGACTAATGGTCACGAAATACATAGGGTCCAACCCTAATATAACTTCTCATTTCTAGAGTTCGGCTCGAATACATAATCATGCACTCGCATCATAGATCTCCTACTTCATGTAATCATATCATAGATCTCCTACTTCATGTATTCACCCCATAGATCTCCTACTTCATACAATCACACCATAGATCTCCTACTTCATACAATCACACCATAGATCTCCTACTCCATGAAATCACAATTGACACTTGAATCTTATTCAAGTTCATCACAAACAAACTCAAACCTTAAGTTTGATTCTATCGACATTTAGAACAATCCTTAACTAGCATCACAATACTATTAAGATTATTCCTACAACTCATTTATTCTTAATGGTAGCCCCTCCATATCAATAGATATGTGGCAGCCTCCCATGTGCTAAGCATCATCATGCAATTATACATTTACATACACATAACATTCATATATGAGTTGGAAAGGTCAATTTACCCTATTAGCATACTTCTATCTCATATGACTCCATATTCATCAATATGTTTTCAGTTCATGATCAAGTCCATTACTTATCATTCATATCATGTTCAAGCCTCTTTATTCACAAAAACATGATTTAAGCATTTAGGTAATCTCATGCATAACCTACAAGTTGTAAGCAACTAGATGTCGGTCTTCACCTCAAATGAGCTTTAAAACCTCCCTTCTCGATCCAACGACCAAAGCCTCGGCCAAGAAGGTTTGAGAACTGATTCCTTGCTTGGAAATGAGTGTTAAACAGCCTCCTCAAGTGCTAGTTCAACCCTTAATCGTCGATACGAAAACAGCCCCTAGAATGGGTGTTTTCCGGCTAACTCGTTTCCTAGTTTTCCAAGATTTGCTCTAGGTTAGTATCTAACCTTTACATCAATAAAATAACCTTATGAGGACATATTATACACTTGGATTAGTGTATAATAGTTCCACCAATCGTTCATATCATTTGGAAAACGAAAAGTAAAGTTTTGGGGTTAACACTCACTTTAGGAGAGTAAATCCGTTTCTGCGAGGTTGTGTTTTGCTCGGACGATTTGGAAGCTGTCCACTACTCCGATTGATGCAAACCAGACCTTCACGGATTCCTCGTCTTGAGATCTTTCTTTTGGTATCTCACACGCCTTATTTGGACGAGTTCATCTCAAGTTATGGATCAAACAAGCAACCATATCTACTGGAAAACGAATCTGCGGCCAGCTTCTTTCTTCCTTCTCTCTTGAGTTGTGTGGATCCTTTTTGATGTCTTATCTCTTTGGGGTTCGAATGGGGTGTAGGGGGGAGTGTATAGGAGGCCTCAATCATGCTAAGAGAGCATGTGGTTCACAAAAAAGAAGGGTAGGATGTTTGATTGCAATCAAACATGGTGTGGACCTCCTCTTTTATTTCTTTTTTGTAATGTTGTAGCTCTTAAGTCAAAATGTCCGCCCCACATAGCTGTCTCACCCATTTTTCTTTGTCTTGCAGGTACCAAGGTCATGTGGAGTGGTTCCCAATTGATCCCAATCATTTTGGGGTCCAAAATATCTACCAATACTTTCAAAAAAATTGGAAAATGGGTCCTATTGTTTTATCTTTTGTCAAAGATGTCTTTTTGTACTCATCCTAATTTATTTAGAACAAGTCAACTTCCTACATCACATTATTGATCTCCAATATGTGTAGGCTCATTTCAATAATTTACTTGATGGATATCATAGAAGGAAAATCATATTCCCATTAATTGGCTCAATAATGTCAAAGATGGGGCTATAGGCATTTGTATTCTTCTCTAATCATTCTATCACTTATTTTGACATTTTTCATACATATTATTGGGCTACTATCCGTGTGGGCACTCCCGAGTGGGTCTAGGACGCCATTCTCGAATACTTGCTATTTTTAGCAGGTTGGGCCCAAAATAATGTTTGGGCCGCCCGACCTTCCTCAAATTGTCTTGAAAGGTTAAGTAACATTATTTAGGTAGTGTTGGGCTCTTATGTTCATTAATAAGGCCCAAATAAGTATTTGCAAAACCCGACACTAATATGCGAGTCTGAACAATACAATATTCAATCATGCACTACGTAAAACATAAATTGTTTTATAATTGTTGGGTAAACCGGAAATTCAATACATAACTTGAATTTTAAATTGAATTTTCGAGGACGTTCGGGTGCGGTGTCACAAACTTAAAGGCCAGTAGAAGTGTTTGGGGGCCAACAATTAACAACTCCCGCTTCAATTGCGACCGTAACCCACCGGCAAAGAATAAAATTAACAAGGATTCTTGTATACCAGTCACCTTATTAATGTGCCATTCAAATTCTGCCTGGTAGTCAAGTAGAGTCCCCCTCTGTTTTAATTTAGCCAACTCAGCTTGATGGTCAATAAATTGAGTGGTGTTGAATCGTTGTTGGACCTTTTCGAGGAAGTCATGCCATCCAAAGATCATATTATTTCTCCTTTTCCACCGATACCATTCAGTTGCCTCCTTTTCGAGACAGAACCCCACAACTTATAAACGTTGGTCCTCTTGGGTCTTGTGAAAATTGAAATACTCTTGTATGTTGAAGATCCATTGTTGGGGGGTCTTCACCACCAAACTTGGGAATGTCCAGTTTCATAGTAGGCAGGCGAGCCGGTGAGCCCGTAACATCCGGTTCAGAATGAGTGTGGCGGCTTGGTTCTCTCACTCGGAGTGCAGTATCTCTCCCAGAAGACATCTGTAACTGTGCTTCTAAGGTGGCGGTCAAAGCATGAATATGTTCTTCAAATTGGCTCTGAAGTCGGGCTTCTTGAGTTGCTAACTGTTCAGAGATGTGGCTTTTAAAAATTTTCAAATAGGTGAGAAAGGTTGGAAGGGTCAAACGAAGAATCACTTTTGTCGGGCATGGTGGCTGATGGAGTCAATGAAAGCACCAGTGACACGCTACCGTGTATTAGAAGTCCCTGTTTTGAGTAAGGGATTTACTCCAAGAAGGTTTGGCAAGGAAGGAAGAGGAGGGAACTCAAATATTCATTCACACCAGGAGATGATGTCTCTGGTTCTTTAAATACAATAAGCAAAAGACTTCACTTACGGAAAGAGCAACTAACTATTAGTAACTACAAATAATTATTTAATGCAAAATGAATTCATTTAGTCTTGATGGTAACTTCCTCATGCGCCCACTCTTCCTAATCGTCTCTTGAATTGGAGTTGCATCTGAAGTGGGTGTAGTGGGGTGTGGTCCTTGCGACATATCAGAGATCGTATCATTTGCATTGTGACATTGTCACATAGTAACATAATATTGACAAAAAATAATGCTATTCTAAAACGAACGAATGTCATAATTCTAAAAATAATGTCAATGATGTTTAGCACCGTCGTTATTAACCATTTAATAACGAGTCGGTTGGATAATTTGCAACTCTGGAATGAAGAAGGTTAGGTTTGAGCGGAAGAGCAGAGTGAGATGAGGCTTAAAATCGAGAAGCGACGGGAAATTACTAGCAAGGGTGAAAATGACAGACCGGTCAAAATGTAGTCCTATTTAGGTACTCCCTCCGTATTTAAAAGTTCCCCACACTTTCCTTTTGAGATGTATTTAATATTTCCCTACCCTTTCCTTTTTGGTAAGTTTTTCCTTTAAAAATACTCAATTACCATTATTTTTTCTATTTTTTATCATCACTTTCCCACTTTTTCACCTTCTCTCCTACTTTTTCTATACTATTCATTACCCTTACTATTCTACCTTAAATCTTGTGCCATACCCAAACTTTTTGATCTTTGAACTACGAAAGAAGTATAAAAAGAATTGTAGTCCTGTTTAAGTACATTAAGTAAATTTTAGTCCTATTTAACACCATTTCTAAAAAGATAAGCGATAATCATACGCAAGGGGAGAGAGGAGCGGCGAAGGGAAATCCTAGCCTCCTCCTCCTCCTCTTCCTTCCTTCTTTTCTTCTTTTCTTTTGACTTCTTCATGGAAAAAGTTTCTTTTAATCAGTATTTCCAGTTCTATCTATACGTTTATTTCCTAGCGTTGTCTAGAGATATTATTTTCGGTGGCGAAGTGTCGCTCGCCAGATCTATATTCCCCGCCATCATCGGTCAGGTGTTCTTGTGTGTATTGGCTTCTTTATCAATCATGAATCATGATTTCTTCTGCATCAATATAGAGGTCGATCGCCCCGCTCCTGAACCACCGTCGATACAGGACGATGACATTGGATGTATTGCTTTCTTTTCGGTGGCTGGTCAAACCGGAACAATTTCTACACTTGGCTCCTTATCGGTGGCTGGAAAAACCGGCAAGTTCAATAATTCCTTTTCGGTGGCTGGTCAAGCCGAACCCATTTCGAGTAGCATGAGCAGACACACTGCGGTACGAGTCTACATTGTTGCAGGGTTAGCGAATATGAGTGCTTTTATATGACGTTTTTGTTCTTTGTCTCACCCTAGTGTAGTATTGAACGTCATGATTGTAATGCTCCGACTTTTAGTTGTTATGTTTCTTGTTAAGAACTGATTATCAATAAAATGGTTATTTGATTTAAAAAAAACACCATTTCTGTAATACAAATCGCATCACACATTTCGTACAAAGCACCCGTGAAAATTCTGGTTATTGATTTCCATTTTCCAAAATGTTGCAAAAAAAAATCCATTTCCCAAAAAAAAAAACTACTGTTCAAAGGACTCGACTAAGGGAGTGTTTGCAACTGCTTCTGCTTAAAAAAAGTACTTTTGGAGATGTAATGAAAAAGTGATTAGCAGTGAAAATTGATAGTGTTTGAGAAAAAAGTGATTTTGAAAAGTAAAAGTTGGTAGTGTTTGGTAAAATAAGTGCACAAACCCCCTTGTGTTGAAATAAGTAAAAATTAAAAGTTGAAAAAAGTAAAAGTGATTAGCAGTCAAAATAAGTAAAAGTTGAAAATTCGGCGCATTAGTCCTCTGTGATTTGAAAAATGCATGAAACTCCCTTGTGTTTTAATTAATCATGCACAAAACCCCTTTTATAAATAAATTCAATTGTCAAATAAAAGAAAAATGATTAACATTTTTATATGATTTAGAGATTTTGACATATTTACTTGCATATTTAATCAAAATATTAGGAAAAGTGATTTCCAAATCATTGAATTTATTCATAAAAGGGGTTTTGTGCATAATTAATTAAAACACAATGGAGTTTCATGCATTTTTCAAATCACAAGGGGTTAATGCGTCGAATTTTCATACCACAAGGGGGTTTAGTGCATTAAACCCGTTTTTTGTGTAATAGAAAAAGAAAAAACACTTTTCACACGCAAGCCGTGAAAAAGTAAAAATTAAAATTTTTTTTTTTTTTTAGCGGTTCCAAAAGCCCCCTAAAATTTTCCCTATCGTGTTTAGAGATTTGGACTCAGCTTTTGAAGTAGATATTGATCAGGTAGGGATTGGGAATGGGCAGCGACGAGGAGGATTTCGTCTTCTTCGGAACGCCGATAGAGAGAGAGGAAGACGCTATCAGCCGGAAGCAGAAGGCCGTCGCTGAGGCCTCCGGACAATTGCGCACCCTTCCAGCTTGGAAGCAAGAGGTAAAGCCTGTTAGATTATTCGTATAAACTGCATATTTACTGAACCAAACAAAGGGGTCTACAGTCTCGTTATGAGTAGAAGCACGTGGTTGTGAAATTCCGCATTGCGAGAGCTCATTTTGTTACAACATTAATAGTTAATTCCGGTTTTTTCGGTAGAATAAATCGCCCCTTCAAATATTTCTCATTCATGTATTGTGGAATAACATTCTCAATGCAGCCACTGATGGTCATGTGGCCTAATAATACAGCGTGTCTGAAGATTGAGTGCTGTTTGAACTGAATGCTTTTCTATGAATTGAATGATATGTTTATGTGTTTAAGGAAACTTGTAGCTTCTGAGCTTTTAATATAGTTTTCAAGCATGTTTCCATGTATTAATACGGCTGCTTCTTCACCTTTTTGTTTAGCTCAACTCTCTCAATGTATTTTTCTACATTCATAGATGATTTTTTTGGGTCGTTTTGTTAGTTCCTTTGAGGCTACTGTATTTGTTACTCTCCACATGCTCGCACACCTTATATTTAGAAATGAACAAGAGTGTTGGCCTAATCGGCTTCATAGGTAGTTAATGTTGTTTATGCTAAAAGATTCTGAGTTCCAGGTCAGAGATGAAGAGGGCAGAAGAAGATTTCATGGTGCATTCACTGGCGGCTTTTCTGCAGGATATTACAATACAGCTGGATCAAAAGAAGGTAGTTTGTTTTACAATTGGAGGGCGTTTGATACATATTTAAGTATAGAAGTATGAACTTTTCTGGGAATTTTAAAGGCAGCAACATGATTAGCATGTTTAATGGTCCCTTAACTTTTGAATGTTTGGGTCAAATTCCTTGAAATTAGGATCCACCGATCCAGGAAAGAACTTCCATCTCAAGGGTGAATTATTTCCCCCCATGAAATTTACACTTCCCATGGATTCACTTTCATGAGAATTTAATTATTGGGAAATAACAACGTGCTCTATTTAGTTTAGTTCTTATAAAGCAGTTTTTTTTTGTAAATTACTACCTTGTAACAGGATGGACCCCACAGTCATTTTCATCATCTCGGAAAAGTAGAGCAGAATTCAAGCAGCAAAGCATTTATAACTTTTTGGATGATGATGAGAAAGATGTAAGCTCTCCTTTTCAGCATCTCTGCATATCTAAATCATGTTAACTGAATCCATATCTCAATATAAATAATTTGGTAGGAAATGCAAGGTCGCCTGGAAACATCAGCACAGTATGATACATTTGGATTTACTGCTTCTGAACTTGCTCGCAAACAAGCTGAGAAGGATCAAAACAAGAGGTAGTGTATTGATATGCTATCTCTTCTCACACTCTCTCACATACATCCATGTTGATATGTACTAATGTACATGCATGTGCATACACATATGTATATAATTATGGCTGTGTTTGTGCACATGTCTATATCTTCAATTGTTGGGCCTAATGACTTTGTTGGAACTCAGAGTGTACATATCCATAAAAAGAAAGCTCTTTGATATGTATAGCTGGTCAGCCATCACTTGTAACTAAACAAGTTATTATTGTATGCACCACCTAGGCATTTAGTTTAGGTTTTGAACATGTTATTTGTTCATGGGTTTTAATCCGTGTTGTTTTTTGTGATGTCTATTTTCTATTTTTGTGAAGTGTGATTTGATAAAATATGTACACTATTGGGGATTTTTTTCATTCAAAATTCAGGGTATGTTCACTTGAAAAAGGAAAAAAATGAAGAATGTGCTCACTTGGTTATTGGAAATGAAAACAACAATAACAACATCCAAGCCTTAGACCCAAAAGATTTTGGGGCCTGCTAACATGATAAGGTGATAAAATATGATAAAAAAGAATATAAAAAAAGATAAGATAAAATAGAGATAAGATTTACATAAAAAAGATAAGATAAACATAGTATATATGTATGTGTATATATATATACATACGTATATATATACATACATATATATATACTTCTTCCGTTCTTTAATTCTTGCAACATTGTAATTTTTGCACTATTCACATACCCTACTTTGATCACGATTTTCTACTAATGTACATAATCAAATTATTACGTATAAAATGTTATTGAATTCCTATCAATGTGAAATTCTAAAATATCAACTTTTTATAATGTTTACTAATACATAATTAAATATAATTACATTCGAAGTTGTGCATTGGCAAACGTGAAAGTCAAACTGTTGCAAGAATTAAAGAACGGAGGATAGTATATAATAAAAAGATAAAAAACATAACAAAGATAAAAAGGTTAAACCGATAAAGGGAAAAAGATGATGAAAGATCAATCCGCCACACGAAAACCAATCCAAGAAGAAGCATATAGCTTCTAATTCCTCTAAGCCACATCTATTTGGGTCTTCCTCTTCCTCTCCTCCCCGTCTCTTCTCCACACCTCTCAACTTGTCTAAGAGGTGCATCACTCGGTCTTCTACACAGAACCAAACCACCACAATCGAGACTCCCACATATTATCTTCAATAGGGGCTATTCCCATTTTTTGTTTGATTGTCTCATTACTCAAGCTGTCTTTTCTAGTTTTTCCACACATCCAACTAGGCATGGACCGGCCTCGGGCCGAGATTGGGCGGGACTGGGGTTTTGGGATGAAGGCCCGGTATGGGCCAGGGTTTGAACAAGGACCGTGCTGGGCCGGGTCGGGTCATTTTTTTTAAACTAGTCTTTTTCGAATTTATTCCTACCCTCCCCACCCCCAAACCCCGCCAAAACACCTAGCCCAACTCACCCAGCAGCATCCCAATGTAAAAAAAAAATTCGCCCGGACCGGGCCTGCCCCGGCCGGTCTGGTCCACTAAAATCAGGGCCTGTAGCCCGCCCCATAAACAGCTGGTTCGGGCCCCCAGTCCCGGTTCCGGTACCGCCGGGCCAGGCCTGCACAGTACCGGGTCGGGCCTACCCGTCCCAGTCCATCCCTACATCCAGCGCAACATGTTCTTGCATATTCGACACCATCCCCGAGCAATGAGGAGGCGCGCTGTTTCCAGGAAATGACCTAGCAACCTTAGCATTTTTATCACTACACCAAGCCTATCGACCCCACCATGCCATGGCATATTTGACACCATCCCCGAGCAATCAGGAGGCGCGCCGCTTTCGGGCAATGACCTAGTAACCTTAGCATTCTTATCACCACACTCAGGCCTATGAAGTGAAGCACACCCTTTCATATTTGACACCACCTTAGGCAGAGGGATGACACGTCGCTTACGAGCAACGGTCTAGCTGTAACAATATTTATATTTTGATCCACGTAATGTAATGTGACTAAGTGATACAGCTGACTGTCACACGCCTATCACATCATCATCCTCCTTTATGTGTGCTTGGGACAGTCATGATACAAAAAATGATCTCATTCCAAAATAGAAATGAAAGGAGAAGCGTGGAAGGAGGTAAATTGTTTCCAGGATGGATTCATTAGTGTTTCTATAAGCCAATCTCTCTCTTCCCATCTTTTTCATCTCTATTACTTAAGTGGGACCACATTTTTTGAGATGGAAAAGGAAAATCAATAAAGTGAAAATTGTGAAAATGTAGTTGACCAATGGAAGATTCTCCTAACATAACATGCTCTCACTTTATTGTGTTACATGTAGCTACTGTCACAGGCTAAAAATCAGAGTTCATGTTTCTCCGCTTTTGGCATATGAAGGGCTGCTTTCATGAATTTGCGGTGTTGCAGAACTTGCTAGTTGCTACCATCTTATTCTGTAGAGCTCTTAACTTTTATTTAATCCGTGGAAAATTATTTGTCTGAAGTTCAAATCATGTGTAGCAGGCCATCAGCTATTCCTGGACCTGTTCCTGATGAGTTATTAATCTCTGCAACTGAGTCCATTGGTATGTAAATATGTTTCAGTTGGATTGTGGACCCTATTCATCTTCTACTGACCCTACTATTGCCTGGTCTGTAGTCTGTAACATGTCTTCGGGTGTGTGGTTCATCTTATTTTTGCATATTTCTACTCTCGACCAGGAGCAAAATTACTGCTGAAGATGGGATGGCGGCGTGGTCGTTCAATCAAAGCCTCAAATGCTGATTCACTGCATGGTATCCTACCTCTATGTGCTGCACTTGTTCGCAAACTTGGCCCTTCCTTGATAATTGGGTTTCCCCTTTATAGTTGTCAAATGTCAATATTTATTTCCAATTTTTGAAATAAAAATTGTTCAGTTTAATAGCAGTTAATTTTTGCAACTTTGAAAGATTAGTGAAACAACGACATCTATTTTGGGACAAAGTTATTTGGGCTAAGACAATAATTAGTTTGAGACAAATGGTGTACTATTTTTCTGTTGTGGACTTTCTTTCAGCAGTGTGAGGTCACATTTTTTGGCAGTTGAGATAAGAACTATGGATATAATTTAATTCTCGCTTAGACCCCACTTCTATTTAATGGTTTTGGACATTATCCTATAAATTTGTCCCCACTCCCAAACACTTGCACATTCATGCACAATGTAAAAAAAAGATAATTAAAATCTTTCCGCCGTTTTTTCAAAAAGAAAAAACACTTTGTTACGATCCCACACCGATCAAGTATGGGCTTGACCGGTGGCTTATAAGCAAGGTGTTCCCTCCTCCTAATTGGCTGGTCTTTTAGGAGTGAGTTCTACACCTGGGCTTATGGCACTGGTATGGGCCTAGTATGGGCTAGGTCCGTAACAATTGGTATCAGAGCCGTCCCATCTTTCTAGTCCCGACACTCGGAGTGGTGGCCTATGGAGTGGTGGCTTGGGCCCTGGGGTGCCAACCGTGACCAACATAGCCGTGACCAACGAGGACGTTGGCTCTTTGACCGGTGGCTTATAAGCAAGGTGTTCCCTCCTCCTAATCGGCTGGTCTTTTAGGAGTGATTTCTACACCTGGGCTTATGGCACTGGTATGGGCTAGGTCCGTCACACACTTCCTGTGTTATTGAGGTTTTATTTTGTTTTCCATATGGAATTGATTGTGGAATTGGTTTCATTCTATTCAGACTCAGTCACTCAACTTCGAATAAGCGATAATTGGTGTTGCTCTGAATTAACTATTCTAAGCAACTTGTCTCACTTTTGGTACTTTCTTCAGAGGCTCGCAGAGAAGCCAGAAAATCCTTTTTGACACTTTCCTCTGATGACACAAAAGATCAACCTGTGGAATTTGAACAGTTCGAGAATTGTATTCATCTCCTTGATCCGCCAGCTGAAGATGATAGTCAGTTTTTTAAAAGTACACCGGTGCGTCTACCCCCTTTTCTTGCATTATTTTTTCATTCCTATGTTCCCATTTCAACTTTTATTTCTCCTCTATTCACTGTATATGGTTGGATTATAATTGGTACTCGGTAACATTAGTCTTATTTTTTGTGGATAAAGGAAATCCATACCACTAGCTGATTCCCAACCTCTGGCCTCACGGCTTCTTTTAGTCTTCCATGATTTCTTATCCAACGGCTAGCTTGAAGAATTTCACCTTCTCTTTCAATACAACTATGATGAAAAAGTGAAACAATAAGTTCCTTATTTTCATGAACAAGGACTGTGCTGAAAACTTGAATGCATGTCTTCTCATTTTTAATCTAGAGGATTCATTATTTATACGAGACTGAAATAGTTATGCTACTTAGATTTAAATCATGCATTTCACAGTTGCATACCGCCTTCCACCCACCAACACACACATTTATGTGTTTGATTATATACTTATGGCTGTCCTGTTCCACTCCCACTTCATTTCTTTTGGTGTAGGATTTCGTCCTTAATCCAAAACAAGACCTTTATGGCTTGGGGTATGATCCATACAAACATGCTCCTGAATTTAGAGGTATTTCTTTTGTTTTCGGAATAATTTTTTTCTTAGCTAATACTCATTGGTTTATATATTGTCAACATTTATGTTGCGTTGCTTTATCATTAGAAAAGAAGAGAGCACACATATCTGGAAACAAAGGTATGGGGCATCAAGGGTCTCTCCCATTGAAGGATAGTCTATTTGGTTTTAAATGTATGCTTCTCATTTGTCTTTATGTGCTTGTATGTACCTCCCTTTGTTCTTATCTCTTTAACTTGTTATCTTTAATTTGTCAGCTGGAAAGGTTGCACCTGGTTTTGGAATTGGGGCTCTTGAGGAGTTGGATGTTGAAGATGAAGACGTGTATGCTTCAGGTTGGTTTATTCTTCTTCAATGTCTTGACAAGAGTACCAATTGTTGGCAGACAGCACTACTTTCTTTATTGTTGGCACTTGGCAGAAAGCACTACCTTGTTTGCTCCTTTCTTAAGGATTTTGTGGTGTATATCTTTCCCAATGTGTCTATCCCCTGTGTGGTGAACCCCTTTTGAAAGTTCCTTATTCCAGTTGCTGGCAGACAACTCTAACTTCTTTAGTCCTTTCTTCAGGCGTTTGTGGTGTATACGGTTTCCTATATGTTTCCTATATGGTAAACCCTTCCTGGAAGATACTTGTTTTTGATACGGAGTACCATTGTCATTTGACTGTTTTCAATGATTAGTTGAGTGTTAGTCTTTGCACATATTTATAGGGCTACATATTGCTAATAATGTAATTATAGGGATTACTCTGTAATTTCCTTAAACTCTATTTTAGTATAAATATAACCTCAACGCACCCAATAGGGTACGGTATTATTTCCCACAATTCTATTGTTTGTATATGGTATCAGTCGCTAGGGTTTTCTGAAACCTCGATCATCATGGCCGGTGTTCCACCCTTCACCGCCACCGCTACAGGGACTGTACCGGCGCCTGAGATTTCAGTGCAGCCGCAGTCCGTCATGCCTTTGTCCAGCATGCCGTCGGACGTTCATGATGCACAGGGGAGCTCCAGCAATGCTACACGTTCAACGCCGCTAGCACCATCATTCTCTCAACGCATCACATCAGTTTCTCCGCTGGACTCCTTCAGATTATTTAACATGCCAGAACCATTCAGTTGGACTCCGACGAACCCAGCCCCTTCACTGCCGCCTCCCCCGATTCTGACACACGTCGGTGGTCCCTCCATCAGCTACTCTGGCCCCACGTTTTCCGGACAGCAGGGTGTCGCCCCGCTACAGCAGATTAACCAATCTCACTTACCAGGTTTTTCACAATCTCCGAGTATTTTGTCATCTATGGCTTCTCAACTTGCCTTTTCTACACCAAACGTTAATAATATTGTCACTACTCGTTTGAATGCGGTTGAGGATTATTTGCCTTGGCGGACTCAGTTTGAATCTTTTCTAGTATCCCACAGTCTTTTAGGGATATTAGATGGGTCCATACCGATTCCATCACCTACTATCACGGATCTGGCTCGTAGGGAATCTGCTAATCCGGATTATCATCATTGGTTGAAGATTGACCAAACTGTTAGGTCATGGCTTTTTGCAACTCTTGCTAGAGATACATTAATGGCGGTATACGATCTTAAGCATTCCTATCTTATTTGGGAGCGTTTACAACAGCGCTTCATGGCTGCCTGTTTTTCTCGCTCCATAGAACTCAAGAATTCCTTATCTCACATTAAAAAGAAATCATCACAAACTATGGAGCAATATTTGTTGGAAATAAAATTATTGGCAGATAATTTGACCGCTATTAATTCTCCTGTGAGTGAAAAGGACTTAATTGAGTATGCCATTATTGGTTTGGGACGCGGATATGAGTCCCTTATCACCGCCATAAACTATTTCCCGGGGAATGCCACCTTAGACACTCTGGCGCCACTTCTTCAACAACAGGAACGACGCAATGCATTCTTGGACGCGCAGGACTCCAGCCCGGTGCATCAGGCGTTTGCTGCTGCTGCACAACCTGGCGGGCAGCCATGGCTGATGAATTTAATGCTTTAATTGCTAATGGTACTTGGGAATTGGTACCTTGGGATCATACTAAAAATGTGGTCGGTTGTAAGTGGATTTTTAAGACAAAATATCTTTCTAATGGGTCAATTGAACGGCACAAAGCTCGATTAGTAGCTCAGGGCTTTAAATATCAGGCTGGCATTGACTTCACTGAAACTTTTAGTCCTGTTGTCAAACCTACCACTGTGCGTCTTGTCCTGTCAGTTGCCGTTTCTTTGGGTTGGTCTGTTCGCCAACTAGATGTGAAAAATGCTTTTTTGCATGGCCATTTGACTGAAGAGGTCTATATGCGTCAACCGCAAGGTTTTGTTCATCCCTCTTTTCCTACACATGTTTGTCGATTACGTAAGGCCTTGTATGGTCTTAAACAAGCTCCTAGAGCCTGGTTTCATCGTTTCAGTGGTTTTCTATTGAGTCGTGGTTTCTCTCAGAGTAAATCTGATTCATCTATGTTTATTTACCGTTCGCATACCACTGTTGTTTATATTCTCCTATATGTGGATGACATTCTGATCACTGGATCTTCTCCTACTTTTGTTACCTCTATTATTCACACACTGTCTCGCCAATTTGCTATGAAGGATCTAGGAGACCTTCATTATTTTTTGGGTATACAGGCTCGTCGCACGTCTTGCGGTTTGTTTTTGTCACAGGAAAAATATGTCTATGATCTTTTGCAACGTTTTCATCTCCATACCGTCAAACCGGTACGCACTCCACTTCCCTCACGCACCACTCTCTCCATCACAGATGGTGAACTTTTATCTGATGCTACTGAGTATCGCAGCATGGTAGGAGCTTTACAGTACTTAGTTATAACTAGACCTGATATTACATATGCTGTTCATCTGGTATCTCAGTTTATGCATGCTCCACGTACTACTCATTTATTAGCTGTGAAGAGAATTTACAGGTATTTACAGGGCACCTCAGGTCACGGCCTATGGCTTAAATCAGACAGAAATATTTCTGTTATTATGGCATATTCTGATGCAGATTGGGCGGGGTGTCCGGACAGCTCACGGTCCACTACTAGTTATGCCGTGTTCTTTGGCTCTAATTTAATATCCTGGCGATCCAAGAAGCAGCCCACAGTGTCCAAATCCTCTACTGAAGCTGAGTACAGGGCCATCGCTTATACTGTTCAGGATACACTCTTTGTTCGGGCTCTCTTGGCCGACATGGGCATTTTTATTTCTGTCCCTGTTCAGCTTTATTGTGATAATGTATCTGCATCATATCTTGCGGTAAATCCCATCCAGCATGACCGGAGCAAGCATATTAAAATCGACTATCACTTTGTTCGGGAACGTGTTGCGCATGGAGACTTGGTTGTCAAACACATTCCCACTCAGTTACAACTAGCTGATATATTTACTAAGAACTTATCTAGTCAGCGTTTTGAGTTTTTACGTTCCAATCTGCACGTTGTTTCCCCTGCACAGATTGAGGGGGTGTAATAATGTAATTATAGGGATTACTCTGTAATTTCCTTAAACTCTATTTTAGTATAAATATAACCTCAACGCACCCAATAGGGTACGGTATTATTTCCCACAATTCTATTGTTTGTATAATTGCTACATAATGTTAGCCAGTCACACGAGGCATTTAAAGTATGACTATACCGTAGATTGGTAGCAAGTATCAACTTCTTCATTGAAGTATGATGAAATGGGGTGTTTAACTAGGATGTATAGGTAGTGGGTGCAATATGTATACTTTTGATAGGTTAGGTAGTAGGTCTTTGAGCCCTAAAAACTTTTTTCGTTTTATATACGTAATGCAATTTTACAGTGCTTTATAAAATGGAGTTATTGAATACTGAATGGTTGCCATTTGTTCATTGAAAATGTCATTGGCTAGTGTGGTGACTGGGGTCCATATGGATTGTTATTATCCCTACATGGAACAAAACTTCTCTTGAAATATAGTTTGTACATTGTTGTGTACTTAAACACACAACAATGTTATTATCCCTAAATGTCATTGTCATTGGCTAGTGTGGTGACTGGGGTCCATATGGTGTGGTGACTGGGGTACATCTCGTGTTTGATATGAATTGTTATTATCCCTACATGGAAAAAAACTTTTCTTGAAATATAGTTTGTACATTGTGTACTTAAATACGTGTTGAGTCCATGCTCCGAGTAGATTAATGTGCTCAAAGTGTTAATTTTATTAGATAGCCCCATTAATGCGCATCATCTTTCTTAAACTTGTACTAGAGGTTGAACTAAATGGCTGTTCCATTAGTTCGTCTATCTTGCTTTGCTATATCATGTGAGTATGAGTACCAAGAATGTTCGGCTTGAGAATTTATGATTTTATGTGCTTCTCTTCCTGGTCAATTTTCCGGGAGTGGTATCATGTTCTCATCGAGAAAGTTATTTTGTCTAATTAAATCTTTTGATCAGGTTTTGAAATAGAAGGCTCATATGTTGAAGATGTTGAAGAACCTGTAATACCTACCGTGGAGAAGGTTAAGATGTTGGATGATAAAAAACACGATGTTCTACCTGGTTTTAAGGCTGCCTCAAATTCTGAGCATCAGTTAGAAAGGTAAATCCATCTAACTTCATTAAGAAAACAAGAAGTTCATTGGGAGCCTGATTCTACTGTCTTAAAAGTCATTGTACCACTTACATGATATTGAAATATAAATAGTTCAAATCTCAGAAATCGAACATAAAATGTCAGTGCTAGTGCTAATATCTATAGGTATTTGTATCGTCTAGTCTCCAAGCTCAAAAGCTCTTGCAATATTGATGGCTTTTAGCCTAAGTAAGATTTCCTACAATGTAAATTGCTTATAAAGATAAAGATATATTAGAAGAACATTGGGGATAAAGACACCCCTAGGCTCAACTCTCAATATTTTGCAAGCGCAGACCGATTTCAGTTGTTGATTTTGTGTTGTGAGATTTGTGGCTCCATAATTGTGTTCAGACTTCTGACACAAAACTCTCATGCATTCCATATACATGGTGCTAAAAGAATGTATGAACAAAATGTTACAGATTTGTTCCTCCAGTGGTCCCAAAAGATTTTGTCCCCTTTCACAAGTTCACAGTTCCCCTTGAAGTGGGCAATAGAGTTGCCGAACCTCCACCCCCGGAGGTTTCGCCTCCAGAGGATAAGAACCAAAGAATCTTAATTGAGGGGTTAGCAAGTTTGGTAGCTCGTGCTGGTAAGCTATTTGAGGATCTTTCTCGAGAAAAGAACCAGTCAAACCCTTTGTTTGGTTTTCTTACTGGAGGGAGTGGACATGGGTACTATTTAAGAAAGCTTTGGGAGGCGAGACAGAAGCAAAAAAATCAATCAGGAAAGCATTTGGAAGTCAAATTGCATCAAAATTCACAGAAATTGACAGCAGAGAGCCGTGGAAACATTTTAGGAGAGAAGCCTCTAGAAAGAACTTTGAGAGAGGCAAGCTGTATTGGAACTCCCGATGCTGTCAGTTTCCAGTCCAGTCTCATGGAAACATTTACCTCATCCTCATCGATGGTGAGTACTTCAAATTTCTATTGCTCTATGCCCAGCTGCTAGAATCTTACACTAAATTAATTTGATAGTGTAGCAGAATGCCATCATCTTTTTGTTGGCAAATAATACACATGTATGTCTATTGGGAAGAACTTAGTAGGTTTATAAACCCCTAGGATAAGGGTCAAATAGTCCTGTTTAACTAGAAAAAAGTTAACCTTGAATAAAAAAGTTCACGTTTAAACCTACACTGCATTAATGTGTAATCAAGGCAAATAATAAGTTACCAACATTTACCAAGTAACGTGCTAATATGACACTTTGACATCATAACACCTTTCTAACATGGAGGGGAACCATAGTTCGACAAAAATTAGACGAAGAGGGGTTCACTGTTTCCTTTGATCAGGACGCTCATTTGGAGGAACAAAGTATCTCCTTTAACCTGATTAAGAAGGTGAGATATCTATATTTTTAAAATCCAACTAATTCTGAACTCAGAGTATTGTAATTTGATAGGTCAATTCAAGATAATTATAATTTTGAATAGGTCAATTCAAGATAATTATAATTTTGAATAGGTCATTTGTGTGGTTCTTATTAGCTCAGTGATCAAAATGCATTTTTGCTCCAACTTTACAAGTAGATCGGCCTTTTTACCTCTCTCATTAAACTCTTTTATGCTTTGTACTGATTCTTCCTTACATGTAATGATTAAGATGAAAACAACATTACTAGACTAGCAGAACCCTCATACAAATTCCAAGTAACTTTCTGTAAAATCTACATCCAACGCAGAGAAACTGCCTCATTAAATTGTTCTACAAGTGAAAAAAGAGTCCCTGTAGTCATTGGCATTACTAGATGTAATTTTAAAGATGACTCTGAATGTTCTTTGGGCCTGTAATTGTGTTGTAGCACAAAAGTGCATGACTTGGTAAGAATATTTTTTATGTGCGCCTCATATAATCCTTTCTGCTCTGCTATTTTCTTTATCAAAATCCAGTTATCATTTTTTTTTTTTTTTTTGACATAAAAATCCAGTTATCACTTATGAATAGCTTTCTGACGTTCACGGGGACTTTGTTTTTCTGATTGTTCACTATATCTGTTCTAGAGAGAGTTCTCTAACAAATAGGGTTATATCTTAACTTCTTAAGCAATGCATCTTTGGACCAAAAATAAAATGAGAAAATTGTCCAACATAGGACTAAAACTCAACCTTTTTCTCAAAATAGGACCACATGCATGTTTTTCTCTAAATAGGACTAACCTTACCTTTTTTACCCCTAATTCTATTTAATTAATTAATTGATCTAAATAATTGCCCCCCCCTAGTTTCCTTGCACAACCAAGGCAGTCCGTCGGTGGCGGGGCAGTCCGTGGTGGCGGCAGCACTCCGGCAGTCGCCGACGGCGGATTCCGGCGGCGGCGGCGGCAACTCCGGCAATTAATTAACCCAATTAATTGCCCCCCCTAGTTCTCTTGCACAACCAACGCAGTCTGTTGGTAGCGGGGCAGCCCGGAGGTGCCGGCGGATTCCGGCGGCAGCGGAAGAGGCGGTTTCCGGCGGCGCCAGCGGTTTCCGGCGGAGGCGCCGCCGCCGGCGTCCGGCGGCAGGTGGCGGCAGAATGTTGGCAAACCTCCAGAAAAAAAACCGGAATTTTTCCGGCGCGCGGTCGCCGGAGCTCCGGCGGCGGCAGGAGGCAGGCGGCGGTCCGGCAGTCCCTGGGCAGCAGTGTTAAAGGTTGTGAGGGGTATTTTGGTCCAATCACTAATAAAAAGTCCTATTTAAGGATGTTTAAACTAGGTACTCCTATTTTGAGAAAAAAAGCCATGTTTTGATCCTATTAAGGTAAATCTCCCAAATAAAATCTCGACCTTTTCCCACAATGTATTGCTGAAGCGGCTCATATTTTTTTGTGTTATTCCATTCCAGGATGGCTGAGGTTGATCACATATATAGTTACCCACTAACCTGCATGAAGTATGTATCTAGACGCAATTGTATCTTCCAAGTCCCTGTACCACTTCAACAATGTTGAATGTTTTCTAGTCAAGCAGTCATCACTACCATAAGCAACACCGTAATCCCAAATTTGTTGGGGTTGGTGGCTTGAATTTATAGTGCAGATTTTAAGAAAAGTTAATCACACCTTATTTTCATGCAAAACAAAAATTAGTGGCAAAATTTTACACCGGATTCCCAATCTGTCACGATCTTCTTTTCTTATGAATGACGGTTGAATACATATGTTGAGATCTTGTTACATTTTACATTGTATGATTGAAGTGGCTTCACAATAAAGCTTAAGGATTAGCGACATGGACATGCTCTTTTTTACCAATAGCTTGGTTTATCCATTGTTTATCCTTTAAATCGCATCAGAAACCGACATTTTATTTATTTCAAGTATGAAGACTCAAGTTATGTACATTACGTATTGAAACTTTCTCACTTCCCAGAATTGTTTAATTGTTGTAAGTTGCTGGCTTGCTCTTAAGTGGAAATGAATGGGCTCGGCTTATTAATATTTACTCCCTCCGTCCCATTTATATTGTCCCGTTTTACCATTTCGGGAAGTCCCACTTAAATTGTCCCATACCATATTTGGTAAAGTTTGTGTGACTCAAAATCATTCTTACTTTATTCTTACTTTATCAATTAATATCAACCACACAAACCCACTTTTCTTAAAACCCGTGCCACCCTCTTCCGTCCCGATATAAAAGGGACGGAGGTAGTAGTAGACAGTGCTTGATTAATGAGCCCCTAAAAGGCCATAAACTGTTCCTTCTCGGAAGTTCTAGAATGTTTTCATCAAAATAAACATGAAAGAGTTCTTATTTCCTACATAATCCTCTTTACGTAATGCCATTACATATGGAGTTTCCCTCTATGCAGAAACATATGTTTTAACTCCACTTTCCTAAAAAATAGGAACTAGATAATACATTTGCAAAATGTTATGTTCTCTATAATTGATTCTTAATATACCATTTCTAGGATGAGGTGCCTGAAGCTCGAAAGCCTTTCCGATACGATTCAGAAAAACAAGAAAGATTTGAAAACTTCTTGAAGGAGAAATATCAAGGAGGTCTTCGCCCTAAAGATTCAGGAGGATCTAGTACAATGTCAGAGGCAGCCCGTGCTCGGGAAAGGTTAGAATTTGAGGCTGTCGCTGAGGCTATACAGAAAGGTAAGTGGGGGAAAGAAAGCAAATCATCGAATGAGTTCTTCTCAGACACGATAGCTATAGCCGCATCAAGATTCACTTCTAGCACAATTGAGGTATACTGGTATATATGCAAGTACCTAGCTTGCTAGAGTAAACATTTAGCCATTTAGGGTACCTTTCGATTGTCAGAAAATGCGGAAAGGGAAAAAATGCTAAGGGAAGTTATCTTGTTGTGTTTGGTTTTACCTCATAAAATGCAAAGGAACATAGAATTTGATTAATGTTTTAATTTCTTTTACATGTGCTTAGATACTTATCTTCATATTATTAAATAGGAAAAATTGATAGTAATAATCCCAACTATTGGCGGTCCGCTTATAATAATCCCAACTATTGATTATTTCAGAATAATCCCAACTTTAGGGACCATCTGCCAATAATGGTCCATGATCAGATTTAACTCCTATAAAAAGTGAATTTTAACTAGAAATTAAGTGTAAAAATTAAAAGGTGGGATTATTTATAGGCATTACTTGCTATATCTCTTCTCATGCACTTTAGAAACTACAAGAATTTATTCTTAGGGACCATTATTGGCGGAAGGTCCCTAAAGTTGGGATTATTCTGAAATAATCAATAGTTGGGATTATTATAAACGGACCGCCAATAGTTGGGATTATTACTATCAATTTTTCCTATTAAATAACCCTCACACACAATTTCCTACATTTTCCTACATTCTTATCTTCAAAGTTTCACCTACATTTTCCTCCCTATTTTCTTTCCTTGCCATTTTCTGAGTTCCAAATGGATCCTTACAGTTCAAACTCGCGATTCTTAACATCTCATTTCTGTGACAGAACTCTAAACACGATCTCAGTGAAGACTTGGCTAAAAAGAAAGTGTATCCTAAAAGGGAAGAGTTTCAATGGCGACCTTCTCCTATTCTTTGCAAGCGTTTTGATCTAACTGACCCCTGCATGGGCAAGGTAACAATGTCTTCATTGTCTTGTTCATGTATTATATATTACTCTTTGTGTATAAAAACAAGTAACACTCCCCATATATCATTGTTGTGTGCACAGCCTATGGAGGAACAAAACACTAGGCTATTTTATGAAGTTGATTAGATTTGGCTCAAAGAATCTAAACATATGGAATATTTTAGGGAATCTAAACACTCCCCTTGCATTTTCTTCCAAATTTCCTCTCTATTTCCCTCCATATTTTCTTCCCCTTGCATTTTCTGAGTTCCAAACAGACACTAAAGAAGTAAAGAATCATATACTGATATATGTGGACATTTTTGGTCACTGTATATTTAATCAGTCCAACTGCTGTTTAATTAGATACTCTTATTAAACTGGTCTATTAGCATGGTTAACATGTCGTCCTGTGCTTGTTTAAAGAATTGCACCAACTTAAGTATTACCTTCTGCAGCCACCAGCAGCGCCACGTGCAAGGAGCAAAATGGATTCTCTTGTGTTCATGACAGATTCTGTTAAAAGCACAAAGGTGGAGGAGTGTGTTAATGGTATGAGACTTTCTGTTCCTGAGGCCACCAAAGATGAAACAAGAGAAACTTCTAGAAAAGAGGATGAGGTTGAGATAGAAGTTGAAAATGTTGAAAGGCCTGTTGATTTATACAAGGTAATATATTAAATACTTCGTATATGATAGTATCAGATGATGACCTCTTTTGTTGTTGCCTTTGCTATTTTTTTATTTCACATTCTAATTTCTAATTTAAGACTAGCATTTCTACTCCAAAGAAAATATTTCACTCTTGGTCCGCAACGGCGCAACTCCATATTTCCATTGTTGGTGCACACCTATGAGCTTCTTGTCACCTTTGGTCCCTTCACCACACATCCGTAAAATTTTCATACTATTTTTGGGTTGATTTTTGCCTGGATGAACGACCAAAAGTGGCAAAATCCATATTCGTGCACTGATGAAGAAAACATTGAAAACCAGGGACCGAAATAAGGAATGACACTAAGGGTTGGTTTGCAACTACTTTTAAAAAAGCACTTCTCAGCTTTTGGCTTTAAAAAAGCAATATTTTCCCAAACACTACAACTTTTATTTTTCTCGGCTTCCGCGTCAAAAGTGCTTTTACCTTTTCTATAACACAAAAGCACTTATTTTACCAAACACTACCCACTTTTACTTTTCAAAATCACTTTTTTCTCAAACACTATCAACTTTTATTTAATCACTTCTCCCCATTTCATTAAAAAAAACACTTTTTTAAAAGCAGAAGCCGTTGCAAACAGACCCTAATTATGGGACCAAAAGTGGAATTTCTTCTCTAAAATTTGATTGTTTTTATTTTTATTTTTAAAGGCTATATTTTCTGATGATTCTGATGATGAGGGAATGATGGATCGGACCACAGTGGAGGAGCCTAAAAAGGTGGATGCTGCTAATACAACTCTAAACCGTTTAATAGCCGGTGACTTTTTAGAATCATTAGGTAAGGAGCTAGGTCTTGAAGTCCCCCCCGATGCTGCACCTTTTCAAGAAACCAAGCCCACCACTGCAGACAAGAAGGATAGTACTACTACTACTACTACTAATTTTCATATTACAGAAGAGGCTGGCACTCAATCTAATAGGAGGGAAACATGTTCCCCGGATCATAATGCTACAAACCTACAGTCCATATCTCATACAAACAGAAATATTCCCCCAAAAGGTCAGACTGATTTGAACACAAGAACCGAAGATAGTCAGCATCGTGGTTGGAGCAGTGGTTTATCATCAGAGGATAAGAGGGATGATAAACGGAAGCGCCATAGGAGACGAAGATCTAGTTACAGTTCAGATAGTGATTCATCTGAGGTTTATAGAGGCCGAAAGTCCAAAACGTCCAAAAAAGAGAAGAAGCGATCGTCAAGGGACTCGAAGCACCATAAGCATCGGAGGAGGGGATCACCCCCCTCCAGCAGCCGTTCTTATCATGGTTCTGGAAAAGATGGTGACGGAGAATCCTCCAGAAGAGAGAAGCACAGACGCTAAGAATGAGGGTATGTTTGGTTAAGAATTTTTTGATGGGATAGAAAGCTAACATTTCATCTTCCCTATTTTCCCATCATCCTGGTTCGGCCGAGAGTCGACTCTCCTCTCATTGCCTTGCCTTTTTCCTAAAATCAAACACACCCTAAGGGAATCAAATCCATCTTCACATAAATGAAGTTTGACTTTGTTGCTTGAGCCATTGGGGTTTCCCTTGAAAGGCCTCATGAGAATCCATTTTTGGGCTCAATTTGCATGCAATGTGGGTATTGCTCTTCTGAGAATTCTGAAAGTGAGTTAATGCTGGTAGACAACAATATAACTTGGGCTGTAATAAGCGATAGAGTTAACAAAGAAATTGACATTTGTGCTTTGCCCATCCAATCACGACTTTCAGAAGCACTATAAACACGGCCGTGAAACACGTCTATGTAAAACAGTTGTCCAAAAACTTCTAGGCTTTCAAGAAGTTCCAGAGATGTCATCATGGTGTAGAAACAAGTTATAGGTTTTGAATTTAATTTTTAATGTTACTAACTATGTTAATATACGGAGTATAATAAAAGTGGCACACAGTCCTTTTTCCACCGGTGAAGAGCTCAATTGAAATTTTCCAAACCGAAATTTTATTGGGTTTTCTTTTTTATTCTAATGAAAGATGCATCAATTTTGCAAATTTTGAAGATGATGATACTGATCCGCGGATCTGAAGATGATGATTCATAATTTAATATGATGTATGTGGTTTTGAAAGCTTTTTTATTTTGATAGTAGTTTGTGGTTTAGAATTTAATACTTAACTAAAATTTAATACGTAGTATATATACGATATTCTAATAGAGTCCCGAAGTTATTCTTTTGGGATTAGGTCATGAATATTACGTACTAATTAAAAGAGACCATCCGTATACTCAATTTGTAAGTTTGGGATGAAATTGTCAAATATACCATTATACCCCTGCCTAACTAATTAATACTCTCTGTATGCAGCAAACAATTTTATTTGCCTACGTATCATTCTTCTTAGTTTTCCTCCCTGAAAAATGCTATAGGCAAGGCACAAAAAATTGACTTTTATATCGTTTCCCAAATTAAATATATTTGGTGATGATTTACAATGGCCTGATTCGACCAGTTATAACTATACATTCAAATAATTACACTTATCCACTCAACCAGTTACAATTACTCGTCGTTAGTTACAGTTACTTGCCCGATCAATTGTAGTTACAATTACCTGTCGTCACTCGTCAGTTACAATTACTAGCTCGACCAATTGTAGTCACATGTCCGACCACTTACAGTTTCCTGTCTCACCAGTTATAGTTACATGTTGCCAATTACACAGCTCCCGACTCGCCAGTTACAATTACACGATTCGCCAGTTACAGTTATCCGACCCGCCCAATTACAATTACGGAATTACCTGACACGACCAATTACAGATATCAGATCCAATCAATTAAAATTATCTGACATGATCGGTTACTGGACTGGCCGATTAAATTACCCGATCCGATAACGACAACCGTTAGCAACCACCTCCGTTTACCTCCGTCGCCGACCATTTTCGCCGGTGCCCCGCTCCCTCCCCGCCCCTCTCCGGGGGCCAGCCTCCCCAATCAATCTCTAGCCCCTCCCCAACCCTCTGTCACCGCCTGACGCCAGCGACCGCCGCTGTCCATCACTGCCCCTGGCCATCCCCTTCAAAGTTCAAACCATAGATCTAAATGAGCCTCCAACGGTGAAGATGAAACAATCACCGCCGGGTGCGTACAACACCGCCATTGTCATCTCCGTAGAGCTCCATAGTTCTCTTCCAAAGCTCCGTCGCCATCTTCGAAGAGCTCCAATGCCGTAATGTGCGAAGAGGGCCCTATCGTCATCCTCATCATTGCTGATGTGGATATCCTCTTCAATGAGCCTTTCGAAGAAGGGAGATCGGTGCGGCGCAGCTCTCCAGATTGATCAGATGCTTCGACGAAGACGGGTAGCGAACAGGCAATTGGGGGACTTGGGAGTTAGGTTCCAGAGACATTTGAGACATTTCACATTTTAGTCCCTTTTTTGTCCTGAACGAAAACTAGTTCCACTTTTGTATAATCAACACCTAAAAGTCTTACTTTGGGCATTTTTTCTATTCTTTTTGGTATATTTTCCATTTTAAGCGTTACACTGCAATTATCTCGATTACAATTACTTTAAAAAGAAAATTACATGTCACTAAATTACATCTTGTGTTGCAAAAAGATATATTTGGCTGGGATTGATTGGGTTTAGGTTGGATTAATGGGGAATTGGTGATGATGTTAACCATGTAAGAAATTCTATTGGCATCCATCTATTTACTAAATACAGTCACATATTTTCTTCTCTCATTTAAAGTTTCTTCACAAATTAAGTCATGCATAGAACCTCTACATGTTTAAAAGTGTAAAATGTGGGGTTGGAAGGTGGTTTTAAGTCCAAAAACGGAGTTAGAAGCCGAAGTGACTGATTCGCCGACAAATAACCTTTTCAAAGTTATTTGTATTGATGTGGGTTTTGGGATGTTAAAACATTGTTAGGAACTTGTGTAAGGTGTTCCTAGTGCTCTCACGGAGTTGAAAGAGTAGTTTGAATTGTCGTTGGAGTTCAGCGAAGTTCGCTGGAGTTTCGCCGGAGTTCAACCGAGAAGGGTAGAACTTTTTAAAGCTCATTCGAGGTGAGTGGACGGCTTAATGTCTTTTAACTCTTGGGTTAAGTATGCGATTACATAAGGAAATGTTATATGTATTCATAATGATGTTTAAAAGACTTTAAGCATGTGACTAGTCAAGGTGATTAGGCTTATGTGAACTAAAATGGTATATTATGCATGTAATTGAACGAAAATGCATATAAAAACATATGTGATGTTTTGAATGGTCAAAATGGCTTATATTGATGGTTTGGGACTTGATACATGTTGTACCAAAGTTTCGGGGCAATCAGAGTCTGTTCGGGAGGGGGGGGGGGGGTCAAAGAGGTGTTGACTCAGGGCAGGTAGTGAATTAGCGCCGGCTAGGGGCCGGAACCGACGCCGGTTTGGCCACTGCCAACTGGTTCAGTGAAAATGTTCGTTGAACCGGTGTCGGTCAGGCAGTAAACCGGCGTCGGTTCGGTCTCGAGTTTCGGGGCCGGTTTTTGATAAAATTGTTTCGGGGCCAGATTCAAGGTAGAATTGGCCCCGGCCATCCTATATAGGTATATTTTGCATGGAATATGATGTTTAAATGCTAAGGTTTTTGGTAGATCATAGGTTCGAAAGGAGTACCCAGGGACTTGGCGGTGTACGCAAAACTCGGTTATGTCGGGTGAAGTACCCAAGGACCATACGGTATCCTCAAAACTCGGTTATGTCGGGTGGAGTACCCAGGGACCAGGTGGTGTCCTCAAAACTCGGATATTAGGGGTGAAGTACCCATGGTCGAGCGGTGTCCTAAAACTTGTTATTATTGGGAGAGTGGCCCGGTGGCTGAGTAAGGCTAATAACACTCGGTTATATAATGAACCCTATGCTATAGCAGGAAAGCTAAACAATGGGTCGGAGGTGGGGAAAGTCAAGGACTAAGTCCACCATGATTTTATTGATTTGATCAAATGACATCTGGGTCGGATATTTTCCAAGCGTATATACTTGTATGTATTTCAAAGACTGGGGGGGGGGGGGGAGTTATAAACGTATGTATCATCGTTTGGGGTCTTATTTTTGGAAACGTTAGTTATTCTACATTTAGCCTGTTGTTTGCCAGTATTCGCGTACTGAACCCTTCGGGGGGGGGGGGGGGGGGGAGACATGGTTCATGCTTCCTTTACTGTTTTGAAACTATAAACTATGCTAATGGATATTTTGTAATGAATGCTTTGTTTTCGGCCTGCGAGCCCACGTTTTGTCATATAGGGCCCATGATTGACTATTGAATATTTTCACTATTTATTCAATCTAAAGTGTGATGTTGTTATGTATGTTTTCTTATTGAGTATGGTATGAACTATGTTCATGGACGCCTTGTACAATCGAGTGAGTGTGACTTGCGGGTGACGTCACTTGATTGTACGACAAGTGTACACGCGCTTAGATGCTGTTTGGGGCATGACAGATTCTGGTCAAAGGGCGACACCAAAGAAGCGGATCACATTTTGCGTGGAAGGAAACATAAGTGTTTGAGAAATGACTCTTCAGCAAAGAATAGCTAATGAAGCCCTTGAGTTGCAGATTTTGTTGGGATAGTTCCGGAACGAGGAAAGTGTCAGTTTAGTACATGAAATCGAAACTGATGGAGTAAAGAGTACATGATGATGCAATCGAGATTGAGAAGTACATAAACTCTGATAATCAGTGCTAATTTAGTCATACCAGACATTAGGTGGGATAAAACGCTGAGTTGGCAATTATTAATTGTATGTGTGCTACACTGTGGATTCCTAGTCAGCATCCCCTTTATATCCAACACTAATATATCAGATGAGAGCAAATTTTACGGGTCAAAGCTCCCATCTTCTCTTCTCTTCTGTTCTAGCCGTTATGTCTTCCCCTCCGAGGACTTCTCCTCCAGCCGTTACACTTGGAATTTAGCATTTGTAGGGTTGATCTACCTCTTATGGTTTAGCACTAGTAAATCTGGCATTGGTCCAGGCACGACCAAAGCTCCATCCATTGGCGGCAGTATTTGGGAGTTTCGAAGGGACCCGTGAGGGGTGACTTCCAGTGACATGGGTTCGGAGTTTCGATTGCGACAACGGCTCAAGGACAGGGTCAGATTTGACTTGGAAAATCTGGAAATAAAAGAATGCATTTATAGCAAAATTCTTTAATAAAAAACATCCCCAAAGAGATTTGAATTGAATCGTGTAAGGGTATTAGAAATTGAAGTAAAATACTGCAATAACAATTCAATAAACATACCATGTATAACTGTATATAAGTTCAAGGGAGGAGCTGAGGTGCGTGGCTAAGATTTAAGATAAAAATAGTTCCATATCTGGATTGGAAGAAGAATCATGGGTAGAGCGTTTGAGGCCCATGTGTTGTTTGTGAAGTAAACGGTTAGAGAGAACCACTAAAATGAGTTGGTGCGGGAGGAATGAGGAGCAGAAGCGCTAAGGCTAAGAAAGGAAAGATGAGGAGCATACCGGGGGGGCAAGAAGAACTAGGTTAGGAGACATGTACAGAGGTGGGTTGAGCGGCTAAGGTTGTTTAAATGTGTCTTTAGTTTTGCCACATCACTTAACTATTGGCCATGTCAGTGTTTATTACGCTTAATACAACTTGGTATCGAATTAACACTCATTTGATCATTTTATGTACTTCTCAATCTCGATTGCATCTTCAGGTACTCTTTACTCTATCGGTTACGACTTCATGTATCAAACTGACACTTTCCTCGTTCCGGAACCTATTGACAAGTGGCAGGATGTTGGTCCTGATCACTTCAACATATTAGATGCTTTCTATGCTGAGCCTCAGAGATATGTGTATACCTTTCATAACTATTTTTTTTGTTACAAGATTGATGCATGAGAGGGAATCGTCTGATGGTATGTATGAACAATTCCTTTTTGACATTTTTTTTACTTTCAATAAGATATTCTTTACTATTATTTCATTTTTAAAAAAATTGTTATGACCATGCAAGTCTCTAAACTTCTACTATGTAAATCATTATCAATGAACTAAACGGTGTTTGGAAAATGGGATTTAAAAAGTTAGCTTGAGTTAAGTTTTAAAATAGAGTAGCACATAGGCCAATGTTTATGTTTCAGTGTTTTGTTAACTAATGATGATTTTACTTGGACTGTAATTTGTCCCAGACCAGACCAGACCAGTTCAGACCAGACCAGACCAGACCATTATAAAAATACAAAGAAACCAGACCTTACCAGACCAGACCAGACCAACAAATTACAGTCCAAGTAAAAACATCCTAACAGTTAGATTGAAATTTAAAGAGTCACTGAGCATATTTACATGTTTAAGTTTGAAGATTGCATATCTCTTTTCAGGATATCAACTTTATTTTTGGGATATCTTATATGAAAATCGAAGTGCATTTTTTTTAAAAAAAAATGTTTGTACCTAATTACATAGTGTCTCAAGTAATTATAATGGATGTCCTTAAAGTAAATTACAATATGGATCTTGAATGTACCTAATTACATGGTGTCCCAAGCATTTTCTCTATGTTTGTTTTATCAGATAAAATCATACTCAGATCCACCAAGCTGATATACCAACACGTGGCTGAATCAAATATCGATAACGATAAAAATATTTGGATGCTTTAACCTAATGAACTTCAAAGTATAAAAATTAGTAAATTTTGTCTCAAATACTTTTGATATTTGTTTTATTTTTGTTCAATAGTAAATGAACTTCAATGAATCTTATCCTATTATTATGGTTATTATAATCATCTTGATTGCTTTATTTCCCGACATACAATCGAGGCTACACATATTTTATTCATGAAGTTTCTTTATCAATTTCTAGCAAACAATGTATGCAAATAGTTTACTCATAATACTCACATATTCACTCAACCTAACTCCGGCCATCAATTAATATACCCACAATGGTCTTGGGCCTTAACTAGAAAAGGCATATGATAGGGTACCTCGAGAAGTTCTTTGGTGGGCCTTAACTAGAAAAGGCATTTCACGCAAGTATATCAACATCATCATGGATATGTATGAGGATTGTACTACAAGTGTCGGTACTAGTGTAAGGAGGACTGCAGAGTTCCCTATTACTATCGGAGTGCACCAAGGATCGGCTCTGAGCCCTTTTTTATTTGTCATAGTCATGGATGAACTTACAAAGTCAATTCAAGACAATATACCGTGGTGCATGATGTTTGACGACGATATTGTATTGATTGATGAGACGCAATCAGGGGTTAAAGCAAAGTTGGAAGTATGTCGACAAACATTGGAGAACAAGGGTTTCAGACTAAGTAGGAGCAAGACAGAGTACATGGAGTGCAAGTTTGGTGGAGGTAGAAGCAGTGGTAATAGCGGAATTACTTTAGATGGTAAGGAGATACCGGTCAGCGATATGTTCCGTTACTTGGGCTCCATAATTCAGAAGGACGGTGAGTTAGATGGAGATGTATCCCATAGAATCAGAACATGATGGATGAAGTGGAAGAGTGCGTCAGGATTTCTATGCGATCGAGGTATGCCGACTAGACTAAGGGTAAATTTTATAGGACAGCAATTAGGCCTGCATTACTGTATGGCACGGAGTGTTGGGCGGTGAAACAATGTCACATTCAAAAGATGAGTGTGGCAGAGATGCGCATGCTGCGTTGGATGTGTGGGCATACTAGAAAGGACCGCGTGAGGAATGAGACAATTAGACAAAGGGTGGGAGTAACACCTATTGAAGATAAGATGCGGGAGTCGCGCCTACGGTGGTTTGGTCATGTGCATAGAAGATCGAGTGATGCACCTGTCAGATGAGTTGAGATGTGTGGAGAAGAGGTAGGGAAGAGAGGGAGAGGAAGGCCCAAACAGACGTGGGTTAGGGGAGTCAGAAGTGATATGCTTCTTCTTGGATTGGATGAGGGTATGACTTTGGAGAGAGCAAAATGGAGGGCGGGTATTCGTGTGGAGGAGTGATCTTGTATCATCTTTTCCCCTCTTTTTTCTTCTTCTTTTTTCCTTTTTCTTTTATATTTTTATCCTTATATATAAATATTACTTTATCCTTTTTATTTGATCTTTTATATGTATATGCATCTCTTTTATATTATCTTTTTTTTTTTATAATAGCTTATCTTTTTTATCTTTATTTTCTTTCTTTTCCTTTTGGCGATATCATATATCGATTCATGTTAGCCAACCCCAATATCGTTTGGGACTAAGGTTTGGATGTTGTTGTTGTTGTAATGGTCTTGGGCATTTACATGAACTCGCATCTCGCGTTGCTAAACTAGTATGGCTGTATGGGTTATAAGGAGGAATATATGTCACCATAAACAGAGACTAAAGCACGTGTTGGATTCAAAGCGTACGTTAAAGATTACAAATTGACTTATTATACTAATCAAAATAAGCTAATTCATGGGCAGATCTATTTCCTATTCGAAGCACATGGCTAATGTGAGTTCCAACGTTAGACACAAGCTGTTGGCATTGGTATATGCGCTTCTTGATCTGCTATGGAGGAGCTTTCCTTGAAGATCTCAACCACAGCCCCATATAGTTTCTCAAAATACTGCTTCCCCGACTCCATCGATTGTGGGAAAAAGTTATCCATGTGACCAACTATTTGACGGAGAAAGTAAAAACTCTGCATTCTGCCAAACATATTATCATCCATGCGCTCAAACTTACCAACATAGTCTTCAATTCTTCTCTGTACTTTAGCACTCATAAACTCATAGGAAGGTTTTGTGCCTGAATCCATAATGTTTGCAGAAGTTCACCAAACCATCAAAGGGTAAATTTTCTGGCTCCAGTCTGTGGAACACCGCCAGTTTTGATCATAGGTCAACCAACTGTCTGAATAAACCATGTTCCTGTCGCCTACACGGTTAAAACAGAACATATATCATCTTGATATGATATTCTTTATTCTAACCCCTTTAACTGGTCGTGAGATTGCTGCCATGGTACACCGTATACCTAAAGAAGGTAACCAAATAACTTTCTTTGACATAAATGCCGCTACCGCACTGAATTTGGTAGCTTCTCATCTTTTTTCATCGGTTCTGCCTGAAAAAGGAGCCCTTATTCTTCATCCTCCATAATCACCTCGTTGTATAACGCTTCCTGACATCCTCTAGTGTTCCTCCAATGTTCTGAGTCCTATGTCGCCCTCACTTGGTACCCACTACAAACACTAAAAACTCTGACTGACACTAGTGACTGCAAAAACCTAAAACTTGGATGAGGGAGCTAGACCGCTGTATTGTTAGGTGTCATGATGACCGTATGAAGTCATCATAAAACTGATATAGCTGTGCTCTTAAGGGGCAAACGAGTTTTCACCGTCGTTAGTTCATAATTTAATTAGGATTTGATTTTCTGGTATTGCTAGTAGCACTTTTTAATGATTTTTAGCAATTATGAACCTCACTGTTTCCATAACTTCTTTCACCATCGTTTGTCACTGTATCGCTCCTCTCAAGCCATTAGACATGTAAGAGTTGTTCTCATCTTTGTCATCATGCTTCTCATATCCGCTATTGCGGCTGCAACGGCACAATAGGGTATTGTGTTGAACTGGTGGATTGTTATACTGGGTTAAACAGCTGCTTGTGCATCAGGTCGGCTAGCATCTGTCGTTTTTCAATTGCGTGTGTTTGATAGCGCTTTCGGTTGATTGATTTATATTGATGAAAAGAGGAGGACCTTAACAACTCAATTGAGTTCATTTTTAGAGGGATATATGTGCCTCTTTGTCTTGGATTCACAAATTTCTTATTGGATTTACTGAATGTTTCATTTTGAAAGAGCAAATCTCTAGAATAAGCTTAACTTATTTGAGGGAGTTTGTATGCAGCAAGTCTATCTATGCATAAATGTGTTTAGTACATTCTCATGCTCTCATTTGGTTCATTAAAAGTGATTTAACTTTTCGTTACCGAATATATGGCATAACAAAAAATGACCAATCAAACATATGTACAGATACTCAGTATTTTGTGGGAAAAGAGTGAAACTACTACTGTAATTAAAAGATGAGATTGATCGAGTAATGAAAAGAAATGATGGGTTTGTTAAGGCTGCCCGCCACCAGCATATAAAATGTACAGTACATGAATGAATGAATGGCTATTAGGAAGGAAGCGGGAGTCCCAGATGAGCGGCGGCTGACCTCGCCATTAGGGTGGCAAATTCATTGAAGCTTATAACCCCGTCGCCGTCGCTGTCCGCCTCCCGTATCATCTGCGTCAGCTCCCTGTACGTCAACGGCTGTCCCATTTTAGCCATGGATCCCGCCAGCTCCGCCAGCGTGATGTAACCGTTCCCGTCCCGGTCGAACGAACGGAACACCTCCAGCAGCTGCTCCTGGTTCACCACGATTTCCTCCGGCATGATTGCTCCGGCCAGCTCGTCGAACTCCACCGCTCCGTTCCCGTTCGCGTCCATGTCGGCCAGCAGCGTCTGGATCTGGTCCCCCGACGGCTTCAGCCCCAAGGAACGGAGCAGAGCCGCCAGCTCCAACGCCGTCAAGCTCCCGTCGGAATCCATGTCGAATCTCGAGAATATGTCCCTTAATTGTTTCAACTGCTCCACTTTTATGTCGATTGACATTTCAATCCCCTTCTGATTCGTTCCGAGTGCACCGAAGCAAAAACAATAGCTAGAAGGCGGTGGTGGGAGACTAGCTATTGGAGGAGATCAGGAGACGGCGGCGGACTCGTCGGTTGTTGCGAGCTAGTTAATGATGACAACTGCTGGTTCGGTTTGTTGTATCTACTTGGGAGTTGTGACTTGTGAGATATATGTTGGATCGTCGAAGATTTATACGGAGTATTAGCCTAATGAAAAGAGGACTAATTTCTTAATGCAAATTGGAGGGGGGCTAAGGAGGGAGTATTGCACAAGCAATTTTTGTGTGTGTACATACACCTATTTTCTCTATATATACATTGGTTCCCGTGCAATTTAATCCGACTTTTTCTGTAAAAAAAAGCACACAAATTAATACGGCTGAGCATATCGGTTTTCAGTTCAATTTTTATCGATTTCGGTTTGGTTTGGAACATGTTGATAGAATTATTACCAAACAAAAATCATACTATTTTTCGGTTTGGTTTGGCTCGGTTTAGTTCGGTTTGGATTTGTTATTTTTAATAAAATATGAAGGATTTTTTGAATTTCTTTAGTTCGGTTCGGTTTTGTTCGGTTTTTATCGGTTTCAGTTTGGTTCGGTTTAATATGGTTTTGAAGAAATGCTACCAAATTCAAACCAAATTGCATACGGTTTGATTTTGGTTCGGTTTAGTTTGGTTTGGTACGGTTCGGTTCGGTTAAACCAAACCGTTATGCCCACCCCTACAAATTAATGTGATTTGCACGAAGTAAATGTCTGTACAAAGACATCAACCGTCTGTATACACAGAAAAGTCATCGTGCACATATGTTTTTGTCTACGCACAGACATATTTATAGACAAATTTTGTTCACACAAACAAATTTTGTCAAAAAGTGTGCATATTTATACTTTTGTTGTCTGCGTGAAGGGTAAATAAATAATGTGTTACTCCGGGTGTAACAGTGAACACCAAGCACTCCTGCTTGTACAAATGGTACAATTTAACAAGATGACAGCTGTCCCAATACACTTAAGGAGTGTTTGCAAAAAATTAAAGGGAAAATGGAAACTAATAATCCAACCTTTTAGCAGTCTTCTTATAATAGGCTCACCTTTTTCGTTATTCAAGAATAATCCAACCTTTGCAGCCCATCTTCATTCGTTGGTCCCTGATCGGTTAATGATCTGCTGTTCCAAGTTATTTTCTTATCTTTGCAAAATATTATCTTTGTGAAGGTGAGATTTATGGTATAATGGTTTGCAAAGATAAGAAAATAACTTGGAATAGCAAGTCATCAACCGATCAGAGACCAGTGGATGAAGATGAGGTGCAAAGGTTGGATTATTCATGAATAACGAAAAGGTGGGACTATTGTAAGAAGACCGCTAAAAGGTTGCATTTATTAGTTTCCATTTTCCCAAAATCAGAAAAAAAACTCTTCAATTTTTCTTTAAGAAGCTGATATTGATGTTTTCAAGTGATAACTTTTGCTTAAATTAGTCATTTAAAAGCTAAAAGTTTGAAGCAGGTTGAAATGTGCTTTAAATTGTTTTTCACTTTTTCTATTACACAAAAATAACTTATTTTATCAAACGCTATCAACTTTTACTCTTTCAGAATCACTTTTTTTCAAACACTATCAACTTTCACTATTGAACACCCAAAAATCACTTTAAAAAATCACTTTTTAAAAGTTGGAAAAATTGCAAATACTCCCAAAGATCCGAACGAGAGGGTGAAAGCCTGAAAGGAGGGACGACCACGGCTACGCCCCCACTAGCTTGTTGTCCGAACTTAAGGGTAAGAGGTCAATGCATATGGCTTTTCTCAGTTCACTTCTTAGCATCTTCTTAGTTCTTAGGTCGATGCATTTTATGGGGAGGCCCCCATTGTAGGGCCTGGGGGCGTGGGTATGTGCCCTCTTCTGATTCCAAAATATAATTAGGGTCATTAATCAGACAAAAAGTTATAATTATTGGACAAAGTGAAATTTTCAGAGAGCAAACGATAATTATCGTGTGATATTGTTTCAACCTGATAGGAGTAGCCCATGTTTTAATATAGCATTTTGTTCATTCAAACTCTTCGGTGTGAGACATTTAACAGATATGTAAACGTCCATATGATTGTGATGGAGAGATTAATTCATTGGAGTTAAATATGTTACTCACGACAGTTCACCGGTCACAAATATTTTTTTCATCCCAACTAACTAAAGATAGTCCTCGGGGTATTTTTTTCACACCTCTGATAGATAGGTGCAATTTTACGAAGCGTTAAAGTAGAGTCACTTGGGTTGATCAATTTTATTATTGCCGCCATCCCTAAGAAATTCAATTGAAGAAATATTCTGTAATTGTAATTTTAATGAAAGATGGGTCTTATAAAATTTAATAAACCTAGAAAATTTGACCACCATGAATGTACGGCCAAAAGTAACGGAAGGACTGAATTAAAATGCATTAAATAGAATAAGGATTAAAATGATAGATTTATTAGTTGAATGACCAAAACGATATGATGATGATAGTTTAAGAACCATTTATGCATTTTACTCATTTTTTTTGCAAGTTGCATTTTACTCATTTAGTAACTATAATTGTGTATAAACTTTATATTCTATTTACTGAGAGGAACTAGGTCAAGTTTTCTCCATAACTTTTTTATTAATAATACCTAAGGAAAAATCTCATAGGAAGTACCCCGTATAATACTCCTACTTAAAATCAAAATTTATTATTAATGGGGATAAAACATAAAACCATTAAACCATTAAAACATTAAACTAATGAATATTCTTCACACAGTGAGTAGGCATGGACTCGGTCTGGGTGGCCCGACCCGGACCCGCCGGCCACCCGGGCCGGTTCCGGTTCACCCAGTCTCAAATAAAAGCCCGGCCGGGCCCAGGCCCGAACCGGCCAGGACCGGGTCCACCCCTAATAGTGAGTATTGTATGGTGACAAATTGTGCAGATGAGAGAGAAATATGTAAGAGTGTAAAAATTATTGCGAACCAAAATTTTTTCCAAAAAAGGAAATGAGAGATGATGTTGGGACAAACAAAAATATTTGAAAAATAATTGAAGAAAGGAGTATGAAATAAGAAGGGAGTATGAAATAATGAAAAAGCGTCCTAGGCCTAGGGAATGCTATAATGAAGATGGTAATGAGGCAGGATTCTGGGAAAGTTCCTACCTCTATCCTAAATTCCTAACACATGGCTACCTTTACTTTCCACGTTAAGATATGAATTTAAGGATCAATTGATAGATTATTAGATTTTGCGTTTGGGACAATGTTCATCCGCCTGAATCCCACTTTTTGTCCCACACAATCTATATTGGACCGTAAGAACATACACTCAATCCCCACTTTATTGGCTATTCAAGTAGGGTCTGTTTCATGAAGATAATGTTTTCGTAGAAATAATTAAAAGACAATGATAGGCAGTAAAAAGAATGGTGAAGCAAGACATAAATCATTCCAAACAATTTGTTTTTACAAAAACATTATACATGTACAATCAAGATTTCTTAGTTTCACATTTAAGGCGGGCTCATAGCCTCATAGCATGCCCCCCTGCTATTTACACTCATCGGTGCAAATATTAGACAGTGTGAAGGAAATTAGTCTGCATCATTATCAGTTTTAATTAAAACAGTCAATATTTAAGAACAATAATGTGGTTTAACTTTTAACACTCATTTCTTGCACACTTGCTCTTCTCCTACCACACACGGAGTAAATAATTTAATATGGGTTTAATTTGTAAGGACAGGTGCTATTGCAGATGAATGAGTTGCAATGTTGCATTATTAAAAAAATACATCTAATAATAATAATAACAATAACAATTGAAAATTATGAAGATAGAAATCGAGAGAAGTAACTATTAGGGCAGCCACGGTGTTGGTTTTGGAACCAGACTGGACCTGACCGAAATCACACGGGTTTTTACTCGAGTATCGCACCGGACCCGCATTCCGAGTAGGTAGAACTAGGTCAGTAATAGGGCGGGTGGTGGTTCTGGTTCTCTATGATTACCCAGTTCAATTTTTGTTTGTGTTTTTTGTTCTCACCAACTTTTTAGAAGAGTGCATGTTGATGTATTTATACTAGTAATAAATGCATCAATCATGAAAAAATGTAATATTCGTCCTCCTATTATGTATAAATATTTAACTAAACCCCCGTACTTTAAAAACACCCAGTTGAACCCTTGACCTCTTAAAAAACGCTCAAGTGGGCACCTGCGTGGGATTTATTTTTCTTTTCCTTTTTTTTTTGTTTTTCATTTCTTTTTCTCGTTCATTTTCTCTTTTCCTTTTCTCTTCCCTCTTTCTTTCTTTTATGCTGGCCATCCACCTACTTCCTAGTGTCACTATCGCCCACCACACTTGTGCCGCCACCCAACACACTTCATTGCCCAGCGGTATCACCCAACTGGCGGCCACCACACCTACGGCGCTGCCACTGCCGACATTTCCTTCGACATGTACGCCGTCGACAACTCATTCAGCCAACCGCATGTTCATCGAGAAAGACGCCTGTAGATCTAGCTTCACGCCTTCACCTCATTGTCTTATGAACTTGTCCCCGTCGATCCAGGTTGAGGCATTCATCTTCCAATCGTTTCGTCGTCTATCAAAAATCTCTTACAGGGGAGGGACAACGCCACCCAAACTACAGCTCCAGGTCTCTCCATGGCGTCAACAGCAATGGTGTCCCCGGTGATGGTGGCCACAGTTCCTAGAGATGGCGGCAACACCATGAAATCCTACAATAGAGCTTCTCACCAATGTTGGGCTATGGCAAGATAATAATATCTCTCTCTAAAAATAACATAAGAACATGAGAAAGATAAAAAGGATGAAAAGATAAAAGCAAACTAAAAGTGAAAAATTCTGATGGAGTTTTCAAGTGACTTTTCATAATCCTTGGGAAAATTCTATTAGAATTTTCAGACAATAAGCGGCGATTTCTGCTAGCAGCCGCCACCAGGTGTTGTTGGAGAAGGCAATGAGATAGGGGCACAAGTGGGATAGATGGTGATTGTTTCTTACCCATACGTGTCTGACTAAATTTCGGGGTTTTAGGATGTTTTTATTTGGACTGTTTTCAGTCCTAGATCAGACCAAACCAGACCAGATTGGGATAATTATAAAATACACAGAGATCAGACATTTCTCAGACCAGACCAATTCAGATTAAATCAGACCAGACCAAGCCAAAAAAATTCAGTTCAAGTAAAAACAATTTTAAACACTAGAAGTTTAAGCATAACCACATGTAAGCAACGAACAAAAGTCTACTAAAAATAGACAAAATCAAAGACATCAACTCAATGTGATAATACACATACGCAGTTAAGATATGTTTGGAGTTCAGTTTTGGAGGGGGGTGAGGCGGATTTATGACCCTCCTTTTCTTATTTGGGAGTATACAAAATTGGAGGGGGGTTTCAGATGACTTTTGTAACTCTCCACAACCTTTCAAATGTTAAACCTTTAAGTTCCCAATTGACTACTTCCACAATCTTCTACTTCCATCTCAATTGACTTGCAAAGTTAATTTTTCCTAATCAAACAGTTTCATTTTATTCACTTAATTATGACAACGATTTTTAATTATATTCTAATTTGGATCTTGCAACTCTATAGAGATTTTAATGAAGTTTCTATATATGTACATTTTAGTTATTAAAATTAATTTAATAATCAATAGGCGGGATTTAACTTTAACATAGATTGACAAAAAAATACTGACTTTGCAAATCAAGTTGGGACGAATGGAGTATATATATCTTATGCGGTTTTAATTATAAATTTTGTAACTCCTCTCTTTTCAAATTTATAACGCCCAAACAAAAACAAAGTTCTCTTTCACTTCCGCTCCCCTTCCCCTCTCTCGACTAACCTTTAAAACATTCTCATCCCTTTCCCTCCTAAACTCCTAAACACCCTTATAGCTTGTTTAATTTAAGTGTTGAAAGATATTAGTAATGAAAGTATTAGTAAGTGTTGACAAGAGCCCTTAAGGGAAGGTAAGTCTAAAAAATGAAGTTTGGGAGTGTTAAAAAAATTAAGTCCTAGTACTGAAATGTTTTCAGTTAAATAGACAATATTGTCCTCATTTAATCCTAAAAGCCATATAAATTCAAAACATGGAGGCCGACCACCATGGTTGCCGGGCACTAGAACTCCTAGTTAGCTTTTTGGAGTGTGTTTAACCATCATTTGTTAACCATGGTTGGGATTAAAATCACCACCATGGTTGCCGGCACTAGAACTCATAGTTAGCTTTTTTGCGTTTTAAACACATTTTAAACTTGTATCGTTTTTTAAACTAAAAAACACGTTTAAAAAGATAAATAATGTCGGCCTTTTAAAAAGGAAAAAACGTATACTTCCTGTATAAAATGTAATTTTCCCGTATTTCACAAAAAATAGAAATGAATTGATCAATTGAAAGAAAGCATTAAATGCATAGAAGATCAACAATAGTTTAAAAGTAAAAAATGCAAACCTCCCTTGTCCTCCCCATGACCCCGTGTTTTTGTATTGTTAGAATACAATTATTAAATACTAAACTTAATTGCAGCTAAAATTAGCATCCTAAAAGACCAAAACTTAAAATACTCCTATGTTTCTAATGTTTTGCCAAACAACCATATCAAAATTAAGGTTTTTCTGAACTTGACCTTTTTTAGTATAAACTTTTACACAAACAATAATAAGTGTACCAGTCACACAACTTTTCTCATATAAAGACAATGATTTTGACTTAATCTCATTCTATTTTTATTATGCATTATTTTTTTGACATTATTTTGCAAAATTATATCTTGGACTTAATTAATATTATCTTTGTCCCACTAAGATTGGGACAAGAAAATGTGACACGGTTATTAAGAAAAGTGGGTTCGTGTGGTTGTTATTAAATTGATGAAGTCAGAATAAAGTAAGAATGATTTAGAGCCACACAAACTTTACCAAATTTGGTATGGGACAATCGTAGTGGAATTTCCCGAAATGGTAAAAATGAGACAATCTTAACGGGGCGAAGGGAGTAATTTTATTTTTGTCATCGACTTATGAAATTATGAATTATTTTTTATGTGATGATGAGATTTGCTACTTGAATATGTGTATACTTTTATTTCTTTTTACGATATATATTATTTTGTGAAGTGTATAATTTAAATGTTCAAAATGATACCCCATATTTTTTGTCCGAATTTCTGTAACAAATACCGTATTATACACGTATACGTATTTACACGTTTTTTAAAAGTCCAGGTTTTTTTCAACGAATTTTTGAATGTATTTTTCATTCATGTTACCTAATAAAATGTATACACATTAAACCTCATTTAATTCTTGTACCGTATTTAACTAAGTACGCTAGAACTGGACTGAAGACGAGATAAACCGGCAAGCTAAGTGCAAGCCCAATCATGGAGATGGAAAAGTCGTTGTGTACACTCCCGGTTACACACCGGTGTACACAGCATAAAAAGCCCACCCCACCCTTTTTCTAACTATCTCACCCCACCCTCCTTCTGAACTAACCCGTCCCACTCCTCTTCTCCTCCCATGCGCCCTTCTCTTTCCTGTCACCCCACAAAAAAAAACTGCTACTGTGACACCGCTCCCGAAGGTCCTTGAAAATTTGATTTAAAGTTCAAAGTTTATGTATTGGATTTCTGATTCCCAAACATTTGTAAAACGATTAATGTTTTACGTAATTAATGACCGATTATTATACTGTTCGAACTCGTATATTAGTATCGGGCTTGCGAATACTCATTCTGGGCCCAACCTGCTAAAAATAGCAAGTATTCGAGAATGGCGTTCTGGATCCACTCGGGAGTGACCCACACGGCTAGTAGTCCAATAATATGTATGACAAATGTCAAATAAGTGATAGAATGATTAAAGGAGAATACAAATGCCTATAACCCCATCTTTGGCATTATTGAGCTAAATAATGGGAGTAGGATTTTCCTTCTATAATATCAATCAAGTAAATTATTGGAATGAGCCTACACATATTGGAGATCAATAATGTGATTTAGGAAGTTGACTTGTGCTAAATAAATTAGGATGAGTACAAAAAGACATCTTTGACAAAAGATAAAACAATAGGACCCATCTTCCCATTTTTGGAAGTATTGGTAGATAATTTGGATCCCAAAATGATTGGGATCAATTGGGAACCATTCCACATGGACTTAATACCTGCAAAACAAGTGAAAAGAGGTGAGAAGGCCATATGGGGCGGACTCTTGGCTCACATGCACAAAAAACTCCAAGAGAAAACAAAAGGGGGAGGTCCACCCCATATTTGATTGCAAACCAAATATCTTCCATGTTCTTTTGTGAGCCACATACTCTTTTAGCATGTTTAGGGGCTCCTAATACACTCCCCACACACCCCATTCGAACCCCCAAAGAGATAAGAGAGCAAGGGAATCCACATAATCCAAGAGAGAAGGAAGGAGGAGAGCAGTTCGCAGGTTCGTTCTTCAGTGCGTAGCTCTGATGGTTTGAGCCATAACTTGAGATTTACGCACCCAAATAAGGCGTGCGAGATACCAACAGAAAGCTCTCAAGACGAGGAATCCGTGAAGGTCTGGTTTGCATAAATCGGAGTAGTGGAAGGCCTCCAAATCGACCGAGCAAAACACGACCTCGCAGAATACGTTTTTGTATTCAAAGTAAGTTTGAATCCAAAACCTTCCTCTCTATTGTCTAAATCATATACATGATTGAAGAACTATTATACACTGATTGAAGTGTATAAAATGTTATTATTATGTGACTTTAATTGTTGGAAAGGTTAGATACTAACCTAGACAAAACCTTGAAAGGTTAGGGAACGAATTCGTCGGGAAACACCCGTTCTAGGGACTGTTTTTGCATTTTCGGTTAGGAGTTGAACTAGCACTTTGAGGGGGCTGTTTAACACTCAATTCCAAGCAAGGAATCAGTTCTCAATCTTCCTTGGCCGAGGCTTTGGGTCATTGGATCGAGAAGGAAAGTTTTAAAGCTCATTTGAGGTGAGGATTGACATCTAATTGCTTACAACTTGTAGGTTAAGTATGAGATTACCTAAATGCTTAAGTCATTATTTTTCATGGATTATGATGATCATATATTGATGAAATGTTGATATAGTTGCCAAAGAATGAAATTTGAAATGATTTGAGAATGTATGAATAATATGAGATTTAATGAGTATAAATGAACTATTTTTGCGAAATGGGTATTTTGCTCATGTATGTAGTATTTGGATACATAAATGAATATTTGTGTATTGAGATTGAATACTTAAGTTGCTGCTACATAATTATAATTATGTAGAGAATTACAAATAAAGAGGACAGTGGTATGATAACAATAATCTTAATAGTATTGAAATACTAGTTAGTGATTATTGGAACTTGTTGATTAAATTGATCCTCTAGGGATTGGATTGTATGAAGGGTACTTGAATATAGTTCAAGTGTATATAATAACTTAGTATGAAGCTAAGGTTAAGTGATGGGAAGTCTTGAAGGATGACCCATGGTAGTTTAATGATATGTCAATTCTAGGCATAGGTTTGCTTGAGAATTGGACCTTAATGCATGGTGATGTGATAGAGCCGAGCTCTAGAATGTATGTAAGGTATAGACTTGGATTCTATGTATTGTATAGCTAGAGCCGAGCTCTAGGGCTTGCGTGGTGATGTAATAGAGCCGAGCTCTAGAACGCAAGGTAAGGAATTGACCCGAGTGACATGAATTGTATGGTGATGTAGTAGAGCCGAGCTCTAGAATACAATGTCATGTGTTAGGGTTGGACTCTATTGAGTTGTCGTGGCTTGTAGCCACGGGAAATGGGAATGGTGATTTCTAAATGAACATGGGCCCACGGGCCGACTACTTGACTTTTACCTAAAGTAAGTATATTTTCAAATGGGTAACTTAGGGTTACAAATCATAATATACTATCACCCTATTTGAGGTTCTTGTGCATGAAATACTTGTTGTATATCTATTAGATGCCTGCCACACCAGTACTTTATAGCCGTATAGAGTACTGACCCCTTCGGGGGCGTCCCACCACCATTTCAGGTTGAGGCTAGAGCTTGCTTCCTGTGCTCGTTGCCCGAGTGATTTCCCGGAGAGAAGACTTGGTTCGTGCTTCCTCCATTCTGTTTTAGAACATTAATAAACATGCTCATGGATATTTTACTTTAGAGCCTGCGTGCTCATGTTTGCCCTGTGTGGCCCTTTTGTTTTAAACAATGTTTTCCGCTGCGTATTGAATTGCTTATTATGTATGTTTATGGATGACTTATGTGTGAATGATATTCATGACGCCTTGTATAATATGAATGCGTTGGACTGCGGTTGACTATTCGTATTGTACGGCGGGTTGTTGACGTGTCCGGGGAGGTCCGGGGCGTGACAATTAAGTTGGTATCAGAGCCTTAGTCCATAAACTTCATAATGAAGTCTCAAAATTCTCTTTTGAAAAGATTTTGAAAACCATGAGCATAGAAGTTTTGTACTTGGAGAGCTTTTGGTACTTGGGTTGCAAGGTCTCTAATTGTTAAGATGGTACCCTTAGCAATTGGTATGGCGGTGACTCGAGCCAAAATGTGTCTTAAGTACCTATCCGTCAATTGACATTTGATACGAGTCTAACGACTCTTTCCAAATTTCTTTCAGAAATGGACCGTGGTGGCAGGATTACTAGGAGAAACCCGACGGGCCGTGTACCAGTGGAGACTGGACAGGGCAGTCGAAGGACCTCTAGGGCATCTAGAGGAGCTGGCCGTGGAGGCCGATCACAGACCGTGAGTGACGGTCATGTTGACACGGAAAGTGAGACCTACTGGTCCTATGAGGACTCGACTTACCAACCGGAGACAGAGCCGGTTGAGACCCCTTATGAAGGGGATGATGACGATGTAAGTGATGAGGAGGAAAATGGCTCCTTAGCACGGATCGAAGCACTACTCCAACAATACCACAGGGAGCGTGAAGAGAGGAGGCAACGCCGAAGACGCCGAGCGGGGCAACCTTCGGGCATGGCTTCAGGAGGAGGAAGTCATGGTGCATCTAGAGTCCATGTGGAACCACATGGAGGCCAAAATGATGGAGGTCCAACCATAAGGATCTCCAAATTTATCAAAGAAGCAAGGGATTTGGGGTGCAAACCCTTTGATGGAGCAGGGGACATTTCAGTTGCAGCACAATGGATCAAGAGGCTAAATGAAGCAGCCCTTGACATGCAAATCGCGCCGAATCTCAAACTGAGAATTGCGGTAAGATTGCTCGAGGGGATGGCATCCAAGTGGTGGGATGGAACCAAGAGCAAGTACGGTGAGACCGTCGTTTGGGAGGACTTCCAACGGGAGTTCTTTGCCCAATATTATTCGGATTTTGAAGTGAACAAGAAGGTGAGGGAATACACCCTCCTAACCCAAGGGGGCAACATGACAGTGAAGGAACTTGAGTACAAGTTCCGGGATCTCGCCGACTACATACCGGAGTATGCTTGTGACGAGAACCGAATGGTAAACCACTTTTGGGATGCTCTTGACTTGGAGATACGTGATAGGGCAACACAATTGCCTAATATGACTTTCGCCCAAGTGGTTGACCAAGCGTTGAAGGGGGAGAAACAGTGGGAGGAGAGGAAGAAGAGAGACGCCGAGGAGGCGAAAAAGAGAAAGTGGGAGAGTCATGGCTCCCAAGGTTCCAACAAAAAGGGGAACCATGGAGGAGGATCTTTCCGGGCACCGCCGCCACCGTCTAGGGGGAACCAAGGCCCGAGTGGGCAAGGCTCGAGGTCACAAACCTCGGTGATAACTCGTTGCAACAATTGCAAGAAGAATCACTCCGGTAAGTGTCGCGACCCCCCTAGATGTTTCCAATGTGGGGATGCCGGACACTTGAAGGCGCATTGCCCCCAGTTGGGTGGGGCAAGGACATCAGGACCAAGTAGCGGGGCTGCGGGAAGTAGAAACCAAGCCGGGGGTTCCCAAGTAACCAGGGGGCAAGGGGGAGCAAGCGCGAGTAACGCGCCGTCCGTGAATCAAGGAAGGACGCAAGCTAGAGTCTACGCAATGACCGAGGCTGATGCTCGGGCTAATCCCGACTCCGTCGCTGGTAATACACTTATTTTGGGCACTTTTAGGCTTACTTAGATCATGTACGTCGTTGGGATTGAGTGCGGGCCACCCCGGGGCCAAAACCGGGTGAGTTAGGCCAAATCAGGCTGGAAACAGCCACTGCCGGCCAGGCACGCCCGCAGGCACGCCGTGCGTGGCACCGTGCCTGGGAGGCAGTGGCCTCGCTGAGGAGTTCCGGCCAGGCACGGCTGCAGGCACGCCGTGCGTGGCACCGTGCCTGGGAGGCAGTGGCCTCCTCGAGGAAATTCGGCCAGGCACGGTCGCAGGCACGCCGTGCGTGGCACCGTGCCTGGGAGGCAGTAGCGCCCAGGGCTTTTTCCTAAGCCAGGCACGATCGTGCCTACCCCAGGCACGCCGTGCCTGGCACCCAGATTGCCGACGATTGATTTTTCGCACCGTTTTGCGACGTTAAGACCCGTTCTTGATCCCAAACACATGTGTGAACATAATAAACCTCTCTAAATGTGTAAGAATGGTAGGAAAGGTATCTTACATGACTTATAAATGTAGGAACACTAAAGATTAATGGGAAGGATGCGCGAATCCTTATCGATACCGGGGCGCAACGTTCATTTGTGAATGAAGCGTTCGCGAAGAGGTTGGGAGTGCAATCCGCACCATTGATGCAAACCTTAGTGGTGTCAACACCACTAGGGGATGACGTGGAAAGAACTTGTTACTATCCATCTTGTGGGGTGGAGGTTAATGGTCAAACCTTGACGTGTGACTTCGTACCGCTGAGCATGATTGAATTCGATGCAATCCTAGGGATGAATTGGCTAGAAAGGAACCATGCTAGGGTAGATTGCTACACGAAGGTTCTTGAACTCGAAGGCAATGATGGGGAGACCCTACGCTTCGAGGGCGATCGAGGGAGATCAAATAGCTGCATCATATCCGCCGTGAGAGCGAGAAGCATGATGAGAAAGGGATGCCACGCATATCTAGCATACGTGGTTGACAAAACCAAAGAAGAAACGAACATCGATGATGTGAGGGTGGTTTGTAAGTATCCGGATGTCTTCCCTAAAGACTTACCAGGGCTTCCACCTGATAGGGAGATTGAATTTGTGATCGAGGTCGAGCCTGGTACCAAACCAATCTCCATACCGCCATATCGTATGGCACCCGCTGAACTTAACGAGTTGAAAACCCAATTGCAGGAGCTTTTGGATAATGGTTTCATTAGACCCAGCCACTCCCCGTGGGGAGCACCAGTTCTTTTTGTGAAAAAGAAAGATGGGACACTCCGAATGTGCATTGACTATCGTCAACTGAACAAGGTCACAATCAAGAATAGGTATCCTTTGCCTAGGATTGATGACTTATTTGATCAACTACGAGGAGCAACCGTGTTTTCAAAGATTGACTTGAGGTCGGGGTACCACCAATTGAAGATTAAGGGAGTGTTTGCAACAGCTTCTGCTTTAAAAAAAGCACTTTTGGAGTGATTTGGAAAAAGTGATTATTTGTAAAAGTTGATAGTGTTTGAGAAAAAAGTGATTTTGAAAAGTAAAAGTTGGTAGTGTTTGGTAAAATAAGTGCTTTTGGTGTATAAAAAGTGGAAAAACACTTTTGACACGAAAGCCGAGAAAAATAAAAAATTGGTAGTGTTTGGTAAATAAGTGCTTTTTTAAGCCAAAAGCTGAGAAGTGCTTTTTTTAAAGTGGTTGCAAACCAGCCTTAAGGAGGATGACATACCAAAGAGTGCTTTCCGCACAAGGTATGGGCATTTTGAATTCCTTGTTATGTCGTTTGGGTTAACAAACGCCCCGGCGGCATTCATGGACTTGATGAACCGAGTATTTCATAAATACTTGGACCGATTCGTGATTGTGTTCATAGATGACATCTTGATTTATTCAAGGAGTGAAGAAGAGCATGAAGAGCACTTGATACTTGTTCTTGAGACACTACGGGAGAAGCAACTTTATGCCAAATTTTCTAAATGTGAATTTTGGCTAAAGGAGATTGGCTTCCTCGGGCACGTGGTTTCTGGATCGGGAATTGCTGTTGATAACAAGAAGATAGAAGCCATTACCGAGTGGGAGAGGCCAAAGAACGTCAAGGAAATTCGTAGTTTCCTTGGATTGGCAGGCTACTACATGAAGTTCGTGGAGAAGTTCTCTGTTTTGGCATCACCATTGACGAAGCTCACTCGTAAAGGAGCTAAGTTTGTATAAGATGACAAATGTGAGAAGGGGTTCATGGAACTAAAGAAACGATTGACCGAGGCACCGGTACTCGCATTACCCAAACAGGGTGTGGGGTACAATGTCTATAGCGATGCGAGCATCCAAGGGCTTGGGTGTGTACTGATGCAGAATGGGAGGGTAATCGCCTATGCTTCACGACAGTTGAAGAAGCATGAGGTGAATTATCCTACTCATGATTTGGAGCTGGGGGGCAGTGGTGTTTGCACTGAAGATATGGAGACATTATCTCTACGGGGAGACATGTCACATATACACTGATCACAAGAGCTTGAAATACGTGTTTACTCAGAAAGAGCTAAACATGAGACAGAGACGGTGGATGGAGTTGATAAAAGACTACCATCTGGTGATAGAGTATCACCCAGGCAAGGCTAACGTGGTGGCAGATGCTTTGAGCCGGAAAAGCTCGTCTGGGCTGTTGCTAGCTAATTTGAGGGCATTAAGGGCCCAACTGGAGGTATCCAGCGAGGGTGCCTTATTGGCACGATTTGAGGTGAGACCTACTTTACTTGATGAGATCAAGAAGGGTCAGGAAACCGACGAAGAAATTATGAAGATCCGGGAACGCATGCAAGCGGGACCGGTGGAGGACTTCAGAGAAAGAGATGACGGTCTCTTATTATTTCGTGACCGAGTGTGTGTACCGGCGGATGACGAGCTCCGAAAGTCCATCTTAGAGGAAGCTCATTCATCGGCTTATGCCATGCACCCGGGGGGCACGAAGATGTACCGTGACCTGAAGGAGAGCTACTGGTGGTCAGGTATGAAGAGAGAAATAGCCGAATATATCAGTCGATGCCTTACTTGTCAACAAGTTAAGGCGGAGCATCAGCATCCAGCGGGCTTATTGCAACCACTTTCCATTCCTGAATGGAAGTGGGAACACGTGACTATGGATTTTGTGGTAGGGTTGCCACGGACAATCAGGAACTATGATGCAGTTTGGGTTGTTGTAGATAGGCTCACAAAGAGTGCACACTTCTTACCTATCAACACTACTTACCCACTCGAGAGGTTAGCCAAATTGTACACGGATGAGATCGTGAGGCTACATGGGGTTCCAGTGACCATTGTATCCGATAGAGACCCACGATTCACATCACGTTTTTGGCCGAAATTTCAGGAGTCTACGGGGACGAGGTTGAAGTTCAGTACTGCTTTCCACCCACAGACGGACGGGCAGTCTGAAAGAGTCATACAGATCTTAGACGACATGCTGAGGGCTTGTGCATTAGAGTTCCAAGGAAGTTGGGACAACCACTTAGCACTTGTGGAGTTTGCCTATAACAACAGTTATCAGGCAAGCATCGGCATGCCTCCATACGAGGCATTGTATGGGAGGAGATGCCGTACACCGTTATGCTGGGATGAGGTTGGCATGGCCAAACTCGAGGGTACTGAGTTGGTTGAGGTCACCAAGTCAAAGGTGAAGCTGATTCGAGAGAGACTCAAGGCGGCTCAGGATAGGCAAAAGAGTTATGCAGATAAGCGTCGAAGGACCTTAGAGTTTAAGGTTGACGACGAGGTATTCCTGAAAGTTTCTCCTTGGAAAGGAATCATTCGATTCCAAACCCGAGGAAAGCTTAACCCACGATATATAGGCCCATTCAGAATTATAGAGAGGGTGGGGGCCGTAGCATATCGTCTACAGTTGACTCCTGAGTTGGAGAAGATTCATAATGTGTTTCACGTGTCCATGCTTAAGAAGTATGTGCATGATCCTTCTCATGTGTTGGAGAAGCCGCCCGTGGAGGTACGTGAAGATTTGAACTATGCCGTGCAACCGGTAAGAGTTATTGACAGAAAAGTGAAGAAACTGAGGAGTAAAGAAGTTCCAATGGTTAAAGTCCTTTGGAAGAGTGACCGGGTCGAAGAAGAGACTTGGGAAACAGAAGCTTTGATGAGGAAGCAGTATGCATTCCTATTTGAGTAGAGCTGTGAATTTCGGGGACGAAATTCCTGTTAAGGGGGGGTGAACTTGTGACACCGCTCCCGAAGGTCCTTGAAAATTTGATTTAAAGTTCAAAGTTTATGTATTGGATTTCTGATTCCCAAACATTTGTAAAACGATTAATGTTTTACGTAATTAATGACCGATTATTATACTGTTCGAACTCGTATATTAGTATCGGGCTTGCGAATACTCATTCTGGGCCCAACCTGCTAAAAATAGCAAGTATTCGAGAATGGCGTTCTGGATCCACTCGGGAGTGACCCACACGGCTAGTAGTCCAATAATATGTATGACAAATGTCAAATAAGTGATAGAATGATTAAAGGAGAATACAAATGCCTATAACCCCATCTTTGGCATTATTGAGCTAAATAATGGGTGTAGGATTTTCCTTCTATAATATCAATCAAGTAAATTATTGGGATGAGCCTACACATATTGGAGATCAATAATGTGATTTAGGAAGTTGACTTGTGCTAAATAAATTAGGATGAGTACAAAAAGACATCTTTGACAAAAGATAAAACAATAGGACTCATCTTCCCATTTTTGGAAGTATTGGTAGATAATTTGGATCCCAAAATGATTGGGATCAATTGGGAACCATTCCACATGGACTTAGTACCTGCAAAACAAGTGAAAAGAGGTGAGAAGGCCATATGGGGCGGACTCTTGGCTCACATGCACAAAAAACTCCAAGAGAAAACAAAAGGGGGAGGTCCACCCCATATTTGATTGCAAACCAAATATCTTCCATGTTCTTTTGTGAGCCACATACTCTTTTAGCATGTTTAGGGGCTCCTAATACACTCCCCACACACCCCATTCGAACCCCCAAAGAGATAAGAGAGCAAGGGAATCCACACAATCCAAGAGAGAAGGAAGGAGGAGAGCAGTTCGCAGGTGCGTTCTTCAGTGCGTAGCTCTGATTGTTTGAGCCATAACTTGAGATTTACGCACCCAAATAAGGCGTGCGAGATACCAACAGAAAGCTCTCAAGACGAGGAATCCGTGAAGGTCTTGTTTGCATAAATCGGAGTAGTGGAAGGCCTCCAAATCGACCGAGCAAAACACGATCTCGCAGAATACGTTTTTGTATTCAAAGTAAGTTTGAATCCAAAACCTTCCTCTCTATTGTCTAAATCATATACATGATTGAAGAACTATTATACACTGATTGAAGTGTATAAAATGTTATTATTATGTGACTTTAATTGTTGGAAAGGTTAGATACTAACCTAGACAAAACCTTGAAAGGTTAGGGAACGAATTCGTCGGGAAACACCCGTTCTAGGGACTGTTTTTGCATTTTCGGTTAGGAGTTGAACTAGCACTTTGAGGGGGCTGTTTAACACTCAATTCCAAGCAAGGAATCAGTTCTCAATCTTCCTTGGCCGAGGCTTTGGGTCATTGGATCGAGAAGGAAAGTTTTAAAGCTCATTTGAGGTGAGGATTGACATCTAATTGCTTACAACTTGTAGGTTAAGTATGAGATTACCTAAATGCTTAAGTCATTATTTTTCATGGATTATGATGATCATATATTGATGAAATGTTGATATAGTTGCCAAAGAATGAAATTTGAAATGATTTGAGAATGTATGAATAATATGAGATTTAATGAGTATAAATGAACTATTTTTGCGAAATGGGTATTTTGCTCATGTATGTAGTATTTGGATACATAAATGAATATTTGTGTATTGAGATTGAATACTTAAGTTGCTGCTACATAATTATAATTATGTAGAGAATTACAAATAAAGAGGACAGTGGTATGATAACAATAATCTTAATAGTATTGAAATACTAGTTAGTGATTATTGGAACTTGTTGATTAAATTGATCCTCTAGGGATTGGATTGTATGAAGGGTACTTGAATATAGTTCAAGTGTATATAATAACTTAGTATGAAGCTAAGGTTAAGTGATGGGAAGTCTTGAAGGATGACCCATGGTAGTTTAATGATATGTCAATTCTAGGCATAGGTTTGCTTGAGAATTGGACCTTAATGCATGGTGATGTGATAGAGCCAAGCTCTAGAATGTATGTAAGGTATAGACTTGGATTCTATGTATTGTATAGCTAGAGCCGAGCTCTAGGGCTTGCGTGGTGATGTAATAGAGCCGAGCTCTAGAACGCAAGGTAAGGAATTGACCCGAGTGACATGAATTGTATGGTGATGTAGTAGAGCCGAGCTCTAGAATACAATGTCATGTGTTAGGGTTGGACTCTATTGAGTTGTCGTGGCTTGTAGCCACGGGAAATGGGAATGGTGATTTCTAAATGAACATGGGCCCACGGGCCGACTACTTGACTTTTACCTAAAGTAAGTATATTTTCAAATGGGTAACTTAGGGTTAAAAATCATAATATACTATCACCCTATTTGAGGGTCTTGTGCATGAAATACTTGTTGTATATCTATTAGATGCCTGCCACACCAGTACTTTATAGCCGTATAGAGTACTGACCCCTTCGGGGGCGTCCCACCACCATTTCAGGTTGAGGCTAGAGCTTGCTTCCTGTGCTCGTTGCCCGAGTGATTTCCCGGAGAGAAGACTTGGTTCGTGCTTCCTCCATTCTGTTTTAGAACATTAATAAACATGCTCATGGATATTTTACTTTAGAGCCTGCGTGCTCATGTTTGCCCTGTGTGGCCCTTTTGTTTTAAACAATGTTTTCCGCTGCGTATTGAATTGCTTATTATGTATGTTTATGGATGACTTATGTGTGAATGATATTCATGACGCCTTGTATAATATGAATGCGTTGGACTGCGGTTGACTATTCGTATTGTACGGCGGGTTGTTGACGTGTCCGGGGAGGTCCGGGGCGTGACAGCTACCCACTCCCTCTTCTTCTCCGTTCATCCGTACCCTTCTCCCTCTTTTTCTCCGTTCGTCTGTCGAAGTTGACACCTACGAAACCCAAGAACCCAACAACGCTCTCTGTTCTCCGTTCGCAAGTCACGAAACCGGCCGTCCCGCGCAACAGTTGAATCGACGAAATCCATCCGACCGTCGTCCGCTTCACTCCGCTCAACTGGTACGGCGGCGACTGAATTCGAAGGACTAATATGAAATTTTAAAGTGGAAGACTTCAAGGGTCATCCACAGCTAATGAACGAAGGACATGGTGCGCACATCATTGTAGTTCAGAGGTAAAGATCTGCAAAACCAACTTCTTTTGTAGTTCTTAATACTTTGTAGTTCCCATTTTTTTTGGTAATTTTTTGAATTTCTGCATTTTGAGATGGGTTTTGTGAGATGTCGGTGTAGTGTGTTGTTATGTGTTTGTGGATTTAGAGTTCCCTGTTTTTTGCATTTCGTATGTCCTTCACAGAGCTCCAGTGGATTTCCCTGTTCTGTGTATTTTGAGATGTCTGTAAAGTGCGTTCTTATGTGTTTGTGCATTGTAGAATTCTGTTTATGGGTTTCCTGAGATGTCTGTGTAATATGTTGTTATATTTTTGTGGATTTAGAGTTGTCTTTATGTCCATTATGAGATGTCTGTGTGGCTGTGATGCTTGCCTTTATGTTTATAGTATTTCGATTTGAGAAGTCTGTATCCTGTGTTCTAAAATGTGTGTGCATTGTAGACTTGTCTATTTGTTGTTCCTGAGATGTCTGTGTACTTTGTTTTTATATGTTTGTTCATTCTGTAGTTGTCTATATAGTTTTCCTGAGATGTCTGTGTACTTTGTTTTTATATGTTGTGCATTTTTGAGTTGTCTATATGGTTTTCATGAGATGTCTGATGTATGTCAGCATTGGTTGTGTGCAATATTTTAGGATGGAATTGTAAATTCCAATAAAAGATTACTTTCGTGCGCAATACTCTGGACAAGAATTTTTTTTAGGAGCCTCTGTCACTGCGGCCTTCGCCAACTTCTGGCAATGAGATTGATGGAATCGAGGTTCGACGGGCTGTAGGTGGGGTATCTCCATGATATCACCGTTGATGACGCTGTCCAAAGCAGACTGTTGAGGACTCACAACAGCCTCCCACAAGGAACATTATTTTTGTTTAGTTTTGTTTTTTCTCTTGCCCAGAATATGTTTGATAAAATGTTGGAATGAAAGTGTAGTTGGATAAGATATGTTCATTTTTTCTTCCTGCCGACTTTAGTATGAATTTCAATTCAAACACTCCATTTTACTTTCAGGATATACATAAAAATTGTCTAAAGCATAAATAACTATTGTCGAAAGCATAAATAACTATTGTCTGTGTATATATAATAATTGTCTGTGTAAAGAAAAAAAACATATTATTATCTATGTATAAATAACTATTGTTTGTGTGTATAATAAATAACTTTAGTCAATATACTTAGATAATACATCTTGAGTGACTATTGTGCACAACAAAATGGGGCATGTACAAGAAGCCCAACCTTTGTTAAAATACTACAACTACAAAAAGAACACGTGAAATAATTCTTGATTCATATCATAGAATAGAATTAAAATAACCTTTGTCTGAATGATATTTATGCTTGGGCACACAAAGATAAACTTGTTTTTGGTTACAACCAACTATTGTCTGGGCACAGACAATATAAAACGACATACAAACAATTATTTATTACGCACAGACGAAACAATCAAACGCATGGAGAATATTTTAACCAAGTGTTTGTGTATAAGTTTTGTTTGTATACAGACAATGTTTATACAAGTTTTGTCTATGTACAAACAATTGCTATATAAATTTTAAGGTGAATTGTGTGCGACATGAATAAAAATTTTTGAGTTACACAATTTTAAGGTGAATTGTCCATGTAAATGTCGTTTTCCCAAATGAATAAAAAGGATTTTTTGTCACACAACTATTATATTCCACAACAAATTCTATTACACTTACGTTTGAAATCCAATAACACCAAAGACATATCAATTTTCATAACGTATATGATACATCATTGAAAATCAAGCAAATCTAAGTACAATTACATTCTACAAACAATAACATTAACTTCAGAAACTATTAATTACAAGTATTAAATTAAATATTTAGTTATCAATTTATCGTGTTCCTTGATCCTCTCATTCTTGCATTGGAGCACATCAAACATCCATAAACCTTTCTTTATCCGTGTATAGGTTTTGTCATAATTGGAATTCAAAACCTGACGATAATCTGTACCTTGAAACAATACAACAAAACATTCTATTAATAAAGAGGTCCGACGATCGAGTTAAACTCATAATGATATTTTTGTTCGACTAAGCCAGTACAAACCAAGATCATTTACACATTAGGCCTAACCTCAAAACACTGATCAAACAAATAAAAATTTAATAGCAATTGTTTTGAATCAGTTGAGCAGAGAATTGTATCTTTGCAATTCCATCCTAAAAAATTGCACAGAACCAATGCTGACAGACATCAGACACCTCATGAAAACCATATAGACAACTCAAAAATGCACAACGTATAAAAACAAAGTACACAAACATCTCAGGAAAACTATATAGACAACTACACAATAAACAAACATATATTAACACACTACACAGACATCTCAGCAAAACCATAAAGACAACTCTGCTAGCCGCAAACGTATAAGAACAGTGTACACACACATCTCAACAAATCCTTATAGACAATTAAAAAATGCGCAAACATATGCTAGAACACTACACAGACATCTCAGGAAAACTATATAGACAACTACAGAATGAACAAACATATAAAAACAAAGTACACAGACATCTCAGGAACAGCAAATAGACAAGTCTACAATGCACACACATTTTAGAACACAGGATACAGACTTCTCAAATCGAAATACTATAAAAATAAAGGCAAGCATCACAGCCACACAGACATCTCATAAAGGACATAAAGACAACTCTAAATCCACAAAAATATAACAACATATTACACAGACATCTCAGGAAACCCATAAACAGAATTCTACAATGCACAAACACATAAGAATGCACTTTACAGACATCTCAAAATACACAGAACAGGGAAATCCACTGGAGCTCTGTGAAGGACATACGAAATGCAAAAAACAGGGAACTCTAAATCCACAAACACATAACAACACACTACACCGACATCTCACAAAACCCATCTCAAAATGCAGAAATTCAAAAAATTACAAAAAAAAGGGAACTACAAAGTATTAAGAACTACAAAAGAAGTTGGTTTTGCAGATCTTTACCTCTGAACTACAATGATGTGCGCACCATGTCCTTCGTTCATTAGCCCTGGATGACCATTGAAGCCTTCCACTTTAAAATTTCAGATTAGCCCTTCGAATTCAGTCGCCGTCGTACCAGTTGAGCGGAGTGAAGCGGACGACGGTCGGATGGATTTCGTCGATTCAACTGTTGCGCGGGACGGCGGGTTTCGTGACTTGCGAACGGAGAACAGAGAACGTTGTTGGTTTCTTGGGTTTCGTAGGTGTCAACTTCGACGGACGAACGGAGAAGAAGAGGGAGAAGGGTACGGATGAACGGAGAAGAAGAGGGAGTGGGTAGCGGTTTTTTTTTGTGGGGTGACGGGAAAGAGAAGGGCGCATGGGAGGAGAAGGGGAGTGGGACGGGTTAGTTCAGAAGGAGGGTGGGGTGAGATAGTTAGAAAAAGGGTGGGGTGGGCTTTTTATGCTGTGTACACCGGTGTGTAACCGGGAGTGTACACAGCGACTTTTCCTATATATAAAAACGGGAAAGTGGAGCAAAGGTTTGGGCGGGAACTGCAGTATCCGCTTAAGTGTAATTGTGTTGTTTTTAATTTCAATATAAAAAGCAACTTCGTACATTGGGATTAATGATGCTGCCGAGATATAAGATGTGGTTGTACAATTAATTTATTCATTTAATAAATTGTAGCAATTGATTGGTTTTTTAGCTTCTCTAAGTTGCGCTGCTCGAGGTAATTGCTGCCACAATGTTGTTTAAAGTTTCCAATGAGCATAAAATATGGTTTTGATGGGTAAGCTTCTACCCAACAATGGCCAACATCCTCCTATATATACACCTCACAGTCCTTGAATGGCCCGGCTAGGAGCCTAGGACTAAGCCAACCAAAAGGGTATGAAGAGAGAAGTCATCTGAAAAGAAATACAGTAATGATTACTGTTCGTTAATGCTAACTATATTAAATGTTCGTTATTTGGTTTATTTTATTTTATATACTATTCCGTACGTATTATTGTTAATTTGTATAAACATTTATTTCATTAAAATTGTTAGATGGCTGCAACATTTGTAATGGTTAAGGCATTGGTTCACAAGACATGAGCAACGCATTTGGCAATCGAATTGAGAGTATGTGCATAGCTTGCTAAAAGTGATAATGGTGAGATGAAGGCACAGGTTTTCAGAAATTAAAAATTGCATTCGGGTTCTGTAATAACATGGATTCGTAGCGTGGAGATTGTAGTCTTCGTCATGAAATTTTGTGTATCAATTCTCATAAAATGAATAAAATTGTATTTTTTTGTTTAATTGTTGAGCATCTAGGAATGCATTTCGCTTCAAATCTGATTTCATTCCACAAAGGAAACAAATCGAAAATTAAAATGAAAGGAAAATGAAAACGGGTCTCCTACAATGTGAATTGAAAGAAGAGGAATCAAGATATGTTCATGGTTGATGATTCATAATAATGAAAATAGTAGAAGATGAGAAGATGAAAAACCAAGATAGATAGTCTTGATTACCTTTCAATCAAGTTTAGCATCTCTACTCTTGTAAAATTACAAATTTACGGAGTACCTTTCAAGCCGAACATATGTTGATCATTTTTTCCATCCGTATATCTTTGTGAGAAGACGGTTGTGTAGAATGTGGAGGAGGCATCGGGAGCTGAGAGCCTGAGACTCCTACATGATGAAACGTAGATGTGATAATGTGAAAAGATTTGGATAAGAATATTAATTAACATCATAAAAATCTGCTATAGGGTGTACTCAATTGTTGTTAATTTTGGCGAATAAAAATCAAATGTGGTGCGGAAACAAAATATATGGACTTCTTTTTGTTATTAATGGCTTGCATGAACTAAATAATACTCCGTACTACATGTACCAAGTATTCTCTTTGTCATTTATAATTTCATCAAATTCGATCGATCGGTATTTGGAATAGTAAAATAAAACTATATGATTGATGTTTGAATTGAAGAGAGAGAAATGTGAAGATAATACTTTTTTAATTTGCATGCTATTCATCTTTTTTCTAAACACTAAAGTTTTTATTTCGAATATAAAATTTTATAATAATCAAATTAAAGCCTTTAAGAGATATTTTTATGGTGGAATTGGTTGACGACAACTACTTTACATTTTTTATTTATGTGGTTTTCTTTGTTTTATAATTTTTAGTGTAAATATTTTAAAATATTTTATTTCTGTCAATTTAATTTAAACAATTTCAGCTTAGTTATTTTATTTAAACAATTTCATTTGTTTTGTTTTATTTAACTAAATTGCATCATTAAAAAAACGAAATTGCCGAGCCAAAACCTGTGATACCCGTAATATAATAAATAAGGAGTTAGAAAGAAGTTTAACAATATCATTTGATTTGTTATGGAGGGCTTTGGTACTTATTATTATTATTACTTATTATTATTTTTTGATGACATTACTCCTCAAGACACACATTTGGCGCTGAGGTCTGGATTGTGTTTGCTCATATAACAGGCTCACTCTTTTTTGTATATCTTTTGGTGATCATATCAGATGGTCCAAAGAGGAACAATAGGCGATTTAAATTGTTAGATGATACTCGACATGCAGGTAAAAACATAAACAACATGTATATTTTAAAAAATAGCTAAAAATCTAAAATACGCTTACAATTTTGAAGATCGAACGGAATTTTAAAGTCTAATCGACGCTGACATTTTGGATAAGGCCAATGTAAAAGTGGGTTTCGAGAAGTTGTGGGACAGAGTCGACCGATTTTTGAGAAGTTGCCAATCTAGATAACACGTATAATGTGCATTACAGATTTACAGATCGTGAATAGGAATGAGCCTCTTATGTACTAACGTAGATAACAATACATATTGATCCTGCTATCCCATAAAATAACCTCATTACCATTTACATTGTTTCACTGACAATGAAGTAAATTGATCCCTATTCAGACTCATACGTACTTATGTAGTATTATTTTTAGAAAAAAAAGTTCATATATTCCAAAACTACATTAAAAATTTTATAAAGCATGATCAAGAAAATTTAAATATGATAAAATTTGATATATATAAAACAAAAGATTAAGACTGTTTTATGTTGACCAAGTGCATAGTAAATTGAAACTATTTTATGGATGGAGGTAGTATATAATTTTGGGTTTAATAGGGGTGGGTTGGTTCAAACGGTTTGGTTTTCACCTAAACCCAAACTCCGAACTAAAATATAAAAAAAATTGATTCGGTTCGGTTTAAGTGACACATAATTCAAGTGTAAGTGTTCCACTTAATTCAACACACATATATAATAAATGTAAGTGCAAGTGTTCCACTGCACTTAATTCAACACACATATAATAAATGACAATATCTTGCAAATCATAATAAATATAATCTAATATCAAGCATTAATTTTATAGAATTAAGAACTAAACAAAATAGTACACTTAATGGTTAATAAATAAAACAACAAGTTTTAAATTGTTCGGTTTATTCGATTCGGTTTGCTTCGTTTTTTTGAGTCCAGTTTCGATTTTCCTAAGATTTGATTGTTTTGATTGCGGTTCGGGTTTTTACGACTCGGCTTTCAGTTTCACCGATCCACCTAAATTATTACAATCATAAAAAGTGGATTTTAAGAAGCCGTGTTTTTTGGTGCATCAGATTTAGCGGCAGAAATATCCACAAAATGTCTCTGGTGACAAATAAGATAAGGCACAGCGCAACAAAGTTATATGCGAGAAACGAACTTTGCCAGGAGAAATGGGGCTGCCCGCAGGGCTGCTGCCCATGAAGGACATGGAGGAGTGTGGGTATGTCAAGGACATCGACTTCATGTGGCTTAAGTCCAAGAAGAAGACCGAAGTTCGAGCAAATCGGGAAAGCTGGTGCAGTTGGGTGTGAGGTGATAGCCAATGTGGAGCAGAACAAGATCAAGAAGCTCACAGGGTTCAAGGCCAAGGAGCTGCTGCTGTGGGACACCATCAGCGAGATCTCTGTGGATGACCCACCCACCGGGAAGATCTACTTCTACAGTTCTCTCGGCGTAGGCAAGACCTTTCCGGTTTCGGCTTTCGAGATCCTGAAGGAGGAGCTGAAGAAGCTAGGGGAAGTCAAAGAGGTGTAATACTGTAATGATGAAGGGTAGTTACTTTCATCTTTTGTGTCCTTAGTTGAAGGGTAGTCCGATATCACTATCCCAGAAAACGGGAAAATGCATAATCAAGCTCAGATCTGTACGCACGTCTTAGCTACGTACTCCTTGTTCTGTTTATCAAGTCATAATAATGTCATAAGGTCTCTGCCGTTTCTGTCATCCTAAAATATATTCTCATCAATAACAACTTGCAAAATATTCCCCCCCATCCCCTTTAACGCTATGTATTGAAGTTACTTTTCAAGAAAAAAAAACACTTTAACTTCATAGTAGTTCAAAGTCTTCAAACTTCTCATCTTAATGTTAATAACTACAGTTTTACCTTTTTGTTGGGCATTTATTAACATCAACAATATCAATAACTATATATACATAATCAGCAAATATCTAAAATCCATTTGAGTAATTCTTTATGAAATTTTAAATTGATCTTATTGAACTAAATATTTACAAACTTCCAAAAGACGTAAGTTCCTATAACTATTTATATTTTAGATTCATTTTTACTAGATCTCTCTTTTGTTATTTGGACCAAGAAAAGGCCTATGGCAACATGCCGTCCACCGCATGAGGCAAATTAGGCAATTGAATAATGCTTTAACAGATAAAGATAAGGTGAGCAAATCCTTCAAAAAAATTATGTAACTTTTTTATACTCTCTCCGTCCCAGTGGACTTTGCCAAGTGTAAAGTAGGTGAGAAATAAGAATAGTAAAAACTGTGTGGTTGAAATTTGTGCATAGAAGAGAGAAATGTGCAGAACCACAAATTAATTGTTTTAATAGGAAAGTGGCAAATTTTTTTGGGATAACAAAAAAGGAAAAGTTGACAAAGTCCAATGGGACGGAAAGAGTATCTATTATGGATAGAATCAGAGCAAGAGACTTGCCTCATCAAACCAAGGATTTTTCCTGTTACATAAAATCAGCAGCATACCAATTTCTCATGCAAATGGAAAACTTCAGTTTTTATAAAGAAAAATGGAAAATTGGGTATATTTTGGTTAATATTTAATAATGAAATATTTTCTGAATGTGAAAAATGCATGAAAATGAATGCTTAATGGTACATACACACCTATTTCCAATTTATTTCTCAGTTTGTTCCTACAAAGACACATCATTTAGGATTTTATTTAACTTTTTTAATAAATCGGGTTGCCATTTAGTTTATTATAATTCTTATATAATTGCTTGTGAATTTGTATTTAGGCACTTCACTCCCGTGCAACGCACGGGTGTAAATACTAGTTATTACAATCATAAAAAGTGGATTTTAAGAAGCCGTGTTTTTTGGTGCATCAGATTTTTGAAAGGGGCTTATCAGAATTTATTTACTCAAAGTAGGGGTGGACTCAGGTCAGGCCGCCCAGCCCGGTACTGTTTAGAACCGGCCCGGCCCGGGAACCGGTTCCGGTTTGGGCCTAGGCCCGAGGGGTTAAGCGGTTCCGGGCCCGGGTCATGAAAAAGGCCGGCCTGGCCGGGCTCGGTTCGGGCATTTTTTTTCCTTTTGTTTTTTCAATTTTTTTTGTTTTTCCCGAGTTGGGCTGGGTGTTTGGGGGGGGGGGGGGAGGTTGGGAGTCGGGGGTTAATTAGAAAAGCAAAAGAAAATTTAAAAAAAAATAAGAAGTGAACCGGCCTAGCCCGGAATAGCTGCCTACCCGGGCCGGTTCCGGTTCTCCCTTCCCAAAAAAAGCCCGGCTGGGCCCAGTCCTGAACTGGAACCGGCCCGGGTCCATCCCTAACTCAAAGTCTCAAACCGATCCTTGGTATTTTTGGTGCATCAGATTTTTTGAAAGGGACTTATCAGAATTTATTTACTCAAACCAATCCTTGGGTACTGAATTTGGGTTAATAACGTGATGTGCCTTCTCATACACCGGACTGACCGTTTTTAAATAGTACATAGTATATAAAGTTTTTTTCTTTATTTATTAATAAAATAAATTTTAAAATTATTATTTGTATAATTTAGTATAATCACACAATTTAGCCAAAACATCATCAATTTAAGTAGAATCAGTTAATTCAGACAATTACTGTATTAATTATCAGATGCACTCTAAATTGGTAATGTATTAACGACTTTCACATTCTAATATGTTTTTAATGACTTTTTAAGTACTTCTCTTTTTTAATCACCATCTAAATAAACTATCCCGTGCATCGCACGGGTATTATACTAGTTTTAAAGGATTTCTTACTAGTTCCATGGCTTCGCTGTTGATGTTAGCACGGTGCCTAAGGTATTGGTTGTGACATGAGACCTTTGGAAGTGCTAGGAAGATTTCTCGGAGAGCTTTCTATTCATGGGCGTTTTTCTTCGAAATGTTCTTTTGCGTGAGAGTTGGGAGATGGAAAGCCTTCGAATAGAATGCCAACATGAAAAGGATCAAGATTTGTCCAACTCCAAAACACTCCAAATGTCTAGCACTCCAAAACACTCCCATTTGGGGTGTTAAAGAAGTCACTTATAGAGAGAGGTGTTAGGGAGGTTTAACCTAACAGTTTTAAGCACTCACTAACACTCTAATTCTTTCAAAACAAACTTTCAACATTCCACCCAAGCAAGCCGTTAGGGCCTAACACCTTTTGCAACATTGCATATACCTAAAATACAATGTATGGTTAAAAGGTTACATCAAAATGGGCTGTGGCATAGCTAAAAAAGGATATCAAAAATACTCTTTGCACACACTTTTTTTGTGTACACACTTTTACACATGTCGATGTAGGCTTTTTTTAATCTGTACACCAAAAAGTGTGTACACCAAGTTCAACTGAAAGGATATAGGGATAAGCCAGCACAAATAATTTCGTCTATAGTTTTCAGACGTAAATTTTACACACAAAATAAAGGGTTATATCAATTTGAAATGGGCTAGGTCGGCCCCCAACTACGGCACTTTTTATAGTGGCCTCTCCTTAGCAAAATTTTTAAAGAGAACCATATGACATTATGACTCTCTTATGGAATCATACAGTGCCACGGTAGGTTATCTTTATAGTGTTAACAGTAATTCAGTCTCATGGACTCATACTAGGTAATTCGTAAGATCATATTTTTAGCGTTCCGTTTAATTAGCACTATTATAGAAACACCAAACAAAATCTTCATATAAAATTGTAGTTTAACTTTGAACTTGAGTTCAAGTTAGTTGGACCTGCGCACAAATGCCTGGAGGCAATGCTGAAAATAAAAAATATGACCATATTGTATATTAACATACTTTATTTAATTATTTATTAGATTGAGAATGGGGTAATATTAATATAAAATGCATTTTATCTGATCTTATAATAAAGCAAGACTTTTACAAGTATCATTAGTTGGCCAAAAATGCTGTTTTCGCTCCTCTATTGAAAAAGACAAAAGGCTCTACAAATCATCTACTCTCTATTTAGAATATTTGAACTTCGATTAGTTTCTGTCTCAGACCAGACCAAATCAGAACAGTATTTAACACAAACAAGACCAAATTTTGACAATTATACAATCACGTAGACCAAATATTTTCTAGACCAAATCAAACTAGACTTTAACACAAACCAGACTTCGACAATTATAATATATACGTAGACCAAACCTTTCTCAGACCATACTAGATTTAAACAAACCAGACCAGAAAATTTTGAGTCCAATTAAAAAACATCTTTAGAAGCTATAACTCGAGTAAGTCACAGAAACATTATTTGAAATAAAAAGGATTACACCTCATCTCTGAGAGGCCCTCAAAACTGACGGGACAATAATCTAGAAGAACGTAAATTGAACTTTGATCACACACTGATGCAAAGAAAGTGAGATTCCATTCCAAGTTAGTTTGGAATTGAACTCGGGACATCTCCCTTGTGACACCCTCTTCCTACCAAATTAGCTATGCTCCCGATTACATGATTTGAAATAAGAATCAAGTGGAAGCTCATTATTTGGAAATACGTGAAAAGAAACTAGATCATGAACTGCAATTTATTCTGACTCGCCAAACCTAAACTAATTTTGAAATTATTGTACGCCAAATAATCCTCAAAGTTTTGGTTTAAGAAGACTTCAGAGAAATATCCTTGGTATCCTTTGTATTTCAAAATTATTGCAAGGCAAACAACAGTTTTGGTTTCACAAAAACTTCGGAAAAATATTCTTGGTATCATCCATTACACTAAGATATACTTCGTACAAATAGACCTAAAGTTGATTTAGAGGTCAGACTATCACCTATTCAACCCCCTGAGCTAAAATAGTGACACTCGCGAGAAACTCAGTTGTTTAGGGAAATTTATCTCTTATGAACCAACCGTTCGTTCATGTGCCTTTTGACACAAACGGTTGAAAGCTATGTTTAAAAAACCGAACCGGACCGGAAAAACCCGCAATACAACCAAAACCGGAAAACCCCAAGAACCCGCTCGGACCCGGACGGAACACAACCCGCTCAGAAACCGGAAATCTGCTAGAAACCGGCATTCAGCCTATCCTATAAAATTGCGTCATGAGGGGATTCGAACCCCGGGTGACCTGCTTGAGCGTGTAGCATAGAGACGAACTTACCAATGCTTTTGTTGTTACCAAAAGCAACATAGCAGTTATAATATCTATCTAATACGGATGAAGTTAATTTCTTTTTACATTAAATATTAATAAATACAATAACAAATTAAATAAAATACTACATATCAATGCTATTACGTATAAAACATTCGAATATTAGTTAAAATGCTTATAAAATACTTTAACATTTTTTAATAAGTATTTCTTCAAATTTATGTTTGAACAAAGTATGTTATACTTTTAAATATTTACTATACAAAATAAAAGCAAAATGTAAATATTTAAAGATATACTTAATAAGTACGGAGTATTAAATAATATTACTGATTAAAATAGGCCTAAAATTATATTCTGTATTTTAGAATATAATGAATGTGTGAATATAATCAATATATTTGAATATTAAATATTCAGAAAGGTTTAATAATTTTTTTACATTACTATATTTAAACAATCAAATATCTTAAGACTAGAAAAAATATCGATAATATTTTTTAATATAAAACTTGCTGAGTAAAGATTACGGAGAATGTCTATTACTATAAAACTTTATATAACAGTTGACCGGGTTTTACGGCATTGACCGGGTTGACCCATGACCCGATCATTCAACCGGGTCACTCTCCGGTCCGGTTTTTACAACATAGGTTGAAAGCCTACCTATAGCTAGGGTCTGGACCATTCCTCAAAAGAGGTTTTTGTAGGGCCCCTAATTCCCTATCTACCAAATTTTACCTTTCTAAAATACAGCATCTTTTAGTCATAACCAATGCCCCACTTGGTACAATACATGTGACCCGGAAAACAAATTCAAATCCTCTCAACAACTTGTTGATTGTTACTGATCTGATGTGGTCCAATATGATTATATTAGTGATAAGTAATAAGTTAAAAATAAAAGTAGAAGCGGAAAAAGCCTATGTTTTCAAACATTCACTGACACTTGATAGTGGAGACAATAAGTAATAGTTGAAACTGCAAACAATCTTGCGGCAGAAATATTTTGGTGATGGACAAAACACAACACAGCACAATCAAGTATGATAAAGGTAGGTATACACTAGTAGTTTGCTTTTGAAAGCAATTTAATTGCAGGCAGCTCACGGATAAGCGATTCAAACTCACATTGGTAATTATGGAAACAATCATCAGAAGATTCAACGGTCTCACCTTTTTGCTCTCCTGCCGATCTCTTTGACAGGTGGGATTCATTGAACATCTTCAATGCATCCTCCACAGCAGAAACAGCCTGTAGAGATTCTTGAAATTTGTGGAACTTCATTCTACTTTCCTCTGTTATCAACCTTTCTTGCAGTTCAGGGGGAAGGCACGCCAGACTCCTTCATCAATCAGAGAGAGAGAGAGAGCTATATCAATACAAATGTTCAATGCACGAAAATGAAGCTGGTTTCTCTTACTAACCCAATTACACCTCTGAGCACACCCCAGTTATATCCGATGTGTACTGATTCTATAAAACCAGCATTAAACCCTTTCTGTGCTGAAGATTCTTTTCCAGCTATAAGGCCATCACGATATCCCATCTAATAATTAACTAGTCAAGACAGAACAGCAACTACTTTCAGCTATATACGTCTAATAACTTGGATAGGATACATTATGGAACTGATCATGCCTCCTCTTCCACTCCCTTTCCAAATCAGATGCATCGTCTGCTTCTTCAAAAGGATCACCACATGATGGTCCGTCATCGACGTACCACAGGTCATCCTCATCGTTATCTGGAATCAGCAACAAAAACATTTATGAGAACTAGAACGACGAACTAGGTTTTGATGTGGGAAACCTGTCTCACACATTACACCCACAAGAAGCGATAAACTAGGTTTTTGTTAATTTTGAAGCGATAAACTAGATTTATGAGAACTAGACCGATAAACTACGTTTCAGTGATGGACAAAACCTATTTCTCATAAATATTTGCATTAATTTTGAAGCGGCAAACTTGTTTCCACACGTCTCCCACAATTTCTGACTTTTCACATTTATTTTTCTGACGATTCCTAAAAGCCAGAAGTTTTTCCAAAATTTCTGACAAGTGACATATGATGATTGTGATTGTGATTGTGATTGTGATTGTGATTGTGATTACAATGCCTTTACCCATAAGAGGACACAATTTCCATGAAGAACCAGACAAAGAAATTTTGGGAAGGTGGGATATCTTAAAAGAAATTTCAATGGTCTTGGAAATTTTTTGAACAAAATTGAAGCTTTTTAATTTTTTGGTAGTTGATTGAAGATATCCAAAGGTGAAAGGTAGTGTGAACACTTGGTAAAACAGTTCGGAAAAAATAACATTCAATAAAACAGTTGGAAACCAACTTTTGTTAAGAAATAAGAAATTCACAAGTCGACGATGGGAGGTCGAGTGGTTGAAACAAAAACTGTGTAAGGTTGGTGGTACAAAAGGATGTCCAAGTGATTAGATGAGACAATCACAATAGTTGGAGAGGCCAGAGGATCTCATGAAATAAACCCCACTTAGAATCTAATATCTCACACTGTACTGACCATCCAACCAAAAAACCCAAGGATAACCCTTTCTAGAACCATCAACAAGCTAGGAAAAATGAATGACTCGTAGCATTTAAATCTGTTACTACGTACTTGTTAACAAAATATTGATTTCACATTTTTTGCATTAATGAAAGTAATCAGTTTAATGCAAAAGATGACAGGTGTTAATGTCACCTGGACTGAAAGATGAATGGATTTCTACTTTGTCAATCTCAGCTGCTTTCCGATCCTGTTGTCTATTTGAATAAAGTACAAAGAAAGCTTAGAATTTTACTTATACTAAAGAAAAAGAGCAAAGAGTTCATTCTTGGTCAAGGTATTACAGCACCATAAAGACAAGTTCATTTACTGTCCACCGCTATTAGCGAACTAGAATTTAGAATATGTGATCTCGTGCTCATTGCAATATAAAAATAAAAATATTCACAAAGAAGTTTCCTGGACAAATGCAGTTATAAGATTGTATTGATCAATATCACTTGATGCTGAAAATGAAGTTAGTGGGAAAATTCTCGCATCCAAATAAATGCCATTAAAAAATCAGTGCATTTTATATAAAGTGATATACTACTATTTATTTAATCAAAAAGCAAGAACTGGGGGGTTGAATTTTTCACAAACAGACTGGGAAAAAACACACATCATATCCGCTGAAGACATCCTTGCATCACCTTACTGGCCTGTCAAAAGCAAGGAAAAGCATTGTTAGAGATTCCAATCAACGTCTATAGCAGATAGAAACGTAATTCATGTTAATACTTTATAGGCAATTCATTTTTTTCTAATACAGGTCTTTAGCAAATGACCTGATGTAGTACTCTAGTAGGATGATTACAGTAATGATAGCAACTTAGCAAGTATATATTTAGATATGCAAAATCAGAATTTAGACCATTGCTGCAAGTGTTTGAGTGAGGCGAAAAACGAGCTAGCTTTTTTTACGAAACGGGCTAGCTTTTTAATTTTTTAGGATATGCAGAGATTATAAGAGCATACTAATTGAAAACATAACCACGCACAGAAAAATGAAGCTCCCAATGATGCCCTAAAGACATAGGGGCAGAAAAATATTCAGATAAAAACATCCAGATGTTGAAACAAATAGAGGGGCATTAGGTACTTTAATTTTTTATATTTATATTTTAGCTGTAGAGAGCTACTGTGAGAGGAATGGATCTCGCAAGAAAGGAAACAAGTCCCCAAAATTCAGTTCATCAATTTTAAAATTTTGTTAAAGAATAATGAAAGTGTAATTGCTTTTGGTTTAATGCCATCACATAAATTGAAATTTTATAATGATACCCTGGAGTAGCGGCAGAGCCAAGAACTTGATACAGTGAGAGTAAAAAATCAACAACTCATGACATATTTAAAAATAAAAAAATAACTCAAATACAAAATTAGAAAATAGTCAAATAGTAGTTACTGTTTAGCCATTATTAAAAACTCATCCCATTAACACAAATAAGTAATCAAAATAACACATCAAAACAGTAAGCATATAAAATACAGTTAAACTTTTAAATTTTTGTAGTAAACATACACTCAAACTGTCAAATATTGTGATGTACATGGTTGAGAAGTTTTTCAGTCTGTACCCATCGTCTAGTAGCATAACAACTTATTCTGATGAAACTGATTTTGACAACTGTCCAATAAGAGAATGACTACTTTAGCTTTTTATTTTGCTTTAGTTATTCAAAACTACTATTACACACCCTTTTAGCTAGTTTCAAACTCAATTGGCCATTTCAGCCAAAATAATTACCAAACACTTCCAATTAATAAATTTTAGCAATTTCACCACTCACCAAAAAGGTACCTAAGTTTTTGTTTGGGTCATGATTAGAGGGTACAATACCCTTAATTCTACTGTCCTTTATGATTGTTGGGACCCTAATTCCAAAAGTAGGTTAAAAAGAAGCGAATAGAAAATGATATAGTCACAGATTCAAAGAGTTCATTACTCTCTTCTCTGAGGGAATCCTTAAGTAGGGGGCACCCATATCTGTTGCATGATGGCCTTATTCCAAAAGTAGGCAAAAAGATAGCCCCATGTAACAGTTATCCTGGTCTAGAGGTTAGCTAATCCCCGTTCATTCTCACAATTGACATTCCTCAAGCATTACATAATACATACATTGCAAAATGAACACTAACCACAACTTCAGCAACTAAAAACAACAATAAGAATCTCCATAAAAACAGTAAGTCAGTAATAAATAGATTTCCAGAATTAATTGCATTTACCTAATTTGAGCAAATGTTTGACAGAACTATTAGTATACTTCTCCTATTTACTATAGAAAATTATATCAAAATTTTCTATCTGCATTGCCCAGCTGAAAATCTAGTTATTTCATTATTACAATGCTTCTCGTATGCAAAGTGTCTGTGTAATTGGGCATATCACAATACAGCAGCCTCATGTACACAGTGAACTAAAAAAATTATACTGCGTAGTTTATAAGCGTAGCAGGGAAAAAGTAAAACTTTGGGGCCTAACTGATACGAGGTAAATCAGAAGCAGAGGATATCAAATTGTTTGCTTGTAATTGATACTGTTTTTTTATTGTGTGGGACGGAAAATTGATCATAATAGTGATATAGATTACTTGATTTGTGATTAAAAAAAATCTGAAAAGAAAACAGAATCTTCGCAATGTACAAGATATATGCAAAGGCTATGACGCTATGTATATAACATAAACAACACAACAACAACACCTGAGTCTTATTCCCAAAAGATTTTGGGGTCGGTTAACATGAATCGATCCATCATATCAGAAGCAAAGAGAGAAGAAAGATAGAAAAATAAAAAGATAAGGTAATATAAAATGGATAAGTTAAAGATAAACATATGATAAAAATAACATAAAAACATACGAAAGATAAAAGATAAAAAAACATAAGAATATAGAAAGATAAAGAACATAAAAGATAAAAGAAAACAAGAGACAGAAAGAGAGAAAAGAGATCAATCGTTCACATTTGCGCCCTTCACTGTGCTTTCTCCAAACCCATACTCTCAACTAACTCAAGGAGAAGCATATCATTTCTGAATTCTGATTCCTTTAATCCAAGTCTTTTTGGGTCTTCATCTCCTCTCCTCCCAGCCTTTGCTCCCCACCTCTCAACTCATCTAACAGGTGCATTAGTCGGTCTTCTACACACATTACTCGGTCTTCTACACACATGACCAAACCACCACAATCGACACTCTACCATCTTATCTTCTATATTCTATACGTGGTACTCCCACCTTTTATATGAACATGTCATTCCTCAAGCGCCCTTTTTCTTGTATGTCTACACATCCAACGCAACATACACATCTATGTCAAACTCATCTTTTGAATGTGACATTGTTTCACCGACAATCACCGTCCAACACTCTATGACATACATTAATGCATGCTTAATTGTTATCCGATAAAATTTACTCTTTCATCCACCATGCTCTAATTCTGTGAGACACATCTCCATCTAATTCAACATCCTTCAGAATTATAGAGTCCAAGTAACGGAACATATCACACACTGGCATCTCATTTCCATCAAAAGTAATCTCACATATGACCTTCATGTAAGAGAACCAACATTCCACGTCTCAAAGCGCAATCTAGCACCTTGCCTTCTATTTTTCACACTACATCGACAACCACCATGCTCTTGCATATTTAAAAACATCCCCGGGCATTGGAGTGCCTCTTCCGGTTGACAACGTAGCAACCTTAGCATTCTTATCACCACATTCAAGCTTATGAAGTGTAGCACGCTCTTGCATATTTGACATCACCCAAAGCGGATGGATGACACAGCGCTTACGGGCAACGACCTAGCTGTAGTAACATTCATATTTTGATTCTTGTCATATGATGTGACTAAGTAATACTATTGGCCGTCACGCGCCTACCACAATACTCTCCTCCCTTATCCTGGCTTTGAATAGACATGATACCAAAAATGATCTCATGGCAGAGTTTATATATATAACATACACAAATTTGAAAATTAGAGATATATGTAATCTTGTAGATTGGGATTCCGCGGATAATTGCTGAAATAGTAGTGTATGATTGATGGTCCGAACATAAAGATTGTCTCGAATAGACCCGAAATTGATTTTGACCAGAAACGTGGCTATGATAGAAATTCAGTGGGGGGGATTCTAGTTAAAAAGAAAAAATTAAAAGATTTAGTAAACAAATTCCGTTTTTCGTTTTCATATCTTTTCCCTAACAGCCAATACTTTGTTCCCTTTTCCCGGATCCCGCTCATTTCCAACCACTTCAAAAACAAATTACTCTTGAACGGAAGAAATATTTGAAGTATCAATCAAGTTATTTAACTAATGTCTATTTTATGTACTTGTAATAAGCTTAACATTGTGAACCAAAGTCATCAACTCTAGCTTCATAATCAAGCTTTTCTAACACATTATGGTCAAATGGTCAATGCTTGATATAGCAAATCCATTAAGTCTTTCTTGAGACATCGTTGATCGCATATAATTTTTGAGAATCTTCAATTTTGAAAAACTTCTTTCTGTGGTGGCCACAGTTACCAGTACTGTCAATAATATCCTATAAGCAATTGTTGTATTCAGATAGCAGCCCATCCAGATTCTAACCATTTTTATTAAACCTCGAAATTAGTTAAATTTATAAATGTAATTATAATTAAAAAAATTACCTAACAAAATGAACAGATTATAACACCAGGACTCAATAGATAAAAATCAACAATTAAGTGACTAACATGTAACAAATCAACTAATTATTTATCAACTATTCATAATCATTTATAAACATTAAACAGCTGTGAATTAAATTAATTTATCAATTAATAAACTTATCACATAATCATATGTGAATATTAATCAAACAAATTAATAAAAGAAAATATTGAAAACTGTAATTCTGTATTTTGGAAAAAACAATGGCCGAATTGCAGAAGCTGAAGGTCGAAAGGTGTACCTGACCAGAACTCTTGAAGGCTTTCTGGCTTGGAGAGTTGAAGCTGGAGTTGTGTGCTGGTGGCCGATGTCGACGGCTGATTGGGTGAAGTCGAAGGCCGGAACTCTGGTCTCTGGAAGTCCTGGAATTAGAAGGCCGACCGGTGATCGCCGAAGTCGAAGGCGGAACCGGCGAATCGTAGAAAGCTGCCGCTGCGTCACCTGCGTGGAGACGGTGGTCGGTGGAGTGCGTCTGTGCGTGAGCAGTGAAGGGTGGAAAACAGGGCGGTCAGGATGGAGACGCCAAGGGCACGCTTACCAACCGAAATATTGGCACCTCCTTCGCGAATTCCTGGGCGCGCCCCATTTCTTTCCGAATTGGACTAAATTGACCTCTTTAATTTATCTCCTAACTCCGTATATGATTTCATGACGGCACCATTGACTTATCAGTTATCACTTATCAGTTATCACACGCTAGTCCGTGGATATTCTCAATTGAATGGTGATCAACCATCGACAAACAATTACTAATTTTTTTTTAAAATGTTAAGGGAGTGTTTGCGATTGCTTGTGCTTTTTAAAAGTGATTTTTTTAAGAGATTTTTTGGAAAAGTGATTTATAGTAAAAGTAGGTAGTGTTTGAGAATAGAAGTGATTGTGATTAAAATGTAAAAGTTGGAGTGTTTGATAAAAAAAGTGATTTTTGATGTAATAATTTATCAAAATACAAAAATACCCTTATAACAAAAATTGACAAATTGGAAAGGAAGAGGCGGAGATCTGTTCAACTAGCTCCTCTGAATCGTTCGTCTCCAATTTGCGAGTGGCTTTGTGCGGGCAGAGTTCTTACCTTTTAATTTGATGTAAAAGGCAATGAAAGATTTCTTGCAAATAGATACGAACTCGATCGTCTTCCTCCTCTGAATACATATAAATATATATTATAAATATATTTGTTTTAGACAAATTGTTCTTCGCTTGAGAGTTCTTCAAATGTTATTGAGCAGCCACTTGGTTTTCTTGTTTTCTTGGAAGTGACGCACCAGCAAGATGGAGGTCAGGAAGAGACGTCAGGAGCTGGTCATTGCCAAAAGATAAGGGGTATTCTGGACTTTGGGAATTATATCTATCATAATAATCATCCCTAAAGTTGGAATAATTTACAAGAAAACCAAGAAGCAGTTAAAAGCTACCTTACCCCAGCTTCCAGCTTTTGGCTTTAAAGCACTTTTTTTAAGCCAAAGTTGGGGTTAGCAAACACTTATTTTGACTTTTTTTAATCTAAAAGCTCCAAAGTGCTTTTTTTAAGCAAACAAAAACACTCCCTAAGTCGCACAACTTTTGCACATATACTCTTATCTTTAGTTTCATAATTCATAAAATCATGTGTGTTAATTTACATGTGTTAAACATATCAAATTAAATATTTTTTATGATTTTTAATATGAAACGAATATTTCATGTGTTAAATTACAAAAAAAAAATTCATGTGTATTTCTTCTAGTTTAAGGGTAGCTAATGTGCTTTTTACTAAAGTACTCTCTCTGTCCCAATATAAAAGGTACATATTCCTTTTTGAGCCGTCCCAATATAAAAAGCCGCATTTCCCTTTTTGACAAACAAAAACAGTGCAAAACAGTGTCCAAACAGTGTCAAACAGTGTTCCTCCTAAAAATGTTTGAAAACGCAAATGTGCTCGTTATATTGGGACGAGAAGAGAGTATTAATTAACAAGACGTTAGTTTATAAGACCAAATTCATTTAATTTGACCAAATTCAAGTATTATGAAGCATTAATTAATAATTATAATGGCAATAACAATTTGATTAGTTGGGCTGAGATTTTCTAGCCTGGTCTGATATGATCTGGTTCTCATCTGTATCAGTCTAGTCTGCTAAAGTCTGGTTTGATTTCAAATGGGTTGGTCAGGTAAATTTATGTTCTATGTTTATCATACAACTATCAAAGTCTGGTTTGGTTTGATATGGACAGGGGCGGACCTATGGTATAATGAGGGTAAGCATTGGCTTCACCTCAAAAAGTGCTACTAGCCTAGGTGGTAGTAGCCTAAAAAATAAAATCCTCATTAGGCATCAGGTCAGGAGTTCGAATCCCCCATTAGGCTACACTCGATTTTTTTTATACTTCTCTGCAACTCAAGTTATTCAATAGCCATTTTTATTACACGGGCCGTGCGTATGGGCAATGGGCTTTTAATTTTCTTTTCCCTTTTAAACTGGGCCGTATGTACTTAAAATTTCACACTTTTGCAATTAAAATTTAAAAACACATCCATTCAAAATCCCTAATCTAAAAAAAACTACGTATCTTATGTTAGCCAACAGCAACACAAGGATGTCCCTCCGGCGATTCACTCGGTTCTCTCAAATCTGCCTTGGATTTATTTGAGGTTTATTTTTTTAATATTAAAGCTTCAATAGTTAATAATTATTATTATCAACTTATCATTGTTCGAATCATTTATTACTAACAATCAATCCATTATTTGTGTAAAAAATTGCAGAGCAATAGTAGAGGACCTCTCACTCAAGGTTTTATTCTACACTCTAATTCTAAATTATTAAAGCATTATGGCAGTTTATTATTATAATTGTATTCTTTAATCATCATTTCTTCAACGTACTTCACATTCAATGATTAATGAATTAATTGTATAGACAACTAGTGTAGTTTTACTTTCCTATGTTATTAATTTTATATTTGTAACTAGGGAAAAATAAAAATAATTAATTTTATTACTTTTCTATTTGTATAGATACAATGTCCATGTATAATTTTGTCACCGTTACAAGACCACGTCGTGATGTAATTCATAATGAAGCTAGTGGGTCTCATACTTTTAAACAACCTCGGATTGGGGGGTCGTGTAAGCGATACGACTTGCTTCGTGAAACACATGCAGCTAAAGTTAAAGAGGGAATTGAAAAGGGTGAAATTCAGACAGGGCGAGGCATGAACCTAGGAATTGGTTTGAAGCGAAGTGGTGAAACTCGTTGGGGTTCACATTATGGCAGTCTGATTAGTTTAGTTCAAATGTATTCCTCGGTGATTGATGTTCTTGAAGTTATCAAAGAAGATGGGGTGACTTCAGATCAAAAGGGTGAGGCTATGCGACATTTAGACTCTATACAAACTTTTGATTTTGCATTCTTTTTGCATTTGATGAAGACTGTCTTGGGAATTACGAATGAACTATCTCAAGCATTGCAAAGAAAGGATCAAGATATCCTTAATGCGATGCAATTGGTATCTATTGCGAAGGAACGCTTGCAAGATATGAGAGATAATGGATGGGATCCATTATTAGAGGAAGTGTATGTGTTTTGCAGAGTTCATGATCTTGACATTCCTAATATGGAAGACAAATTTATACCAAAAGGCAGGTCGCGACGCAAAGCTAAGGATATCAAATATTGGGAGCATTATCGGTATGACTTGTTTTATACAATTGTGGATATGCAACTTCAAGAGCTTAATTACCGTTTTAGTGAGTCCAACACTAAGTTGCTTCTTTGTTTGAGGTGTTTGAGTCCATACAAGTCCTTTGAAGCATTTGACAAGCTCAAGTTGATTGAATTTGCTACATTTTACTCAAGTGATTTCTCGAGCATGGAGTTGGTAGTTCTTGAAAATCAGTTGGAGACTTATATTATTGATATGCGAAGTAATGATGAATTTTCAGAGTTGAAAGGAATTGCTTGCCTCGCAGAGATGTTGGTGAAGACGGGGAAACATCGTGTTTATCAGTTAGTTTATTTGCTTCTGAAGTTAGCACTGACATTACCTGTTGCTACAGCCAAGGTTGAAAGAGCTTTTTCTGCGATGAAAATTGTGAAAACCGAGTTGCGAAATCGGATGGGAGATGATTGGATGAATGATTGTTTAGTTCCTTATATAGAAAGTGATGTGTTTGATGGCATTGACGATGAGTTAATTATTCAACACTTTCAAAATATGCAAGCACGTCGAGGACAACTATAGAGGTACGTTTTCTTTTACTATATCTATGTATATTTATTTAGTCTTTTTTTTATTCTCATGTAGTATATAATTAGTGTTATATATGTGCATACACTGAGCTCCGATGCCTAGGTCCTCCACTGGATATGGACCCTATCTGGTTTGGTCCTGGTTCTGGTCCCGGACTGATCAGTCCCGGTTTTTGGGTATGGAGGCCGGAAGTCCGGAACCGACCAAAAAAATATGGGTCCCGGTCCTAGGTACATGGCCGGTCCCGGGCCAGTTCTGGCGATTTTGTTTAAATAAATTTATTGATAATATAAATAAAAAATATTTCATTTTTTGTCGCATACAATGTCCGGTAATATTTATCTACCCCACTATCTTTATCTCCATTTTCCTTTTTGATCTGTTTCATTGTGTTTGAGTCGCATACAACGTTCAATAATATTTAGACGGTCATATATTGTAGTACATATACTTTTTTAGTCATATTTTTATTGAATATTGTCTTTATTCTATTACATATAACTATGATTAAACTAGCTTTAGACCCATATTTAACTTAAAACAGACCAAATCAGACAAGACTAGACTTCAATAATTATATTATATTATACTGACTTAGACAAATTAGAAAAAATCGATCAAATTAAAAACATCCTTATTGATATTATAAATAGAATAAATTTCACATAAAATGTTTGATTTGATGTATATATATTTTGTAAAAATTCAGAGTATAAATGAAAAATGTTATAACATTTCATAAAAATAGCGATTGTTTACGTGGCTGAAATGTATTGGATAATGAATGAATTTTCCAAAAGTTTATGGCAGTGCGTGTGAACTCGTTTTATATTAGGCGGAGTTTTAGCTTGCATCCCTTTTCATTTTCGTTAAAACTAAATAAGGTTAAAATAGTCCTAATAGGGTTACATTCAATAAAACTAACGGCGCGCCAAGCAATGCCCGAAATATTTTACAGTTTTCCATTGAGTTTTTTTAGAAGAATATTACTAAAAATAAAACTTATTTACATAAATATGATTATTCATTACTACAATCTAGTGTTGTGGCAACTTAAGTTCAAAACTTGAACATGAATTACTATGATTTCATTATTATTCTAGTAATTAATCATATTTTTGTAAATCATCTTTATTTTGGTCATATTTATGTAATTATTTCTTTTCCATTTCTGTTTTTCTTTGTCCAATTTTCTATTTTCATTTTTCATTTTTTCTATCTCCATTTTTCTATTTTCATTTTTTAGTTTTCCATTTTCAAATCTGAAAACATGTGCATCAAATTTTTTCACTCGATTCTGTGACTAACTAAAAGACCAATAGTATGGTACCAATCTGGAACTGAACCTAGTACAATCCAAGTAGGGTACCATGTCCCACGTATAGGAAAGTCGAGACCAGAACCGGCCGGTCCCGGTCGATCTCAATGGATTGTTTGACGAATTCTTTTCTCATTTCCCTATTGTTTGACAACTCGACGGATCTGATCAGGTATCGCCTGATTGTGGATCGAACCGGAGAGGATCGTCAGGTCATCAACCGAACTGGACAGGGGCCGTTAGGTCGTGGAACAGACCAGACAGGGACCATCAGGTCATGGACCAGACAGGGGCCGTCGGGTCATGGACTGGACCGGGACAACCGGGTCATCGACTGGACCGGACCAGGATTGCTCAGCCGTCGACCGGATTGGACAGGGCCCGCCGGGTCATTGACCGGACTAGTTAGGGATCGTCGGGTCATTGACCGAACTAGATTGGAACTGACACCGGAGTGGCGGAGTGGGACCGGATCCGCCACTAGGCATAAGTATGCAAATTCATTGCAGCGGTACTGCAGCATCCGATCCGTGTTTTTCTAAATTTGGAAAACTAGTAAAAGTCACTTCTCCTATTCAATAAGAAAAATAGAGACATATCTCATGTTTTTTGTTTTGGAAAACGATTTGGTAAACATGTTTTTTGTTTTCCTTTTTTCATTTTTCTCAAAATCTGAAAAATATCTATGTTAGTAAAGATGTCCTTACTTTTCCAACAATGGACAAATCTGTTCTAGGGAAATAGTAATTGATTTGAGTTTGATTAACAAATGCATACGTTAAAAGTAGTGCTTAAAAGGTGTTTTTGCAACAATACGTGAGCAATATGGAAAATGCATTCCAAACGTTTGTTGATTTCTTTGTTGCCATAAACCTGATGTGTATATGCCTCGATCACTAATTAACCTCAATTGGTTCTTGATTTTTTTATGTTGCTGGTCTCTGGTCTGTTTAACAACATCTTTGTTTCTTAAAACTCGAACCCTGCAAAAAAAAAAAAAATTACTACTTGTTTTAGAATGTGTCATGCGTCATGTGTGGTTAATGTTTTGAAGAATGTAACAAAGAATATAATAATTGATCTGTTGATTTAATGCTCATCAAAACTATGTGTAAGAAAGTATAAACATGCCACTTGCTCTGAACATTTATTCTGGAGATCAGATTGAAGTATTTCATACGGAGTACGTAGCAGTGATTTATACTGGTAAAAAAGTAATTGTGTTGATCTGTTGATTTAATGCTCATCAAAACTATGCTCCTTATAATAATGTCAATGTTCTTTAAATCTGTCTAGTGCTACAGTTCACTGCATGACAAAAACAGATATTAGAGGGATTCCAGAGGAACTCAATATTTTGTAGTGCGAAAAAGAAGAAGTTACTGGGCATTCGTGAAGGAAGTTTTGCGAGTTGCTGAAGGAAGTTACCGGAACAGTTTTCATCTCTCAATTACGAATATCATGTGTTGTACACGTGTTAACAGAATAATTTTTATTAACCGTACCAATTGATCGATGCCATAATTACTTATGTGGGTGCCGGGTGCCCAATTAATTCTAGGCGGGAACAATTTTGTTCTCACGATTCGCTTTATATATATACTAGTTTTTTACATGCGTAAATGCACAATATTATTTATGCAAAATACATTTTTCTAATATTTAATCGGGGTGGGAGTAAACTATTCAAAGAACATCTAATTTGAAGTCTAAAACATAGGCCGTTCATAAGATAATTAGTCTTGTTACTATTTACTAATTTATTCAAAGTGACTTTATCTGTGGCATCATCCTAAATTAACTATTAAATACGAAGTGCTAGCAAAGATGGTTATGTTGCAATGAAATTAGACATGAGCAAAGCATATGATAGAGTCAGCTGGAGCTTTCTGGAGGCTGTGTTAACGGCGCTTGGCTTTGACTGTCGGTGGACGCATCTGGTTATGGGGTGTGTGTCGACAGTTAAATATTTTATTCAATTTGATAAGGATTCCCTGGGTCCTACCCTCCCTGAAAGGGGTCTTCGTCAGGGAGACCCCCTTTCCCCCTAGCTTTTTATCTTGGTTACGTTACAGAGGGTCTGAGCTCGCTGATTCGAAGAGCAGAGGCTAAATGGGAGGTTCATGGAGTGGCGGTGTGCCATGGTGCACCAAGAGTCTCCCATCTTTTATTCGCAGATGATTGCTTTCTTTTCTTTAAAGCTAATTATACCGAATGTTCGGTGATTAAAAAAAATTGTAGGATTATGAGAAGGCTTCTGGACAGGTTATAAATTATACTAAATCTTCTTTGACTTCCAGTCAGAATGTGGAGGAGGCTACTCGTGCTTTTTGCTGTCAGTTTTTCGACATACCCCGGGAGAGTGGTCAGAGTCGCTATTTGGGTTTGCCAACGCTTGTGGGGAGAAATAAATCAACCATCCTGGGTTACCTGAGGGACCGTATTGTGAGTAGAATAAAGAATTGGAATAATAAATTTCTCTCCAGAGCAGGGAGGGCGGTTCTTATTCGAAGTGTATTACAGGCGCTACCTAACTATGCGATGAATGTGTTCTTATTGTCTAAAGATTTATGTGACGAGATCGAAAAGCTGATGAATGACTTCTGGTGGAAAGGAAATAAATTTGACCGAAGGGGGATTCGATGGCGTAGGTGGGAGCTCCTATGTCGACCAAAAAGTGAAGGGGGCTTGGGGTTTCGCAGGATCAGGGAATTCAATTTGGCAATGCTAGCTAAACAAGGGTGGCAGCTAATCACCGAGCCGGGAAGTTTAATGAGCGGAGTGCTGAAAGCGAGGTATTTCCCAAACACAGACTTTTTAAATGCTAAATTGGGGAATAATACTTTTGTTTGGAGAAGCTTCTTTGAGACTCAAGAAATTTTGAGGAATAATTCTCGTAGACGTGTGGGCCATGGCAGAGATGTGCAGGTTTGGGCAGACGCCTGGCTTCCGGGCCAGGGAACGGGTCAGGTCCAGTCAGCTAAACCCCCTGGAATCCGAGATATGAATGTGGCAGCTCTGAGGAACTATACAGGGAAGGAATGGAATAGAGAGAGGATCTGCTCTATATTTGAAGCGGTGGATAGAGATTTAATACTGAGTATACCGATCAGTAAAGTGGATAAAGAAGATGGTCACTGGTGGACAGGGGAGAAAAATGGGAATTTTTCTGTTAAAAGTTGTTACAGGAAACTCACCTATATAGCCCCTTCTGGAGAAGCTGACAGCTGGGCCAAATTGTGGGCATTAGAGGTACCCCTAAATTTAAATACTTTATTTGGCAGGTACTGGACGGAACGCTCCCCGCGGTGGACAATCTGCGGAAGAGAGGTGTGCAGATTAGTGAAAACTGCCAACTCTGTAATGGAGGTGTTGAAAGCCTCGATCATACCTTCTGGGAGTGCGGTTATGCGCAGGAGGTATGGCAGCAAACGGGGGTGATTCAGGCTAGTGGAGTGTCTCACGTGTAGGGTTGGATTAAATATCAACTCATAAATGCTAACAATGATCAAAAGGGAAAATTTGTGCCTCTTCTTTGGGGTATATGGAAGCGGCGTAATGCTCTTATTTGAAAAAACGAGTGGCAAAGCTCGGCAGGAGTCATCAGTAGTGCTTTGAGTATGATAAACAACTGGAAGGTGGCTCAAAGGTCAGGGGACAGGTCAAAGATCAAGCCCGACAATGGACAAACAAAGGTTTGGCGTAGACCGGGGAGGGATTTTATTAAAATTAATGTTGATGCTGCTGTTGATCCAGGTGGTGATAAAAGGGCCTGAGGTTGGGTGGCGAGAACCGAACAAGGGGATTTTATCAGGGTGGGAGGAGTATCTGTCAGAGTAGGATGGTCTCCGGCGGAAACAGAAGCGATGGAGGGATGCTTTGCAGGAGGCGATCACAGCTGGCTGGCAGAATGTGGACTTTGAGACAGATGCGCTCTAAGTTGTTCAGGGTGTTCGACAAGAGGGAGGTTCCTCTTATCTAGATCTTATTTTGGATGATATTAGAGAAATTTTGAGAGCAAAGAACACTTATAAAGTTTCTTTTTGTAAACGATCTGCGAATTGTGTAGCTCATGCAATTGCTAGTGCGCATGTTGCTCTCTCAGATCATAGGAGTACCTTTCATATAGCTCCGGATTATATTGTAAGCCAGCTGGCAAACGATCTTATTAATTAATACTAGTTGGGAGTTGATGATAAAAAAATTTAATATATACGAAGTATTACAAGCAAACGAACCCTCAAATTTAGCTAATAAAATGGATTCCTTCTCAAAGAATTTTCGTCCATGAATGTGACCTGGTGTCTCTTCTGATCGAAAACCAGCACAACATATTTATAAAAATAACAATAATTCTATGTAGTGTACAAGCTGCTCATTACAATTTACATACAAGCAAAAATGTCAAACAAAAAGGGTTGAAACGACTAAACGACTACATGGTTGGTTTTATGGTACCCACAAAACATTCAAATATCACACGTCTTTTTTTTTTGTCTTTTCTGATAAAATTGAAATAATCATGATGATGATAGTAATATTAATATTAATAATAATAAGATTAATGATGATGATGATATATAACATTAATACTAACAATAACAATAATAATAATATATAGTTTATTAATAATGTAAACATTTATGTTAATAATATAGTTTAATAATGTTATTATTTTTCAGATATTAGTAGCAAGAACTTATAGTTTTATATTGGGAGAAGGACCAAAAGTGACACTAACGTTTTTAATGAAGCTCAGATATGACATTCAGATTTTTGGTGGATCAAATAAACACAATTTAAACCTTTTACCCTCATTTCTAACCACCCACTAACATTCCCGTCAAAACTACCGTTACTCCTTTATGAAATCTCTTCCCTGCGTTAAAACACCACAAGCCCCTTTGCCTCGTTCTTTCTCTCCCTCTTCACTGCTCTGTTCTGTTTCATTTCACGCAGGTCGTAGTTGTTCTGATTCGTCTCCGGAAGTTTCAGTCAGTCTTCTACTGCGAGCTGTGGTGTTGAGCGGCGGTGACGAATCTGATTCGACGACTCCGACTGTTCTTCTTCCTCCTCGCGAAGACAGGCCTAGGGTTCTATTTTCTTTCTGATGCCTTTGTAGCCAGGCAGCGTGAAGGTCAATTTTTTTTAACAAACAAATAATCACCTATATATATATATATTTAATCTTCAAAGGTTGCATGATTGATAAATATGTCTACATCGTACACACTTACACTTCAGGATTTATTTTCGACTCCAAATCTGAAGATAAGAAAATTACAGAGGTCTAATCCGGACACAGAATACAAGCAAAAAGGATTCATTGAACGGAAAAGAAAAGAACTCATAGCTAATCATGTCTCCATTAACTGAGGCTTAGATTTTTTTCTTTCCCCCCTTACTGCTTCTCTTCTTTAGTATACCTGAATGGATAAGTTATGTCGATATATGTATATATATGGTACTCTGTATATAGGGTTGCGCTCGTAGGAACCCGAACTTGAAATGGCGGCATGGTTTATCATAAGGTTGTTGGAGCTGGAGTCGGAATCCGACATGTGGTGTTGTTTGGGCGGCGCCGGAGAGGAAACATCGTACTGTTGGCTTGGGAAAACGAAGGCAGCAGGTGGTTCTTCACTTCTTCCCATTCCCAAAGGGAAAACGAAGTCTGTGAACGATGTACATTACTATGTTTTACATTAGGGTTGTTCGATGAATTTATTGGGGTGGATTGTAATTATTGGGTGTTTTAGCACAAGGGGCTTCGATCATAACTAGGTAACGGTAGTTTTGACAGGAAAGTTAGTGGGTGGTTAGATATGAGGGTAAAAGGTTTAAATTGTGTTTATTTGGTCTATTAAAAACCTGAATGTCATATCCGAGCTTCATTAAAAACGTTAATGTCACTTTTGGTCCTTCCCCCTTTTATATTTATAAAAACGTACAAATAACAACAAAAACGATAAATAATAATAACCACAATAATAATGAATCATAATATTGATAACAATATGGATAATGATAATATTGATAATAAATATTAATAATAATTAACTATATTATTGATAACAACAAAAACAATATATAATGATAACCACAATAATATTAATAATCATAATATTGATAATAATAATATGAATAATGCTGATGTTGATAATAAAATAGTAATATTGATGATAATAATAGTTTAATTTACGCAAAATTGATTTTTTTATCTTCTACTTAAGAAATAAGGTATAGTAGGGAAAATTAAAAAAGTAAAATTAAGTGAAAATATTGAATGTAAATCAAATTAATGAAGTGCATACAAGAATAATTAATATGCCAAGTTCACATCTCACGTGGTGGAAATCAACCATTTGGAAATCAACCATTTTTGAGTCAGTGACACTTTTGGTACTCGACTTTCAATTTTTTCATTTTTAGTCCTCGACTATTATGCGAGAGACACTTTTAGTTCTCGACTTCAATGTTTTCCACATTTAGTCCCTTCGGTATTATAAAATTGACACTTTTAGTCCTTCCAATAAAATTTTGACACAATAAGCGGAGGACTAAATATGTCACTATTATAATAGTTGAAGGATCAAAAGTGTCACTTTTACGAAAGTCGAAAGACTAAATGTGAAAATTTTTCAAAGACGAGTATCAAAAGTGTCTATCGCACAATAGTCGATGGATCAAAAGTGAAAAAACTCTAAATCGAATACAAAAGTGTCAATGACATAATAGTCGAGTGGCTAAAATAGGAGTAAGGCTTTGTGTAAAAAGGATTGAGAAATATTTCTTGCTCAATCCAGCCTAGTGCTCTAGCTCCGCCCCTGATTATGAAAAAGACTTATTTGTTGTTACGTTAGTTGATGAAACTACAATATGAATTCTCATAGACATAATAATGATACAATATAATAATAGTGAAAAACATACTTTTAATGATACAATTCTCAAATTTCGGGATTTACAATAATTATCTCTACATTTTTCAACTAAAAATTTAAATGCATATTGCATTCTGGTGATCCAAAATGTAACAAGTATTGCTTGGTTGGAATCTAAATCTGTACTTTTGTTAATTTAAGTATATCGTTTTACTTGAGATTTGAGAAAGGTGGTGTCACTTACTTGATTGGCTACCTAGTACCTACTCTCCAGTCTCTTTGGGTGAGGTTTTGAGTTCAATTCAACCTATGAAAATGAGAGAGGTCCTGCTCCCAAAGAATTTCCTACTTTCATATACATAGTATATAGTAACACAGGGTATGATGGCAATGGATTCGTCCTTTGAAACCATTCACAACAAAGACCTCGATTATAAAAAAGGCTGAGTTCATAAGAATAATCTCTACTTTAACGAATTTACAATAATAATCTCTACGATGTTTATAAAAATAATTCGAAGTAGAAATTGTGTTCAAACAAATAAATTGGGATTAATTCAAACCAACATCCGTTTAATATTCTCAATTCATACTCCTACTTTCCCCTTCACCATTTTTCATCTCGTGTAACACTTATATCTTCCAGCCTAAAGAGAAACTCTATGGTGGAGATGACGCTGATATTAAACGTTTATAGATTTAAATTCGACCTAATTAAGAAGAACGAAAGCTAAGGAGAAAGTGAGAATAAAGGTTGGAAGTATTAAAGAGACATTAATTTTAATTCATTTCAATTTATTTCAGTGAAAGTTATTGGTAGTTCAGATTATTTTTATAAACACTTTCAGTAGAGATTATTAGTGTAGAATGTCTTATATTACCATTTATTACTGTATTTGAAAAATTAACCTAAAGCATCCCCTAGCTCCCACCCGAACCTTAGAGGATGAGCAACATCAATTCATTTTTTTTAGATAGCTAAGAAGACTGCGAGGGGTAACTAAACTTGAAAATGACAAGCCAAGGGTTTAGATAACAAGGGATGATTATGACATTCCTCCCCACACAGCCCATCTTGTCTCCCCTTTCTATTTTTTCATCAAACGTATGATCTATCAAACACATAAATGGTCACTACTACAATTTAATTTAAGACCTAACGTAACATTGAAAATGTAACATACCTATAAAAGTGTTACATTTTTCTTTAATGTAACACATTTTAGACCTAATGTAACACTTTCTAGAAGTATAAATGTTACATTAGGGACTATAAAGTGTTACAATAGGTCAAATGCAACATGAGCAAATGTAATGGTAAAAAAATGTTACATTTTCTCTAATGTAACAATTCAGTGCTATTGTAACACTTTTGGTTGATACATTAGATGTTGAAATGTTGTAGTGGGTATAAATGGTATGCTAATTATTACTCGTACTTTGCAAGTGTTCATCCGTTTTGCCGTCTTCTGATCTTGTTCTAGCTACATATTCCATCCGCTCCTTTAATTTTTCTTTTCATTTTCTTTTTAATATATCTCAAAATCATGGAGGTTTATTTCTTTTAATATCGGTTTTGTATGAAAATCTATTGTTTCATGCATTGCCTACATTTTTCGGGGGTCAAAGTATATCAGTGTCTGATCTACTCTTAATTTCATGTTTAGCTAAATAAAAAAAATAGAGCAAATTAAATTAAAGAGGTCATTCATATTTGTTTCATATTGAAAATGTAAATGCAGGACAGTAATCATCTTCATTGCACTGAAGCTGTATGTGATTGATTTTGGGACCATGTTAAAGTCTCCTTCCGAAAATAAAAGCACTCATTTATTAATTTCTTCCTCTATTTTATTTGCGCTTTTTTCATCAGTTGCTTATTTTCACATTTCAAAGACCAACCACATGATTTTTTTAAAATACTTGTGCTATTGGGTGTTGCTTGCAATGGAAGTCGGAAGAGGTAGGCATGATCATATGAGCCGCAAAGATTCTCCTCTTCCATCATTGTTCTCATTCAATTTCATATTATTAAGTCCATCATTTTTTATTAGAGAAGTTGTGTACTTTTAATATAAACTAAACAAATCCTATTGTGAGAATAAAAGTATAAACACAATTACTTATACTTTAGATTATTGGACCTAGATTATTTGAGGAATTAGACAATCATAATCAGACAAAAGTGAGTGCAAACATCTATAGAAGATAAGATGCAAGAGTCTCAATTATGGTGATACAAAAGTGAAGAGGTGGGTAGAAGAAGGGGGAAAGGAGAGCGGGGGGGGGGGGGGGGGGGCAACGGATGTGGACTCGAAAAAACAGAATTGAAGGCAAAATTCATATGGAGGATTGTTCTCTTTTCAATTCCTTGTTTTCTCTCTTTTTTTGTCTTTTTTATTTTTTTTATGTTCTTATATGTTATTTTTACTTTTTAGATTTTTATTTCCTTTTATCTTATACGTAGTATTCATCTTTATCTTATCATTTTTATCTCACTTTCTCTTTTTATTTTCTTTATCTTATTTCCTTTACATCTCCGATATCATAGTTCGGTTCATGTTAGCTGATCTCAAAATCTTTTGGGAATAACACTTGGATGTTGTTGTTGTGTTATCTATACTTTACTTCCATTTACAGCAATTCTTTTTTTTATTCTTTTTTTTTTACTTAATTAAAGCAATTGAGCTATTATTTAAATTTATTTATTTTTAAAAAGGAGAGAAAAATAATACCAGTATCCATCACAGAATAATTTGATTAAAGAATTTAAATGAGGAATACTTATATTCACGGAAGCGTGTATCGTACAACCGGCTGTATGGATGGCACCGTACGGCTGGTGGCAAATGGCAATTTCGTAATTTTGTTGAAAATCGTGACTTCTCTTAAATGAGCATCAATGCAATTTTAGTGAGCATCAAGAGCGTTGTTTTGAGTATTAGGAGTCTAACATTGAGAATTGTGATATCAGCTTCATATCTTCTATATTGATACTCTAATGTGCTCACTATTTGTTTTAATTATAAAAAATTCTTAAATTATGTCTATAATCAATTCCAATTAATTTCAATATGTGAATCTAATGTAGTATGATAAGATTGAAATATACAACGTTTTAAAATAAGCATAAAGTGATACCAAATGAGCATACATGATAGTGTTGTAACAAACACCACACAATGAAAGTGATATAAACAACATTCATCCATGATAGTTTTATTTTATACGCAATGACTAGTTTTGTTACGCGTGTTACGCGTGTTTTCTTTTCTACTGTTACTTATGAGATACAACTCAAAATGGTTGCAAAAACAAAATATATACTATTGTAGTTTATAATGAATATTTTTCGTAAAAAATGTGGTTGGAGGTTGGTCCTTATTGGCCTCGTCGCAAAAGGCTTTTTGCGACCAAGAAAAGTGGTCGGTCACTAAAAGCTTTATGACCAAATAAAATATGGATGCAAATGATAGTAATAAAGATCGTTTTCTATAAGAAATCTTGACCATTATCCATTCGCTAAAGTTAAATTATATAACTTCACTAAAGTTAATTTATATAACTGAATTTTTCACCATTACAACTTTATTACTCCTTATGTCCCATATTTATTTTCATAGTTCGGTTTACGACGCTTAACTGACGATAAAGCAACTTGATCCCTGTTTACACTTAGATTATTTTTAGTAAATAAAATTTACATATTCAGAAACCACATTAAAACCGCTACAAAGCCTAATCAAGAAAATATAAATTTGATAAAAATTTGATATACTATCCTCCGTTTTTTTAATCACAACATGTTGAATTTTACATTATTCACATGTTCTACTTTGATTACATTTTACGGTATTATTTTACAAAAATTATTTTTTTAAAAAAAATATTGTTCAATTCATCTCATTACAAATTTTCAAAATCTGATTTTAAATTATTTTTTACTAATAGAGATTAAGATATAATTACGGTCAAAGATGTGCGTTAACAAGTGTGAAATCTTGACCGTTGCAACTAAAAAATAACGGAGAAAGTATAAAGTAAAATATTAAGAATAATTTGAGTTGACCGTATGAATAGTAACTATGAAGATAATTTTGGACAGAGGGATTACAATATTTGCCATAAATTGTAACATTCGTACACACCTTCAATGTGTTCAATTTGCTATAGTTTATATACTACCTCCGTCCCCCAAGTTTGGGACAAGAGAAGGTGGCACATTTATTAATAAAAGTGAGTTTATGTGGTTGATATTAAATTGATAAAGTAATTAAGAATAAAGTATGAATGATTTAGAACCACACAAATTTTACCAAATAAGGTATGGGACAATCTTAGTGGGACGCACCGAAAAGGTAAAATGGGACCATCATAGCGGGACGGAGGGAGTAGCATTTAATTCGATTAGTATTGTATAATAATTTCTCTTACACAAAATAGAATAATAAAAAACATATTAATATTACAAAGCTGAATACGTAGTACAATTTAATTCAACCACCTTTGAGTTTGAAGATAATCATTAAAATATGTAATCATCAATTTCTAATATGTTTGCTACTCAACTATATACAAAAAGAGGTTGCAAGTTGCATCTCTTAACATATCTGCAAACATCCTCCTCAGAACAAGCACCGAACACAGCCTTGAGCCAACCTACAAAAGTCCCTCCTTTACCTGCAGATGGTTCCCCATACTTAGTCCACAACATTTGTACTTTTGGACAGTCTCTAAACAAGTGAAAAGGGTTCTCTTATGCTGTTTTACATAACTGGCAGCCTGCTTGAACCTGCACTTGTCTTTGGTGTTCCTGAAAAACATTCATTAGTTCACACTATCAAGGAACAACAATGGACCAACATGTATATAATTAGAAAACACAAGCACAATTGTATCTTACGGAATTTAAAGAGAAAAACCATCATGCATACTGGTGTCCCAAGATGAAAAATCATTTCAGACCCACCAGTAATTTCAACAGCCATATATAACTCCAGTCAACAGTACTATGAGGAGAAACTCAGAAAGAAAACAAAAACATTGACAAATGAAATAACAAAATGAACAAATTGATCCAACAACATCCAATAAGTTGATAAAATGCATAGATTAAATTTAAAAAATCTGGACCAATTTTTTTTTTTTTTTCAAAATCAGGACCTCAGACACAGACAGGGAGCCCTCCCCTCCCAGCAACCCCCTTGAATCTTGGCAGTCTCATTCATTAACAATCTCGAAAAGCCAAGTGAATGGATCTGGAAATTACCTTACCTTGATATATTCAGCCATTTTTTATCCTACCTTAATAAAACTGGAAGATAAATGAAGATCAAGTCTTAAAAACATTGGAAAAAACATTGGAAACTATAACCATAAGAGACATATACCCAGCATTATATAAAGAGACCACTTCAGTACGGATATGGCCAAGGTTGTCAAGAAGACTCAAGACACGTCTCCTTCTAAGTATATTATTTTGAAAAACTTACCAACATAAACCTCTTGCCTACATGTACAAGAAGAAAGGGCAACATGGCCAAGCTCTCAAGGTAGGGGCCCAACATCAAGCAATTACATAATTTTAGTTTACTACACCAAATTAACCATTCTTAATCTATGAGCTTGTAACGTGTGGTTTACCCAAAAAGTGGGTAAATTGTAAATAGATTGGTGTTCTCATAAGACATTAAGCATATAGTCACCTATCCTGAATGATACATGAAAAGTAAGGTACTAATTTAGACAAGGCAGAATTTCTTGTGAACAAAACAACATGATCTTTTAAAAGAAGGAATTATCTCCATTTCTCATCATTAAGTTCAAATTGAAAAAAAAGGGCGTGCAGAAGCATAGAGTCATGCATGATTTAAAAAGAACTTTCTATCACATAGGGTAGTGTTTTTTCACATAGGGTAGTGTTTTTCATTCTTTCCACGTCTTTTATAATCATAAACAATTGTGTCTTAACCTTAAGAAAATTTTGTCTTGAACCACATGTGAGTGATTTGTTCGTCCATGTGAGTTCTTTCCACCATTAATGCACCTCTAAGAAAAAATTGATAACCACCCCATGCAATAATCTTTGTTCAACCATGGACCAGGTTTTATTAGATTATTAGATTAGATATATATATATATATAGATTGTTTTTCAAAACACTTAATAATATCGTCTTGGGATGAAACTGCACTCTCTTTCTAAATAATTGCTTGATCGATTCTTGGGACCCTCATATATGACGTGTCATCTTTTTTTATAAAAGTATTGTCATACAAATGACATTATTCACAAAAAATGTTCGAACAAAGAATAGTAATGTTGCACTCCGAGATTTAAAAATGTTCAGGGAATAAAAAATATGAAATTAAAAAAAAAAACTAATTGAAATCAATACCATAACAACATCCAAACCTTAAGGGGCGTTTAGTTTGATGTAAAATAATTACTTTGCGTGCGAAGTGTAAGGACGTAAAATGTTTACACCGTTTGGTTTGATTATTTAACGTAAACTGTAGGGCACTTTTTAAAAACATTTCGCACTGTACCATGTAAAGTATTTTACGTGGGGGAAGGGTGGTAAAATACTTTGCATGCCTTTTATGAAGCACTACAACGACTTTGCGTGCAATTTAAAAATAAATTATACATCTAGCCAAACAATGTAATATATTTTATATGCAAAATGATTGTTTCCCTATACTTTGCATGCAATCACTTTGCGTACAAAGATTTAACGTGTAAACTACCAAACGAGCACTTAATGTAATACCGGTTGCTCATTATTTCATAACCCTTTCAACAACATCAAGCCGCATGACCTATAAGGGCTCCTTAGTGTCGACTAAACTAATCAAACTCAATACAAAATAAAAAAACAAAGATGAAGGCAATTGAGGAATATCATATAAAAAAATGGACAATAAAGCAGAGATGGCGGAGGAAAAGAAAATGAAGGAGAAGAAAGAGAAGGAGATGAACACTTTCCTACAACAAGTTGATTATGCAGCCGTTGTGAAAATGAGAAATTGTATTTCGATGTAGAGAAAAGAGTGAAAGACGTTGCTGCAATTGGAAGAGAGGGGAAAGAGATGAGATGACAGTTTATGGCTGAAAATGAGAAACAGGAGAGAGACGGAGAGATGTGAGATGAAATAAAATAGAATTAGGGAGTTAAATTATAATAAGAGTATATGGGTAATAGGAAGTCTTATTTAGGGAAATTTAAACTTAAACTCATTTACAATGTTTTAGTCCTACTTAGGACAATTTCTCTAAGTAGATGATAAGAACCAAGAATTGGGGCAACCAGGATTGATAACATTTGAGTTCATTATATCGTTTGGAAATGGATTCCCAAACAAGCTAACTCACATGTCCACAAGTGCTTCCATATCTTTTCCAGAGAGTGTTCTCCTCAGTCCTCTCCCTCCCTATATATAACCAACGTAAACTTCGCAAGCCTGTGAAGCTCTATCAAATGCCTCTATTTTCTCAGCCATTTCGTCTTCAAAAGGATCGGGGGAAGTGGTAACTAACACCATCTCCAAAGCTTCTGCATTGCCCAAAAAATACTCTACCAGTTCAAATTCATCCTTGCGTCCTCTGAAACACGGAAACTCAACTTGCTTTAGGTTCAGCTTCAAACAATCAAGCAAGTCCTTGAGTGGATTCCAAATTGATTGCTCCTCAACATCTCTTGTAAATACCTGTCATGTAATAAAGTTATTTCCTACATAAAAAAAATATTGAATTCGCAAACTGTAAATCATTGAATGCTCACCTTGTGCAGAGAAAGACGCTCTAAATTCGGGGAGTTCTGGAGAAAATGTGCTAGCAGGGTCAGGTCATAGGGATGAGGGCTCTCAAAATCCAAGTCCACTAAAGAGGGAAATGTTGGAAAGGGACGACAACCCATTGCTGATTTAAGACTCTAAAAATGAGGGCAATATCAGTTGATGAATAAAACCAAGACAAAAGCTTAAAAAAGGTATAATCCATGGCTTAATTTCAAGGATGGCTAACATACACTACAAGAAGCGGCTGATAATGTTAAACGCTTAGCTTTGGAAACACTGGCAAAAAGCATAAGCAATCGCTTGAGTCGTTCAAAATTAGCATCACCCACCAAAGAGCCCTCATAATCAACATCAACATGAACACTAATCAAAGAATCCAGGTTTCTTCCATAATAGCATGCTTCTGTGTGATCATCGATATACAGATCTTCAAGTTTGGGGGCATCGATTATGATATAATGCTCATGAAGACCACTCTCGTCAGTAAAGAATTCCAAGTGCATAGCCTTCAGAGTGGGAATAGAAATGTCAAACATCAAATCTGCATTAGGTTCAAGGAACCCCTCAAGGTGTAGTTTTTCCAGGACTGGACAGCTACTGGTGAGCTTGTCCATCACATGACAATGATAAGGAAACCAGCCAGTGAAAGTAAGAGTTTTGAGGCATGGGAAAGAAACAATCGAGTCGGGTATCTCAATGTCAAAGCACGACTCCAGCTCCAGAGCTACCATCGAGCAGTAAGTGATTGTGCACTTAGGGTATGGTGGAAGGCAAACCAATCCATAATCATCAAGAATGCCAGAACCTGTCTTCAGCACCAGGCTTTTCGGCTTGAGTCTAACCCCAGAAGACACCCAATCGTTGACGCGAGACAAGTCCTTAATTTCAGGACAGAACAAAGAAAAGCTGTCCACATTCATTGAATTGCATTTTGCAAGCACGTGGTCCACCATAGTCGCAAATCTCTCCAGCCCGCCCACCTTATCATCAGCAAAGAAAAAGTCAAAGTTCGTCACAGAGGTCCATATGTACCTCCATCTCGGAGACAAGATGCTGGTTCTGCCGGCATCTTCCAACGGGACCAAAGAAAGAATTTTAGCCAAAACATGATCTGGTAAACTGCTTATCCTATCAACTAGTCTCTCATGATCCTGTAAGCACGGTTGATTAGGCTGTTTCCTCATTTTGGACAATTAATGTAACTATTACAATGAAGAATCGTACGGAGTATATTGGTAATCTTGAAGAGACGAAATGGAGAAGAAGATGGTCTGTAGATTAGGTTTCAGAAAAGAATGGTAATCTTGTATTTTACACAAGGCAACTAAAATATGACTATTTATGCTATGGTCCAATAAAATAACATCTATTACAGAAACGGTCCAGCACCTCACCAGATTACTACTCCCTCCCTACCCTATTTAAGTTCTCACTTTCTTTTTTCGGATGTCCCATACAAGTTCACATTTTCCTTATTTAGCAAATAAATCTACACCAAAACAGTGTCAAACAGTGCCAAACATTGTCCAAACAGTGCCAAACAGTGCACTCCACAGTAGAGTCAGATTTATTTTATTAATCTGTGTGAAGTCAAACTGTGAACTTAAATAGGGTACGGAGGTAGTATACGATCCAAATATCGGGTATTTAAGCAACTCTATAGATTTGTATCCCGAATTGAAATTGTACTCATTTGAAATTACTCCGTGTAATTTTTGTTATATACGTCGTACCACGTACTATAGTATATATAATGAATTAATGTTAAAGTTTTAAAAATCGGCTATTAATTTCAAGGAAAAATTCACATCATTAATCCCACCTATTAGGGTTCTTCCAATATTAATCCCAAATATGAGTAATTCCAATATAATCTGATCTAAAAAGAGTATCTTCTCAGAATGAACCGGTAACCTGAATGAATCAGGTCGTCAGGTCACCCGACCACATGTCTTGTTCTGATTGGCTTTATATATTTTTTAATCTTTTCGACTTTTTTCTTTACTCTTCATAAAGTTCATAGAACACACCTCCCTCCTCATCTTCCGATTAGTCAGCCCCTTCTCGCCCACATCCCATCTTTCTTCTTCCGGCCTGCTTCACTCTTGCTATCCACTTTCTTAAATTCTTAAATGTTTATGAATTTTTGGTTTAGAAATTAAATGATGCACTCTCCTCTACCCAATTGTTCTTTGACGCTGGCCCTCTATCAGTCCCAACGTTGTTGTCCATCCGTCTGTCCATTCCAGATGGCCTGGTCTCCATGAACTATTGGTCGACTGGCATTCAATTTTTGTTATCGTTCATGAACAATGTCAAATTTGAGTTTGGATTTACCAAGTTAACTTTTTCAAATCCGAAAGTGAAAGAAAAATGTTCAAATTCGAAGATGGCTGAAAACCTAAATACGGAGTAAAACAAAATGAAGTTGAAGTGGGAAGGAGACAGAACCGTTTTTTAAGGGGTTCAATAAGTTATCCGGAACAGGGCCCCCGAATTTATGGGGCCCCAAAGTTTTAAATTTCTTTTAGTATTATATAGTACGGAGTAATATTATATATTAATATTAATCAGTAAAATACAATTAGTAAGGAAGAAAAATATAGATGCATGATTTTTTCGTTGGTCCTTTTACTCTTTTTAGTTCTTTTTAATGAGTATTCAATTTATTTGAGCATAAGTATTTAGTTTGATATTTAAAAAAAAAAAGAATATTAATTTGGGGCCTCTGTTTTACATTTAGAACCGGGGCCTCCAAATTCATTAGACGGCCCTGGAAGGAGATAATCATATGGAGTGGAGGGAGAACATAAAAAGAAGAAATATAATACATGAGAATAATTCATAGTTGGAGCAAAAACCTGGATCTGGAAACCATGGCTACAACCCAAATCATTCGAACTCTTCTTCCTTATTAGTGTGTCGTTCGTCAATTGCATCAGAACGGAATAAAAAAGAAGAAAGGGGTAGGAACTAGGAAAGAAAAGTGAAAAGAAATCAGAAAAGAAAAGCAAATGGGAAAGATGGCCCACATGCAAACGCTAGGTTTGAGTCGTCTGCCCTGCGTTAACTTTCCTTCGTTTTCCTTTTTCTTTTTAATTTGTTTGCCTGTTTAGCAAGTAGCAGGTCATGTCGGATCAATATGAGAAGACAATCCATAAATTTCAGATTATTTTAGAATTATGCACACTTGGGATTAATATTAGAAGACTGTTAATAGTTGAGATTATTAGGGTGAAATTTTCCTAATTTCTAATACTATATTGTAGTATATATGACCTTTTGTCATATCGTACGTGTATTTGTTTAATTGTACGACTCAATATTTGTGGTTTAAATTTTAACTCTCACGGTACAACTATAAATTAGAATTAATAGTCAACCTAAAATAAACAATAAAATTGTTGAAATTTTATGTTATATTCAACAATATTATGATACTTTTTTTATATTTTCACTTGAGCTTAATAAAAACGATATGTATCTGCTGTATCGTTATCTTGCTACATTTTTCGTTAGTTGTGTTGCAGTATTTGAGTATTTGCGAATTTGAAGACATAAATGTCAACCTCTTGAATCTTTCATAGTATTTAGTATGCACTTTCTTATATTTTTATCATCATTTCATTTAAACAAGCTGATGTGATGGTATATTCCAATTATAATATTTGTAATATTCAATACATAGTATTTTTTATTCACTTATTGCTTTTGTTTTTTGTCATCTGAAACTTTTCGGATACCATGATTTATTGCTTTTTATGTTGACCTATTTTAGCTATAACTTGTTTAACAATTTTTTTTTTGCTTTTAAATATTATTAAGAGATGATGAGCTTAATGCACAATATCCCCCGTACGTCAAATCCCTCTCTCATATAATCAATCTTCCATATAACAACACGAAACAATAAATCTAGTATTATCGAAATCACGTGTCTTAGTGTTATGATTAAATATTTAAATATGTGCGCAAATTTGTCAAATTTTCTAAATTATACAAAAAAACTAAACATTTTATGTAGTTTAATTTGATAATTAAATTTGTTCTTTTAGGATGTTGTGTGGATGACTAAATGATAACACGTGTGAACTTGACACATTTTAAAATGACGTTTGATACATTCAACACATATGTTAATAGATAGACTGAAATCTCAAATACATCTAATTTTTTTGTATTTTTAAGAGTATATTCAATTATCAGTACACATTTTTACAATACAAGAAAAATTTACGGCACCACAGAGCAACATAACTTGTGTGCGTGGAGCAATTTGTTTATAATAGTTGAACAATTTAAGCATAAATAAATGATAAGATAACGACATGGAACCATGAAATGCATTAGAATTATAATAGCCTCAATGTATATTGCATGGACATGGATACACTGATCCGCCGTTATGCATATACACAGATATAAAAACGGCGATGCAGATTGTTTGAAAATATAGGGTATGGATACGGAGCATATTTGCAAATATTAAAAATATAGGGGTTATTTACAAAAAAGTAGCTTTATTTTAAAGGAACATATATAAAAAAATGTGAGTGTCATAGCCACAATAAAAATTCAAAAATTAGTTTTAAAATATGAAATAAAATACTCATACCTAAAACTTGAAAGTTGAATAACACTTAAACTCTATATGTATATTATTTTAACAATTTATGTTTACATATATATTCTTTAATTAGATAGATCTTTAATTTAACTTATCTATTTGAAAGTTGGTAATTCCAAGTACATCTATCTATATCCTCTCTCGTGGATATATATACAAAGTTTTTACGCTCGTATCGATATGGGACTTCAAGTATAAGAAGTTTTACTTGTTTTGAAAATTAGTCTAGTACTTCTATAAAATTATGGATACAAATCCAATACATAAAATGCACATATCAGTGACCATTGATATTGAATACATATGGGATACATGGATATATCATGATGGTCAAGTAAAGCACCAGAACATCTTTAATGCCAAAATGTGCACGACTGCACGGTGCACATGTGGTGTGAGAGAAATAGACACATAAATATTAATAAGTAAGATAAATGTTTCCTTATTTGATGATGTTATATATTTTTTATAATTTCTTTTCCACGATATCAACCAAAATGTTTAAACATAGACATTCGGATTGAGATTGTTGAGAAATAATTACCAAAATTATATAAAATCATGGAAAGAACGGGAAAGAAATATCATTGATTTGTTTCCATGCATCTATCTCTCATGTCACATTGTTGCATCTCTCATCCCCTTTCATCTTTTTTTTCTTTCTTCTATCTTACGATCACCCGATCTTCACTATCTCCATATCTAACACCTTTCATATCCATCATTTCCATCTTATTCATTTTCTTTCTTCATTAGCTTCCACCTTCACCACACCTTTTATCTCACCTACTTCATTATTCACCAGAATTGTAGCTAGAAAAATTGAAATAATGGTATGATTATAGTAATCCTCAACCAGTCTGTGAAATTGAGGAGATATTTTAGCTACGTCACCTTTTGATTTAAGTGGATATAACTAAGGGTAGCGAGTAAAAAAATCCACAAAAATGACATAATACCGGTAACCATCAACCAATATAGTATTAGTACTCCAAACATCAAAATAAATAAGTTGAAGTGGACGACTTGCAGACATGGAATTAATTGAGAATGATACTTTAGCACATTTATTAACAAAACATGAGGAACAATGAAAATCTGAAGATTGTGTATAACGAATTTCATTATTATTTTGATGAACTACATTATTGAGTATACTACGAGATGGGTGACCAAGAATGTGATGCCACCTGGAGACATCCGAAACTTGAGTATGATTTATTGAAGGTGAGACTGAGGTAGGTGCATAGTAGACATCATGCATGTTCTCCCTGTGCATGAGCGGCGCCCCCATGATCAGATCATTGACAACAAAATGAGAAGGAAAAAATTCAACATGACACACGGTTAGGTTTGCACAGTTTAGCAACAAAGATGCGATTTTTGTTAAGATGGGGTACACATAGGACAATAGATAGTTTAAGAGGGTGGGAATGGGTATTTAGGGTAGTAGTACCGGTGTGAGTAATCCGGAGTGACTTACCATCGCCAAGGCGAACCTCTTCAGGACCACCATAGTCAGTATATGTCAGTAAAACGAAAGCATCAGAAGCAACATGATGTGATGCCCCACTATCAAAACGCCATGATTGACCTGTTGGAGACGTCATGGTGGATGTGTGATGTGCAACTGGCCCATCCAAACTAGAGGGATGTGGAACATGATTGTCCCGCAAGAACCTTTGCAGCTTCCGACAATGTTTGACGTCATGTCCCGGATTGTCACAGAATCGGCAAACCGGTGAGGTAGGGCTCCACGGTTCCCGCCTGGGAAATGACCACCACGACCACGACAGTGTTGAGAACTACGACGATCACCATGCATTGGTCGGCGATGCAGTATGATGCATTACACACACAGATAGCTGATGTGAGATCCCTATAGCCCGCACCAAGGCCATTGAGGATGCTAACGATCGGGTCCTCGACATACACCGAGCATTGTGCCAATCCAGGGTCTTCAGGAATGGATTACATCTCCATGAGATAATCTGTGATTGCACGATTCCCTTGGTGGTATGGGCTAGGGTAGATTTGAGAGAGAAAATCCTCCCACGTGAGGTGCTGACATAGGTGTTGGCGAGTGTGTCCCAAGCCAAGCGTGAGGTTGTAGCAGACGAGATGAGCGGTTAAATTGTGTCAGAACAGCTGTTGAAGAGAGCACTCAGGAGTGTTTTATCCTGACGATACCGAATGGTATAACACGAATTTGGGATGGTTTTGAGATCATCAGTGAATTGAGAGGGAGGTGTGATGGAACCATCAACATAGACTTCAAGCCTATTCTATAAGAGTGGATTGGACTTGACATTTCCAAACCGGAAAGTTGGAAGAAGTGAGTTTGATGGGAAAATTTGCAGTAGCGCTGAGTGGAATCACAGTTGTTTCAGCGGTGATGACCATGATGACCAAAGGAGAAATAGCCGGAAAAAAATTAATGGGTGTATAGGGGAGAAGTTCTTTAGAGATTGGCTCTTGATACCATGTAGAAGTGTATGAATTTTATTGATATAAAATGAATGTACACGGGAGTATTTATACATACACGTATGATTCAAACTAGGTGAAGGGATAAGCTCCACCCTTAATTAATCTACACATCTCAAGGAGATAATTACATAAATGAGTAGAATAATAATTGTACACATATTAACATAAATATAACGTGACATGCATGAATATTATTTAATTCGCTCCCGCAAGATGGAGGATCCGTCGGAGACTCCCAGCTTGGCCCAAAATTGATGAAATGGTAGCTTGCCCTGTGGTTTGGTGAGAATGTCAGCAATCTGGCATTTTGTAGAAATATGACTAACCCGAAGTTGACCGCGTTCAATGAGCTCCCAAACAAAATAAAAATCTACGGCTAGATGCTCTATGTGGGAATGGAATATCAGATTGGTGCAAACATATGTGACCCCTTGATTATCACAAAACAGTTGGGTGGAATAGAAATGGAAATACCAAGCTTCGATAAAATGTTACAGACCCATAGGAGTTCCGCACTATTGTTGCCCATGACTCGATATTCTGCCTCCGTGGATGAGCGAGACACACACTTTTGTTTGGTAGATTTTCGTGAGATGATATTGGACCCTATATATAACACATAAGCTGTAGTAGAATTGTCACCATCATGAACACTACCCGAGTCGGGGTCAGAGAAAGCAGAGAGTGTAAGATTAGTTGGCCGACGAAGGAATAAACCATGATATAGAGTGCCTTTAAGATAATGGAAAATCCTTTTCACAGCTGCCCAATGAGTAATCATGGGACAGTGCATGTACTGAGAAAGTTTATTTACCGCAAAGGATATATCCGGACAAGTGAAAGCTAAATACTGAAGATGTCTCAGGGCCTGACACTATTGACAAACCTCAATAAAACATGGACATCGTGGAGATGCAAGATAACAGACGAGCTCATTGGAATAGCGGAGTCCTTAGCATCCTGCATACGAAAGGATTCAAGTATATTCAAAATGTATTGTCTTTGTGAGAGAAAGAGACCATTCTTAGTGGGAATTACCTCAATACCAAGAAAATGAGTGAGGGCACCAAGATCCTTGACCGAGAATCGGGCAGTAAGTTGAGAAATAAAGTGTTCAATAGCCTTGAAGGAATTCCTTGTGAGAATGATGTCATCTACATACACCGTAAAATATAATAAAGTGCCATTACAAGAGTAGATGAATAGAGAAGCATCAACCCAGGACTTTTTAAAACCATCCGAAAGGAGAAACCGGGTTAATTCGAGATACCAGGCCCGAGGTGCCTGTTTAAGTCCGTAGAGTGCCTTCTATAATTTGCACACACAATTAGGTTTAGTAGGATCTTTGAAACCCAGTGGTTGGACCACGTAAACTTCTTCGGACAATGTCCCATGCAGAAACGCATTATTGACATCCATTTGTCGCAATGACCAGTTGCGAGCTAGAGCAATAGTCAAAATAATGTGGATAGTGGCCGACTTAGCAACCAGACTGAATGATTTTGTAGAAGTGTATGATTTGTATTGATATCAAAGGGGTGTTGTGTGGTGAGAGGGGGGAGGACACATGGGTTGTAGGTGATAAGTTTGATTGGTTGGTGTGGTAAGTAGATTGAGATGGTTGGGTATGGGTTTACGGAGGGTATAAGGTCAAATGTGGAGTATTAAGTGGAAAATTGAAATTTGAATTATGGTTGGTAGGAGTGGGGTTCATGTGGGTTGGAGGAGATAAGGAAGAAATGTTAGGCGGTGGAGGGGTTTGGAGGGTGATAAGGTGGAGTTAGAATAGGGTGGTTGGAGATAGAGTAGGACTGGGAGGGAGCCTGCGGATTGGAGGTTGAATTAATGTCCTAGAACTACGTCTGAATGACATTTAGGTCCACATATTGCATCCACACAATCCGCATCAGAACTACAAATCCTTACATTGAGACAAAAGCCTAACCTCTTCACATATGTTTGACCATAGCGAGTGAAAAGCAGTTGAGTAAGAGCAACTATTATGACTTCCTTCTCAAGCTCATTAGTTTGACTTGGCAAGACCAACAAGTCATTGCCATCGTTAATATCAGCCATCAGTGAAGGCACAAAAGTATCTAGCAAGAAAAAAGTCAACACACATAATTTCACCATCATTTTCTCCATTGCCAAAGAACTCCCTAAGTGAAGGGATAAGCTCTACCCTTAATTAATCTACACAACTCAAGGAGATAATTACATAAATGAGTAGAATAATAATTGTACACATATTAACATAAATGTAACATCACATGCATAAATATTACTACCTCCGTCCCTTTTATATTGGGACGGAAGAGGGTGGCACGATTTTTAAGAAAAGTGGGTTTGTGTGGTTGATATTAATTGATAAAGTAAGAATAAAGTAAGAATGATTTTGAACCACACAAACTTTACCAAATATAGTATGAGACAATTTTAATGAGACTTCCCGAAAAGGTAAACTGGGACAATATAAGGGGGACGGAGGGAGTATTTAATAGGATGATGGTGAAAGGAGTACAAATAGAAGAAAAAAAGAAACTCACTACCTTAAAATAAAAAAGGGACAGTCAAGTGCACGTAGACATTAGTGTAAAAAAGCGGACGACCTAGCATTGTCTAGGGCTAGTTTTGGGAGTGGCGGCCGAATTCTCCACCGGTTGTGCGGCTCGTGTGACTGAAGGAAAGAGGTCTCTCAATTCCATTGGAGGTTGTGAGCTGATACGCGTGTAATTTCCGTGTGTATGTTTACGTTTTTAGTTAGTTTTGATTGTTTAATATTTCAGAAATTACACACTTTTGGTGTAATAGTTATGTTTGTAATTTAGTTGTAATTCATTCAGATTAGGATCATTCTGAGCTTAAACAAGTCCAAGATCAATCAAATGATCATTGGTGAAGGAGGATGCAAGAGTACAAGACAAAAAGAAGGCAAATCCCTGATTTTGACCTGTACCCGGTCGAGTATACCATATACTCGATCCAGTACCAACTGGACTTTCAATCAAATCAATCAAGAGACAAAAGGGTGTGCAGGGGAAGATTTGGCCACGATCAATTGTCATACCCGATCGGGTACACCGACACACCCGATTGGTATGCCTTACATTTGCACTCTGGAATCGATCGAGTATGCCTCAAAACTACACTTTTTACACATACCCGATCGGGTACCCAAACTGCACTCCCAAAAAGCCTATAAATACACCCCCTTCCCTTCACAATTAGATACCAATTCCTATATACTATTAAGCTCAGTTTAGAATAGCATTTCTTTATATTTATCCAAGTATGTTTAGTCTCCAAATGAGGAGCTAAACTTCCATTTCTTAGTGTTGCTCTTGAAGCTTGTTGATTATTAAAATTGTGAGTTATTTTCTTAACTTCTTTCCTTGAATATTAATGCTTCTTTTAAACACTATATATTTATATATCAATGTTGGGGAGTGTTACTAAGATGACAATTAGTTAACATCTTGACATTGGTCTTAGTAATAGCTATTCCTTCCTCTATGTTAATATTGGGGAGTGTTACTAAGATGACAATTAGTTAACATCTTGATATTAACTATAGTAGGATTCATTTTCTTTAATATTCTTCCTTGAGTATTAATTAATTCTTATTCATATTTCATATTAATATTTTGAACATTACTTAAAGGACCAACTAGTTTTGTTTCATATATTAATTATTACTAGAAACGATCAACAAACCGATGGTTAATCGTTGATAGTTTCACAAGTAAGTAACTTCGGTTTATTAATGCACGGTCGTGGTTAATAAACTTAAGAGGGATTAATTTTGTTGGTTAAACCGAAACCGTTGTGTTGAGGTTATCAATCTCAATTGATTTCATCAAGGAGTTAAGAGATTAAATGCTACTATCAAGTCTGTATATGGCGTTGTTCTATACTTGACTAATAGTAAGGGTTATTAATGAACGGTCGTTGTTAATAACTAACCTCGATGAATTGGATATACTCCTCGATTGAGTATTTGAGAGGAGATAAGTTATAGATATAACAATGATCGACTAAAATATATCAACAAGTGGAAAGTAGCAATGCCAAGTCCTTTTTATCTTTGAATTAAATCTCATATAACTCGTTCATCTTCGTGTTTAAATTAATTAAATCACTCAATCAAACCCCCCCCCCCCTTTATTTACTAGTTACATAAAAAGAGAACTATTTCTTTCCCTGTGAATACGAACTCTACTACGCTATACTACGTATAAGTGTCGTATTGAATATTATTTTGAGTGCACACACGACAAGTGCACGTCATGAGCAAGTTTCCGATTTCTCGTGACAAGGTATTTGTTGGCTCGTTCTCTGATCGGTGAACAAAGGATTGGTTGGAGTGGCGGTTGATACATCTCCTGTGACGGATGGTAAGGGCAGCGACTTAAGGTAAGGCTCGTGATTGAAGGTTACACTCATGATTTCAAGTAGGGACTCTTGAGGACGGTACTCTGTTTTGATCGAGACAAGGCTTAGGGGGGGGGGGGGGTGTTGTATTAGGAATTAGTGGCAAAATTTTAGAAGTCCATGGATCTTAAAAGTTCAGGTGTATTCAATGTGGGCTTTTAAAAGTCTACAAAAGTCTGGGTGTATTCAATATAAACTTTTAAAAGTCTATAAAAGTCTAGGTGTATTCAAATTTCCGTTCATTCTTATGACTTCTAAAATCACGGATTCTCATGGACTTTTAACTCATTTTTAGTACATTAATTCTCTACAATTGTCTGATTTGTCTCTTCTTTTCACCAAAGATTTCTGTGGACTTTTATAGTCGTCTTCTACTGATCATCACAAGTACGCATAGATCTGATTAAAGATTTAGCCGGGATCACAAACCGGCCAACAAGTCCTAGACTAGTACCGGCCGGGACGAAAGGTGGGTACCAGGATGGTGTCAGTATGCAAGCTTTGAACATTAAACTTTGAATTTTTTCCCTATCATTTTACGATAAATAAAGTTGAACAAGGAGTTCTACATTAATATTGATACACAAGATAAACTTATCTTTTCAATTTAAAATAAATAAATAAAAAGTGATATTTTATATGCCGTCTTACGAAGAAAAATGTAGGGGTGAGATCGGTTCAGTTCTTGAACCGTTGATCTCATATCGATTCGGTTCTAGAAGTTTTTAGAAGAAGCGATATAAGAACCGATATTATATTAAATGTACTATTGTTGTCAGTTAATCATTCAGAGAAAAAAAATAACTATTAATGTGTTTCATCGTTAAACTGCTAACACATAAAAATATAATTTCAAATTACTAAATATTTAACCGTAAATAAGTATACAAAATTTAACAAGCTAAAAATGAAAAGAAAACTATTATTAAGAAGAAAAGCTTGATTGCACATAGGTTTGTACCACATGTAGCAATGAGTGTAAAGCTTGTGTAATTATCAATGTTCTTAGACTTCTTACTCATAGTCATTGAGTTTTGTAATAATGAGATAGCAATTGATCATAAATAGATCGAGATTGTTGAGCATTCTCGAAACTTTGAGTTTCTTTTTTAACAAAAATAAATTTGGGTTCTTATGCTTCATTTATTCTTGTAAAATTATGTGTTGCTGGATAAATTACATTTGTTTCATTTATTTATTTAATTGTTTTTATCATATTACACATAGGAAATTACTCACAATAGGATTAAAACACACGTAGTAGCATTTTACCAAAGTATGATCATATTTTTTATTTTCCTTAAATAGGACAAAATATTATGTAGTACATTTCTGCCCCTAATATAATTAATTTCTCATATTTCCCTTGCATAATTAAGTCATTTTGTTGGCGGCGAACTCCAGTGACGGAGGCGGACAGGCAAATTGGTAGCAGCGATCTAGCTGAAATTCGATGAACGGCAGTGGCAGTCCGGATTTGAAAGTCTATGGACTTTTTAAAAGTCTATAAACTTATCCATGAATTTAAAAGTCAATAAAATTCATTTATAAAAAGTCTGTTGATTTAAAAGTCCATAGACTTTTTAAAAAGTTCTTGGATTAAAAAAAATCCACCACAATCCATATTCAATACGCCCCCCTTAGTTTCCGTAGTGACCACAAGACTTGAGGAGGATTCCATTGGAGTGGTAAGTTGGATTTACCGTGGCTTGGCAATTTAGCGACGGTGCAAGTCTTACCCGCATTTCCGATGCTTGGTTTGGTTATTTTGGCTCTGATGGTGACTGAGATAGGAGCTGCACAAGTTGTGTTTGATCCGGATGGAACGTTGGTGGTATGGGTCCCGGTTAAAGGGGGCGAATTTGGGCTCCATTCGGCTTTTGCGGGATTAGCGCGGTTGTTTTGGTCGTCTCAAGTGGTGGAGGAAGAAGATAGTACGTGGATGACTCGTCCCCCTCCTGAACCGCCGCCAAAAAGGAATTGCGTGATTAGGGCCTGGAAGACAACGCTTGAAGAATGGATTTCACGGTTCCACCAGCTGAAGTTAATTTATTTTTGCTATGTCTCTTTGCTAATCTTTACTTTGTTTTTATTATGTCAAATAATAAGGGTGATAGTTTCTTTGATTGGTTTATCTTAGTTGCTAGAATTTCTGGTGAGAGGCAATACTCAACCGCTAATAGCTTTAAAGCTCTCACATTTTCAACGATTAGTCTCACTCTTTTTGTGCTGGACTACTCTGTCTGATAAAGAGGTGAAATGGCTGGTGGGCTTATGATTATATTTGTCTAGAGGAAGGTTAGTGTCGGGTGATTATTTTATGTTTTGCAATTCTCATGATTGTACTGCCATTTTGAATTAAATTAATATGCCAATTGCCCATAAGAAAAAGGAAAAAAGAAGGGGAAAAGAACTAAAGATGAGAGGTACATGGCCGAATGCACCTACGATAGATATAGACTAGATAGTGAGAGGGAATGAGGAAGGGAAAAGGGGCAAAATCACCCCTGAAGTAGTCACTAAAGGGCATCTATGCCCTTAAACTTCTCTTTAGTGCAAAAATCATTAAAATCTATCAACCGAGGGCAATCCACCCCCCTTGTTGTCAACGGAGTTAGCAAGTGTTAACGTGGCTGCTTTGAATCTTAAACGCAATATATTTTAATTGGATTATTAACTAATTTTGTAACTTAGTTGAAATTTATAAAATACAAATAAAGCAATTACATATATAAGTACTATTAAGATATATGTTCCATCTTAAAAGATCAATGTGATAGTAAAAGTAGCTCAAATCTTAATATATTACTTTATTACTTTACAATTTTTCGATGTACGACTTCAACAAGTATCCAATAAAACACGATAATGTAATGAAATAATGATTATGTAAAAACAAATATGAAACAATTCCACTAATATTACTCTTTAAAATATGGTGGAGAAAATTATTACTTAGGATGTTTTTACTTGGACTATAATTTGCTGGTCTGGTCTGATCTGATCTGGTCTGGTCTGGTTTGGTAAGGTTTGGGTTCTTTGTATTTTTATAGCTATTCAAGTCTGGTTTGGTCTGGTCTGGTTTGGATTGGTCTGGTCTGGGACAAATTACAGTCCAAGTAAAAACATCCTTAGAGTATGTTTAGTAACACTGAAATCGGCTGGATTGGCTGAAATTTATGAAGATCTGGCTAAAGTGGCTGTATTGGCCGATTCTTTATTAATAAAATAAAGAAAAAATTATATGAAAAAAAAGTTAAAATAGTCATCTACAGTAACTTCAATCAATACAGCCAGAAAAGTAACTCTAACCTTACTTTTTCTTATTATTACACAACTCAACGCGCGAAATCAAATGTTACGTGTTTAGTCATATTATTGTCAAACTATTTCAAATAAGCTATTTTAGTAGTCTCTCCATCCTTAAAATTTTCCTTTTTTGGATGTCTCACTAACTTTGTCACTTTCTTTTTCAAGTAAAAAATTGTGATTCTAGTTAATTTCCTCTCCTCTACACAAACCTCAATCACATAGTTTTTACTTTATTAATCCTCGTGCCGGTCAAACTTGACAAAGTTTTAAGGGACGAAGATAGTATATTTTAGCTGAATTGTATAATAATCAAAATAAGTGATTGTGAAGTTTCTTTTCTGGAATTAAATTGACTCAATTTTTTTTAAAGCCAAGTATTTTAGCTTTTCCATCTGACATTTTCTTTATATTACTACATCCACGCCTTTCTGGTGTACCCCTTTCAGTATCAAAATATAAGAAAAAATAGTTTGATAAAGTAAGAATAAAGCAAAACAAGAATAATTTAGAAATATATTGTACTAAATTTGGTATGAGACAATCTTAATGGGGCGGATTCAAAAGGAAAAATAAGACAATTTTAGCGAGGAAGTACTTTTTTGTTAATCGTTATTTCATTACCTTTTTATAATTTACTTTTATTTATTTTTGATCGTGAATTTACTTTTATATCTAATCATATTATTTATATTTTATATATTCCAACTAATTTACAAAATTGGTTTAATAAATAAAATTAAAATACGCAATTGACCATTCAAAGGGAAACATTAACGGCTGCAAACCTTTTACGGAGTAAATGAGTTCACCGTTAAATAAAGGGGGCATTTGCCCTCCTTTCATGATTTTTAAAGATTTTTACCCAAAAGAAAAGTTTAAGGGTGTAGATGTCCTTTGGTGACAACTCTAGGGATGTTTTTGCCCCTTTTCCCAATGAGGAATGACCGAATGAGTAAAAAAACTGGACCGGGACACCGGGTCACCACCTTGTTGCATGGCCAATCAATCATTAATGGCCTCCTCGTACATACCAGTCAACATACTCGTAGTACAAATAGACCTCTTTTCCGTATACAGGAATTGAGCAGATTTCCATTTTATCAAAAAGATCTATAAGCCCGTATGGACTTGAAGGGAAAGCCTGTTGACCATGGCTACCACATGCCAGCTGAGTGGGAACCGCATTCCCAGTGCTGGATCGGCTGGCCAGTAAATACTCTTATAACTCTTCTTTCTTTGTTTACTTCAATTATCCTGGAATTGTATTTCGTGCCGCATGTCAGGTTTGTTCTGATGTTTTGGTTAGATCGATTTTCCTGATAATGAATTCTGGGTTAGTGCCTCTTTGGATCTGAAGAGCCTAGCTGGGTAAATATAACTATTGGGAGTCCAGAGTACAGAGTACTAACTAGTTTTCCAATTTTCTCCATTCAAACTGACTGACCCTTATGCTTCCGGATCTTCTGGGAGTTTATGTATTACGGATGGCAGGAACTCAACAAGGATGATGTTTTATTCTTTCAGTGAGATTTTGGCCTACTTTCTTTTAGACAAAGTTGAATGTATAGGTCCAGCAAAGCGAATGCCTGCCAAGTGCCAACTACTGAAATCTGTTACTTATTGTCAACTAATGTTTATGAAATTCGTAAGCTGACATTTATTTAGCATTAAGAGCCCCACACGGAATATTTAAGAGACATATGGGTTAATAAGGTCTTGTATTAGACCAGTAATCGATTCGATTCAATCTTTTAACTTGGTTTAACCCAATTTTCGTTACAGTCAACTTGAGTGAACACAACCCAATCTTAAATTCCATAAGTCATTAGCTTAGTTGCTTGTTTGGATGTCAAATGCCACCGCCCTTGGCCCATTAGTCCTGTATGCATCTTGAGCTGATCCAAATCCAAATTCAAATCCAATCCTGCTAGAAGGTTGCTTCCCTAATGCACTGGCTAGTGTAGCTTTAGTCCAGCCGAGAAAACACACAAATACTCCTGTTCCTCATACTGATATTTATTTTTCTACCCTATGCATTGATTGATACCTTTGTTATTTGAGTTGTAGGAACGGCCAGATAACTGGAGGGACAATGCTGTGCACGCTCAACATGCATTTGTTAGTGTTGCACATGCTATCTCTAGATTTGAACCTGTCACTGTTTGTGCTAGTTCAGCTCAGGTTATATTTGAAAGAGATCAAAATAATCCCTCATATGTGATAAGTAGCAATGCTCATGAACTTACCCTAATTCTAATTTGGTTACTATCTGATCAGTGGAGCAATGCGCGTCATCAGCTACCAAAACATATCAGGGTTGTTGAAATGAGCTTAAATGATTCTTGGTTTCGAGATTCCGGTCCTACGGTGACTCTCTCTCTCTATCTCGTTCTTTTAAAGCTCAGTTTTTATTTTTTATTTTTTCATTTGTTTACCTGTTATAGTATGTAGTTACCATTTTAAAAAATTCACCTCAACCAATTGCAGTTTGTTGTTAGAAAATATACAGAAACATCTCAAAGTCTTGAGCCAAGTGTTGCAGGGATTGACTGGACCTTCAATAGCTGGGGAGGTATGCCTTCAAAGTTGCACTTGCATTCCTGTCATAGTTTTTTTTTAATTCCCGTTCTTTCAAAATTTTATGCAACTGTTTTATTATGTGGTAATGCATTATGCTATGAAGATTAAGGAGAGTCCTGCCTCCCCAGGTGTTATATTTTTACTTTCTTGTCATTTGGGGAGACTTAAGGCAGTGTCGCCTTAATAGCTTCACATATCTTGGTAATGCTAATCACCACTGTGGTTTCAATGCAGTTATCCATAGTCTGTATAGATTGTGGATATTACGTAATTTAAATGCTTTGTAGTGCCTTTCCCAACATTGTTTTCTTAAGGTTTTTTGTGCAACTTGGAAAATGCTAGGCGAAGTTTTTTTTTTATAGCAAATTTGAAAGGAAAGAAAACATGGACAGACAAAATTGCTTCTCACTCAATAAATTAATTTTAGATATTTGTTCAAACTCATTCTATTTCATCATTTTATATCATATAAAGATTATAAAAAGTTTAAACATATCTAAAAATGTAAAATTTAATCATGTTTGGTTTTCATTTGTATATGACTATTTTCCATGGTAAAAAGAAAACATTTAAAAACTTTTTCCATGGTATTATGTTTTCCTTTCCCTAACATTTTTTGAATTCCAGACAGTCGAAGAAGATATGATCTCTAAGGTTTTAGCCCCTACTCGTGTAGGGCGTTTCACTCTTTGGTTGATATCAACCAGTCTGATACTTTTTAGGATTCAGTATTCCTCTAAGTATAGCAGAGTCCAACTGGCTGATATTCTTCCAAAAGTATTATAGGTTTACAGCTCACTTTGAAGATATTCTCTCAGGGCCAATGTCGGAATCTGGAAATTTTGGTTTTACAATAACCGTTGTGTTCGGTTAAACGTTATAGGTGCATGATGACATGTATCCTTAATCATTATATGCATGATCTGGGTCATATTGTTTTTTTTTCAGGATTTCATAACAATGACATTAGTTGTCAATTCATTCTCAGGAGTTGAAGATGGATGCTATGCAGACTGGAGTCATGACCTTCTTGTTGCAAGGAAGGTATGTCAAGAACAAGAGAACCCCTGCTCAACCTAGCTGTAACACTGCATGTTTGGTTTCCTTATTGATTTTATTGCGTCTATGTTTGGAACTCGTAAATAAGGAAAGAAATGCTAAGAAAGTGGTTTTTGTAATGTTTGGTTTTATATAGGAAAATACGGAGTATGAAGGAACATCCGATTTGATAAGAACTTTGTAAAACTCTGCATGAATTTAGATTTCATAGTCTTCGTATCACAGAAATATTTAAATGGATTGAGCTTCAACAAATATCAAAACTTTATTAAATCTGGACTAATTTTGTACCCCAAAAAAACACTTTTCAAAATTCTCATATACTTTCATTCTTTTTCCACATCTTTGGTATTTGCCGGGTTCCAAACGTAACCTAACTGTTTTCTACTGTTCATATCAGATTTTGTCCATTGAAAGGCTCCCCAGGTTCCCTCATACTATGGTTCTTGAAGGTGGAAGCATTCACGTAGATGGAGAAGGTACATCTCTTCTTTCCCGTAAAATTCTTTTTGTTATAGAATGGAGCCTTCTTTTTCACCAGGAACTCATGGGTTTGATCAATTTGTGTTTCCTTTAGGTACTTGCCTCACTACAGCTGAATGTCTATTGAACAAAAACAGAAACCCTGATATGTCTAAAGAAGAAATTGAGACTGAACTTCAACAATATCTCGGGGTTAGCAAGGTCATTTGGTTACCTCGTGGGTTATTTGGTATGTTTTCTATCTGTTCTAATGCAATGCTTCACCTTTTTAGAATTTGTTTGAGTAGTATTGGATGGATGCAGTTAAAATTTACTCCCTCCGGTTTTTAATAAACTTCACACTTTCCTTTTTGGGACGGTCTAAAATAAACTTCACACTTCCTTATTTCCTTTTTTGGTAAAGAAATCTACATCAAAACAGTGCCAAACAGTGCCAAACAATGTCAAACAGTGTCAAACAGTGCCTCAACAGTGTACTCTACAGTAAAGTCAAATTTCTTTTCTTATTTTGTGTGAAGTCAAACTGTGAAGATTAAAAAAAAACGGAGGGAGTATTATTCATGGTGCATATATGGTTAATGATAAAGAGGTTCTTTGGCAAAATAAAAGAAGTTCAAAGTATGTATAGTGATTTGCTTTTCATATTCTCCTATTAGCTATGATATTGTGGATATGATCTGAAAGGGCTTATAAACAGTGACATATCTAGAAACCTAGTTTTTCTTTTGGCGCCTTCGTTACAAGTGGCCCCAAAAGGCATCCATAATGCTTTCACATCACAAGATGACCGGATTATATTTTCCAAATACAAAAATAGATATAAAAGCATAAAACATAAGGAAATGTTTCAAAAGAGCATTTAAAAATCTAAAGAAGATTTACAGTGTAAGCTTAATTAACATGTAAAAAACATTACCATTTAGCAACATGATGGTAGCTCTGCCACTGCTCAGAAATACCCCATCCGTCTTATTTTGGATGGTTTACTCATAGAGGCAAGAGTGCAAGATTCAAACTATTTACAATATATTAAGAATCTGTGTGAAAAGAACTACCAGGCCACAACCTATTTTAGAAATGGTCTAAAAACATTACAGAAAATAAATGTCAAAAGAAGAATGGGCTTGACACATTTAAGCAGCACATACGAGGGTAAGACAGACAAAATGAGCAACAATAGTACATTTGAAGGGATTTGTTTCTACATTACTTCCTTGTTGTGGTTGATGATTCAAAGTTTTCAATTGCCTGAAACCCTAGCCTTTTATACTAATTAACCACAAAACAGCAAAAGAAATATATGCTTTTGTATTTCTTCCCTTATTTATAAATGTTTTTCGTTTTATTGCAGGTGATGATGACACAAATGGTCATATAGATAACATGAGCTGTTTTGTGAAGCCTGGGGTCGTTTTATTGTCTTGGACTGATGACAAGGCAGACCCTCACTATGAAAGATCCTTGGAAGCTCTTAATGTACTCGAAAATTCTACTGATGCAAAGGGTAGAAAATTTCAAGTGATAAAACTCCATGTGCCCGATCCTCTCTACATGACAGAAGACGAGGCAAATGGTATATACAAGGTGAAGTGGTGAACTCCATCTGTGCAGTTTTCATGAACTCATAATAGCTGATTCAACTGTATATGCAAGTAAGGGGGTTCATTTTGGGCTCGGCTCGGGTTATACTAAGGGCCCGTTTGTTAGCATTAGTTAAATTTATTCTGATTATCTGAAATTCTGCACAATAAGCCGAATAGGCAGCTTTTGACTTACTGGTTGGGCTGAAATTTCTTTTACAAACCAATTTTTCTTTCAGAAAATTCAGTAGAATCAGCCATTTGTCAAAAACCCTTGCCGAATGGACACTAAATCATGTTGAGGAAATTATGTATTGAAATAAAGCTCAACTTAGTTCGGGTTCAATTTAGGTTTGTATTATGTTGGGTTGTATTGTGCTTGGTCTTTTTAATATGGATTGGGGAAGATGTTACAGGGCTAAAACCAAATTACATGTGGGGGGAGGGGGTTACCGGTCTAAAACCAAATTACATGTCGTTCGGTTTTGGTTTCAGTTAATTTGGATTGGTTTGGTGTGGTTGCGTTAAACTGGACTGAGATGCCCATCTTTGCGGATGCAACAGGCCAATTAGTTGAAAAGTTCTTGGAGATCTAAAATTTGAATATTTATTTGAAAATCTTAAATGAATAATCTTTCCCTTATTCCTTTTCATTTTTGTTTGTTCCTATTACTAATTAGGAATTTGCATCTTTGAATCAAAACAGGATGGCGATGCTAAACCAAGGCCTCATGGTACACGGCTTGCTGCTTCATATGTAAACTTCTACATCGCAAACGGTGCAATTATCACTCCTCAATTTGGAGACAAGAAATGGGATGATGAAGCAGTTCGGGTTCTCTCACTTGCATTTCCCAATCACGAGGTAAGTAACATCGCAAATCGTAATCCCCCTAATAGATCAGGAAAGAGCCCGTTTGGTAAGTGAGCAATTTGGCTGGAATGGCTATATTTGTTGAATGTGCTGGATTATCTCAAAATATAATACTACCTCCGTCCCATTTATATTGTCCCGGAAGAGGGTGACACGGTTATTAAGAAAAGTGGGTTTGTGTGGTTGATATTAATTGATAAAGTAAGAATAAAGTAAGAATGATTTAGAGCCACACAAACTTTGCCAAATATGGTATGGGACAATTTAAGTGGGTCTTCCCGAAAAGGTAAAACGGGACAATATAAATGGGATGGAGGGAGTAAACAAAAGGAGCAGCCGTGCACAATGGCGTCCCCTCAAGGCGAGGGGCTGGGGAAGGGTCCCCCCACACCGTGTATCGGGGGGCAACCCTTCCCTCATCAAATTTGACAAGAGACTGCTCCCAAGACTCAAACCCGTGACATCTCCGTCACACAACACTTTAACCGGTGCGCCAAACTTCCTTTCTATTTCAAAGTATATACTTCCTCCGTTCTTAAATAAATGCAACATTTCCTTTTTAGGTTAAAATGGCAGCCACTAAAGACTAGAATACCCTTTGCACCCATGTAATGTATTCTTACCCCCAAATTAAATATCCTACGTCGTGCCAGCCCTTCATCTTTCTCATCTACTTCTTCTCTTTCTTAAATTAGTTGTCTCCATCTGTCACCCAGACTCCTCTTCCATGGTCATCCATTTTTTTTCATTCCTTTCTTTCTCCATGCCATATTCTTTAATCTTATTTCCACTTTTTTGTTTCAACTTACATTTTGGTCATCCTTCGTCTTCTTCCATTACTTTCTTTCTACCATTTCCTTTCCAACGACTCCGTATTTTTTTATTTTTACAGCCGTAGAAAATCCTAGAGCTAAATTTGTTGACTCCGTCTGCACTTCTCATGATTTCCCCAGCTGATATTCTAAAAAATTGGAATTTCGGAGAGACCAACGTCGGATGAACTCGGTTGTGGATAAAATTGACGAATTAGCAATTGACGAATTAGAAATTGACAATAACGAAGTATCAGAATGAAGAATAAAAGGGTCTTAGGAGACTGAAAGTCTAGAATGGAAATGGAGCAATTACCGTAATATTTGGTCTAGATTAAGAGGTGTGATAGAGTATTTTGTCTTTAGATCGAGAGGTGTAGAAGAAAGTAAAAAGAAGATGGGTAAAAGAAAACGAATCTGTTGTCAGCAAAGGGTAGAACCGGATAACATTTATTTTATCTGTATTCCTTAGTCCTTGCGCCCAGCATGATGTTGCATTTATATCTGAACGGAGGAAGTACGTAGTATATATTTGAAATAAATTAAAGAAAAATATTGTAGTTAGGGGGCATGCTAGACACTGACTGACCCCAAATTTGGGGAAAATCTTGATTATACATGTACAAATTTGTGCAAAAAATTATTAGAAGAAATTATTTGTATCAACCTAGTGCTATTTATAAAAAAAGAAATCACTATTACTTTTTCGCTATTTCTGGCACACTCAACAGGGAAAAGTGAAGCCTGATCTGATTTTTCTATGCCATTGGCTCACTATAATTTGTCAAGTGCAGTATTGATATAAGTGAGAATGTTCATACTTCTGCTGAAGTTAATGCTGACCTGTCATGGAATTGTTTGGCACAGGTAGTAAGAATAGAAGGTGCAAGGGAGATCGTCTTGGGGGGCGGGAATATACATTGTATCACACAACAGCAGCCACTGTTGTGATCATGAAGGCTGACAGCCTCAATGGTTCAATCTCTGTTTGCCTGTTTACTCATATAAGAATTACTAATACATTGATGAAAGAAGAGTTAACGGCTTCCGTGATATGTGGTACGGTCTGCTGCATTTTTATCTAAGTTCGCACATCTTAAGTTCTATTGTGATGTTTAACAAATAAATGCCTGTCTATTGATGTCAATGTAAAATTTGATTCTTCAAATAACAAGTATGGTATTTTACTACCTGTTTGCCTGGATTTAACAAGGTTTTATATCCACAGCTCTTTCCTAATAGTTTAGGCCCTCAGGATTATTAGGGACAATAGTTTTCAATATGTTTTTTTGTCGGTAGATTCTACGGTACCCATAAGGTACCGTACCTTTGTCCACATGGACCAATAAGAATGTTGCAGTTGAATTATTTAAATCTAAATTAAAAATGATAAAGTGATGTGGTCCAATCAAATGAATAGTAGGTACGGTATCTCATTACTTTAAAAGGTACCGGAGTTGTCACCTTTTTTGTCAGCCTCTTTCATACCTCCCTACGTGCGGAGTAAAAGTTATGGATTATTGTTTGTTACCTCCGAACTAAATTAATTACTTTGGAACAATTGCAAGCAAACTTTACCCAAATAAAAGTCGTTTCGTGTGAAAATTGATTATAACAATGGATTATTATTGGATAACCTGTTTTTTCAGTTTTGCTGATCACACCTTAAGCTTCTCATATTCTTTAAATACGTTTATAAAGAAATTGAAATTTTAGACATTTCTTTAGAGATTAGAAAAGAAAGAGAACATCAACCCATACCTTTTTTTTGCATAAATGATAAATTGTAATGAGAATATGGTATAAAAGCTAAAGTGGATAGGTAAGGGTTATTTTCTGTACCAAAACGTTTTTATCTGTGCGCAGTGCGTATGATGTTTTTAACCCTTTTTATTAGATAACACACCTTAGCTATTATTATTAATCAGATCATGATTAACATTTAAAACAAGAAAGTTAAGAGGAGAAAAAGACCAAACTTGATGGTTGGATACTTGGATGCTGCTCGTGTAAATTAGGCATGGAGCCGGGCCGGGCCTAGGCCCGGTCAGGCCTTTTGTGGTTGGGGGAAGGCCCGGGACCGGCCCGGGTTGCCACCGGGTCCGGGTTAGGCCAGGCCTCGGGCCAGTTTCTATTTTTTCCCCCTTTTTCTAATTAACCCCCGACCCCCCCCCCACCCCCCCCCAAACGACCCCAAATGGCCCAAAATACCCAGCCCAACCCGGGAAATTAAAAAAAAATATTGAAAAATAAATAAAGCCCGAATTGGGCCGGGCCGGGCCGGGCCGGTTCCATATTTAGCGGACCCGAGCCCGCACCGTAAAACCCTCAGGCCGGGCCTACCTGGACCGGTCCCTGGCCGGGCCACCGGTTCGGGCCAATTCCAAATAGTGTCTGGCCGGGTCCGGTTCTGGGTCGGGCCACCCTTCCCGAGTCCAAGCCTAGTGTAAATGAGTGACTAACTGGGGATGAGTTCGATCCAATCGATGCGGTTTTGATTTAAAATCAAATGCCAAAATGAAGCACTATGTATGAATTTTTGTTCGGTTAGTTTTTATATTTCAAAATCTGAAACTATAGTTTGGTTTATTTCGGTTTGGTTTTTGTCAAAAAAAAAAATTGCTGGTTTAAGGAATAATCCTTGTAAAACAAAAAAAAACATCATACAATGGTTATTTTTTTTACAATAGTTAATTTCAATATAATACAACAATTAATAAAAATGTGAAGAAACAATGTACTTCCAAGAAATAAATTAGAGTGTATATATCTCTTTAAAATAGAAATGAATTTGTATAAGTTTACATATGAATCATATAAAGTGTAGCCGGAAGTTAAACTTTTAATTGTAAAGGTTGCATACAAAAATTATTTTCTTTTGTGTTAAGATATTTTTTTATTGACAATAAATAACTTAAAAAATGTTATTGATTTTCTTTTTAGACAAAAATATACTCCCTCCGTCCCGCAAAGAAGTTCACGCTTTCCTTTTTTAGCAGTCCCAAAAAGAAGTTCTCATTTCCTTAAATGACAAGTTATCTACATCAAAACAGTGCAAAACAGTACCAAACAGTGTCGAAACAGTGTCAAAACAGTAAAACTTACCCTCAGGTAAGTTTATTTCCTTAATATGTGTGTACGTCAAATCGGGAACTTCTTGTCGGGACGAAGGGAGTATGTGTCTAAGGTATAATTTAGATGAATACATATTTCAAATCCATTTAAAAAAAGTGGCGCTATAACAAATAAAAGTAACAAACAACTTGTCATCAAAATATCATTCTCATGAAACAAATAGCCAAAATGCATGTAACACTTAGAAAACAATATATTAGCATCAATATCTTAAAAAAATTATAATAATTCTAGCATTGCACATTAACTATTTAGAACTAAGAGTTAAGAACTACAGAAATATTATATTTAATACTTAATGTTAATGCATGAAATAGGTATGTGTTTTCTTATTCAAATAGAAAAATATATTTGTATTCTTATACCTAATGTATTTATTCGAACACGAATCATCACTTTCAAATTTGAATCACGAATTGAATAAAAATTATTCGATTCATTTATAACCCTACCCTCAGGCCTCAACCAAGAGGTAAAGAGGGTGATGTTCACCCCGCCCTTCATTGTTTGTTGCATACTATTATATTCGATTTGAACAATATTCAAATGGAAAATTATCCTAAATAGGACTAAAAGTGTTTGTATATTTCAAAATAGGACTCATGTTTTTATTTCCAAAATAGGAATTATTACCAGACTTTAAACATGACGTATATATATTAATGTTATAATTCTTGTTGACGTACTTATATTAATGTTTATTCTGAAGAAGTGACTTGTAGACACATTTTGATTGACTAGTATTTCACCGGTGCGTTGCACGGGATGTAATATGAAGATATTATAACTGATAGAGAAATGATCTTGTCCAGCAACTTTCTGTCCGAATAGTGTCCGAACATGGTTATTTGGGGCACTTCCCGGTGGAATTTTTTGATGAAATGTTTTTAGCATGTTCCTCATCAAGTCTAGTTTGTCCATACCAAATTTCAGCTCAAAATTTGATCGGGAAGGCAGTCAAATCATTTTTTTAAGTTGACTGCGCCAAAATATACATATAAAAACGCAGTCAACTTCAAAAAATGATTTGAATGTCTTCCCGATCGAATTCTGAGGTGAAATTTGGTATAGACAAACTAGACTTGGTGAGGAACATGATAAAAAAAATTCATCAAAAAATTCCACCGGGAAGGGCCCCAAATGGCCATGTTTGGACGGAGGCTCCTGCCCGAACGTGGGGACCTGAAGATTTCCGATAACTTATAATATACTAAAGTAATTACACCTTATATTATTGTATTAAACGAATGAGGAAAAAAACGTAAATATGTAACTAATACAAATATTAAAAGTTAAATATACGAAACATTAGAAATTATTGAAGACCACCTTGTAGACAGCGTTCTTTAAAGTTTTTTTCCTTTGTTTTTCTCATCATCGAGTATCACGAACTTCTCTCCTTATATGTATTTCCCAAGGTTCCTATTCTTATCGGGCTATAATTATGACTCTTTTTAGTAAACACGATTGTTATTATTTTTTGTAATTTGAAAATACACTTTGTCTTATATCGTAAGATATGAAAGAAAACATGGATTATGAATGACCATCTTTAAAATTTTTTATAGGGTTCTTATTTAAAATGACCAGTTTAGAATTGCAATGTATTTTGTTTCTGTATATAGGGTTTGGATTCAAACTATGACCATCTTTAGATCTTTTTATAGGGTTTGCATTCAGTCAAAGCATGATTATTTTTACAATGACTATTTATTTGGTTTGTACCTAAATAATTAATTATGTACATAATATGAAGTATATAGTACTCCCTGTCTCTTTATCTTTGTCCCATTAATCTTTTTGTTTGTCCCACTAAATTTGTCTCATATCATATTTGCTAATTTTGGAGTGATTACAATTCATTCTTACTTTATTCACATTTTACCAATTTCATAATACATATCAAACAATTCCGCTTCTTTAAATAATCGCACCACCCTTCTTGTCCCAAACTTAGGGGGTAGAGGTAGTAATATTCATCACAATTTAACAACTCTTGTCTGGTTGATGTTTAAGCTTTGAACTTCAACTCTTAATAAGAATGGTGACATACCCAATTACCAATTTTCATGAGTAGAAGTGCAAATTGAAGATACAAAAGTAGGAAAATGTATTGAGCAACTATAATACAATGGATGGCAACTATGTGAAAAAAGATGACTCCTTTAGTCCTTTTTTTTTTTAAACAGACTCCTTTAGTCCTTTAACAATGATTTTGCCTATTATAGGTAGGAAAATGAATTGAGCAACTATGCATCATCTCAAGGATAATGCTCTTATCTATTGATTGATGATGATCCATTCAAACCTGCAAAAAAAATGAATTATTTTTTTATTTACTATTTTTTATGAAAAGCAAATAAGGCAGAAGGTATTAGTACTACCTTTTAAGAGTCTGCTCCCATTGGAGTTGAAAAGACAATATTTGTGCTAAGTGGATTCAGCATGGCCATATGAAATAATAAAGCTTTAGAAAATCTGACATGGAAGCTTAGTCCTTTGGAAATAATAGATGCACAAGTAGCTAGAAACACACACAAAATGAAACCATGCCGACATGCCATCAGGACAAAAGATCTGCACAGAGTTTGATGAATTATTGACTAAGATTTGTTTGAATCTTTAAAAAGATTAAAATAAGAGGTCACTTTGGCTGAGATTTGTTGGCTTTACACTCCAACACCAGGTTTAAAAACACCAGGTTTAAAAGGTTAAAATAAGAGGCCACTCTAAAGTATCACATGCTTTTGAAACATATGATATAACAAATCTTTAATCCATTATGAAAAAACAAATTTTGAAAATATCACTTAATCTGATAACATAAATTGTATATGACAATATGTCAATTTGCAAATGTGAATTTGTATGCTTGTAGTCGTGGTTATTAATTATCTGAATCAAAATTCTATAAAACCTAACAAAATAAAAACAACTTAGTGTCTCTATAATACCAAGATAAAAACAGGAAACCAATAGTGCATCTGTTCTTCCAAAATAGTAAATCTGAAAGCATATCACTGGTAAAACACGATATCGTCAGCTTTGTTCTCATAACATAATCATCTAACGAAGCAACTTACTTCATCATTAATTGCTTCTTATTACTGGACAAAGGGGTAAATGAGAGAGAGATAAATTTAGCACATGATATTTGATGATTATAGATTTCAAAAGCCTTTCTCTGCATGAAACGTGGGTAGCTATAATAATTCTTATTATACATGAAAGAGACAAATTCAGTCTCAAATTAGTACAATAGTTATACCTTCCTTTTTGCCATTGAGGATGAGCCAAAATCTGGCATTTTTGTGAAGTGCTCCTTATATACAAACATCAATATGTGTATGAATATATGATAGCTTTTTGGCAGTTTGTCAATTTTGAGCAACCATTCTCTTTTGATGATATTTTAAGTAGAAATTGAGAGAACTCAGTAGATGTTTTATCTGTAACTCTCTTTTGATAATATTTAAAGTAGAAAATGAGAGAACTCAGTAGATGTTTTATCTGTAACTAACCTAGAGTTAGTAAAAGAAAAGATCAGTCAAGAAAATAAGGAATTCATAAAGCAAAAGTTAAACCAACCTTATTGCTTCAGCTACTTGTGTTAGTCACAAACTCAAAAAAGTTAAAAACAAAATGAGTCCAGCTTATACTTGTAGACACATTTTGATTGAATTATACCATATACTACGTATGTGTTATGAATTAAAAAAGGGAACAAATGACCAACTATACTTTAAAATTTTAATTACTTCGATAAATTTAACTATTAATTCTTTTCGAATTCAAATATACGAATTAGATTCGAATCTACCTGAATGGAACAAATGAAGCGAATACAAATATTAAATGACTTAAACGAATAATAATAATAATAATAATAATAATAATAATAATAATAATAATAATAATAATAATAATAATAATAATAATAATAATAATAATAATAATAATAATAATAATAATGTCAAATATACAATTCGATTCATTTACAATCCCGTCTGGGAATTGGAACCATAAAACTTGGAAAACCGATCTAAACCGAATCGATTTTTCGGGTCGGTTCTTATAATTTTGGACTTCTGTTTTTTGATTCTGTTCATGTAGTAGTTAATCGCTTCAGTTCCGGTTCGGTTCCAATTCGGTTCCGGTTCCTGGGCAAGAACCAAACTTCTTATACATTTCATGAGTAATCTTCATTTGGGGTGCTTCTGCGGGGAATTTTTTGATGGAATTTTGTGAGCTTGTTATTCATGAAGTGTAGATTATGTTCACCAAATTTCATTTCAAAATTCAATCCGGAAAATTTTAAGTAAATTATTGAAAAACATTACATCATTATGAATATATATAAACGCAATGTTTTTCACTACTTTATTTAACTCACTTCTCAATTGAATCTTAAGCTGAAATTTGATAAATGTAACCTACACTTCATGTAGAACATACTCACAAAAATCTCATCAAAAAAATCTACTCGGAAAAACTTCAAACGGAGGTGTCCAGGCGGCGTTCATGTCAGAAAATTGTAGTAGGAATATTTATCTGGCATAGTATACCTTATATATTGTGCATTAGGCCAATCTAAATAGTTGTTATTTTACTACTTTAGTCTACTTATATATTTATTACGTTGTTATTTGTTCATAGTAAATTACTAATATTACGGATCAATTTATTCCTACGTGCTTTTTACATGTCCTACTTTTCTTTTTGGGTTGTCCCAAAATAATGTCTTCTTTCCTTTTTTGGAAAGAAATATGTGGTCTACACCATTTCACTTTATTATACTCAAACGTCAACCAGAACATTTACTTTTTCAATCACTTCATTAATAATCGTGTCAAAGTTAAACTAAGACACACAAAATGGGATGGAGGTAGTATTATTTTGGGTTTCAACTACCTCCTATAGGTTGTGTGCCTTGGGACTATACAATTTTGTTGCTTGACAGTTGATGCATATTTTAAACTTCTATATTTTTGTTATGTTTAAATTTAATGTTTATACTTGGATATTTTTGTGATATTTGAACATTGGAATATCATGTATGTATAATATGGTCATAATTTCGATAATTATTTTCATGATTTGAAATTTGATTCTTTTATGTAACTGAAATAGTGAAATGTGTTCATTTTAGGAAGATAATAAATTTTTATAAGGAACCACAAAAGGTAAGAACCGAACCGAACTTAACTAACCGAACCAAAATGAACAAATATATTTTTTACTGGAATCTAATCAAATTTAATTCCTACAATTTTTAATACGGTTACAAAATAGCTCTTCATGAGGATGTGCAAATTAGATTGAGAATCTCAATAATGTTCGAGCAACTTCCAATTTTAATTTCTTAAAAGTCAATATTATATGGGGTTAGGTCATGAATATTACTAATTAAAAGTGCTTGGACAAATATAAGAACTCTTTCAATAATTTCCAATAATGAGACCGTCCACCTGATCTTGGGATGGAATTATCAAATATGCCCTCCCTAATAAATTAATACGCCACATTCGGTAAACTAATGGGCCAGTGCAAATGTTTTCCATATTTCACTCTTTGTTTCCCACTGTCCCAGTGGGCCAGTGCAAATGTTTTAGGCAGGTAAGGGCAAGTGAGGTGTACTATTTAGTAGTGCATAAACACAACATTTTAGAATGATTTTACATTATGTTTATTTAGCTTTTGTACAATTACGGTGTAATCTTTATCTTCTAAAGGTAAAGTAGAATTAGAAGATATTAAGACATTTTGATATGTAAGCAAAAACATGATGAAAAGAAGAGGAAGGAGCTTGAGAGCATAAGGAAGGAGCATTGGAGACAAGAGGAAGCTTCATGGAGAACAAAGAAATGTGAAAAATCGGATATGATTTGACCCGGAGATCATAAGAGATCAAATAAAGCAAGTGAACATGGGAAAATCAGATTATGTCTTAGACCCAACCACCTCACTTCTCCTATAAAAACACCCCTTTCCTTCCTATTTTAAATACCAATTTAATCCCCTCTTTCATATACACTTTATTCTTGTAATTTAGGTAGTCTTTCCATCTTGGTTTTGCTACTTTGAAGCTTAATGAATAGTAAGTTGTGAGTTATTTTCTTTAATCTTCTTCCTTGAATATTAATTTTTCCCTTAATACTATCTCTATATTAATTTTGGGGAGTGTTACTAAGATGACAATTAGTTAACATCTCGACATTAGTTAGAGTAGTATTTATTTTCTTCATCTATATTAATGTTGGGGAGTGTTACTAAAATGACAATTAGTTAACATCTCGACATTAGTTATAGTGGGATTTATATCTTTTTTAATATTCTTCCTTGAATATTAATTAATTCCTATTCATATTTCATTTTAATATTTTGAGCATTAATTATTACTAGAATCGATCGACGAATACGCTTGTTAATCGTTCGATCTTTTCACGGTAGTAAACTTGGATTATTAATGCATGCGTCTCATGGTTAATAATCTAAGGGGAATTAATTATATTGATTAAACCAATAAACCGCTTGTGTTGAGGTTATCAATTTCAATCGTTTTCATCTTGAATTTATTGCTACTATCGAGTAAATATACGGCGCGTGTTCTATATTAATTCGGTAGTAAGTTTTATTAATGAACGTGTCTCGTTATTAATAACTACCCTCGATGAACTGAATATACTTCTCGATTGAGTATTCGAGAGGAAGATAGTTAAAGATATAACCAGGATCGACGAACATTTCATTAAGTGGATAAAAGCAAAACCAAGACTAATTACCTTTGATATTTTATTTGACTCATTTAAGTATTTTATTTGCTTTCTCAATTATCAAAATATCCAATTCCCCTCCCGTTTACTTTTATTTATTACGCTAACACATACGCGAAAAGCTCCTTTCCCTGTGGATACGAACTCTACTACGCGATACTACGATATTAGCCCTTAGTAGTGAATTTAATTTGAGGCACACTATGACAAAGTGCTCGTCAGCAAGTCCGAGTGGGCCACTTTATACGCTTCTCTCCAATTAAATTTATTGATGATAGTAATTAATTGATCCGATCAGTTACAATTGTACGTCCAAATAGTTATAGTTACCTATATGACCAGTAGCAATTATTTGCCATCAGTTACACTTATCGGCCCGACCAATTATAGTTATGTGCTGTCAGTTACAGTTACATGTAGTTACAATTATCCGATTCGCCAGTGACAGTTACATGACCCGTCAGTTACAATTACATGACCCACCCGTATAATTACCCGATTCGCCAGTTACAAATACATGACCCGATAGTTACATTTACCCGATTCGTCAGTTACAGTTACCCAACCCGTCCAGTTACAGGTACCCGATTCATCAGTTACCCGACCCGTCCAGTTACAGTTACCCGACCCATTCAGTTATAGTTACCCTGACACGTCCAGTTACAGTTATCTGACCTGTCCAGTTACAGTTACCTGACCCGTCCAGTTACAATTACCTGACCTGTCAAGTTACAGTTACCCGTGCAGTTACAGTTACTCGACCAGTACCATTACAGTTACCCGACCCGTTCAGTTACAGTTACCCGACCTGTCCAGTTACAGTTATCTAACTCAAACATTAAATTACCCGACTCAACACGACCAGTAACCAGACTCAACGAATTGAAGTACTCCCTCCGTAACATTTATATCTTCCCACTTTCCTTTTTTGGATGTAACATTCATATCTTCCCATTTCATAATCTTCCAATCATACCCTCAATAATTTTAAAAATAATACACTATTACACCTACTTTTTTTGGATTTATCCTTCATTCCAACACATTATTTCACTATCTTCTCATCATACCCTCAATAATTTATATCATTTTTCACTATTATTAATCGACCTACTTTTCAAATGGGAACATATATATGTCAAGAGGGGGTATTACATTTGGGAGGGACGTTGTACACTGTACAGTGCCAAACTTTTACACAAGTCAAAACTCAAAATCATGAGGCTGAGTAAAGTACCTTCTACGTGCGTGGATCCGTGAGGAAACAAAAACCTCAGGCTCTTCCCCAAAGCTTCAATTCTGAGACAGAGGGAGAGAGAACCGTTATAGATCTAGTATAGAGAAGCTAGAGCGAGCTGGCCCGTTGATTGGAAGAGAATGGGATGCTCTATCTCGGGGCTTAACGCTCTGTACGATGCTGTCAATGGCGGAGGTGACGTCTGGATCAATGACAATCGCTTCCGGGTCCTTCGCCAGCTCGGCGAGGGTGGATTTGCTTACGTCTACCTCATCAAGGAGATCCTCTCCGATCCGACCAATCCCGGCGTTTCCAAGAAATTCAAGGACCCTTCTCATGCCTCTGGTTCGTCTTATTTTCATCGGTTTTTGTTATCTAATTCTAGCTACCAATCTCCCGTTTAAATCGATGCTAAATTAATTGATTTTCATTTCTTTTTTCTTCTGATCCGGGAGATGGGGTTGCTTCTGAATTCTTATTTGGGATTTGTGATTAAGGTTATTAAGCTGCGTTCGTTGTACTGCTGTTGAATTATTTCTCAGTTATTGATTGGCTGATAAGTCTCAATTCGATTAAGTTAGAAAAAGGTTCGGTAGTATCACACGAGTAGTGTTCTAATTGTTGCTGAAAGTATGTGTTGATAGCCCTAAGCTTAGATCCGAGCAATGTCAGATGGGGAGATCTAATAGTGGCGTGACACTGTCCTTTCATTTTTGCTCGGAGGACTAAAGCACACGTAAATGAAATGATGAATTTGACAACTTCATCCTAAAATTTGGTATAAATTCCATGCTTATATGGATATGTTTCTCTCAGATCGTGAAAAGTGAAAAGTATTCAATCTTGATAGTTGATATAATGAAATTGGCTGCAATGCTTTATGTGGTATTCCATCTTGTACTGCAATTGTCACCTTTGAAATCTTTGATGTTTATGGTGTTACTAATGAACGTTCAGATAGCAGCAATACTATCTTCTTCTAAATATCTTTTTTTGTTTACTTTTTCTGTTGAGTAGACAATGGTACCTATGCAATGAAGAAGGTTCTCATTCAAAATAGTGAACAGTTGGATTTGGTGAAGGAAGAGATCCGCGTCTCATCACTGTTTAGCCATCCCAATCTGCTTCCTCTTCTTGATCATGCTATTATAGCTGTCAAGGTAAAATCTCTGTAGAACTTTTATATGTTCAATACCGATATATTTTAACATGACACATACAATATTTAAGAAGCATGTGCATGGACTCGATCTCCATTTGCTTTTTGTACAATATGTGTTCTATTGTCATTCTGCTTTAATGAAATAATAACGTATTATGTTTCACTTAGGCTTCCGAAGGCCAGTCTTGGAAGCATGAAGCATACTTATTATTTCCTGTCCACTTGGATGGAACCTTGCTGGACAATGCCACAACTATGAAAGCAAAGAAGGAGTCCTTTTCCACCTCAGACGTTCTTCAAATATTTCGTCAGGTCAACATATTACACACCATGAGTTGATGATATTGATTATACTAGCCTATTACATACTTCCTCCATCCAATTGTATGGGTCACACTTGCTTTTTACACGACTATTATGGAAACAAATCATATTTCATTGTTATCCTAATTTACCCTTAAATATCTGGTTAATTTTTGTGAGCACTTGTGTTAATAGGTTAAAATTTTAAATCAATAAAGGATAAGTTGGAAGAAGTAAAAAGTTAGTGAAGTCCATAAAAGGACAGTTGACATAGTTGTACCCTTGTTGGAAAAAGGCTTATAAAAGGAAAACGAGGCTTATAAACGGTACATAGGGAGTACTATTATTAGGGTAAATTGCAATTTGTTTCCTTAGTTATTCTATTGGTGTTGACTTAGTCCTTGAGGTATCCAAGGCTTAAATTTCCCTTTTAAATATAATTGAAGTAAATATTTTGGGACTAAGGCTTGGATGATGTTGTTGGTGTAAATATAATTGAAGTAGTTACATTAATCCTTCCTTCACGCATTGAGCATGAATAAAACATATAGCTAACTCGATCACAAATAAGGACTGAGTAACCAAAATAGTTACTTCCCATTATAATTATTATTATTAAAATAAAATCTGGAGGAGTTAAGTTGGTTATATCCTTGTATGTGCCATGTTGAAAGAAGAGTTTGCATGCAGCTCTGTGCAGGACTCAGGCATATGCACAATTTTGAACCACCATATGCCCATAATGATGTAAAACCTGGCAATGTCCTATTGACACATAGAAAAGGGCAGCCACCTCTTGCTATATTAATGGACTTCGGAAGTGCCCGTCCGGCAAGGAAGCAAATACGGTCTCGCTCAGAGGCTTTACAACTGCAGGTACTTCTATTACTTGTCTATAATATTACATCTATGGTGTCAATACTTGAATACAGAGCATAATTTCCTGGTTGTTCAATAACTCAATGTCATACAAGTTGGCATGTCACATTATACCATTGGTAATCATTTAGCTTTATATGTTTTCTGAACTGCTTCAATTATTTTCTGGGTGTTGGTTTTGGAGGAATGGGCATCTGAGCATGTTTCAGCACCTTACAGAGCTCCTGAATTATGGGATTGCCCAAGCCATGCTGATATTGATGAGAGAACTGATATCTGGTCATTGGGGTGTACTTTATACGCAATAATGTAAGCCCACCTAGTCTTTTGTTTTAGTTGAATCATTTTTAATCACATATCTTTCAGTTCAGTATGTGATGAGAACAGAGATACAAAAGAGTTGTTGCTTAACCTTGTGGCTCTTATCTATTACAGGTATGGAGTGTCTCCCTTTGAGTATGCACTTGGGGAGTCTGGTGGAAGTCTACAGTTGGCCATTGTAAATGTTCAGGTGAAGTGGCCAACAGGGCCTTCTGATCCTAAATATCCGGACGCCCTTCACCAATTTGTGAAATGGATGCTTCAGCCTCAAGCAACAGTTCGTCCCAGAATCGATGATATTGTTATTCATGTTGATAAGTTGATCTCAAAGTTCTCTGTTGAGACTTGAAAGAGGGGTGTGGAGTCGACCTGAAGAGACTCTGCTTTTAGTTGGTTCCCAGGTTACATTGCTAAAATATATGTAGTATATGCGATAAAGAAAGCATAGTTCGTCGGTTGTTAGGGGGACACAACATACTGGAAAGAGGGTTTCACATATTTTATATTTGTTTTAATTTATTGAATGGTCAATTACTTGTATTTATTCTGCTGTGATAAATGAGTGCCTGAACTTCCATGAGGACTCAGCCTAGGTAGTTAAAAAGCCAACTGGAGGTAATATTTAAATTTCTCTATCATGTCCCTTGTGAGACTAAGGCTTCGATGTTGTTGGTTTCGCCGTGTCGTCCCTTCTCTCACCATCCTTTTTTTTTTAAGTTGTACACTAGTACATGATTTTTTTTCCTTTTTCTTTTTTTCTTTTTTACTCCAGGGTCTTCTCTCACCATCCTTTGTTCTCCCTTGTCCCTCCTCAAAGCCAAGGCTATATGAGTGAGTTTCTTAGACACAGCCCAAAACTCAAGGAAAACAAACCCTGGTTCACCCCAAGGTAAAGGTAGTGAGTTTCTTACACACATTGATGCACGAGTGATCAAATGTCTGCTTATTCGTATGATCACTGATCCAGACCTTTGAAAGAATATCTCTCTCTATGCAAATAAGGATAAGGCTTTGCTTTCTTTGGGCAGTAGTGTTTCGACTGAATTACTGAAACACACTGTCTTAGTTGAAATGCTTATAAACGAAATGAAATCTCTAACTTCATAGATCACAAGTCGTGAGATATTCTTGTGCATGGAAATGAAATATGCACTATGACTGCTATGAAATATCCATCTACTCGTTACCCCCACAAAGCCAGAACTAGGGTGAATTATAATAATAATTATTATGATAATAGTAATAATCCTTTAAAAAAACAGTAATAATAATAATAATAATAATAATTTCCCGTAGTCTGAATTATAGTAATAATTCTTTGGGCTGTACACCCCAAATTCCCAATACTCTGAAGTTGTGATGTGGAACCTCTGGCATATCCTTCCATGACATTTCCTCTCACAGTAGACCAGACCAGACTCGGATATTTATAAAATACACAGAAATTAGACATTTGCTAGACCAGACTAGACCATCAAATTTCAATCCAAATAAAACATCCTAATTCAAAAATGTAGGTGATCCCAAATTGAACTAGAGTAGTGTGGACCGGCTCCAGGCTTCATACGACGGTTTAGGTTAGGAGGCATGCTAGGTTCCGACTCAATCTAAATTTTGAAAAATACACTGATTTTCTAGAAATTTTATGCCAAAACAAAAAATATTCGTTTTATCAGTTCAGCCAACTTTATCCCCTAGTTATGCCACTGTGTTCAAATGTGTGGTAACCTATGTAGCACCGATAACGGTACGCGGAAACGCGAAAACGCGGAAATGGGTACGAGGATACGTCAAAACAAAAAAAAAAATAGGATACGGATACGGGGTCATATTTATAAATATTAAAAGTTATGGGGGTGTATTTACAAATATTAAAAGTTATAGGGGTCTATATATAAATATTAAAAATAGATTTTTGTGATATATATATATACACACACACACACACACATAATATCCTATGATGTCTACCCATTCATTGCATTGAAGCATTTTCCTTTTTCAAGATACTTAGTAATAAATTCATAATATTTCTCATATACACTAGTGCATCTCGAAATATAAATGTAGTCAATAAGTCATTAATTTAAAATGAGAAATAAGTCAAACAACTATATTCTTGAAATTAAAAGTGCAAGTACCCAATTCCGAGTATGGGTTAATGACTTAATTAATTCGGATATAGCCATATAGGCCCATTATTTGATTACCAAGTAAAATGTAGTTTTAGATTTTCATTTTTTTTTAAGAATTTTATTAAGTAAATTTTGGGATTTTTTTTTTAAAGTTGATACGGGTATCCGTCAGGATACAAGTATCCGCGGAAACTTTCAAAAAATTACAAAAAAAAAAAATGGAAACTTTTAAAAATTGCAGATACGGTCCGGGAACGTACGGTACGGGTATCCTAGAGTATCGGATACGAGAACGTATCATACGCCGATACGCTACTCTAGGGAAGTATCCGTCTTTCATAGGTGGTAACTAATACAAGTAGAATTAACTTAAAATTAGTGTGTTTATCCTCATTAGTTGTGAATGTAACAAACAATAAGTTGTTAACTCACATACCAGACGGCTGATAGTGCCCAGTAACTCGTTTTTTGATCGAACTCAGATGGTATACCAAGTCTAAGACCCACAAGTAATGTGATTATTCGGTGATCACTCATTAATTAAATAACATAGTGATGGGAATGTGTTTCAGTACCAGATGACTTGTATAATCATATAATATAGAGGTGACAACTCCGGTACCCATTAAAAAAATGGGGTACCGTACCTATCATGCATTTGATTGATCCAAATCATTATATCCTTTTTAATTTAGATTTAAATAATTCAACTGCATCATTCTGATTGGTCCATGTAGGCAAAGGTATGATACCTTATGCGTACCATAGAATCTATCTCATATAAAATGGTAGATAAAAGAAAGAAAAGTCCCCAATAGTTTTTTTTGAGTATTTGTTTGTAGTCGTATCACTTTTGATACAATGCATATTAGAAACACTAGTTAATTTATCGCGCGATGCGCGAGAGTATAATGCCCAATTTTAAGTGTCGTATAGATCTTAATTCTTTTATAATACATCGTATGAGTGTTGAGTGTGTTACAATGACACATTTAAGAGTCACCAAAAGGATAGTAAAAGCATATTCGGATGGGAAACTATTTTCTAAACATCTCTTCCTACATAACTTGAAGAGGTGCTTTTGTTAAAATAGTTATATCAAATAAAGTGATGTCTTGCCGTCATGGTTGTTAATACCTCAATCGCATACTTTGTTCCTGTATTTTATAAGATATAAGATTTTATAGTATGATCGGTTAATTATTCCCATTTTCGATAACAAATAGTCATATCTTGTTGCTTCTTAAAAAATCACGTTCAGACATAGTTACAAAATTGAAAGATTGACAATAATACGTAGGATTTATTTGTTGAATGCTCTATAATATCTCCTTGTTCTATTCTAGCTCACAACCTATGAAGCATGGAATTTATCTGGAGGAGTACATTTCCGTTTCAGAAACTCTACCAATACTTCTTGGAAACTCTTTCAAAAGTTATTATTCTACCAAAAGATGGTGTTTCTCATTTTCACGTTTCACGTTCATTGTGTTTCTTACTTTTCTATGCAACATAGATAGCTCACAAGCAGAGGAAGAAACTTTATTTTATTAGTTATATTAGAATACAAATGCCAAAACCTCTGTGCCCTCTAGGGCTGGGTCCGAAAAACCGAAAACTGAAAACCGAATCAAATTAAATCGAACCGCAGCCAAATAAAACCGAACCGCTAAGAAACCGAAACCGAACCGAACCGAACCGAACAAACCGAACTATTTAAAATATGAAATTTATATGTTAATTGTTAAATATTAATTCTAATTAATCTTAAATCATCAATAGTCTTTGGTTTTCTTGTGTTAGAGAAATAATGTTTGTATTATGTTTAATTTAATTTAGTTTATAAATTCATTTACACATTCATTGTCTGTAATAATGTAGCTATATTGAATGATGATAATATGTGTTTACTAGTTATTAGTAGTAATTAACTTTTATTTTTAGATAACTTAAAGATTTTGTATTGATAAAACAATAAGTATTCATCTCAACTATATCACATATAACGTATATATTCATGAACTTTTTTCGAACTACTCACAAACAAATTAAATCAATAATATATACAGTTTTATCTATCTCGCATACTCATATAATTCAAGACATATTTATCTCTTCTCATTTTTATTTTATTTGTTATTGTATTGTGCTTGCATTCTTTATATAATATGTTTGATCCCTCTAAGTATTATATCAATTTTAAATCAAGTGAAAAAATTTGGTAAAAAACCGAAAAAACCCAAACCGAACCGAAGCAAACCGAACCAATCAAACCGTGGTTCCAAGTTTTGGAGTGTAAAACTGAACCGAACCGAACTTTTTACTTCGATTCTATATTTGGTTTTAGGTCAAAACCGAACCGCAAGAACCGAACCCACTCCTAGTGCCCTCAGACCCTTCTGACCTCTTGGCCCAAGGGCAGACTTCCAGTAGTCTATCGGAAGCCTAGCCGTGTTTCCCATCCTAGATCGTTGCCGTATTATTGAACCAATACTCCCACAGTACAGTTAGTAAAGTGATTCCGCCAATTAAGTGACTCATAAAAAGCTTAATACTATGTGCTTTAGAGTTTGAGAAAGATGGAATGTTTATTAATATTGTTATGTTTTTTAGCTGAAAAAAGCATTGGAGTACTATTGAACCGATAGCTCGTAGATCACTGAGGTATTATTGAATCAATACCCAACAATTAGTGAAGTGGTTATCACCATTTAAGTCTTTGCAATATTATAAGAGTGAATATTGTCAGGGGTATAGCAGTAATAGAAAAAGTGTTGGCGTCTCTTGGTGCACACAATTATTGTACACCATGTATGTTATTCATTCTTAGTGTATGTGTGAGTGATTTCCTCTTTTGTTACTTCCCCTTTCAACTTCCTTAGAATTGAGTTATTCTTTAGTATCCATTTCTTTTATTTCCTTCTCACCATTGCCCTTTCACATCACTTTCTTCCCCTTAGCACCTCTTTCGTTACCCTTTAAACGGCATTTAGACCCTCAACGGCTGCAGACCTACCGATTATAACCAATTTGGCTGATTCTGTTGATTTATGAAAAAATTATATTTACAATATACTTTATTAATTAAATAAAGAAAAAATTATACGAAAAATAGAAAAAATGATCATCTACAATAACTTCAGCCAATACAGGCATAAAAGCAACTCAAACCTTACTTTTTTTTATTATTACACAATTTAGTGCGTGAAATCAAAAGTCACGTGTTTAGTGAAAAAGCTGTTTGATAAGCATGATAAACCGAAAAACAAGGTCACCATTCGAGCTCTTAGACTTTAATTCCAAACTATCTTTCTATGTCTCGTAATAAATTTTGAGAAAACATATTGATCTAAGAAATTTATCGGCTAGTCAGTGGTCCTAATTAAGAATATACTACGTATAAAGTATGTACAAACCTTACAGGTTAGTATTGTGATCATATGTGGCATATCTAGAAAGAAACGCATGACATAACATTTCTTCCGTATATAAAAGTTCCCTACACTTTCCCTTTTGGGCTGTATTTAAAAATTCCATACACTTTCCCTTTTTGGTATGTTTTTCCTTTAAAAATACTCAATTACCCTTGCTTTTTCTACTTTTTATCTCCTCTTTCCTACTTTTTCGCCATTTCTCCTACCTTTTTATACTATTCATTACTCCTACTATTTTATCCTAAAATATTGTACCCAAATTAAAGCTAGTGCAGAGATCATTCAAATATGGAGGGGTAGTAACAATGAGATAAAAATCAATTGAAAAATGAAAGGTTGAGATTTCGGGTTCAGAAATAAAGTAACTAAATCAAGCAACTAAAAGTTACTAAATAAAGCATACATTATGAAATCATGGGTTTCATTAAATTATTTGTGTTCATTTGGCTCAATCAAAATATGCTACTATGTAACCATTTGAACACTCAAAAATATTCTGATAGTGATTACATCATGTAAAGGTAAAAGGAGTTAATTTAGTTCCTAAAGCATACGAAAAAATGGCACAACTAACATAATAGAAAATTGTTAATTAATACTCCCTATTTCTTCTATACAATAAAACCCCATCTTTTTTCTGTTCATGCAATCAATCCTATTCTACGTTTTTTGGTTCTTAAAGTGAAATACTCCTTATAAATTAATTTCCAAGTATGGGTGGCAGCCTTTTAATAGCTTAGATATATACGTATGTAATATGTATTATTTCCCTAGCTTTTACTCCATAGTATTACTCGAATGTTGTACGTATGGTTGTGTGGTGGGGTTGGGGGCAGATGAACACTACTCTCAAGTGTCGTAATTTGTTTTTTTTTTTGTGGGGGTATATTACTTGGACTGTAATTTGCCCCAGACCAGACCAGTCCAGACCAGACTAGACCAGTTCAGACCAGACCAGACCAGACCAGACTTGGATAGTTATAAAAATACAAAGAAACCAGACCTTACCAGACCAGACCAGACCAGACCAGACCAGACCAGATCAGACCAGACCAGCAAATTACAGTCCAAGTAAAAACATCTGTAGCAACCTTTTTACTTTTCATTCTTTTTATGAACTGTTCTTTGTTATGCTATTATCTACAAATGACGCATTAATACTCCGTATACAGGGGCTTAACGATTGGATTGTAACGGAAGTCAAGGAGGAAAAGAGAAAAACTATATGGTATAATAATGAGAGCATAATGTACAAGAGTGTTTATGGTATAATAATGAGAGCATAATGTACAAGAGTGTGTTGCTTTGTGTTACACCAACACATTTAATATGACAAAAACACTTTAACCTTCATTGGTGTTTATAATATAATATTGGGATTTTTTCGCAAATAGACAAACAAACGAAAGTAATATCACTTTTGTCACTGTTAAAAATTCTTTTCAAAAATGGATCGATTAACCTTTTTCTTTCAAAAATAGGCTATGTGCATATAAACCCCGTATACTGGAAGTGAGGAATCGTGCGGCCAGTAACAGGGATATTTATTTGAGCAGAAGGTCAGCATGTACGGGTGATGATGCCTGACTCTTCATACATCCACGTTGTTAATTTTTTTTAAAGGACTCATGTTAAATTTATTATACAAACTCAAGAATTACTCAATTACATGGTTTTAAATAGAAAAAGTGTAAATATTTAGTAAAATGTAAAAAGATGAAGGTAATTAGAATATACTCCGTATGGAGTAATCCAAGTATTAAAAATAAGATATAAAAAATTAAGAAATCAAATCATATGGAATAAAAAACTGAGTTTGAAAAATGTTAATCAAGAAATATATAGAAAATTCGACAATACAAAACTCAAAAGTAAGAATAAGAAAAATAATCAAAGAATGCATAGCCCCTTAATTTGTATAAAAAGCACGTATAAAACAATAAAAATATGCAGACCAAATAATTGAAATTTTTATAAAATAAATAAAAATTCAAATTGAAAATACATAATTAGAAAATAAAAAAAATAATCAAAACATGAAAAAAAACTCTGAAATATTTAGAATCTTAAAAAATGGTTAAACTTAAAAAATGGTATTAAAAATATTAAAAATTATGGTACAACATTATAAACTTTTTATGAAACAGTTATTATTTTAGAAACTGAAATATATTAAAAAGTATTAATTTTTTAAATTTGATAAATAATTATATAAATTTGAAAAATGTTTAAAAATCGAATTAAATGCTACAGTACAAAATAAAAATAAATAAATCATTCTTTTCAAAAAAGTAAAAAGAAGAAAATGTATTTAGACTAACAAGATCGAATGGAAAATATAAAACTTAAAAATAAAAATGTGAAAACTGAAAATAAATTCAAAACAAAATTAAACATTGAAACAATTGAAATAATTTAAAAATATAAATTTCTTAATTTTTTTTAAAATAGTTACAAATTTAACAATTCTTATTATATACTTTTGGTGTTTGCTTTTTGTTGCCCATTGTTTCTTTTTGTTTCATTTTGTTTTATAGCTCTGATTTTTTTTTGTTATTTATTGTTTATTTATGTTTCCTCTGATTGGTTTATATTCCCAAATCCAAATTTATTAATTTAAGTGATTGAATATAAATTTATGTACACTTTTTTTTTACTTTAAAGAAGTCTCAAAGATAAATAAACACCTAAATGAAAAAAAAAATCAAGATCAACAAAAACACAAAATAAGTAACACAGTGCAACAAAAAGCAACACGATGAAACAAAAAACAACATAATGCAACAAAAAGCAACACATTCAATGCAACAAAAAGAAACAAAAAACAATAATATAAAAATAGCACACTAATTATGTAATTCAATTTAGTATTTCAATGTATTACATATATCTATTACGGAGTATATAATTTGGCTTTCCTTCACATCACTTCTTTTTATTCATCTTAACACACAATTCTTCAGGGTTGACTATCTTGTCTTCACTTTCCTAGATAATCTTCATTGTATTGTCGAAATCAATGAATCAGAGACCCTTCACCATAATTGAAAAAGACTTCTTAAGCAATCCACGATTTTTGGCGAGTAGGTGAACTAAGAAGTCTTCGTATCAATCCTTGTGTAAGTCCACCAATATTCTGTTCATGCCAAACAATAAAGCATATATTAGTTCAAATAATATGAGTACTCTTTTCTCATGCATGTTTTCTTAATATCTTGATAATACCATATTAGTTTAACACACTAACATGATCAAACAATATAGAAAAAAATTTATGGATCAATTCCACTGGAATATCAATATTGGATATGTTTATTTAACAAGATAGCAATTACCATGGGATGGAGAATAGTTAGTCTATATCTCTCAGCTAATGACACAGCCTCTCACTAAATATAGGAAGATTTACAAAACAATTGAAATGAATAATTTGTTAAATTCAGTAGCAAGTGAGGGAAGCATTGGAATTGAATTTAACTATACATGCAATGTCATATAGTGTTCGTGTCTCTTCACAACATTCATTTCAATTACTCAATTCTTTAGTATTTGGAACACCAATAATATCCAACACTACAACAAAGTTCTCATTTAAAGCTACTTCAACATCCTAGAATGAATAAAGACAAATTAATCATGAAAATGAAAATTATAATGAGCGAGAAAATTTCAAACCAAAATCAGGGAGCAACACTTTTTCATCATCAGACAATGAGGAGTCGGTATGGAGAACCATGCACACAACAAACACATATATCTACCTTTCTACTATAATCAACTCCCTGCTCAAAGTTAGTAGCCAAACTGTTATTTATACTGTATACTATCACCTCCAAAAATGAGTGGATATTACAAATTAAGTGGCCACGTAATAGGTTGGACAATGGCATGAGCTCAGTTTTCATTATAACAGTCACAAAACATCTCACTAATGAATAAAAAAGAACACCTCATGTATTTGATGTATTCAAATATACAGGCACTAAGATTATTTCTGTCAAAATGCACACGAAAAATGTATTTTCTTGATGTTTTTATCTAAAGTAAATTTTAAAACAATGCACACATCCATAACCAAGGGATTTTGTTTCGAAGTCATACCAGTCGATGCATCTCCTGTGAATAGGTTTGAAATCAGGAAGATAATCTGCAAACTCCTTTCCTTTTTTATAAAATAAAATTGGAAGAAGCCTACAAAATTTATCAGGAAAAGAAAACAAAAAGTAATCAACTCTAGGAGATGATTATAATTATTCAATGTTCCTTGACACTAAAACGAAGAGGAAAGTTCAAAATGAGTTAAAACTTACATTTGTTGCATTTGGTGACTTGCAGAAAGCACAGACAGTAAGGGAAGGATCATAATTCCGCAATCTATTTCACTAGCAATCCACACATGACACAGACATATCAGAAACGATGTGCTTTCATATGAAAATTTTCAAATAACTTTCATAGGCATCAACAATCATCTAAATTTTATAACACAGTCAAAATGAATAACTAAATACCGGAGACGATGATATATGGATGTGTTTTTCACTTCTCTCTGGTCTCCCGATCTAGCTTTGGCGGCCGAACATCTCATATTAGCACGGATGCTTGTTGCTTCCATGTGGACCCTTAGAGTAGCCATGATTCCGGTACCTTGAGGACCCGAGACCAGCCGGACAGTGATCGATCGATACTTTCCGATGCCTTTGCAGGACAATTAACAGGATAATAAGGAAATTTCAAATCGAGTGAGGTTGATGGGATGTGTATCGATGACATCGGCGAAGCTACTTCCGTCGATGACCGGAGGAAGAAAGTCAGAAGAGTTCCAGACCAACACCGCCTAGAGCTCGAGAGATAGACTACTGAGGGACGCGGAATAACACAACTCCCTCCTCAGCGTGAAATCAACGAACCCAAATTTTCATTTGTGGGAACATAGGGATTTGGGTTTAGATTTTAATCGATGGATTATTTTTGAAATAAAAAGTTTAAAAGTGAAAAGTGATAAGTTTAAACATGATAAGAAAATAACATGGTGACATAAATGAAATTCGCTAACTAAAAGTGGCCTTAGCGGGATATTTCCACTATAATATTTTAGATATAGATAGTACTACGTATATTACAACATACCATTTGTTGGAGTGCATGAATCGTTACAGATAATCCATATTTGTTGTGTAATTTCATTTGTGGATTTGAAAATTAGGCATTATCAATTTCATAAAATACAAAATATGAATTATGTGATTGAAAATAATATGTTGATTATTGCATTAACTTTTATCAATTTAAGTCTGTATGTATATATATATACATATATATATTTAAAATATTATATATATATAAAAAGGCCAAATATATATATATATATATATATATATATATATATTCGCATTTAAAAAGGCCAAATATATATATATATATATATATATATATATATATATATATATATATATTCGCATTTAATTTAAGCCTACTACAAACTACATAAAAGACACAAGAGTTAAGACTTGATGTATTGATCTCGAAATATTTCATTCGTTCAAGAGGAATTTGTTTTTGATGGGATTAAAATTGTTTGATAGACGAACAATTGGTATTATCCTGATCAAGCAAGATCTAAGAAAACATGAAAAAGTAAGTCATTGGCCGTTAGAGGAAAAGATGAAATCCAATGATTTATTTGATGCTTAGACCTTATCAATAAAAACTCTGCTTTTACAAAGGCGGAGAGTGTAATTATAAGATGCGTAGTTTTCAATCCAGTTGGTTCAATGAATTTAATTAGTCTGGATACTCTCCTACATATAAAGCTTATTGTTTTATTTGTTTTCTCTTCAGTGATGTTGTGCATTCTTTTTTTTAGTGAGTTCTGCATTTGATAATTGGAAACAAGCTAACATGTTTATAATTGATATGAGACATTATAAGAGTTTCTTATGTGTCTTAATTCATCATCTTCATCACCATACGTCATTATAAGAGTGTGACTTGTGCCAACTCCCTAATGAACCAAAGTTAACATGTTGACAAAATCATTGTTAGCACTACAAGACATTGATATGAGACATTACTACTATTATGAATTTTTCAACCGAAATATTGATTTTCAATGGACAAATTTGTAGTTTAATCATTATGCCCAAAGAATTTACTCATTTACATTTTATACACTGATAGAGTATTTAATTCTAGAGAGAAGTGAGAGCTAGAGAGAGAAAGTGAGTAATTATATTTCTCAACTTGGAACCCCCTATAATTAGCCCCATGGGGTCTATTTATAGGTAAAAATGTGGGTTTGGGCTCCTAGCCTTGGGCTTAGGAAGGCCCATTACAATAATCATGCCTCCTTTGGGCGAAATAGGGCCACTAATGGGCTGTGTACAACACTTAGTAAATAAAGTAGAGAGAAGCATTCTGCCCGTACGAAGCCGAGCCGATGCGGTGCCTTTTGGCCGATGCGGTCCCATGGCCGATGCGGTCCATGGGCCGATGCGGTCCCGGGAGTCCATGCGTGCCTCCTGGGCCGGTTTGGTTTCTGGCCGATGCGGACCCACTGGCCGAAGGGGGCCACGTGGGTGTTCTTCTGGCCATCGTTGACTTGAGTATGTGGGCCATGGGGTCCAGGCCCATATACTCTATCAGGAGTCCCCCACTCTCTGAGCTGAGGCGAAGCCGAAGCGAAAGGGAGTATTTGTTCCTTCCTGGCTGGCCGTCGCGAGAGCTTGAGGCGCTTGGTGGCCGAAGAGTATCTGCCTTGATTTTGGATGAAGCGGCTTCTTCTTTTGATGTAGACGTAGCGCGCTTGAGAATCCACAGCCTTGGTGCGGCCGATGCGCTCTCTGTGACGTGTCTTGAGGATGATGCGCTTTCTTTTTTGTAGATGATGTGATGAATTCTGGTGTGGATAAGTTGGCATGCTTTCGCCGTCATCTTGTTGGGGCCGAAGAGCTCGCCATCTATTCTTTTGGCCGTAGCGATGACATATTTTCATGAGATGGAGATGGTTGATTCCATTTACGTAGACGATGCGATGCACGCCTTTGATTTGTCATGTAGCCTAAGCGTTTGATTTGTGGGTTCTTTGCTCTGGTGAGCCGATGCGGTCCTTAGTGCTTTTTGTAATTGGCGGGCCGTAGCGCACCCTTTTTGCATTAAGGCCGTTGCGCTCCCTTTTTGTTTCCTTTCTTGTGGCCGATACAGTCCCCCGGTCCCCCACTCCTTTGGCCGAAGAGTATTTGAGGCACAAGGGAGTTATGATGTTCTCGAGCCGATACGGTACCTCATGCGTTAGTCGTGAGTCCAACCCTTAGGCGAACCTGTCCAAGGTAACCCTGTGGGAGAACCCTTGGACGAAGGCCGCAATGCCAGGGTTATCATCGACGATGCGCGCACAAGCGGCCGTAGCGGTCTATTTAAGGTTCCTTGGGTTGTTGTGAGGACGTCGAGTTTAGGCCGATGCGTTCCTTATTCGGGAGAATGGGCCGGTGCCTGTTCTGGAGCTTTGTAGTAATTGGGCCGTAGCGGTATCCAGCCGATGCCTTGCTTCTTGTGAGGTTGAGTTTGGCCGTAGGGATGCTTGTATGAGTGATTTTGAATCGGTGCCCTTTGATTGGTTGGAGGAGAGGTGGCCGTTGGTGGAGCCAATGGGATGGCGCCACGTGTAGTGACCGTTGGAGGGTCTCTATAAATACCTCCTCACTCCGAAGCCACTTCTTCATTCGTGCCCTGCTGTTTGTCGAATTGCTGCCCAAGTTTTTCTAGAGAGATAAAGTCCCGAGATTTCCCAAGTGTTCGTCGCTTTCTTCAAATCTTCTAAGGTTAGATATTCTTAATTTTCCTTTGATTTCTTCATAATTTGCTCCTTAGGGTGTTAGATCTAGTGTTCTTTAGGAAAGTCACTTTGATCCGAAAACTACCCTTAGGACGTAGCGATAGTTGTTATGCCGTTCCCTGACGGCCGTAGCGTCCCCTCCCCAATTGACTTAACAGCTTCGCTGAACGAATCTGATTGGCCTTTTGACGACGAGGACACATCTCCTGGGGTGGATCTAAGAGTGGTGGAGGCTTTTGAGATTGAGATGGAGAACACTGCGGATTACCGCACCTCTGTGGACGAGGAGCGTCTAAGTGCCGATGCGGGTTCTCAACCCTCTGGTGAGGACGAAGCGAGCTCCGAGCCCCGGCTTCGTGAAGATAATGCGGGTGATGCTTCATCGGCCGCCATCCCTTGTCCACCACCAATTTCGTCTGTTCCGGGTGGCGCGTTGATAACCGCTTTCGCGGCGTTGTAGTAAAACGGAGTCTAACCTTTCGGTTTTTCCCCGAGTATCGTGTCTCTCGAGGAATGGCGGAGGAGCTTCTTGATTTCAAGTCCAGTCACAGGTTATCGCAAATTATTGGAAGCTTTCCAAATTAAAACTTTTGATTGATTTTCTAAACTACTTTTTGGAAAAGAAAGTAAATTAAATTGTGCAAATACTAATGATGGCTCAAAAATAGACTAAAGGAAAAAATATAATATTAAACTTAAATGGATTGGTGCAAATAAGGGCAATGAATTGAGTAATTAGAAATGGATATATTCTTGGACCTAGTAATTAGGGAAATTAAAACTAAAATTGGACTAATAATTTCTTTCCTCATAGACAAGAATAGAAACTATTTTCATTAATTTATCCTATTTCTAGGTGTCATTAATGTGTTCAAAAATGGTTGGCTTGAATTAAATTCTAACCTCATAGACAAGGTAGAAATAATTCTCCGATATTTTAATTAATAAAAATAGCCGAATTCATTAACTAGTTAAACTCATTATTTAAGCAATTGAATTTATCTCTCATAGACAAGATGTAAATCCCTTTCATTAAATTATCCTATTTCTAGGCCTTATTAATGTGCTTGAATATGGTTGGCTTAAATTATTTTCTAATCTCATAGACAAGTTAGAAATAATTTTCCAAGAATTTAATTAATGAATATGGCTAACAATTATTAATTACTATTTCATCATTTCAAACAACTAGTCCAAATTATTAATTTTAATCCCTAATTTTCGGTCAACAAGTCAATCCATATTCCTTTAGTCAATTCATGCCCAAAACAAATCTTTACAAACTAATAAGAGTGAATGAGAGTAAGCCTATTTTAGGTATAGAAAATTTGTTGGTGTCACTCTCTAGCATTATGAAGTTGTAAGTTATGCTTAAGATATTGTACATCTAATGTTTTCTCCCTCCTATCTCTATGACTTCCGTTAATTATAACTCAAGCTCTTATCAATTTCCGTTAATTACTAACGTGAAGATGTTCTGGCCGGATAGAAGAGGAAGAGACATCAAGCGCCCCAACACCGTCCAAGTTTTCGTGAGCTAGGATTAACTTATGCTAATCTGCACGTACATCGAATTGTTCTCTATTCTCTAATAGTAATGTATCACACGTGGTTCGCTTTACCTGCTGTACGTTTCATGTTGTTAATATAACAAAAATGAGGGATGCATGTAGCATTCATTCATCATCATCATGATTACTTTTTTTTTTTTGGTACTCAGGGAGTCTAGGGGAGGGGGGCTGGGGAAGCCTGGAGTAATTAGGGGTGAAGCTTTGTCCATTGAGTTTCAAACCCTTATCTGCATAGCGAGTTACAAACTAGAGACCTCTCACTAGGCACGGTAACCTTACAACCAGCAAGACTGGAATGCTTGGTTTCATGATCACTTCAAATTTATATCAACAAATCAATAATATATACTACCATTGTCCCTTAAAACTTTGCCAAAGTTGACTGACACAAAGTAATAAAGTAAAAATTGTGTGATTGAGGTTTGTGGAAGATGAGAGAGAAATAACAGAAACTACAAAATAATTGATTAAAACGGGAAGTGACAAAGTTTTTTAGGACGTTCCAAAAAAGGAAAGATGACAAAGTTTTAAGGGACGAAGGAGTATCTCACTACATACACTCATGCAGGGGCGGGGTAGGGGGCACCTAAACCCCAAACCATACTAAATTTAATTTCTTTAATTAGTGGTATAAAAAGTTTCATATGAAAATTTGTCCAATAAAATCTGTGCACCAGTCCAACCCAGTGCCCTTGCACACACGGTCACACGTACTCCCCCTCCTCTAGGACATACACTGGTTAGAAAAAACACACCTCAAGTAGTCGATGACTTAAGGAGTTCAACACACACATATATAAATATATAGTTAGGACCTTAGGATCAAATAAAAAGATATGATTTAACACGTGAAATTCATCACACCCACTTTTTATGCGTATTTCTTGCACTTTATATGCAGTGTAATGCATTTTTTGTACGTTTCACCGAAAAACTACTCATTTGAAAAAAGTCACTGCGTGTTTGACTAAATGTGGTGATATATATAATTAAGTGATTTTTTGGGAAAACGTCAAAAAGTTCATTACACTGCACACAAAGTGCAAGGAATATAACTAAAAGTGGATATAAATTAAAGGATTTCATACGTTATAAGCCCTTTTTTATTCGGGTCCCTTGCTCCCATTCCCATCCATAGTTATCATCAAGTTTTGTAATCATGAAATACTATTGAGCTTATGAACACATAAGTGAGAATAAAACCTTCAATATTTATATGCACTCAAATGACATAATACTCAAATGACATAATTTCCTTACAAGTCTTTTTTTTCTTTTTCTTATTCATTCATGTATGTCTTAGCTCTTTAATTCAACATCTCAACAACATAAAGTTAATTGCCATATTAGATAATGGTTTAATGTTCTTTAAAAAATGATCTACTAATTAAATTATATTGGACATTTAACCCATCGCGCAACGCGCGTTTCAAAAAACTAGTTTAGCTAATAAACATCATTTTTTCATTTAACAATACAATGAATAAATTCAACATTAACAAGGAATTAAGCATGTATAATAGCAAAAATTAAACAAAAATAATATTCTTCCAAAATAAACTTGTAGAACTAAAATATCACCTTCTGGAATTTTTCCTGAATTTTATAACCTAAAATCCAATTTTAACAACTAATTGATAATTTTCCCAATATTAACTAGAAAATACAAAAAAAGCAACTACAAATATTCTAAATTCGTTCTAAATTTTATATTGAATACTAGGAGTGATATTACTGTGAATTTAACTGGAATTAGGACAGAAACTAATTTTTTTTCTTTTTTGAGTATTTAATTTAATTTATGCAATAATAACCACTAAATGCCGGAATTAATTAAAATTTACTTCTACTTCATAAAAATTAACTTTGTTTTGATAAATAACTACCTTGAGGCTAGTAAACAACTATATAATTAATTGGAATGGATTTAATGTCAACAACTATTTTATTCAAATTTAAGACGAAAATGCGAAATAGTTGAATAATTTTCTGGAAATTTTAGAAGCACAGATAAAAAAAACTAAGTACAGATTCAGATTCTACTCATTGAAAGGATGAAAATACATATAAAGAACTCACAATTTGGAGCTAAAATGAGAAAGATATGAAAGATTGAAGTTGAAGGTGCAACAATGGTGGAAATCCGAGCTTTGAGGAGGAAGAAGACGCCCTTTTTGATCTGATTTGGGCTTGAAATTGGTTTATTGAGTTGGGGATGGAAGAGGGCTTTTATAGCCGGAGATTATTGGAAGGCGGCCAATAAGGCGGCCGCCCTCCGGCCATGGCCGGCAGCCTTCGGTCATTTCTCCGACAAAGCTTCGTGCACGGGTCGATTCCGCCGCAGGCGTCCACGGTAGGCGGCCGCCCTCCTTGGCCGCCTCCCGTCTTGTCTCAGCTACCGGCAGCTCGTAAATCACATCCCACCGCAGGCGGCCACAGAAGGCGGCCGCCCTCCGGCCCCCGTCGGCAGCCTTCCATCATTTTGTCGCCATGCAAAGTGTTAAGTGCTGAAACTGTCAAAAACTCGTAGGCGCCCGGAAAGGCGGCCGCCTGCTCCACCGCCTTACGTCAAATGGAAAAGTTGTCTTCACCAAAGTTGTAGCTCTCTTTCTTGGCTAACTACTGGAATTTGAATCGCATTCATTGGATTTGTAGTTTATGAGATATGGTCAAAACGGTGACCACATGTCACTTTCCATCGCAACTGCAAATGTCTGACTTCTTTGAGCAATATGTCCATTCTACGGTGGTTATTTGGCTCTGTGTTCTTCATAAGAGTTGTAGATCAGGAAGATATCAATGTAATGAAACTCGTATCACGAACGTTGGACAATTATGCGCAAAGTTATGATCACAATACGAACATGTGTCTCTATGCATCGTCCATTTTCATCAAAAGTAGCCATATATGTGACTCCTTCGTGGTTTTGAACTTCCTTGCATGATTTCTTCATCACTTGGACTTTTTTTCATTGAACAATTGGTCAATATATCTTGCAAACTTCCGTATCAATTCATTTGTTGGCAAAAAGTGCCACTTTCTTCACGCAATTGACCCGAAATTTCACAAAACATGTTATGAATGCGATTTTTACCCGATTTCATGAAACTTGAACCAAAATATATAAAATGTGCCTTGTTTTTCTATTTTTCAATCCAGAATCGCTTAAATTTGATAAGAAAAATAAGTACATAAATGGACTTATCAATCTCCTCACACTTAAGCGTTGCTTGTCCTCAAGCGACGAATCAGTTGTAAACACACTCAAAAGGTAAAGTCTAACTGTATTACAATCTAGTTGCTATTTTAAAGAAGTAGAAACAAAAACCTCTTATTTTTATTCTCAATCTTTAAACATTCTAGAAAAATCACCCAAAATACAAGAATTTAAAATTAGTATTACTTAAGAAAAACTATTTATTATGTTAAACCACCAATCAATTCCTTATCCCAAGGTTTTTCATTATTCTAATTTGGACATTCATCTTGTTCACCATTTTTTTTTGTTTTTGCTCTTTTTCACTCTTGTTGGCGGTGTTATCCCATGGTAAATGCATATTTCATTCTCACAGACTGTGATTAACGAATGAAACAGAGCCCCTTTTCGGAGATGGAATTGTCCTATAACAATGAGTTTTGAAGAGGTTTATTAGTAGTAACATGTTTTTTTTTTTGAATAAAATAAATGTCCAATTAAAACAAATTCAACCCTTTACTTTCGCAACCAAAAACCCATAACAATTTCAAGTTTTCAAAAATAATAATAAAAGTAAATTCTTATAATAAGGGTGATTATCTAAGCTATTTATGAGATTGATAACAAATTGAGAAATTAATGTTTCATATAAAAAAATAGTAAAAAGATTGTTCTAAAATAAGGTTTTAGCTTTTGAGTGTAAAACACAACCTCCTCACACTTGAGCTAGACCTCGCCCTCGAGGTCTCTTTTTAAGGCACAAAGTTTTGAAATAAAGGCATTTTTTTTGTTCTTTCCTCACACTTGAGTTTTGAAAAGATTTTGTGAAGAGGAACGATGAAAACAGGAAAAAAAAATCCTTACATCATCCATAGTCAGTTTTTTTTTTTCAAAATCGGGTCAAAGCGTTGAGCTCACTATTTATTTATTGAAGCACAACCTGCAAACACACAAAACAAACAAAGTTATGAAAAACATGGGTTGCCTCCCAAGAAGCGCTTCTTTAACGTCACTAGCTTGACGTTTAAGAGAGAACCATCCGTCATGCAAATCAGCCGTGGAGCACTCATCATCAAGATCTCAACCTTTCCTTCAAGATATGCCGCCAAATGGCGTGGACCTTTAAACTCTCGAGACCACCAGGATGTAACATAGTCATCATAAACTGCATCATGTGAACTTGGAATAACAAATCTGTCACACACCTCTTCAGTAACAACAAGCATCTCAAGCTTGGATGCCTCTGGTGCTTGAAATCGCTCAAGTGGGACCACCATGGTAAGAACATTACGAGTAAAAGTCTTAGGCCCCTCCTTTTGGTTTTCTTCTTCTTCAACTATGGCCTCGGTATTTACATCATAGAATTCAAACTTTGTGTCACTCTCTAAAAGTGCATCCCAACTTCCTTGCTCACTACTCCCACAAATATCATCTAGGCAAACAAGCCCTTGCTTAACACAATTATGCTCATCATCATTAAGGAGAGAATAAAAAAAAGCATCATCGGACATTGTTTCCTTCACATCACAAGTGTCATTAACTATTTCAACAGGTGCTTGGGCTTGTGTAGGATCAAAATCTTCACCAAGGCTATCTTTGTGGCACTCCTTAAATGAGAGGTCAACCATAGATGGTAGGGTAGGTTCCTTGTCACAAGGTATCTCATCATCTATGGTTTCTTCATCAACCTCATTGGGCACTTTCATATGGGGCTCTTGAGAATTAAGTTCTACGAGGATAGGCTCTCTCTCAGTAGCAATGAGAGGCTCAAAAGAAATTGGGGTGAGAAGATTTTCAACCATCTCGCCCATGGTTACCGCAACCTCCTCCTCAGATTTAGCACCTTCCTCGTATGTCTCCTGTTGAACTTTGTGGTCATTGTCATAAATGATTTTTTCAAACAATTCCTTGATACTCTCATCATGAGATGCTAGTTCAATCCTTGTCTTTCTTAAGTCTTCCACAAAATCGAGTAAGGATGATTTTAATTCTTCGAGCTCGTGTTGAGGATAAGCTGAAATTCCAGAGTCATTTTCGAAGGAGTACTCGTTTGTGCTGGTGTAATGATTTTCTATCCTTTCATGGTAATTTTCATGATAATTAAAATCATCATGATAATTACCTTGATAGGCGAAATCATCACAACCTTCAAAGTCTTGCCCTTGGTGGAAATAATTATCTTGAAATTGGTAATCTCCATACCCCAAAGGTGGATTTTCGCACCATTGATTGTTATCCTCATAACCTTGTCCATAGTATCCTTCATTTTGATTATTTTGAAAACATTGTTGTTCATAGTATGGATAGTGATATGGTGGTTGAGAATGAAAGCGTTCACTTGAGTAATCCATGAGGAAATCTCAAGCAAACACATGAGAACAGAACAAAAAGGAAAAAGAAAGTCTCCCTAACTTGAATTCGCCCATGCTAAAATCAAAATCAAGAAATCACCGTGCCATTCCCCGGCAACGGCGCCATTTGATAACCGCTTTCGCGGCGTTGTAATAAAACGGAGTCTAACCTTTCGGTTTTTCCCCGAGTATCGTGTCTCTCGAGGAATGGCGGAGGAGCTTCTTGATTTCAAGTCCAGTCACAGGTTATCGCAAATTATTGGAAGCTTTCCAAATTAAAACTTTTGATTGATTTTCTAAACTACTTTTTGGAAAAGAAAGTAAATTAAATTGTGCAAATACTAATGATGGCTCAAAAATAGACTAAAGGAAAAAATATAATATTAAACTTAAATGGATTGGTGCAAATAAGGGCAATGAATTGAGTAATTAGAAATGGATATATTCTTGGACCTAGTAATTAGGGAAATTAAAACTAAAATTGGACTAATAATTTCTTTCCTCATAGACAAGAATAGAAACTATTTTCATTAATTTATCCTATTTCTAGGTGTCATTAATGTGTTCAAAAATGGTTGGCTTGAATTAAATTCTAACCTCATAGACAAGGTAGAAATAATTCTCCGATATTTTAATTAATAAAAATAGCCGAATTCATTAACTAGTTAAACTCATTATTTAAGCAATTGAATTTATCTCTCATAGACAAGATGTAAATCCCTTTCATTAAATTATCCTATTTCTAGGCCTTATTAATGTGCTTGAATATGGTTGGCTTAAATTATTTTCTAATCTCATAGACAAGTTAGAAATAATTTTCCAAGAATTTAATTAATGAATATGGCTAACAATTATTAATTACTATTTCATCATTTCAAACAACTAGTCCAAATTATTAATTTTAATCCCTAATTTTCGGTCAACAAGTCAATCCATATTCCTTTAGTCAATTCATGCCCAAAACAAATTTAGCTAATAAACATCATTTTTTCATTTAACAATACAATGAATAAATTCAACATTAACAAGGAATTAAGCATGTATAATAGCAAAAATTAAACAAAAATAATATTCTTCCAAAATAAACTTGTAGAACTAAAATATCACCTTCTGGAATTTTTCCTGAATTTTATAACCTAAAATCCAATTTTAACAACTAATTGATAATTTTCCCAATATTAACTAGAAAATACAAAAAAAGCAACTACAAATATTCTAAATTCGTTCTAAATTTTATATTGAATACTAGGAGTGATATTACTGTGAATTTAACTGGAATTAGGACAGAAACTAATTTTTTTTCTTTTTTGAGTATTTAATTTAATTTATGCAATAATAACCACTAAATGCCGGAATTAATTAAAATTTACTTCTACTTCATAAAAATTAACTTTGTTTTGATAAATAACTACCTTGAGGCTAGTAAACAACTATATAATTAATTGGAATGGATTTAATGTCAACAACTATTTTATTCAAATTTAAGACGAAAATGCGAAATAGTTGAATAATTTTCTGGAAATTTTAGAAGCACAGATAAAAAAAACTAAGTACAGATTCAGATTCTACTCATTGAAAGGATGAAAATACATATAAAGAACTCACAATTTGGAGCTAAAATGAGAAAGATATGAAAGATTGAAGTTGAAGGTGCAACAATGGTGGAAATCCGAGCTTTGAGGAGGAAGAAGACGCCCTTTTTGATCTGATTTGGGCTTGAAATTGGTTTATTGAGTTGGGGATGGAAGAGGGCTTTTATAGCCGGAGATTATTGGAAGGCGGCCAATAAGGCGGCCGCCCTCCGGCCATGGCCGGCAGCCTTCGGTCATTTCTCCGACAAAGCTTCGTGCACGGGTCGATTCCGCCGCAGGCGTCCACGGTAGGCGGCCGCCCTCCTTGGCCGCCTCCCGTCTTGTCTCAGCTACCGGCAGCTCGTAAATCACATCCCACCGCAGGCGGCCACAGAAGGCGGCCGCCCTCCGGCCCCCGTCGGCAGCCTTCCATCATTTTGTCGCCATGCAAAATGTTAAGTGCTGAAACTGTCAAAAACTCGTAGGCGCCCGGAAAGGCGGCCGCCTGCTCCACCGCCTTACGTCAAATGGAAAAGTTGTCTTCACCAAAGTTGTAGCTCTCTTTCTTGGCTAACTACTGGAATTTGAATCGCATTCATTGGATTTGTAGTTTATGAGATATGGTCAAAACGGTGACCACATGTCACTTTCCATCGCAACTGCAAATGTCTGACTTCTTTGAGCAATATGTCCATTCTACGGTGGTTATTTGGCTCTGTGTTCTTCATAAGAGTTGTAGATCAGGAAGATATCAATGTAATGAAACTCGTATCACGAACGTTGGACAATTATGCGCAAAGTTATGATCACAATACGAACATGTGTCTCTATGCATCGTCCATTTTCATCAAAAGTAGCCATATATGTGACTCCTTCGTGGTTTTGAACTTCCTTGCATGATTTCTTCATCACTTGGACTTTTTTTCATTGAACAATTGGTCAATATATCTTGCAAACTTCCGTATCAATTCATTTGTTGGCAAAAAGTGCCACTTTCTTCACGCAATTGACCCGAAATTTCACAAAACATGTTATGAATGCGATTTTTACCCGATTTCATGAAACTTGAACCAAAATATATAAAATGTGCCTTGTTTTTCTATTTTTCAATCCAGAATCGCTTAAATTTGATAAGAAAAATAAGTACATAAATGGACTTATCACGCGTCGTCATCTGGGGTGGTGAAGAGACGTACATCGCGTCGTCGGAAAGGTGTATCCGGCGGGCTTTCTCAATTGGATCTGACGAACCTTTATCTTATAAGGCCGGAGAGCACCCAGAGCGAATACCAGGTGGCGCAGTTGTACGTCGGCCCCTATGGAAAGGTGAGGGCGCCGAAGCCGACGGACCACGTCTTGGACCCACCCCCTGGATATTTCGGGGTGTATCCAATGAGTTTTTCCCAAGGCTTGAGGTTTCCGTTGCCTCCTTTTGTAGTCCAATATCTGAAGATGTTGGACCTTCCCCCAGCTCTACTAACGCCGAACAGCTACTCCATTATCGTCGGGTTCCTTATCCGGTGTGATGAGCTTAGGATTGAGCCCACGACGGCGTTGTTTATGAATTTGTACCGGATCGGCCGGGGAAGCCATGAGAACTGTGCTGGCTACGCGGCGCTTCAGCAGTTGCCGAAGAAGAGGTCCTTCATAGATCTCCCTTCGTCCATCCACGGGTGGAAGAGTAAATTCTGCTTTGTGAAGTTGGCCGACGGGGTCTTCTTTCCCTCTCAAGGCCATAATGGGCTTTTTAACTTGCACACTCCGCCGAAGAGCGCTGAGATCGATGCTCAGGTGGAGGCGTTCCTGAAGGGTGGGCCGCGGAGCGTCAACACCTATATTACTGAGTTCAAGATTGCGGCCCTCGGGATGATGCGCTATTACATACCAGGCGATCCGGACTGTGGTTTGTGGCCGAAGATGTCTGGTTACTTTGAGCAGGCCGATGGGCCACCTATTGGGATCCCGGCCGAGGCCGAAGGTTGATAGCTTTTCATTGATCCTTGTGTACTTGGCTTTTTTTTTCCTTTTGTTTCTAACTCTTTGTTTTGTATCGTATCTGCAGGTTTTGAGATGAGTCGCAAGCTTTTCATGGCTCAGGCCAAGAAAATGGTTGCCAAAGAGATGGAGGCCGTTCAACAGGCCGAAGCGTCCAAGGGTTCTGGTGACGGGACCAAATCTCAAGACGACGCGGCGAAGAAGCCAGTGGTGAAGAGGAAGAAGGCCGTTGAGGAGGGTCAGCGTACCCTTGCCGAGACGGGTCTGATACCGGCCCAGGGTGCCAAAAAGACGAAACGGAACCCTCCTCTCCTTGATGCCGCGATGGCCGACGCGCAGGCGTCGGTTCAAGGGGAAGTTGTCTCCGACGTGCAAGTTATCGAGGATCTGACTCTGAATGTCGCCTCGTCCGCCGTAGTCCCCACCAAATCTGGTGCTGTTGCCAAGGGAAGCACCCGCGCCGATCGAGATCCGGCTACCGGCCTGTATGAGGTGACGGTGCGGTACCTGACCAAGGGCGGGCTGTTTAACGAGAAGGTGTCTGGCCACGACGTTTTGTTCCAGGCCATTCCCGATGCCGATAGGGAGTACCTGCGGCGGCAGAGCAAGGATGTGCGCCTCTTCGATGGCGGCTTGGACTACGTCGTCCAGGTAAATTCCGGCTTTTGTACTTAGTAATTTTTGCATTCTTTTCCTCTTCTGACAATTACTTGTCTCTGCAGGGGGCTTTTATGCTGATGGAGCAGCAGCGCCGGCAAGTCGAGGAGCTTGCTCGCCTTCGGGAGGTTGAGAAGAAAGCCGCTTCTGCTGACGAGGCGCTTTCCCAGTTGGATCGGCTCCGAACTGAGACCGACTCCTTGAAGGAAAAGTCTGATGCGGCTGAAAGGAGAGCCGTTGCTGCTGAGGACGAGGCGAGGCGCCTCAAAGTTCAGCTGGATGAGGAAGCGGCCGCCCGTCGGCTAGCAGAAGAAAAAGCTGTGAAGCTGGAGGCCGATGCGGCAGCGGCTGCTGATAGAGCCATTGAACTTTTCATGGCTGAAGGTTGGAAGGACGAGACCCGGCGCGACTGGAGTTTTAAAGTCGTGGCGGAGCGCTTCGAAGCGTGGTCTCAGGAGGAAGCTGGCCGAGCTTGCCTCAAGCAGGAGTTTGAAGTCTGGTACGACCTCGGTCAGAGGCGTATGCAGATGTTGGTTTACCGCCGCCTCCACCGTCGTGTAAAGAACTTGAAGCCCAGGGGTATTGGCCTTCCCCGGCTGATGAAGGACCCCGAGGAGGAGTTGAAGCTCCCACTGTCCGAGAGGCAACCCCCCATTCTGAGCTCGAGCGAGGAGGACGGGCCCTGGACCGAGAGTGACGACTACCTCTTTCGGAGCTCGGCCAAGTCGAAGACCACTGAGGACGTCGAGGACGATGCCGATAGTGGAGCCGTTGAAGGCGGCCAGGGACAAGCTGTTTAGTGCTTGTACTTAGTTTTCTTTTTATTTGCAATAGTAGTCTCAATGGCCGAAGCGCCCTGATTTGTGTAATGGCCGAAGTGACCCCTTTGTAATACTTGTTTTATCAATGGCAACTGCTTTTGCAATTCACGTTATGCTTCGTCCCTTTAATCATGCATGTTTTGTACTTGAGAATTTTTCTAAGTGTGGGCGTCCAACTATGCCTTGCATGTTTAAGACGAGGCGTTGTTTTTCCCGGGTGCCTCATGAGGACGATGTGGTGGCGCAACGTCTTGGGTGTGTTGTCCTCTGTCGTAGGGACGATGTGTCCAGTAACACATACTTTTGTTTGGGAATTTTTCCAAGTGTTAGGATTTTGCTTTGAGGATGTTGTCGTCCATCCGTTGAGACGTAGCGGCCCTCTTTCCATTTGTTATCACCGGGGACGATGTACCTCGTCAACCCTTGGTGTGCTTTCGTTTTGAACAACTTTTCTGAAACTGCTCGAGTACCAGGAGTTTGGCCTTGAGGTGTCGAGGACGAAGCGGTGCTTGGATGTGGAATGGTAGTGCATCGTCTCTCTGTTAATTTGATTTCTGAAAATTTTTCTAAGTGTCAAACTTGCCTTGATGGAGGTTTTGCCTCGGTTCGTCATTTGGGTTTTGCTATTTGGAGACGACGCGCTCCTGTCGTCCAAACACTTGAATGTAGTTTCGTATAACCGAAACCGAAGCGATTCTCTTTTATAAAGCTGTGGTTGAGGCCGAAGCATGTACCTCGGATTCCTGTTGGGTGAAAACCTGATATGTACTTAGCCGATTTTGAGGCTTAGTTTTTGTGGGGATTTTATTTTTTGCTCGAGGCCGGCGAGTGCGCGGTCCGTCGGCTTCCCTCTTCTTTTTTTTTTTTTTTTTTTTTTAGGTGGCCGAAGGGTTACTGTCCCTTCGTCCATGTGCGGTAGTTTGTCCGCTACGCTTTTCGCGTGAATTAGTGCGAGGGAGTAAATACGCCCTCGGCTTGGTGTGTCAGTGGCATCTTTTTTGGCCTTTCCACGTCTATCGTCGACGAGGGACCGGGCTAGGCATCGTCTTTTGACGGCCGCCCTTTGTGGTCCTGAGCGAAATTTTACTGACGGGTGGAGTTTTTGTAACCTCAGCCTTAATTCAGGCCTGTCGTCCTGCGGTTTCCGCGCGGACGACGCGGTATGCTTCTCCGTTTGAAGACGTTGGACCATGCACACAGGTCCTTCGTCCTGCATATCGCCGGCCGATTTGTGTGTTTCACCGCTTGTGCCGATATGATATTGAGGTGCGTTGTCTATGCAACGGCTTTGTAGGCGCGTTGTGGATCGCAACGGCCTTAGGTGCGTCGTTTATTGTGACGGCTTTAGGTGCGTTGTTTATTGCAACGGCTTTGGGTGCGTCGTTTATTGCGACGGCTTTAGGTGCGTCGTTTATTGCGACGGCTTTAGGTGCGTTGTTTATTGCAACGGCTTTGGGGTGCGTCGTTTATTGCGACGGCTTTAGGTCGCATCGGTCCCGGGTGTTTGCACCGCTTAGGCCGATGCGGTCCTTAGGTTTCCCTTAGCTCAAATCTTAAAAGATTGGATGAAACATGAGTTTTATTCAATAAGTGGCGCTAGGCCGAGGGTGTTTTATTCAACCAATAAGCCGAGGGGTGGGGGACTTTGCCCGCTTCACCACTTCTCGAGTCATTGGTAAAATTTCACCAGGTGGTGTACATTCCACAATCGTGGTACATCTGACCCATTGGGGTTCTTTAGTCTATAAGTGCCGGCTTTGACGACGGCGCTGATGATGTAGGGCCCTTCATATTTGACGGCGAGCTTTCCTCCTTCCGTCGGCTTGCTTGCTTCCCTTCGGCGGAGGACGTAGTCCCCCACCTGGAATTCGCGAGAGCGGACCTTGGCGTCGTAGTAGGATTTGACTTGTCGTCTGTAGTTCTCCGCTCTGAGGTAGGCCATTTCTCGTCTCTCGTCGATGAGGTGTAGGTCCACCTTCATTGTTTCTTCATTGGCCTCGGGATCGTATTGTGTGACCCGTCGGCTGGGAAGCGTCACCTTAGTGGGAGCCTTGGCTTCGAAGCCGTAGCACAAGGAGAATGGTGTCTCCCCGGTGGCCCTCCTCGGCGTAGTGCGGTAGGACCATAGGACGTTGGGGAGCTCGTCGACCCAACTTCCGCCTTCTTCTTCGAGCTTCTTCTTTAGCCCCTCCAAGATGGTTCTGTTGGCGTTCTCAACTTGCCCGTTGGCCTGAGGGTAGGCGACGGAGGAGAAACGGTGCTTGATACCTCATTCTTGGAGGAGGCTTTGGAACGGTTCGGCCTCAAACTGGGTGCCGTTGTCTGATATGATTTCCTGAGGCACGCCGAAGCGGGTGAGAATGTTCTTGTAGACGAACTTTCGACACCGTGCTCCGGTGATGCTTGCGAGTGGTTCGGCTTCGACCCATTTGGTGAAGTAGTCGATGGCGACGATGATGTATCTGTTGTTGCCCGCTGCTCTTGGTAGTGGGCCGACGAGGTCGATGCCCCATCTGGAGAATGGGATGGAAGTGCTGACCGGGGCGTAGTTGACGGCCGGTCGGCCAGGTGCTCTTTGATAGTGTTGGCATGCGCTGCATTTGCGGGCGACCTCAGCACAATCGCGCGCCATCGTCGGCCAGAAGTAGCCTTGGACGACGAGGCGGCGCGACATGCTGAAGGGCCCCTGATGTGATGAACAGACGCCGCAGTGGACTTCTTCCATGGCCACTTCGGCCTCATTCTGGTGTAGACACCGGAGGAGGGTGCCATTGTATGATCTCTTGTAAAGCTTGTCACCCTCAATGACGTAGCTTGGCGCCCTAAGTTTGGCGAGTTTGGCTCTCTCCTCGTCTTCGGGTAGTGTGCCGGAGGTGATGTAGGCTGCGATGTCAGTGATCCAATCCTCCGGCTGGTGTTGGATGGAAAGTATAGGGCTAGCATGAATGCTTGACATGCTCAACTCCTCCACCTTCGCTATCTTGGAGATGTGCTCAGGGGTGTCGGAGCTCAGTTTGGAGAGTATGTCGGCCTCGGCGTTCTCCGCCCTTGGGATCTGAGTGATCTCGTAGGTATCGAATGCCTTGAGGAATTCCGCAACGGCCTCCTTGTATTGCTTCATTCTCCCCTCTTTGGCCTCGTAGGAACCCTCCATCTGGCTCACTACGAGTTTGGAGTCGCATTTGATTCTGACGTGGCGTGCTTTAAGGCCAGCGGCTAGTCTGAGTCCGCTGAGGAGCGCTTCATACTCAGCCTCATTGTTGGATACCTTGAAATTGAAGCGTATGGCATAGTATGCTCTGAAACCTTCCGGGGATATGAGGACGACGCCACCCCCACAAGCTTTGGTGGCCGAGGACCCGTCCGTGTAGAGGGTCCAGGCTTCGTCCGGTTCAGCTCCTGTGGTGGTAACGGCTGTCTCCCTTGCCGTGCACTCGGTGACGAAGTCAGCTAAGGCTTGCCCTTTGATGGATGGCCTCGGCTTGATCTCAATCTGGTACTGGCTCAAGAATATTGCCCACTTGATCATCCTTGGGGAGCTGGTTGGGCTCCTCATGAGGGCGCCCAATGGCTGATGCGTGAGGACGTGGACGGGGTGAGCCTGGAAGTAGTGTCCAAGTTTTTTCACCGTGTGGACGATGGCCAGCACCGTCTTCTCAATGGGGGAGTACCTGAGCTCGGCCTCCCGCAACGTCTTGCCGACGTAGAATGTTGCTTTCTGTACCCCGTCATCCTCCCTGATGAGTACGGAGCTGACGGCCGACGTGCTCACTCCTAAGTAAAGGAAGAGAGTCTCGCCGGGTTGGGGCTTGGATAGGACGGGTGGGGAGGCGAGATATTGCTTCAGTTCGTCAAAGGCTTGTTGGCACTCCGTCGTCCATTTGAAGCTAGTGGCCTTTCTCATTATTTGGAAGAAAGGGAGCGACTTCTCCGCGGATTTTGAAAGGAAACGGTTCAGGGCCGCAAGGCATCCCGTCAGCCGTTGTACTTCTTTGATGTTGCGGGGTGGCTCCATATTGATGATGGCTTGTATTTTCTCCGGGTTCACCTCGATGCCCCTTCGACTGACCAGGTACCCCAGGAATTTACCTCCCTGGACGCCGAAGGTGCACTTCTTTGGGTTGAGCCGGAGGTTGTATCTCTTCATGATCTCGAAGATGCCCCGGAGGTCGTCGGCATGGGTTGTGGATTGTTTGCTCTTGACGATCATATCGTCGACGTATGCTTCCATCGTCCGACCTAAGACTGCTCTAAAAATCCGGGCTACCATCCTTGTGTAGGTGGCGCCGGAGTTTTTGAGCCCAAAGGCCATGACGAGGTAGCAAAAAATTCCCTCCGGGGTCATGAAAGCAGTCTTCTCCGCGTCATCTTCATGCATGGATATCTGGTGGTACCCTCTGAACGCGTCGAGGAACGACATCAACTCGCACCCCGCCGTCTCGTCCACCAACTGATCAATGTTGGGGAGAGGGAATGGGTCCATTGGACATGCCTTGTTCAGGTCAGTGTAATCAACACACATTCTGAACGTAGGCGGCTTTGGGGCGAGGACGACGTTCGCCAACCACGTGGGGTACTTCACCTCTTTTATGTGTTTGATGGAGAGCAGCATGGCCACCTCGGTTTTGACGAATTCCCTCCTGTCAGCGGAGAGGTAGCGTTTCTTCTGTTTGATGGGGGAGGAGGCCGGGTTCACCGATAGCCGATGTGTGATTACCTTTGGGCTGATGCCCGGCATGTCCTCTGGTCCCCATGCGAAGACGACGGCGTACGCTCTCAGGACGGAGAGTATGGCCCTTCGGGTATCTTGGGGGAGCTGGGTCCCAATCTTCAGCGAGCGTTCCGGCCGGGAGACGTCCAACGGAACATCTTCCACGTCTCCGACCGGTTCTGCCTTTGGTGTGTCTTCTTCGGCCGAGGCGGTGGTGATGGTGTCTATCCGCTCCTCGGCCTCATTGATCTTCCTTGTGAGCTTCAGGTAGCAAGCCCTGGCTATCTTCTGGTTCCCTCTGGCGTAGCCGACGCCGTCCTTGGTGGGGAACTTGAGGCATAGATGTTTCATGGAGATGATGGCCTCAAGGTCCTCCAAGGCCGGTCGTCCCCAGATCATGTTGTGGGCGCTGTCCAGATTGACAACCACGAACTCCATATCAATCTTCGCCTTATAGGTTCCGTCACCGACCTCAACGGGAAGCACTATCGTGCCCTCGGCGTCGATAGAGTCCCCGGTGAAGCCGGATAACGGAGTCCGTATCGGCCGGAGCTCGGTCTTCTTCAGTTTCAGCTGTCTGAAGGTGTCAACGTACATCACATTGACAGAGCTGCCAGTGTCGATGTAGTTGCGGTGGATGATGTTGTTGCCGATCTCGCATTTGACGACGAGGGCGTCCCTGTGAGGCAAGGGGCCGAAGGGGAGGTCCTTGTCGGTGAAGGTGATGGCCTCCAAGTGTCGTCGCTTCGGCTGAGGGGGGGCGTGGGACACCTCACCAACGTATAGGGACTGAGCCCATTTTTTTCGTTGGGTAGCCGAGTCCCCCCCTGTGTTCCCGCCGACGATGATGTGAATGTGATGTTTCTTCTGGCGGGGCTCTTCTTCGTCCTCATCTTCACTGAGGGCGCCGATCTCCCTCTTTTTCCCGGAGGATCCTTCCCCCCTTTTGCCAGGGTTAACCCAAGTGTTACTCTTGGGGGTACCCTTGACAAATTGGGAAAGTTCCCCCTGTCGGATGAGGCCGTCGATGTGCCTTTTCAAGGTGGTGCAATCCTCGGTCTTGTGGGATGTCTGGCGGTGGTACTTGCAGTACGTCCCTCCCTTGTGGACCGCAAATATCTCCTCCTCTGACCTGGGGTCCTTCACAATGAGGCCCTGCGCCTCGGCGTGGTCGAGGACGACGCTCACCGGGTGGGTGAGGGGGATGCGTTGTGCCTCCAACTTTGGACGCCATGAACGGTCATCTCTTCGCTGTCCGCCTTGCTCCTGGTGTGCCTTCTTTGGCTGGTGCTGTCCCTTGTTGGCCGGCGGGTGGTGGGGGTTGGACGAGGAGTCCTTCTTCTGTTGCTTCTCCCCACCCTTCTTCTGGTTCAGGAGCTCGTCGGCATCGGCGTGCCTGTCCCCGCGTCGGAGCGCCGCGAGGTATGACCGCGGGGGCTCTGTGAACAGGCTTCGGGCGAAGTGGCTTGGCCGTAGTGCTCCGCGGAGGAAGGCCAGGAGGGTGCGTTCATCGGCTCCCTCACATTCGTCTGCCTCCCTCGTCCAGCGATCGAGGAAGGCTCGGAGCGTCTCCTCCGATTGTTGTTTGATGGTCAGGAGATGAGCGAAATGCTTCTTCGCACGTTTCCTCCCAGCAAAGTGGGTGAGGAAGCGTTGAGCAAGGTCCTGCCATGAGTCGATGCTCCCCTCCGGAAGGTTATTGAACCAATCGTACGCTGGTCCTTCCAAGGTGGATAGGAACCAGCGACACATGTATTCTTCCGAAGCGTTTGTCATCATCATATTGTTCTGATAGCGGGTGAAGTGCTCCTGGGGGTCAGTGCGGCCGTCATATGGCTTGATCGGGTTCCCCTTATACTTCTCCGGGATGGGAGCGGAGAGTACCCTCGCAGAGAAGGGGGTTCTGGTCCGTATCTGGATGACGGGTTCATCGCGCCGGTCAGCCAACTCCCTTTCGAGAGCACTGACCTTGCTCAGGAGCGCGTCGTAGTTGGGATGCTGGGATGTGTGGGCCGATGCGCGCCCTGCGGCCTCTCGGGCCTCCATGTCAGCGAGGCGCTTCTCCAAACGGGCGATGATCTCATCCCTTGGGTCCGTGTTGGCCGCGGCACCGCCCAGAGGGGTCTGGATCCGGGTCGCGTGGGCCAGGTTGATTTGGTGGCGCGCATCGTCATCAACCAGTTTTCCTTTTCCTTTGTCTGGCCGGGGCCGGTCCGTTGTCCGGGACACGGACCCGAAGCTTTCCTTCGGTGATCCCGGCTCGCGGGCACCCAACCGATCCACCACCCTTCCCGTAGGTACCCGACGACTCGCGATGTCACCCAGCCTGTTGAACGCTGAGATTTTACCGCGAGGTTGGGCCGGTGTATCCCGGGTAGGCGAGGCAGTATGGGAATGGGTGTCCACGGCGAGGACATCTTCGTTGTTGCCGAAAAAGGTGACGCCCTGTGGACGAGGTGGCGGCGGTGGCACCGTTGCGACCTCCCCAGTCACAGGGGTGTTGTTTTCCCCGGTCTTTGCGACAAGGGCGCTGACCACGTTGGGGTCCTGGAGAATGCTTGCGACGATGGCCGATAGGGCGGCCGGGTTGATCTGGGGGGCAGCAGGGTGAGAAGCCTGCTGGCCCGAAGCGCGATCAGCATTGCGCTTGTCCTCGAGCCCGATGCGGGCGTCTGGGGCAGTCTTGTTGAGCTGGGTGCGAAGGTCGGCCGCTGCGAGCTCGACCTCCTGAGCGTTCTCATCCTGGATGATGAGATCATTGGGGACGTTGTCAGCAACGTTTCCCTGCCCTTCTTGGTTCAGAGGGGCATTCCTTCCGGTGTTCTTTGACCTAGTTCTTGTCATTCTGTTGCGCCTAGTAGCGACGAGGGGTACTCACTTGATCTGTTCTAGGCTCTCAACGAGAGCACCAAATGATAGAGTATTTAATTCTAGAGAGAAGTGAGAGCTAGAGAGAGAAAGTGAGTAATTATATTTCTCAACTTGGAACCCCCTATAATTAGCCCCATGGGGTCTATTTATAGGTAAAAATGTGGGTTTGGGCTCCTAGCCTTGGGCTTAGGAAGGCCCATTACAATAATCATGCCTCCTTTGGGCGAAATAGGGCCACTAATGGGCTGTGTACAACACTTAGTAAATAAAGTAGAGAGAAGCATTCTGCCCGTACGAAGCCGAGCCGATGCGGTGCCTTTTGGCCGATGCGGTCCCATGGCCGATGCGGTCCATGGGCCGATGCGGTCCCGGGAGTCCATGCGTGCCTCCTGGGCCGGTTTGGTTTCTGGCCGATGCGGACCCACTGGCCGAAGGGGGCCACGTGGGTGTTCTTCTGGCCATCGTTGACTTGAGTATGTGGGCCATGGGGTCCAGGCCCATATACTCTATCATACACATTTTTCAAGTTTATAATTGCCCCTGAACTTCCATCCTGAGTATGCCCCTGATGTCAAATTGTGAGCCAGCATGATATTATGTTTTGTAACCAAAAAAATTGTGATAAAATCTGGGCCAAAATAGAAATTTTATTACCATTGTATAGTTGGTGAGAAAATTCGTGCCAGAAAGTACTCCGTAATACATGCACTCATTGTTTGTCGAAATACACTCCCTTATAGTTTAGCCCCTCTCTCATCAATATAATGGATTTTTAACTTCAAAGAAACTTTCACATTGTAAATTGAAAGTAAATATTAGAGAGGTAATTAATAAGTACTCCCTCCGTCCCTAAATGTTGTTCCAATTGCGGATTACGAAGCTTGACCGACGATAAAGTTAAATAATCCCTGTGAAAACTCGGATTATTTTTAGTAAATAAAATTTACATATTCAGAAACTACATTAAACCTGCTACAAAGCCTGCAAAAAATAATTCAACTTTTATAAAATTTTGATATAAAAAGTAAGAGATTAAGAGTGATTTAAGTTGATCAATTGAATAGTGAAATAGAACTTCTTGTAGGGAGAGAGGGGGAGTAGAAGATAAGGTAAATGAAACCTAGAGGTACATGCATGCATTCTCTCCTCTCTAAAAGCTAGCACAGGGAATTCACTGAGTGAGACGACTAGAAGACAACTCCAGTTGGCCTCTCTTCAATTCCTCACAGTACAAAAGCTGAACATGGTATTTAATCTTAACCTTTTGTTTTACTATGACAAGACAACGACTCCATGTAGATAAATTTAAGATAAAAATAAAAAAGTAAATGAGATGAGGGCATGGAATGAATTGAAGATGTCCTTATCTTTATGTCCTCTAAGGTAAGAAGCTAAGACTTTGAAATGCGGAACCACCGGCACCATATCAAAGGCTTTAAAAACGTTACGTACATATTTACTCATGCTAAGGTTAAAAAAACATAAAACCAATTCAAGGACCGTCTAATAATTTTAAGCGGTCCTGTTTAAAATGTTAGTTTGAGGTTCCGCCGTTCCTGTATTTTCTAAATAAATGTAAAATTGTGTTGTAGTTCCCCGTTCTTTAAAGACATTGACATTTTTATATTATTCACACATCTTATTATAACCATGATTTTCAACTAGTATATATGATCAAGTTATTATTTACTATGAAATAGTATTAAATTTTTACTAATGTGAATTTCCCAGATACATAGTATTAACTTTTTTATTTTATTAATATATAATTAAATATAACTACAGTCAATGTTGTGTGTACATTGACAAATTTGAACGTCAAACTGTTACAATTAAAACAAAATAGAGATAGTATATTTAGTAAAAATTACACAGTTAAGTAAATAGTAAAATTTAAGAATATCAATTTTTTATAAGAAATTTAGATATCTTAACAATGACTTTTATTATTTCAAAAGTACTGGATATTATATTTTACATCATAATGTTCCGACTATACAGTTTAGTTATTTTTGTGAAATATGTTTTTCTTCTAATCACTTTCTTTTCATTTAATATCTTAAATATAATATTCATAAAAAATGCCTTAATATTATAATTTTAAATGATGCTAAAAAACTCAATATCTCTAGTAATAAAAAAAATGTTATATTCCTTATGTCCCTAATAATTTTGTAATCTTTCCTTTTTTGCTATCATAATTTTTTTACCATTTTCCATTTCAATCGGTTAGTTTGTGGTTTCTATCATTTCTCTTTTCTTTGCACAAATCTTAATTATCATACAAATTTTATTTTATTATTCGCAAAGTTATAAGAGATGACTAGAGTACTTTGTACAATAATGGTGGTCTAGTATAATCTCTTAAAAGTGATTTTTATTTGATTTGATATGTTTTGATTTGACCAGACATTCAATATATGGGGGAAAAGTGAGGGTATGATTATTAAGAAAAGGGAATTACGCGGTTAGTATTGAATTGATAACATATGAATAAAGTAATAAGAATGAATTAAATATTACTAGATGTGATATGAGACAAACTAAGTGGTATAAATGAAAAAGATAAAATGAGACAAAGATATATAAGGTGACAGAGGGAGTATAAGCGAAGAGATGCTTAGTTGAGGTCTTACATGAACTCAGCAAATTAAAGAAAAACATGCACTAGTTGCATTGGTAATGTATGAGAAAGTCACATTTTTAAGTGTGTAAATGTCACACTCTGAAGTTACTATATATAACCATTTTAACTATTTTTATATAATTTTTATTCTATTTTATTAATAAAATGTATTTTAAATTTATTTTTTCCATAATTCAATAGATTTAACTAATTTAGCCGCTTAAACGAGAATATAATCAATTTAAGTGAGGGGAAACACAATTAAGGAAACGAGCTCTAAAATTGCGAGGTGGTACATGCAATACATAAAGAAATAAGCTAAGGAAACACAATTATATTCTCTGCTGTCGTGTACAGTACTGTAGCATATAGATGAGATGAGATAGGGTGAACTAACCCTCATTGCAGCTCTGCATTCATGCCAACTCCTAATATTAATCACATGTAACAGATCCATGCCAGAAGTAAATATTTTATACTCCGTATTTAATTATGTGTGTGTATATATACATACATATATACGAAGTACTCCGTATATACTTACACAAATATGCGCGCGCTCTTGATCGATGGAAACCCCAATATGTATAATGGCCGAGCTCAATAGAGTGATATGATGATATTATAGTAACCTCCAATTGAATCTTGTCCTTCAATTCTATCGGCCGACCATGCATATTATAGGGTGTTTGGATCTTTTTTTTTATCTATTTTTTAAATCTGTTTTTGGTTATGCAGGAAGTAGAAACAGATATTGGAATGTTTGGATAAAAATGTACAACACTGATGGGTGCTTCAAATTACTCCTCCAAACAGTTTTTTGGAAGTTGGGGGACCAGCTTCTGAAAAACTGATTTTGATTATGCTTCTGCTTTTAAAAAGGAGGCAGAAAAGAGAATCAATTCCAAACAAGCCCTATATTACTCCTCGGTCCTTTTAGCCGTCTTAATTTCAATTTTGAATTGTTCCAAGATAAATGGCATATTTTTTCGAGAAATATATGGTTTATATCATTTTATTCCATTCTACTCAAATCTCAATCACAATTTTTATTTTTTAATCATTTTAATTATTAATAATTGTGTTAAACAAGACATTGAGGATCGTAATAATTAACTAAGAAGCTAAGCTTTAATATAATTGGTTTGAATGGTGGGGGATGGCCGGGTTATCTCTTATACTGCTAGTATATAATTTGTACGTAAGGCGGGGGTTGCTTTGACAGCTTCTGCCTGTGCCTCCTCGATCTGCAAGCTGATGATGCATGCATGTATAAGTCAGAGCTCAGATACATTATTGTTTTGTTTTGTGCACATCCACGCCAGGCCAGGTGCTCCTAAAAAAATTTCCTTCACAAGAATATTTTATGCTGCTTCGATCATTTTCCTATTTTTCTTTTCCGAGTATTTTCTTTGAATGCCAATTAAGTTCTAAATTAAGAAGCTAAAGTACGTTCCGTACTCCCCAACATCGCACCAGCATTTTTTTGAAAAAATTAAGGGGCACACACGCACTCAAATGTAAATTGATAAATTAAATTATCTCAAAAAATGTAACAGTGTAAACAAAATAAATTTTTCATTTTGGTCATCATCATACGACAGAGTATTGCTTTTATTTTAATTACGTCATTTATATACATATATACGTACCGAGGGAGTAACATTAATTATACGTAGTACGAAGTATATTCAAGGATTTTGATCTCTCACAGTCCCACTTAAATACTAATATGGGAAAATTGTCCCAAATATCAAATAGGGGTAAAACAAGTTATGCAACCCAAAATGTAAAAATAGCTAGGATTATAAGTGTATACACTAGTATTTCTTTAAAAAAGAAACTGTACATATTTCCAAAGTAGGAATACATTATATTATCTCTTCCTATTCTATCCTTACAATGATTTAATCAAAAAATCATATTTTCACTTATAATAGAAACACAAAAATAATAAAAATATTCTTTATTTATAATGAATTCGTAAAAGCAAAAAAGAAGTATAAAAATAACGAATAAAATATTGTTTTTTTTAATAAAAAACTTAAGAATTAATATATACATATATATATATATATATACGTGTGTGTGTGTGTGTATATATATATATATATATATATATATATAAACATATAAAGAATTGAAAATTGGATGCCTCTCTTGCAGTCTTGCCGCCTTTGTCGAAAAAATGTCATCTTGTGTAAAAAAACGTAACTTTTTTTGAAGATGACAATGTTACTATTTGAAAATGCCAAATTTTCCTATGGAAATGTCATCGAGCTGATGTTATTGATGCAAATTTGACATTTTTTCTGATGGTCAGAACTGGCGGTGGTGGAAGGCGGCTTAGCTAATTAAGATATGGCAACGGGTAGGATAGGAAGAATTGACGTACTTTTTTTTTGTAACAAGGGGACTTATATTGATAATAAAACATTCAGCAAAGGATACAAATGATAAAGGAAAAACTTCCAGCCACCGATCCTCGGACCAGCTGGAGAACCAATCATCCTGTATAGAGCAATATGATTCGCTTGTCCTGTAATGAGTCTAAATGAGTCAAACGTGGCCAGAGCAAAACCCTTATCACCCCCACCTAATGTAAGAGTCTGGCGGAAATAAACAATACAGAAAACAACAACGACAGCATTCATGCCTAAGAACCTCAAAAAGAGTAAAGCGAAAATAAGTAAAATAAACTGACAGAACAAACGAAACCCTTCCCCAAACATCATCCTCGGTGGTGGCTCAGGAGGGGGACGGATCATCAAGCCTTCATCTTGAAAGATTCCTTGCAAACCCACCACCACAAATTCCACAGGCATCTCCTTGACCCCTGCGATTATAGCACTAGTGAACTCGGGATCCCTGCTTGATGAAATTTCCCCAATCGGAAACAGTAGCACAACTGAGAAGGCCATAACACGAAGAAGGCAGCGATCCAAACTGCCTGAGTCCTGCTGCCATCGAGGAAACTCCATTCTCTCTTCGACCAACGACCGGTGGCGCACCAAGAGCAGAATCTGCAGCCCTGCTTCCCTTCCACGCCGAGACACCTCCGAAAAAAAGACACAGAGCTGAAGCCGCCCTTCCTTTCCCGACCAGACACAACAACAATCGAAGCAAACCTGCTGACACTGAAAACCTCCCCTGTCGATTGAGGAAGAAAACGGAGCAGCGAAAAAACTAACCCTAGATGACTAGGGAGACGTCCGCTCATAAAACTTAACCTTTTGATATGAATTGACGTACTTGTATTTAGAGAATTTAATTTTTAAATCAAATAACTAATTTATTCATTAAATCATAGCTAGGAACGAAACAAATGATTGAATAGTTTAAAGCTACAATGAGATGAGACATATAATGGAAAATATCCTACAAATCCTCCCAGATTGCTAACCCCGCAAATAATGTAGTCTAGTCTAAGAGTCTTGTTGAACTTGATACTCCAAGGAAAAAATAAAAAAATACAAAAAACAAGATCTGATTTCACCAGCCACCGGAGGGAGAAAATCGATTTGACCAGTAACCAACAAAGGAAATTCAAACGAGCAGAAATTGGTCGAATCATCGGTTTGACCACCCACTGAAAAGGAGATGCAGTTGAGCACTAACTTTCTGGGACAGAGTGACTAGACGGTGGTTCAAGAGCAGGACGTACGAGTAATTGAACCATTTAATTGAAGCCTTATTAGAAGATTTAGGTTGAACAAGTTTTGCAAACAATGAATAATGAAAATTCATCACTCAATCAATTTGGCGGAGTAACACACAACTTCTAAACATTGTTAGTGGTATACGAGGTCGGTATAGTACCTCAGTTTCCCTAGGGTCAACTCTCGCTCCTCACATACTACATACGTATTTTTTTACTCGAAATGATGTACTCCCTACGTACAAATATGTGTGGATGGGCTTAGCTTCCCCCATGTGCTCTAGTGCTTCCATGCATAGCCTCATCCTCTCTTAACACATAAACTTAACAATTAATGTCTGTCTTGAGATTATAAAAACATAATGAGATGAAAAGTTATGAAGGGATAGCATGTTTGCTCCTGCCTGGCCTGGCCTCAATTGTGTGTGGGTATGAGAAGCTAGCTAGGAGAGTGAGGTCAGAAGTGCAATAAAGCCCGCACAAGTATAATGCTGCATGTGCTTCTCAATAAATTCTACCTCAGCGCTGCTATGCCTAGCTATACGTACTACTACAACGTTCGTTGCCTTTTAATTGGCCTGCCCTGCCCTCCTCATCTGTAACTATCCATAAATTCGATCTGTCTTCAATTAATTTGGGCTCGATCAATCCCTTAGCTACTAGCTTCTTTCATTCATTCCCATTCCCATATATGTATGTATGGTACGTAGTATATTATTGATGAATTAAGGAGCTGAGGTGAGGTGAAGCGCATGCAGCTAGCTTAGCTTATTAATTAGCAATGGAGTCGTCGTCGTCTCCCCAAGTGGAAGAATGCCACAGTAGCTGCGAATCCGGGTGGACTATGTACCTCGCTGCCTCCCCCACCACCACATATGAGCATGATGATGATGAAGAAACGGCCACCATCACCAACAACAACGTTAATTTCTATGACCCACAAAACAACATCAGCAGCCGTGAAGTAGTTGACCAGGACGACGACACAGATGATTCCATGGCTTCCGATGCCTCCTCCGGCCCTACCACTAACCGCCGCCGCCGCCGCAGGTCGTGGGTTCATGGAAATTATCCCCCGCCTCCTCCTGCTGATAATGAGAAGCTGCAGCTCATCAGTTGCTCGTCAAATTACATTGAAGCCCCGACGAAGATGCAGATGCTGCGGCCTGATGCTCATGAGAATAATAATAATTATTATTATAATTATTATTATGGAGATATTAGGGAAGCAGCAGCGTCGTCTTTCCATAGTGCAAGAGCTGATGCGGCTCCAGAGTACTCCCCGCCGCCGCCGAAGAACAACTGCTGGAAGGGTAAAAGAGGAAAATGATTCATACAAGTATTACTACGACATTTTTGTCCACCAACCCTGCCTCCGACTTTATTTAGCTCATCAAATTCAATTTTTATTTTTCCGTCCGGCCATCCTATCTTAATTATTGTAGTACTTAATTAGTACTCCGTAGTAATTACGTACGTAGTCCATACTAAAATATGCTAATTGCTGCTAGCACCTACTTGAGATTAATTATATATAGGTTTTCACCCACCTACATCACCACGTTATATCTATTCTTGTGAGATTAATTACCATTCCAGCTCTTTTAAGCTAATTCGCTTACAAAATTAAAAATGATTTCATTTTCCCCCATTTCACCCTCATGATCTCGTCCCATTTTGTGTCTTCATTTGGTTTGTCATAATTGTTCATAAAGTGATCATAAAAGTAAAATTTGTGATTGAAATTCAATTATAACTAATTTAATGAAATGATATGAACCATATATTTCTAGGAAAAAATATGTATGCTTAATTTTTTTGTAATATACTATACTAGGTCAAATTTCTCTTTTTTTACCCGGTGATAAGACCAAAAAAATGAAATGATTGATGGGGTAGAGACCAGGCCAGGAACATTCTACCAGGTTATTTAGCAAAAGAGGATCACAAAGAGTGGGAGGGCCAATCGGATACCTACTCAAAATTAAATTACATAAGGATAACTAACTCAAAATTAAATTACATAACGATAACTAACTGCATCGATCAAATTTTAGGATACCAACAAAATGATTAGGAAATGCTCCTATAAGCCAAATAATCAACAACCTTATTAGTTTGAGGATGAATTTGAGCAAGACTCCAGTTGTATGCCTTTAGCTTGCGTTTAACGTTCTGGATCCGAGACCTGCTATCCTAGACACTTGCTAGTAATTTTGTACTCCGTAAAAAACAAAGTTAAATTTACAAACTCATGATAGAAAAGTGAATTGATCATTTCACACGGGTATGTTAGAGGTGTAACAGAATAAGTTAGGATCACCTATATTACACTTGTATGAAGAGTTGTTAGGTTACACTTTAATTAAGCATTGTTAATTAAAAGGTATACTTTTGGGGGGAAACCGTGATGATATTTTCATAAATAATAATCGGGTCTCTTTACAAACAGGCAAAAGTGCACTACTTGAACAGAAAAAGTCCTTATAATTTATTGATATCACAACAAATCATCTTAAAATATACGAAGTATATAAATTGTGAGACATACAAAATATATAAACCTGTATGCATGTGTACAGAATGGCATGTACACGAAGATTTACTTAGTGCTACATACTACGTATTATACACTGCTTTAGGTTGAAAAAAGACATAAAAGCAACCTATGCAGATGAGGGTTTGGATTTATAATTATATATGGTGTGGAAGACACTTAAGTAGTTAAGTTCACAACTTATGAACTTATGGTGTACATGAAAGTTCTATTTTTGAATTTCGAAATTTTTTACTCTTATTTAGAGAATTTTCCCAAAAAATAATGACACGGATTGATCGATGATCTCGTTCCAAATAACTCTTGACAGAATGCAGTTGGCACAGATTTGAAGTATTCATGTCAAATCCTCTATGAATTTTGGCAAACTTGTGCTAAAAGGCCATGTCAATTCCGTAATTTTTTAATAGTGATTATTCGTTGTGACCAAATATTTGTATTAGCTAGTGGTAAAAAAGTGTTTGGAAAAAATAACTATTGTGACTTGGCAATAAATTGGTAATAAAAATTAGGGGAAAATATGAAAAAGGTAGTTGTGGACCTTTGGTTGGGACTTGGGGTGTTTCAGATAGGAGCATGGATGTGTTGTAAGGGTATGTCCACGTTTACCTGAAATCGCGTTTTATTATGAATGTACAGTGTATATTGTGAAGGTGAAACAAAATAGTGTAATTTTTGGTGATTTGATAGGTGAAACCGTTGAAATTAATCAAAATGGGCAGAAAAGAAAAGGCTGTAAGGCATTAAGCAAAAATAATGGGAAGGTAGGGATGACAGATGAGTTAATATAATTAGGGCTACGAAGGAAATAGGTTACGGGAGTATGTTCGTTTCCGTCACATTAATACTCGTACTCGGAACTCTCAGAAGTTCACGTGCCGATATCTGCTCTTGATTTTCTGAGGACTTCCAATTTAATGAATCCATTTTTCGATTCAAATGAAACAGTATCAGTATGTTTCAGAAACAACGATTCTACATACCCCATTTTACTCGATGTTATTTGAATTCATACTCCGTTGTCCGTATATTATACGGACTATTCTACGTATTCATGAGCATGTATAATTTATTCTAATAAAAGGCTTGTGATTGAATGCACAAAATTACAGACATGCAAAAGTGAGATAAATAACATACTCCCTTCATCAAACATAAAATCAATCATCATCATATGACCAATTTGACTCACTAGTCCAGGTCTTCCGACGGGTTCAAAATCGGACCTGTAGAGTTACAAGAATTGTACTACGTAGTATTCAAAGGAGAAGCGGAAGCAGTTGGAGAGAGATGATGATCATCAGAAGAATGATTATTCGTAAAATGTAATTTAGGGTACATTCGTGGAGAACCTAGGGGGCAAATGCCCCCGCTTCCGAACTTTAGTATAAGTACTTAGGATAAGGGCATTACTTCGCACACCTCCAGAATTACTATGTGCACCCTGTTTTGACAAAAGTGTCCCTAGTTTAATTTTTTGTTATACGGAATAGTAGAATCCAACTTGTTATACGGAGTAATTTGCAATAGGGTGTTACTTGGCCCACCACTACTACTTTTTTCGCAAGACATCACTACTTCTACTTAAACTAACCCTTATAATAATTTTTACTGGGAAATTGTCTAAATTGGAGTAAATAACTTATGAAATTTTAAAATAAGATTATTATACATTTTTTCGAAATAGGAGTCGTTACTCCCATGTTGAATGCATAGTATTGTAACTGTAAGGACCGTTTACTTCCGTCTCCGGCTCAGGTCTATCTACACACACTCTCACACACCACACTAAGAGGAGGCTATAGCACACCACGCTCTACTCTCCACAAAGACCTCTCTACACTCACACAAAGGAGGAAGAAGAAGTGAGCTCTGCTCTCTCTGGAATGACACTCACGCAGGCTGCTTCACAATGGGAGAAGCAAGGGGTACAAATACTAGGCTGCCAGCTAGAAGAGAAGTCACGGGTGAGGTCAAAACAACAAACACTCACATGCTACATAGACAAGGGAAAGTCACATGTATAGGCCAAGACAACACTACAAAAAAACACGGAGTTAGTCACGGATTTAGTCACGGACCGCAGTATAAAAAATCCGTGACTAACTTTGCTAGTCACGGACTTTGTCCGTGACTAAATCCGTGACTGTTTGGGCGTGACTAATTCTAGTCACGGTCATTTTATCCGTGATTTAGCGTAGTCACGGCTTAGTCACGGACCGTTTCCGTGACTAACTTGTCACCGGAATAACCACACCGGCGACTTAGTCACGGCCTTTTCCGTGACTAAATATAGTCACGGACTAATCCGTGACTAAATTTTCAAATTTTTAAAAATTAACCGCCAAATGTTACTGTTTAAATTTTCAAATTTCAAATTTTAGTCACGGACTTGATCCGTGACTACTTTTTTATTTTTTTAAAAAAAAATTAAATTTGCAAAATAACTTTTTTAAAAATCGGTCTAGAATTTAGTCACGGCTCGGATCCGTGACTAAAGTTTTTTATTTTTTAAAAAAAAGTTTTTTTTTTTATAAAAAAATAAATTTTTTTTTAATTATTCTTTAGAAAAGTTTATTTTAAAAAATATTTGCAGAATAAAAGTAATAAACAGACTACTAGAACCCACTAGAACACACATTTCATAACCAAACAGACTGAAATAAAAGTAATAATAAGCACAATAGAATTATAGTAAATAAACAATGTTCAAATAAAAATGTATATCATTTACAAGCTCCTCCGGTTACCATTATGATAATATCTAGAATCATCATATAGATAATCTTCTTCGGTCTCATCTTCTCGGTTGTCTCCAGCTTGGCCTTCTCGATTGCCACCGCGACTGCCTCCTCCGCGATTACAAAAACCTGTTTTATACTTATTAAACTCTGTTTTTAGGAAAAATAGTGTATGAATTAATTAGTTTTATAGTTTTTTATAAATCAGTTTAATAGTCTACTTTTTTTAAAAAATCAGTTTTATAGATTTTGGTATAAAAACAGTTTTATAAAAAACAGTTTTTATACTTTTTAGTTTTGGTAATATAAGTTAAAAATCAGTCTAAATTTGTTGTTTTACTTAATTATTCAAAACAGTTTATAAATCAATTTCTCAAAACAGTCTAAATTAATTTTTTGTTCATTATTTCAAACATGTTAAACTTTTTGCAAGTTTAACATGAAGGGGGCAATTTTTTTTATAAATAATTCGGGAATACCTAATAAATGTCCAAAAAATTGTATTGAGCATGCATGCTTCATCATAAGTCCAAAAATAATTCCAAAAATAGCATAAGAACATTCGAATATTCATGCATATGGTTTAAACAAAAAATAATTCATGTTTAAGCATGGATATTAGACATACAACCCAAAAAAAAGAGATGGTACCAAACTATAATATAAGTATGCATACTACACATCAAACTAAAAATAAAAGCATAAATTTCATCAAAGTATGCATGCATTTTATTCGGATATATATTAAAATTAGCATAGATTTGGATTTTGGATATGCATTTCGGAAATTAAAGAATTTAAAATTAAAATAGCATGGAATTTTTATTCAACAAATAGAACATGAATGTTGAAAACTAAAGTACGCATTTAAGTATATACATGGGTATATTAATATAAACAGAGCATGCATATAAATTACAATAACAACAAAACATGCATTTGTTAAAATATTAAAAAAATTATAATTAATTATTAAAATACGAAAAAAATAGAAGTTGAGATTTGAGAACATAACCTCGATGGCGGTGGAAGGCGGTGGAAGGCGGCGGACGGCTGATTGAGGAGGATGGCGGGTGACAGAGACCGGCGGTGGTGGCGGCGGCGACGTCAGCGGACTGCGGACGGCGGCAGACGACAGATAAGAGTGGTCGGTGGCGACGGACGGTGGAAGGCGGCGGTGGAGTTCGAAGGGAGTGAGAGACAGAGAGAAGATCGAGGTAGAGGGAGGAGAAGGCCGGGGAGTTTTAGGGTTAAGAAATAAGGTGGAATTGAAAAAATCGCTAAGGGTCGGTTTTATATGAGGGCGTAGTCACGGTCTTAGTCACGGATAAATCCGTGACTAAACCCTTCGTAATCAACGAAATCAGCCACGCGGCATCGGCCGCCTTTGACCGGTTTAGTCACGGTTTTATCCGTGACTAAGACCGTGTCTAATTCAAATTTTGAATTTAGTCACGGTTCTAGTCACGGTTACAACCGTGACTAGACCGGCGGCCCTGACACTTCTCCGGCTACCAGACTGACAGGTTAGTCACGGAATTATCCGTGACTAAGACCGTGACAACTTGAAATTTTTTAGTATAAATCATCTTTCTCCGGCCATAGACAGAACTGTACAAAAAATGGCTAATAGAGGTCCAATTGACTGGGATTCGATGTGTAGAGATATGAAACGACTTAAGCTGATTACAGAGCTTATGGAGCCGAAAACCGTGGAAGCATACGAGAGAATCAAGGAGTTGATGTCTAGACCCCTTGAAAGTTTTGGCGATTATAAAGATGAAGAATCCGACTCGTTGGGCAAGTCAAAAGCAAGAAATTTGTGTCGGATGCTTCAACGTGCACAAGAAGTTTCAGAGTATATGGACCCGATCAACGAAGAAGCTCGAATGAAAATTCAGGAGTTGTGGGCTAGGCCTCTTGAAAGTTTCCGATTGAGGAATGAATAATGTTAGTTAGGTTAATGTGATAAATAAATCTATGTTAGTTGTTTGATAAATAATATGTGACAATTTCATTGTGTGTTTTGTATTTATCTTTGAAATTTGATAAATAAATCTCTGTTAGTTGTTTATTAATATCTAAATTTATTATAATATTCAGATTAGTAAAAGTAAATTACTTTTTTTTTTATTTTCGAATTTTGTTAATTTTCGAATAGACTTAGAATTATTAAAATTAATTTTTGAATTTCGAATTATTAAAAATTATTAAAATAAATTTTCGAATTTAGAAAAATCAAAAATAATATTTGAATTTTCGAATTTGAAAATAAAAGAATATAATATAGAGTAATTTCATATTTTGTATTGGGTAAATTTTAATTTTCAAACTTCGAATTGTGAAAAATTTTATTTTGAATTTATAATATGGATATAAAAAACTTGTTGTGGTTGAATTAATATGGAGTAATTTTTTGTTCATAAATAATAATGATAAAGATAGAAAAAAATTCAAATATTGTTGGAGTAATATAATGATGAAGAAATCTGCACAAATATTAGAAGTCAATAAAATTGAAATTACAACAGCACAATTATTCGCTATCAGAATCGTCATTTTCTACATATACAGTATCTTCTTCTGTATCTGAACCGTCTATCCATTCACCTTCTTCCTGATATTGAGCGTTTTGTTGTGCTACATACATTTCCTCAATTTCGCGCTCAGATGGAATGGTTGGGTCCGGAAGGTGCGTTTCTGGCATGACTTCAACACGTCCGCCATTTGGATCACTTAATTGGATGTCATAGTTGACCGTCTCAACAATAGGCGGAGGTTGGAAAAATTGTTGCTGAAAAGCATCTAGATCAACGTCCTTGTGTTGAGTTTGTGATTTTATTTTGTTCGGACGGACAGGACATGCACACACCCAAGGATTCTGTGTCCGCCTTGTTGAAGGATATTCTGCATAATAAATCTGCGCTGCTTGTTGGGCGAGTATGAAAGGCTCATTTTTCGGGTACACACGAGACTGGTTGACGTCAATCATATTATACTTCGGATTTTTGCGCACGCCACGTGTGGGGTCGACCCATGTGCAACGGAACAGAACGCATGTCAATTTTTTCGCACAAGAAGGCATCTCAAGTTCCAGAATCTCCTGCAGGACACCAAAAAAATTGGTTTCCGAGTTATCATAACCGATGGTCGGGACACATAACCCACTGTTCGTTGTTGGTCGGCCCTCTTCGTAATCGGCTGTGTGATATGTGTAACCGTTTATCACATATTGCCGCCACACTTTGGCACTGGCACTAGGGCCCCACGCTAATGATACTAACAAAGGGTCGACAATCCCACGACTATTGATCTGTAAATATAAACATGATAATAACATTAGGTAAATATTGAAAAATCTTACTTAATAATATATATATATAATTAATGTGTGTGTATATATATACCTGATACTTGTACCAATTTACAAAATCAGAGTCTACCAATGCATCAATTTGATTCTCAGAAAAGGCTGATAAAGAAGCTCTGAATTCACTGTGAATTCAAAAATAAAAAAATTATAAATTAACTACAAATTTAATTGATAAGTATTACAATTATAACTACAAATTTAACTTACTGATAAAACGGTGAGATTTCTGAACAATTCATGAGGATATAAGTATGTGCAATTTGCAATTCCCCACCCACGATGTATCGTTGTGTCGCAGCACCTTTACCTCTGCCTGGGTAATTGAAGATGGAAACTACATTTTCATATAAATCCTCGCCAATGTCATCGTTCCGGGCAGGTCTCTTCCTTCTGGTGATGACGTCACGCTCGAAGTAAAAAGACGAGAACGTTGAGATTTCTTGTTGAAGATACGCTTGACAAATTGAAGCCTCAACGTGTGCCTTGTTGGTCACTTTCTTTTTCAGCTCTCCTAGAAATCTGCAATAATGCAATATAACAACGGTACACATGTTAACAGTTATTGTGAAATAAATATTCTTTTTTTAAATGAAATTGTTACTAACCTTTCAAATCTGTACATCCAGCGATAGAAGACGGGCCCAGCAGTCAAAGCCTCATACGGAAGATGTATTATAAGATGTTCCATTGTATCGAAAAACGATGGAGGCATTATTTTTTCTAGATTACACATCAGAATGGGAACAGAATCTTGTAGTCTCCGGAGGGATGCCGCATCCAAAACGCTGGAACATATCGATTGAAACAACAAACTGATTTCAGTAATGCAGGACCATACGTGTTCAGGAAGCATCTCTTTTAGTGCAATTGGTAGAAGTCTTTGCATTATTACATGAGCATCGTGAGTTTTCATGCTCGTCGTCGTGGTAAGTTTGTTCATGTCTACGCATCTAGACAAGTTGGAGCAGTAGCCATCTGGAAACTTCTGAGACGCAAGCCATTGTAATATTGCTGCCTTTTGTGGTTCTGTGACCTGGTAGACTGCTTTTGGAACTTCCTTGACCTGATATTCTAGATCAACAGAAAGTTCGGGTCTATCACACCAAATAGTCATATCTTTCCTAGCTGCAAGACCGTCTTTAGTTTTGCCTTTCAAATCCATCACTGTGTTAAATATATTGTCAAAGACGTTCTTCTCAGTGTGCATGACATCTAAATTGTGACGGATGAGAAGGTCTTTCCAATAAGGCAACTCCCAGAATATGCTCCTCTTTGTCCACTTATGGGTATCACAATACCCATATGGCTCTTGGTTTGGCTCTTCCATAGCCGTAGGAAAACGTCGAACCCGGTTATAAATTTCTTCACCGGTCAATCTCGGGGGTGGGCTCTCTCGTACCGCTCTGCCTCTAATGAAAGACTTCTTGTCCTTTCGATATCGGTGCCTTTCCGGGAGAAACTTGCGGTGACAATCAAAGTAACTTCCTTTTTTGCTGTAACTAAGCCAGTTGGCACCTGATTTCTCCATACATATCGGACATCCCATCAAACCGTGTGTGCTCCATCCCGAAAGCATGCCATAGGCAGGGAAGTCGCTAATGGTCCAAATGATGGCAGCTTTCATGATAAACATTTTATCTGATGAAACATCATAAGTTGGTGTCCCAACGGCCCACAGTTCTTTCATCTCCTCGATAAGGGGTTGGAGATAAATGTCTATCTTTCGCCCAGGATCCTTGGAACCCGGACAAATTAAAGACAAAAATATGAAATGACTTTTCATGCACATGTCGGGAGGGAGATTGTAAGGAGTTAACATGACCGGCCAACATGAATAGTTCTTGCCAAACCTGCCAAAAGGAGCAAATCCATCTGAGCACAATCCCAGCCGCACATTTCGTGGCTCCATAGCAAACTGAGGATGACAGCGGTCAAAGTGTCTCCAGGCTTCACAGTCCGAAGGGTGAGCCATCATACCCTCGTTGGTTTCGTGCTCAACATGCCATGTCATGTGTTTCGCAGTAGCAGTCGAAGCGTACATCCTCTGCAGTCGAGGAGCTATTGGGAGGTAATACAGTTTAGACAGTGCAGACCTATGTCGTGGTTTCTTTTTACCTTGACGAACAGGTTTGTATATGTCTCCACCACAGAACTTGCAGAACTCAAGTGCCTCATCCTCCTTCCAGAACAACATACATCCTTCCGGACACGCATCAATTTCAACACAAGGTAGCCCCAACTTAGACATTAACTGCTTCATGTGGTAATATGAATCTGGAAGGGTATGATCTCGCGGTAGCATCCCTCCTACTGACTGCAAGACTCTATTCATGCAAGTTTCAGGGAGACTGTATTCGGCTTTTATGTTCATGAATTCAGTAACGGCGGATAGCTGAGAGTATCCCTCACAATCAGCATACAGAGGTTGGTCGGCAGCTTTTAGAACATCCTGAAATCTCTCAGTCAAACCTTCATCCACATAAGGTTGATAAAATGTCGGATTTTCATCCGCATCTGGTTGATACGAGGTTGAGGCTTCAGGGGGGTCGTTAGGTGGTTGTGGGGGATTGAACTGAGACATCGGTACACCGTATGCGTCATATACCATTTGTTGGTCCCACCTCATTTCAGCACGGTCTCCCCACGCACTCATCTCTGGAGGGACGTAACGAGACGAACCTACCGTTTGTGGTATAACAGATGGATCCAAAGGTTCGCCGTGAGAAGTCCAATTATAATAATTGGGAACAAAACCGACCGCGTACAAATCATACCCAACTTCGTGTGGGTCTTTAAATTTGAGATTTTTACACTTTGAACATGAACATCTTATTTTATCACCACTCATATAAGCCGGATGTTCAAGTGCAAATTCAATAAATTCCCCAACTCCCTCGAGAAAATTTGATTGCATTCCGTACAATACCGCATCTTTATCATACATCCAACTTCTATTTTGTTTATACATTATGCCTGAATATTATAATAAAAAAGTATACACGTTCAAATACTAACAATAATACTAACAAATTTTAAGTGAGTTATTTCACTAAATAATCAACTAACTAATTTTCACTAAATTAAATGAAATGCACACAATTCACAACAATAATTCACAAAATATAAGTAATTACCTAATACTTAAATTTAACTAATATTACAAAAAATTAAGTAATTTATTAACACTACATTTAAATTAAACATACGTTTAACTAAATTTAACTAATTCATTTAGTTAAATTTAACTAAATTTAACTAGTTCATTCCGTCCTCTTTTAATGCATCACTACGTTTAAACCTACGTTTAGCTAACGAATTTTAATTAAATTATTTTTGTAAACCTACATTTAAACCTAAACTAAATTATTACGTTAATGACATTTAATGTTATTAGTACTACACAATTAACAATTCCAATTCACTAAATTAAATAATATGACCAAATTAAACCCAATAATTTGAACATGTATATAAGGTCATTTGAATTAATAAATAATACACAATTACAATAACAAGTCACAATACACTTAATTAACACATTACTAACGTACGTTTAACTAACTAATTTCAATTAACATAAAGATCACTACGTTTAAAACTACGTTTAGCTAACTAATTTTAATTAAATTATTTTATAAACCTAACAGTTTAACTAATTTTATGACATTACTACGCTTACAGTTGAATATGTTGTTAATTAATTAACAACATCACTAATTTAATAGTTTTAATAATTTAAATTGAACCAACTAATTCTGAATAAAAATAATAATTCAAATAACATACCTTAACTGCATAAATGGGGAAAATGATAGAAGACAGACTACATCCTTCGATCTTTCAAACAGATACTGTATATACTGGGAATGAATTGGTGTGGTTCTGTTGAATGAGCTGCTCCTGCATATATAAAAAATTTAGTCACGGACTTAGTCACGGATTTGTCCGTCACTAAGCAATATTGTGTCCATTACGCGTCCGATCCGTGTTAATGACGTGTAAATGACGTGTAAATGACGTGTAAATCAAAGTAGTCACGGACATAGTCATGGCCATGTCCGTGACTAAATTTATCCGTACATAATACCGTTGCGGATTGATTTATGGGAGATGCAAAATTAATTTTTAAATTTAGTCACGGCTGTAGTCACGGATGTGGCCGTGACTATGTCGCCGGAGTAAAACAAGCCAGGCCGGAAAATCAAACGGGCAATCGGAGGATGTTAGTCACGGACAAAAATCCGTGACTACGTGTAGTCACGGCTGTAGTCACGGTAAAATCCGTGACTAATTTTTTTTTTAAATTTTCGTGACTAGTCCGTGACTAGTCCGTGACTAGGCTAGTCACGGACCAAATCCGTGACTACGGTCCGTGACTAAACGAGTGTTTTTTTGTAGTGCAAGGTGGATGCAGCGGACAGAACACAAAGGGGCCAGCCAAGTGGGTAAGTCACCACTCAAATAGGTATATATTTGATCAGGATATATATACCAAAGAAAAGGTATCCAAGAGAGAGTAAAATAGAGTGTGCAAGTCTCAACAAATAAAGTAGAAGGGAGGCCTTGGTAGGACCAATATCTCCAACAGTAACTATTTGGTAGCCATGACTATAAGATGATAGTAAATACTGACAAGTTATTCCTTTTTCGAAGAAAAAACATAGTAGTTATATTTTAATATTCTAAAACTTATTTACTCCTATTTTGAAAAATTCCCGTTTTTTATTCCTTCTTGAATGAACATTAAAACTTAAAAGTGATGCACGTTAAAAGGTGTTTACACTAGGGTCGGCAAATGAGCACATGAACGGTGGGTCGGATTGGGTAATACAGGTTCGAGGTAGATTAGGGTCGATATTAATTTTAGGAAACTCAAACGGAATGGGGGTGGGTCTTGAAAAAAATTAGGAACTGTACGAATATTGAAATTCGAAAAAATGGGTACCTGGATCGACCTGAAAAAATTAGAAACTTTACGGAAGTGGCTGTATTGGTTGATTCTGTTGAAATTTATGAAGTTCTGGTTGAAGTGGTTGTATTTGCTGATTATGCTGATTTATGAATTTGTTAATAAAATAAAGAAAAATCATATGTAAAATAGCTTTAAATAGTCATTTAGAGTAACTTCAGCCAACACAGCCAGAAAAGTAACTTCAACCTCACTTTTTCTTATTTTTACACAATTCAGCGAGTGAAATTAAAAGTTACGTGTTTGGTTAAAAAGTTGGTTGATAAACCTGATAAGCCGAAAAACAGAGTCACCAAACGGGCTCTTAATTGAGTTGGTTTCTGTTCCCAACTAAACTTAAACATTCCACCTTATATCAAATCAAACCAGACTTCACTTATTGTACAATACATATAACACAACCACCAACAAACCAGACTAATCCAGACCATACTAAATTTACGCCAAATTTAAACAGACTAGATCAGATTTGACCGGACTATAAAATTTTAGTACAATTACAAATATCCTTATTGGCATTATAATTATAAATTAATCCTCCTAATATATGAATTTATGTCATATTAATATGTAAACTTCAAACTTCAAAGTTGTTGTCTTATAAATCAATACTTTGGTAAAAATACACATTTAGCAATTTCTCATTAAATCAAACTTAAACAAAGTGATCATTTTTCTAAACATACAATATTAGTGTCATATGAAAGATTATAAATAATATTTAATTTGATATATATAATTTTTTTAAAAATTCAAACAAAAATGGATAGATTATAATGTTTTATAAAAATAATACTCGTAGCGTTTTAGTTATTTGAGTAATATTTTTTTGGTAAATATTGTAGGAGTAGTTGGTCAGGAGTAATTGTTTGCTACAAAAATACTACATAGAGAAATTGGTAGTGTGTGTGATAAAGTAGAATAGAGTACCTTTTGATCCCCACTGGATCAATTGAGAAAATTTTAAGGATTGAGTAGCTTGGAGTGGTGTGTGCTCCTTGTGAAACACCTTCAATCTAGGCCTGTTGAGTGATTAAGGCTAGATTAATCACTAAGTGTATTGGGTTTAATACTTTAGTGGAAATCCATCTGAAAGAGGGTGAGACTGGACGTAGGAGGATTACACCACCTCCGAACCAGGATACATAGTGTGTTGATTTACTTTCAGTCCATAAAGCACACACCAACCACTTGTTAAACTAAGCAGATGCCTTAGCAGTCACCTCGGCAGTTGCCTACTGCTTACCCAACTGCTTAACACACTGCCCATTTATACACCTTCTCAAAAATCTCCATTATCACAAAAGGCCCTATATACACTTCACAAATATTTGAGTTCCATCATAAGCCTGAAAATCACATGTTTGTATTTGCAGCGGTCTAAGCAGTACTCTAGGAAATACCCTACTGCTCACTCTACTGTTCACTTCACTAATAGGTCTTCTGCTTGTTTACTCGTCTTTTTAAAGATATCTCAATATCACTAAACCCTTATAAAACCTTCCAACACTTCCCTGATCAATCAGAATCCAGAAAATCAGTTCTATATTTCGCAGTTGCCCTAGCAGTACTCTGGTGACTACTCTACTGCCCAGTCTACTGCTTACATAAGTGCCAAGACAACTGCTCTTCTAGATAAAAGTAATTCTCATTCAAAACTCTTCATCCACTTTTGTAAGGTTGCAATACACTGTCCACTTAGAGGATAAAACTTCCGTTGTGCATCTTTAATCACTCAAAAGGTTACAGATCATCATATCTAGTAGGGAAAGTTTTAAAGTTCAAAAAGCTTTAAAAGTCTATTCACCCACCCCCCCCCCCCTAGACTTTTACCTCTATCCGGGAACATTAAGTGGTATCAGAGCGGTGTGTTCCGAGAGTCAATTTCTGACTATTTCGAACTAAAGATCCAAACCCACTTCACTCCCAAAACTTTCTAAAGATGGACAATCAGCTTACCAAGAATCTCTTGTTCAATCTTGACAAATTTGATGATTGGAAGATCAGAATGAAAGCACATCTCAGTGCTCTACATGATGAAATGTTGAAGGTGATTACTGATGGACCTATCAAAATCATGAAGGTCATCACATCCAGAACAGCAGAAGGGGCAGATGATGCGTACATTCCAAAACCTAAAATGGAATGGACAACTGAAGACAGGAAGAGAAACAACCTTGACAATGTTGCTAGAGACATCCTCTTCAAGGCAGTTGATGAATCCATATTTCCTAGAATAAGGAAATGTGAAACTGCTAAGGATGTCTGGGATGAATTATCCAAGATTGGAGCAGGAGATGAGCAAGAAAAGGACAACAAGCTGACTATTGCTCTCAAGAAATTTGAAGATTTCAAAGTGATGCCAAATGAATCTCTCCATGAAATGGAATCCAGATTTCTTAAAATTACAGCAAAGGTCTCTGACCTAGAGAAAGTTCTCTCCCAAAAAGAAATCTCTCTTAAGGTTTTAAGAGGACTGCCCTCAAAATGGGATATGAAGGTTACTGCCATGAGAGATAGCAGAGATCTTATAAGTCTCTCAACAGACAAGCTGTTTAGTGATCTAAAAGCTTATGAGTTTGAGATGAAGGAAATCAAGGAGGAAAAGGAAGAAGAGATCAAGACACTAGCCTTAGTGTCTGAACCAAGCACATCAAGATCAACTGAGAAATCATTCAACAATCTCCTCACTGATGAGCAATTTGCAATGTTTGTGAGGAAATTCAAAAGATTCATGAAGAAAGAGGGAAATGCCTCAAAGAAACCATACACTCAGCCATTTAGAAGACAAGGAAGATCCCAATCAAGTGAGAACACTGTCCTCTGCTACAATTGTAGACAGCCAGGACATCATAAAAATGAGTGTCCTCTCCCACTGGCACATAAGTATCAAGGGCAGCAGACTACTACCCAAAAGGCTGGATTCAAGGACCTCAAAGGTAAACGTCAAGCCTTTGTAAGTGAAAAGAAGAAGGAAGATTCTCAAAGTGATGAGGGAATCAGTTCGAGTGATGAGAGCTCTTCATCTGAAAGCTCAGAAGAAGCACTACTCTGCCTTGGAGCCTGGCAGGGTGCTAAGGAAGCTAGCAGCTGGGTCAGAAATTCAGCCACCAAAGATGACACTGATGAAGAAGACTGCTCGTTCAGATGCTTCATGGCAAATGACCACTTCAATGATGTAGAGGTAACATCTTATTCTTCCTATAGCTCAAATGATTCTGGACCATCAAATATCACACTGGAATCTTTGCTTCAAGACTTCCAAAAGGTCCAAAATCACCATGTTCTCTTAAGATCTGAAAATGAAAGACTAAAACAAGACACTAAGACCATTCATACTAAACTCTTAGATGCCTTAACTAGAATCAAAGTCTTAAAAGAAGAGAACAGTGAGCTAAAAAATCAAGTGAATAATCTTAGCAAGAATAGTAAAAATGCTGACACTACTGCTGAGATTATTCCTAAGAGGAAGAAAAGAGGCCTTGGTTACACGTCCCTCACCAGACACACAAAAGACTTCCCATCCACAAGCTACATAATTATGAACACAAAAATCTCAAGTCACCAACTCTCCCATTTCCAAAGTGCTCCTACAAGAAGGAACCAGTCTGCTCCCAAGCCAAAATCCAAACTCCTGCACAAACAAATCCTTCCATACATCCCAATCAACCAAAGAACCAGTTGGCAACCCATCAATAAGACCAATTACCCACCAAAGAAGCAGCATACTCCTCTAGTTAAAAACATTCCTCCTTCCATATTCAGGAGGAAGGAGATAAACAAATATACAGCCATTTGTCATGACTACAACACCCCAAATGGCTATAGACCAATCTGCTTAGAGTTAAATGGTTCTAGATGGGCATGGATGCCCAAACTTATACAAAGAAAGTTGCCCACTAACATGTGGATTGCTGCTCTACAATGATGAATACAGGAAGGTGCTGGAGCAGCTGACTCAAAAGAGTGGTACATAGATTCAGGCTGCTCCGGGCACATGACAGGCAGCAGAAGGCTACTGTCAAACTACATGGCTAGTGAAGGTCCCAAAGTGACATTTGGGAATGTGGAGAAGAAAAGAGAAACCAAGGGAGCTGGAGATTTAATTAAGGATGGACTTACAATCCAAAACATATCCTATGTTAAGGGTCTAAAGTTCAATTTAATAAGCACAAGCCAGCTCTGTGACAATGGTTACAATGTAACTTTCTCCAAAGACATCTGCTTGATTAGAGATGTCAAAAATGATAAAGTTGTGCTCACTGGTTAAAGAAAAAGGGACATGTACATCATTGACTGGAGCACTGCTAAGGAAGGGGTCTGTTTGGTGACAAAAGCATACTCAACCTTAAGTTGGGAATGGCACAACAAACTCAGCCATCTAAATTTCAAAACAATCAATAAACTGTCCAGGAAAGGGTTGGTAAAGGGACTTCCAGAAATCAACTTCAAGAAGGACCACCTCTGTGATGCTTGTCAAAAGGGAAAGCAAACAAAGGTATCATTCAAATCAAAAGAAGCTGAATCATCAACTAGACCACTGAGCCTACTGTACCTTGACTTGTTTGGACCAGTTGAACCAACAAGCTTAAGTGGCAGAAGGTACACCTTGGTTCTAGTAGATGACTACTCCAGATACACATGGACCTTATTTCTGAAAAAGAAAAATGAGACTCAGAAAAAGCTCCCTGAATTAATGAAGCTAATCCAAAATGAGAAGAGCCTCTCAATTCAGAAAATCCGGTCAGATAGAGGTACTGAATTTCTAAACTCTATGGTGATTCAGTACTGTGAAGATAATGGAATATATCACCAAACATCGGCAGCAAGAACACCTCAGCAAAATGGTGTTGCTGAAAGAAGGAACAGGACTCTCAAAGAGGCTGGAAGGACAACCATTGAGGCAGCTGGATTACCCAAAAGATTTTGGGCAGAAGCAATCAACACCGTTTGCTACACCCAGAATAGAAGTCTTATTCATAAGACTTACAAAAAGACACCATATGAGCTATGGAAGGGAAGGAAGCCAAATGTTAGTCATTTCCATACCTTTGGATGCAAATGTTTTATTCTAAACAATGGAAAAGACTATCTCAAGCCATTTGATCCCAAATCTGATGAAGGGATTTTCCTGGGCTACTCACCCACAAGCAAGGCATTCCGGATCCTGAACAAAAGAACTCTGGTTGTAGAAGAATCAATCCATGTGGTCTTTGAAAACCACTCCACTGCTCACAAAAGGAACATTAAAAAAAAAGAAAGACAATGGAAAAGCTCCAAGCTGCCTTCCCAGTAATGATAAACAAAAAGATGACAGGATTCTGGAAGCAGCAGTTGACTTAAACGACAGCCCATTGCCAGCAGTTGACTCATCTAGAATCAACCTCCCACATGTTTCAATCACAATGCCTGAAGTTCCTAATCATCCGGTTCTACAAGATGACAGTGAAAAAAAAGAGGAGGATGAGCAGCAAACTCAAACAGCTCAAACCGCTGACATCAAATGGTTAAATCAACATCCTCCTCACCAAATCATTGGAAACATCCATGAAGGGGTTCGAACTACATCAGCAATTCAAAGAGAATCACTACTCTCATGCTTCATCTCACAAACTGAGCCCAAGAAAATACAAGAAGCTCTACTTGACTCTGACTGGATACAAGCTATGCAAGAAGAACTCAACCAGTTTGGGAGAAATAACGTATGGGAGCTTGTATCCAGACCCTATCATCAACATGTGATAGGAACCAAATGGGTGTTCAGAAACAAAATGAATGAGGAAGGCACCATTGTTAAGAACAAAGCAAGATTTGTAGCCAAAGGCTACTGCCAGGAGGAAGGAATAGATTTTGATGAAACCTTTGCTCTGGTTGCCAGACTTGAAGCAATAAGAATATTCTTAGCCTATGCTGCCCATAAGCAATTCACTGTCTATCAAATGGACGTGAAGAGTGTTTTCCTAAACGGTCTACTGGAAGAGGAGGTCTACGTGGAGCAACCTCCTGGATTTGAAATCAAGAGAGAGAAAGATCAAGTATACAAACTGAAGAAAGCTCTTTATGGACTCAAGCAAGCCCCTAGAGCCTGGTATGACACTCTCTCTGAATATTTAGTGAGCAATGGATTCACTAAAGGCAAAGTAGACAAGACACTGTTCAAAATTGAAGAAGGTCAGCACATACTGCCTGTCCAAATTTATGTAGATGACATAATTTTTGGAAGCTCAAATCAAGCACTATGTGAGAAATTCTCAACTCTCATGCAAAAGAAATTTGAGATGAGCATGATGGGAGAGTTGAATTATTTCTTGAGACTACAAGTAAAGCAGACTCCACAAGGTACATTCATCAAACAAGCCAAATACACAAGAGATCTCATGAAGAAATTCAAAGTAGAGAACAAGTCTACTGTGAAGATTCCCATGAACACCTCACAAGATCTGACTCCATATGAAGAAGGTAAAGATGTTGATGCTACACTTTATAGAGGATTGATTGGTTCTCTGCTATATCTTACCACAAGTAGGCCAGATATATCCTACTCAGTTGGGGTATGTGCAAGGTTTCAATCAAAGCCCAAAGAAAGCCATTTCCTTGCAGCAAAGAAGATCTTAAGATACCTCAAAGGCAATCCTAACTCTGGGTTATGGTATCCAACAAATGGAGGCTTTGATCTATATGGATATTCGGACTCAGACTTTACTGGGTGCAAAATTGATAGAAAAAACACCTCTGACACCTGTCAACTGATTGGTGGAAGACTTGTTTCATGGTTTAGCAAGAAGCAAAACTCAATTTCTACTAGCACTGCTGAGGCAGAGTACATAGCAGCAGGCAACTGCTGTGCTCAGATACGATGGATGAAACAACAAGTCAACAATTGAAGGATTATGGTGAAGAAACAAAGGAAATTAGCATTCTGTGTGATAATACAAGTGCCATTGCAATAACCCATAACCCAGTGTTTCACTCAAGAACCAAGCATATTGAGATCAGGCACCACTTCATCAGAGAGCATGTTGAAAAGAAAACCATCAAATTAGAATACATCCCCACAGAAAAGAAGCTGGCTGACATATTCACCAAGCCACTGAATGAAGCAAGATTCAATTCACTAAGACAAGAGCTTGGAATGTTAGATGATCTTGATCAAATGAAGAAATAACCTTGCACCCATTCAGGGGGAACTAAATTGAGGGGGAACTCCTAACCATCTGCTGAGGGGGAACTCTTGTGAAGCAATCACAAACAGCCAACTGCCAAAGAAATATTCCTTAAATCCACAAGGAATGAAGCATCAAGGTCTAAGAAAGTCAATCTCAGACTTTCACAATTCAAGAAGTTCAAAATCCAAACAGTAGGCTCCACGGGTGATTGCATCAAGGTAGCAGCTGGCTCCACAGATGACTGGTCCTAGTCCACTGCTACATATCTCTTTTTATTTGAAAGGATTTGCATCAATACAGAAGGAAACGCATAAAACAAGGAAGGTAGAATGGAGGTAAAAGGCACTGGTTGATAAAAATCGAGCAGGTGCCTGCCTAAAGATAGCATGAGACTACCTCAGCACAGCAGGAGGCTCGATTTATGACCAAAATACATTGAATCTCAGCCCTCGGTCTATATCATTTTGATCCTCTTACATTAATGATTCCAAAAGGGGTAAATCTTGCCCTTAGAAATCTCCAAAAAAATTCTCAAACGTGAGTCCACTGCTCCCAGTGTGAACACAGTCTATGCAATTAATGTCACAAGTGACCAGCCGTTTTCTCCAACGGCTATATCTCAACGGTTAGTTCCCGATAGAGAATAAATACATCCTCCGTACAATCTCTTCACACTGTTACGCACCAATCTCTCTCTGAAATCCTCAAACGATCTAAAAGCTCTCAACCTACATTCCACCTTTCTCAATACTTCATCCATTCTTCCAACTCATCAAACAAGAATGGCATCTCTTAAACTCATAGCTAAGAAGATTTACACCGGATCCATTCTTGACACATCGGTGATATTGAAGAAAGCCTACAACAGTGACCTTATGAAAGATCTTCTGAGGAAACTTGACAGGACAGGTCTTTTAAAAATGGCAACCTATCCATATCCATACTTCTACCCCGAGGTAGCAGCAGAGTTCTACCTGAACTCTACTAAAGACACTCTCAAATCCTGGATCAGGGGTAGACCTGTAGAAATCGAAGAAGGGGACATCAGAATACTGCTCTAATTACCTGGAGATGAAGCCCCATTAGTTGAAAACTTTGAACTAAACGAACACGAGTTCAAAGAAATGGTCTTGGTGCCAAATGCACAAAACACGCAAACTCTCAATCTTAAGACCAACAAAATGGTGCATGAATATGCTCTTCTGCTGAGCATACTCTACAAGTGCATTGACTCCAAAAACACTGCACTTGATGAAGTGAACAAGAAGAGAGCAACTCCATTGGCAGCAATCATCTCAGGATCACCTTTCAACTGGACAAGGTATATCTTTAACAATCTGATAGCATATGTAAAGAAATTTCATGAACGAACAATCAACACCATACCCTGGCTAGGGTATGATTTTCTTATTGGTGAGATTCTAAGAAAGAAAGGAGTTCGCAGCACGGTCAAAGAGGAAACTAACTGGAGAAAATTCCTCTCTCTCACATCCATGCATGGAGCTCCAGAACTCCCTAAGACAGAAGACACATTTCTCTCAAATGAGCCCCTCAAAACTGAATTCAAGAAGATCAAACCCAATCATTGAAAAGACTTCGATCTGACAATGAAGAAGTCTAGTCAAAAAGATCCAAGAAGAAAGATCATACTGCTATAACAAGAAACCTGCAGGATGAACTAGAAGCAGCAGCCTCCCCTCTACCATTCAATCAGGATCACCTGGATGGAACAACTCAATCTCTATCCACTATTCATGAAGAACGTAAAGGCTCAAAACAAAAAGAAGAAAAACGGGCATCTTCCTCATCAGAAGGAATAGCTTTCTCTGCCACTCCCCTCTCTGTCAACAGACCTCTACAAAAGGAGCATGCTATTCCAGAAGAAGTGCAATCAAGCAAAGAAGTACAGCAGTAGGCTCCCCTCACATCAGCAACCAACTCACCCACTCCATTAGAAAAGCTGGAAGCTGAATGGGCTCGAGTCAAAGAATGGAGGCAATGGAAGCTCTATAGAATTCTTCATCAAGCCAGAACCCTTCCAAAGTTCATCACTGAAGAATACTTTGCCTTAAATTGGCTAGGAACTGAAGACATGGCTACAACAACAAATCTTCACCAGATCAACTTAATTTATGCTTCAAAGAAAAGGCTGCTCTCTACCAAACCAAACAGAGATGAGCCCTTTGATGATGATGATGATGATGATAGTGACTTCGAAGATCATCCTCCTGGTCATCCAAAGAACAAAGGTAAGCAAGCTATCTCCTCCCCCTCCTCTAGTGATAAAGAACTCTAAATGGTGTTTGAAGAGTCTAAACTTGAGAGTCGAGGTGGTGGAGAAACATCAAAAGTCATGGAAAAAGAAGAAGAATCTCCAAAGCAGCAGGTTGTTATCATCTCTGAGCAGCCCACTGCCATGCTTGAGGAAGATCCCACTGCTCAGACTATGGAAGATCAAGAGCAGCACTCAAATGCAAACTCACAGGATACTACCCAAATTTTAGAGCAGCACTCTCCAACACTAATTCTCAACCAGGAAGCTGATGAAGAAGAAGATACTCCATCACTAGCAGACGTCTTCATTCAAGAAAGAAGGGCTACAACAAAGTTCATCAGCAACGCAAAGGTTAGACTACACAAGAGGCTCAACAAAATGAAAAAGAAACTAGAAAAAAGGCTGGATATCAGATTTGGAGAAGTACACAAGCATATCGGGACTGACCTGATGATCCAACAAGTGTTCAATGCTGAGCAGAGAGCTCTACTCAAAACCAGAACCTCACAGCAGTCAACTCTGACAACTGAGATAAAGCAAGAGATTGCTGCACTAAAAGCTAAAAATGAAGAACTAGAAAACCAAATTCTAGCATTCCAAAGGCAGCAACAAGCTCAATCAACTACAGCACGATCATCTGCTCAGGTAACTTCTCTCCCTTCTCTTCCACCTAATCTTGAGCAGGCTCTTCACAAAATACAGGAGCATGAAGAATATCTCAGCCACTTGAAGAATGAAGAATTTCCAGCGATGCTCAAGCTATCTCACAAGTTCCTTAAAGAACAAGAAGCCCATGCAGCTGCCTACCAACAACTAACAAAAGATATAGCTGAGAACTTCAAAGTACTCCACAAAGGCACTCAAGAAACCTTCTGGCAACAGGGATGTGACTTCCAGAAAATGGGTCAAGATCTACAAAATACAAAGAAGAAGCTTCAGAACCTAGAAGATGAAGTCAAAATAGAGGTCAAAACAGACATGAAGGACATCAACAATGCCATCAATGCCCTATCCATTCATGTCTATGGCCTCAATCCCTCTAGAAGAAACGTTGAACCAGTCTCTGATGAAGAAATTGAAGCATTTTTTCATGATCAACCCGATGATGCCAAATAGGGGGAAGACACCTCAGCAGGACCCTCCTCCAAAAGACAACTTGCAGAAAGGAAAACAGCTGAAACAAGAAGAAAGAACAAACTCTACCAAGAAGAAAGGGAAATTCGAAAAAGAAAAGAAGAAGAAGAAGCCAAAACAAGAGAAACGTCCAAAAAGAAGTTAGAAGATGTCAACAAAAGCAGACTTGACCAACAGTCCGAAAGTGACTAAAAACTATTGCATTTTAGATGTTACAAACATGTACCATTCTCATCAAAAATCAATAAAAATGTTTGTTTCCTGTGTTGTATAGTTTTGACATCATCAAAAAGGGAAAATTGTTAGTACCCAATTTTGATAGATTTTGATGATGCCACTTTTTTTTTACCCCGGAAGGTCAACCACCGCATCCAGTGGGGCAAATGCCGGGGAACATTCGATGTTATTTTATTAAAAGAATAGGATTACAAAGAAGAGAGGGGGACCAAACTAAACCTCCCAAAAATCAGTATCTAAAAGAAGGAATGCCAAAAAAATCCATCCAATAAGAACGTTTAACAAAAATAGGAAGCTGATCAATTTGAGTATAAACTTTCGGACTGTCCACAGGAATTTGGGCCAGGTGATGAGCGGCCCAGTTTCCTTCTCGCATCGTATGAGAAAAAGAGACCCATTTCCTAAAGCATATCTGTGAGGTTGCCTGAAGTTCATCCTCCCATCTGCGACCTGCCTTGCTCCCAATATACTCCAAAGCAAGTGAAGAATCTGATTCCACTTGAAATGCCACTATACTTTGCTCCTATACATTTTTTATTTATTTTGGAGTGACTGTTTCCAAAGTTGATCAATGTACTAAAAAGAAGAATAGAAAAAGAGAAAGTACACAATCAACTTTAGGAACAAAAATCATAAGTGACAAAAATAAATGTACAATTTTTGTAACAAATAAATTCTACTGGAAATTAAAAATGCAATAAGGTAAATCTATTTATCTTAAAAGGATATTTAAATCCTTCCAGTAAAACTTTATTTGATACACAAATTATCCAAGTCACAAGCTTAGAAAGTACCCTCGAATAGAAAAGTCATAATACACTGCATGTGTATATGATTGAAGACAAAATTTTATGTGCATTTAAAACCAATATCGTACATGGGTCCTAGAAGCTTGGACGCACACTTTGAAATCAGAAAATTGATCCGGAAGTGACCTTGCAGCGGCTAATCAGTGGAGACAAAGGAAATTTCCAAAATACACTCTAACACAAGAAAGAAAAACACAACACGTTCAAGATTATCTCTTCTAAACCAACGGAGGAGATCAATCAACCGAAGAAGCCTATAAATAGAGGCAGAGCATGAAGATTGAAAAGAAGTTTTTGAGCCAACTAAGTAGAAGAAATCTTATTGAGCATTTAAGAGATATCTAGCAAAAGAGAAAGTGCTTGTTTAGCTTTGCTCTCTGCTTAGACTCATGCTTCACTAAACTTCCAAGTTAGAACTTCTCATTGTTATATTCTGGAAGTAGGATAAATTGTTGACACCCAGCAGTGTAGACCTTCCGAGCAAAGGAGTCATCCCACTTCTTAGCCAAGGGATCCTGGTCTAGGATCTCGATCCCTCCTTTACGAAGAGCCGCACCAAGAGGGAACTTCTCCAAATGCCTCCCGAACACAGCCGGAAGCTGTTCGAAGGCATATTTCTCCTTTAAAGCAGAGAACTCCTCAGAGGATTTGAAATCATCCTGGACGGAGGAAAGGTCCACGATTATTTCAGGGGGTCCGTTAGGGTTTTGGGAAGGCGCCTCCTTAAATTTGATCCGAGCAGCATCAGCAGCTGCCATTTTAGCCTGAAGAGAGGCGATCTGGACTCGAAGCTCCCCAAGCTCAGTTTCAAGCTTTTTCCGCTCTTAGGCAAAGGCCTGCCGCTCAGAGTCAGACGCCTGAACTGCGTCATTAGCGGTCTGCTGAGCAAACATAGGTCAGCTTGGTGGGCAGCCACATCCTGAGCATTGAATTGATGATGCTGCTGGTCCACAAAGAAGTTGTCCATCAGCATTTCGGCGACGGAGGGCTGCTGCTCAGGGGCAACCTCTTGAAGGGGCTGAGCTTCCGCAGCAGTCTGGGTTTGCTCTATGTTCTGAGGGACATCCTGGGAAGAACTGACCCGGTCGGCCTTGTCAACCTTCTTCGACCTCTTCCGCTTCTTTTTCTCATCGGCCGGGACACTCACGTCAAAAAGCTTGCTGTTGTCCATTGCCTGGATGGGAGTTGCTTCCGGGTTGGGAACTGAAAAGGAAAGGGAAAAGTCAGTACCGAGCGGTTCCAACGTGTGTGAAACAAAGAAGAAAATGTTTCCCGCACGAGATGGATCGCCCGGGCCATGGTACTTGGTTTTCAAATCAAGTAAGTCCAGGAATTCGGGCAGTACCTATTCCGGCCTTGACGAGCTGTTCGGGAGTAAGATAGTCCATGATGTTATAAACCTTCCCCTCCTCAATAGCGACCACATCTTTGGCGAGTTCTTCGGAGATGAAAGGTTCAGGGGATTTCTTGGGAAACGGGTTCCACTTCTTCGGGATCAAGCCGTCCGGGACAGATACGAAGAAGAACCTGTCTTTCCACCCCCTTAATCGAAGAAGGAAAGTTAGAGAACAGAATGTGGCCTGTCCGGGCACTAGCCACCAAGTATCCTTCAGCTTGTTGAGGAATCACAGTGTAGAAATAATGGAAGAGATCTAGGGTGGGTTCAGCATTGACATCCACACAACGACAGATAAAACCGGCCATAGCCCGGTAGGAGTTCGGCATAATCTGGACTGATACTACTTCATAAATATTTAAAAGGGAAACAAAAAATGGGTGAAGTGGGAACCTGAGCCCAACTTTCACTGAGTCAAAGTGAACTACCACCATCCCCGGGAGGTGGCGCATTGGGTGGAGCCCAGATTGAAGGCGGAAATTAACCGGGTCCGGTATCAAAATTGGGATTAGGGCCCTATTCGGGTCTGTGAGTTTTTGCCGTCGAAACCTAATTAGGTTTAAATCGACCTTATGGCGCGGGACGTCGCTCGGAGGACCGACTTTCGTAATTTCAAGTTCATCTTCCGACTTAGTCCGTCCGGGTAGGTCCCAGAGGAGGAGGCTTCGTCGTCAGGGTTACCACCGGAAACCTCCGCATTCACAGGCGCATCTCTCGCCACAGTATCTTGCTCCTCCTGTTGAGAAGCCGCCTCGGGGGAAGAAGAAACAACGGGGAGCCATATGGTCGAACAAAAGAAGTAAGGGGAACAAGAAGAGGGATGAAAAGTATCTGAGCAAGAAGAGTTTTCAAAGCTGTAGAGAGAAGGCAGAGCAATAGACCGAAGATTCAAACTTTCGAAACCCATGATCAAAGCTGAAGAGGCCTATTTATAACCTGACACACCGGTTCGTTGGCCAATTGGAAGAAGACACGTCACTTGCAATAATAACAACTACACGTGTCACACAGAGAGTCACTCCCAGGTAATCATTACGGTTATCGGGAAACCGAAACGACCGCCGCTCAGAACCGTCAAAAATTGCATGGGGAACTGGCGAGATCTCGAGCGGTGTTCGGGGTAAAATTCTCCGACTTCCTCATGCACTCACTACCGTTCGAGACATAGGAAGTGGGGGACTAGTGTTGGGATATCGGGTCCAGGCCCAATATACCCGGCCCAAAGTATGGAGGAGCCCAGAGGGAACATAGGGCCCAAGATGATCCAAAACACCTGGACGAGGTCCCCGACCAGCATTCGGCATATCTCATCTACTTGGGGGTAATTCATGAAAGCCTGCCTTCTAAACGTCACCTAAAAGGGGTCCGGCACCCCGAACGGGTTCCCCAGATGAGAGATCAACAAGTAGAAGCCGCATTTAATGCTGAAATATGGCAATAGCAAGTAGAGGCATGGGGTCACAAGTGGCAAAGGCTACCAACGGGGTTCGACCACGTCAGCATCCCACCTACCCCATCCTAGTATAAATACCTGCATTGAATACATTGTAAGGGGTTAACATTTTCATACTCAGAGCTTAGCAATAGAATTAGATCTCTGTTCTTGTATTCAAACTCATACCGACCTACCGTTCGGGCAGTTTCTTTGTAATCACAGAATTACACAATACAAGTTAGCTTCTGAGTTACTTCCTAATTCACTGTTTTATACGGAGTATTTTATACACTTCCTTAAACCGAACGAAACGTCCTTGATATCCAAAACGTGTGTTGGACTTTCGCATCTACGAGATTAAACCTAAACACTACATAGTATAAAAAAAGGTGAGAACTCCTGTATCCAAATCTGGCTCTCATTGGAGAGACTAGAGAGAGGGAAGGCAGGTCCGATCACCGAATATCACTTCCTCCCTCCGTTCCACCTTTTTCTCCTGTATATGACTATATGAGATTTGAGGGGAAGAAACATAGGTGATAGGACTGTGAAGAAGGATGCCTAAGCTTCTTCTCCCTACTGCCCGCCTGACGTCATTTCACATCCGCTCCTTCACAGTCCGCCCACCCGCCGTTCACGCCTCTCCACTCCCGCTTAGCAGTCCTCTCCCGAGACGTTTCCCTACATACACGCGCCGGTGCTTCTCTGTTTCCGCCAACGGTGCGAAAAACAGCGATGTGTTGTCATCCACGAAAGATGAGCTGAAGAATGCTGAGGTTAACTCCGACGGGGGTCCCACTGTATCTTCCGGTGAGGAACAGTACCCTAGTGGTGAATTTCACTTTGAAGAGTATGGGCGCTGGAAGCGTTTCGTTGTGATGCTTAGATTGCTGTTTGTGCTTCCATGGCAACGCGTGAGGAAAGGCAGTGTTTTGACCATTAAGTTGCGGGGTCAGGTTTGACTTCTTATGGTATCCATGGTTGTAGAGTTACACGGAGCATATAAGTTGACAATCTTCAATAGTTTCATGCAGTAGAATCTTAAACTGTGCTTAGTTGTTTCTTAAAAATGCGTTTTTTTTGTATCTGATGACCAAAGAAGTCAGTGAAAACATGATGTACTGGATTGATAATGGGTTCATCTTATAACTCATTACAGATATCTGATCAGTTACAAAGTCGTTTTTCTTCACGGTTATCTTTGCCTCAAATTTGTGAAAACTTCACAAAAGCTGCTTATGATCCCCGGATCTCTGGTATCTACCTGCATATTGAACCACTGGCATGTGGCTGGGGAAAAGTTGAAGAAATCAGGAGGCATGTCTTGGATTTTAGAAAATCAGGTCAAGAGTTGCACTATCAATTTACATTTTAAGTAATTGAGAAGCGGTGCTCTTTCTCTTGTGTCTATCACTGAACCTGGCATATCGGCCTTGTTGTTTTAACCTTGTGTGGTGAGGGCATGCTAAATAGTACTGCTTAGCAATTTTTTTAAATGACCGAGTAGTAGAGCGTACTTACTAGGAGGTATAATATTTCCCTTAACTGGATGCTTTAAAAATAATGACCCTTGTGTGTTGGAAAACTCATGCTTTTTGTGTTTGTGTGTCAAACTGAGTATTGTGATAAATGTCTTTATGATATCTATTGGTAGAAAGTTATAAACTTTAAACAATTTGCTGTTAGGGAACTTAAAAGTTGAAAAGGAAAAGAGCAGGGTGGAGTGTGTCAACCTGTTCAATTTTTATCATATGGTTGTAATATCAGTTTTATACTTTTATGTATACCTGTCAAAGTAAATACTTCGTAGATTACTGCTCCCATCCCTTAATAAACTCTTACTTTTCCATTTAATATTACTATCTTAAAATTCACATAAAAGCAAATGTGACTTTAAACAGGGAAGGAAGAAGTATCAAATAGAGTACCATAAACATAGAATCTCAGTTTACATGTTAATTTGCAGGAAAATTTGTTGTGGGTTTCACGCCTGCTTGTGGTGAAAAAGAGTATTATATTGGTTGTGCATGTGAGGAGCTTTATGCCCCTCCAAGTGCTTATTTTGCTTTATATGGTCTCTCTGTCCAAGCATCATTTCTGGGAGGTAAGCACTTATATCCTTAAGGTGCATGCTGATTTCGAATGGAATAAAATGAAGGAGAATGATTGAATCCTGTAGGTGTCCTTGAAAAAGTTGGGATTCAGCCACAAGTTGAGAGGATTGGTAAATACAAGAGTGCTGGTGATCAGTTAATACGCAAAAGCATATCAGAGGAAAACCGTGAGATGCTAACTGCTTTGCTTGATAACATCTATGAAAATTGGCTTGATAAGGTCTCTGTCACAAAAGGTAATAGTTTTATTTTGGCATGTTAAAGAGTTAGGCTATTCAGATTTCAGACTACTTCCCTGCTGCTGTCAGATTCTTATTCTTGGGGACCCCTAAATCCTAATCCGTTGTCTTGCTACAGAATTACGGCTTTTTCAATAATTTTATGATTTTCCAAGCAGGGAAGAAAAGAGAGGATGTTGAAAACTTTATTAATGAAGGAGTCTACCAAGTTGAGAGGCTAAAAGAAGATGGCTGGATAACGGATATAAAGTATGATGATGAGGTACAATAGAATATTGCTTTTTATTCCTAAGTGTTAAAACACTTCTTCATAATTTGCACACTGTTAAGGATTCATTTTGTGAAGAGTGCAAAAATAGAATATTAGATAACTAAAAGCTATAGGTGAAATGGTGAATCAACTTCCAATGGAAGGTGGAAACAATTCAACCAACTGATGTTATACATTTTAGGATTATAACATGGTGCTATTATGATTCTTTCCTCGAGGCTTGACACTGAGATTTACTCTGCATTGATTATGGAGTTGTCTTTTAAAATCAAGTTTGCTGCTGTATTAGATTTTTATTGAAGTGACCCCCTCAGAATAGTAGCATGAGAAGTAGATTTAGGTATAATCTTGTTAAGTGTCCTGCATCACATGTTTACCATATTTGTGTATAATGTATACCTAAATTAATATGGAACCAGATCCTGATCTTCGTGTTGTCGTGTTGTTTGTTTGTTTGTTTGTTTGTTTGTTTGATATCCAATGGTTTGGGGTGACCTGTTTGAATCGGTTTGGCTCATTTAAACACCTATCAAATTGTCCGGTCAGGTGTGGACTAGGGGATGTGTTAAGTGTCTCAATGTTTTACTAGATTTGTGCGGTTGTGCCTATATAAGTGTGAGTTAAAGTACACCTCTTGAAGATCCATTTGATGTGAATTTGGCCTTTTTTTAAAACTAAACGTTTCAACTTTCAAGAACATAAAATAGCTGAGACCACTTAGTATAAATACACATAAAGCTATAAAGTTCCTGGAGTTATCTTAGAATTCATTGGCATGGAGATCCTGTTCAAGTTTACCTCTTCCATAGAATGCCAAATTAAAAACCTTAAAAACTCCTTTAGGTAGAATATAAAAAGGGTAAAATGCAGGGTCACTAAGTCTCCTTTGGTATGAGCATTATCGGTAACCTATATAGCACCAATATGTTCATGCAGAAATGTGAGAATGCGAGAGCGGGTACAGGGATACGATCAAAAAAAATTGAAACGGATACGGGGTATTTTTATAAATATTACTACCTCCATCCCACTAACATTGGGACAAGAGGAGGTGGCATGGTTATTAAGAAAAGTGGATTTGTGTGGTTGATATTGAATTAATAAAGTAATAATAAAGTAAAAATGATTTAGAGCCACACAAACTTTACCAATTTTGGTGTGAGACAATCTTAGTGGGATTTTCCGAAAAGGTAAAATGGGACAATCTTAACGGGATGGAGGGAGTAAAATTTATGGGGGTGTATTTATAAATATTAAAAATTACAATTACTTTTTTGAAAATATATACGTTTATTTTCCTTTGCCCATTCATCTCATTCAACAATTCCACATTACCAAGATAGTTAAAAATTAATTCACACTCTTTATCTAATATACACTCCACACTCGTGCATTTTAAAATATAAATATAGTTAATTAGTCACTAATCCCAAATGAGAAACAAGTCAAACAACCATAGTTTCTAAATTAAAACTACATGTACTCAAAGTTCTTAGATAGAAATTGCTCCATGAAGATAAATCACAATGCTCTAATTAAAAAACTAAAAGCTACAATAATTCTTTTCACTGGAGCTACTAATTTGAGTAATTTCCAATGCTAACATCGTCTTTTAAAAAGACAGCCTCCTATTCTTATTCACCTGTGGAAAGGTTGGCGAATTCAAGTACAATATCTTAGACGATATGTGTATCTGATTTTTAAAGTAATTACAAAAATGGAAACTTTTAATTAATTTCAGATATGGCCCGGGAACGTATGGTATGAGTATTCTAGAGGAGTATATGATACGGGAACATGTCAGATACGCGGATACGGCACCCTAGACAACTATAGGTGGTACATAGTGGGTAACTCTTGTATCCACCGTCCCAAAATATAAGGAACATTTAGTTTTGGCACTGTTTTAAATGAAAACAAGCACTTGTGATGTTTTTTTGGAAATAATTAAATTTCAGCAGCCAAGTTCAAATGTAACAAGGTTGAATAGGAGAAATTAGAAGTTAATGGTGTTCATGTAATAATCTTACAAAAGTGGATATTACTTGGGACATACTAAAAATCAAAGTACACAAAAAAGCAGGACAGACTGAATAGTAAAACATGATTTTCAGTGTTCACCTAAATACACAATTATTTTGAGTTTTTTTGGCTTCAGAAACAATGTCTTATTGACAGATAAGTCAAATTAGTAAATCTGTTAGTGAACTAATACACTCTCTTCCTGCACTGCAGTTTGTGTGCTCTAACTTGTTTAACTTCCAGGTTGTGTCTATGTTGAAAGAGCGTTTGGGAACTCCAAAGGATAAGAGTCTTCCTACAGTGGATTATAGGTCAAGTTTTGACCCTGTTGCTCTGCTTTTTGAGGTGTCATCAGCTTGTATGTTTTGTTTGTGATTTTTGAATAGGGTTAGACACTAAATATTGCTCTCATTCTTTGATAGTACTGCTCTCTTTCATCAACTGTGCAAATTCTTGGGTACTATTTTTCTTAGATGGTCTAAGTGAATTTTCAACTTTTTTTATCTTTATTTGGAAAAAGGGTCAAATAGACCCTTGTACAATTGTAAATCAGTCATCTAAGTCCATGTACTAAAAAAAGCATCGTATAAGCCTATTTATTCTAAAAAGCGATCAAACTGGCCAATTTACCTGAAGTTGACCTTTTTCGGTCACTTGCTGTTTGTGATATTTTGTATTTTCTCTTTTCCCTTTTTCATTTACTTTTTCTTTATCTATTTTCTTTCTCCACCTTCTTTGTCCGGCTCCCTCCCACAGAGTCACAGACTTCATCGTGGAATGTCCTTGGGTTGCTGGTGTGAGGAGCTTCAATCTCGAATCGAAGGCGTGAGAGCAGTCCAACGACGATATCCTTCAGATTCGTCCACATATAAGCGGTGGCTAGCTTCTTTTCTCGTTGTGATGCAGGAGAGACCGCTGTGGTGGCTAGTTTCTCTTCTCGTTGTGCTGCAGGAGAGACCGCTGTGCGTGCAGGGTCGCCGGAGAAGGGAGGACAAAGCTCTCTGCTCTCTATCGGAATCGCTAATTTCATCACTCAGCCAGTAGCTTCACGCAGGGACTATTGAACAAACGCATTCACCGTCATCGCTCTGCCACGCCCCATTAACAGGTTGTCGAGCTCCAATCTCCAGCTTTATGTCCCAAACAAGTTGGTGAGGAAGACCACCAATTGGGAAATCCATTCTCGCCGCTCAAGCGCCGATCTCATATGCCTCTAAATCTGATTATATACATATAATTTACAGTGCTTAATACTGGGGGGACACCCATTTAATAGTCATTCTTTGCTTCGTAAACAAAATTGAAGCAGGTGATCGGGACTGTAAGAGCATATAAACTGAGAATGGGATTGTAATTTTTAGAACTGTAAATCTTTTTTAGAACCGGGAATGGGGCGAACGGATCACAGAGAAAGAAAAAGTAAAATAAAAAAAAAGAAATAAAATAAAAATTTTAATCCGTGTGATTAGTAGGTGACCGGCTACAAAAGGTCAACTTCAGGTAAATGGGCCAATTTGATCGGTTTTTAGAATAAATAAGTTTATATGATGCTTTTTTTAGTACATGGATTCAGATGATTGATTTACAATTGTACATGGGTCTATTTGACCCTTTTTCCTTTTTATTTTGGGAAGTTCCACGCTTGTGCAAAAAAACTTTTTTCTCAATTCAGTATCAGCTATATTTCCCTTTAACTGTTTAACCAAAATACTAAAACTTCAATGTCTGTTTACTCTCTCCTGTCCAAATATATGCTATGGTTTTTTACACCCACCCCCCCCCCCCGGACCCCCATCAGCAACCGTACTTCTAATCATGTCTTTAATATACTGATTACAGGAAATACTCTCGAGTCAGGAGCAGGACTCTGGGCCTTGCAGGCTATCAAGATCAGATTGCTCTAATTCGAGCCTCTGGAAGCATTAGTCGTGTCCGTGGCCCTTTTAGCATGGCTAGTTCCAGCATTATAGCAGAGCAGTTCATTGAATATATTCGTAGTGTTAGAGGTATATTTTCATCGTGTGGTCAACATGGTTTCAAGCTAAAACAAGAATGATATGATTGACCTTGGTCCATATAGCCAACCCCAGTGGTTTTTGGAATTAAAGCTTGCTTGTTGTGGACAAGATGGTTCCACACCTTCCCCTATTCAAGAACATCTCTACACAATTGTATATAATAGCTCATTAACCCTTTTTTATTTTGTGTATAATGTATTTGAGGTTTACCTTCAAATTCATTGTGTGCATTCCATTTCTTTTTCCGTCCTTCCAGAGTCAAAGAAGTACAAGGCTGTTGTCATTCGAATTGATAGCCCTGGGGGTGATGCACTTGCATCTGACCTGTAAGTTATTTTCCACAATGGTCTTTTTCTTTCTTTGAACTAAAATGCATAAAAGTAATTTCACTGCTTACTTCTCCTTGGCAAGTGACTGAAGGAGCTAAATGTGATAAATTACGATAAGGTTTACTATCTTGGTCTAAAAAGGAGTCTTGCTTGTATAATTGATGTGAATATTACAAGCATGATCCTGTTTATTTCTTGAATATTTTTTTTATTGCAGAATATGGAGGGAAATCAGACTTTTGGCAGAGACTAAACCTGTAATTGCATCCATGGCTGATGTGGCAGCTAGTGGTGGATACTATATGGCCATGGGCGCAAAGGCTATTGTGGCAGAAAACCTTACATTGACTGGCTCGATTGGAGTTGTGACAGGTGAAACTAATTAGAGTTAATTACCAATTTGGGAGTAAAAAGTTTATAATTTGCCAAAATAGGAGTATTCACGTAACCTATGTTTGATAGGAGTCTTTTAAGACCAAGTTGACAAAAATAACCCTCTTGTAAATCACGTAAGCGACTTGAAATTGAAGGCTCATCATTCAAGAGTTGGTAAAAAAGCATTGGCGTAAAACTTCAGAAACCCGGCCTTGTTGGTGTAGCACTGCTGTCGCTGGTGCTATCTGCCTCCGCCTCCGGCCTCCCACACAGGTGTTGCCCACCTCCAATACCGGCGTTGCCATCCATCTCTGTCCAACCGCCATAGCTATCGGCCGCCGCCACCTTCCAACTATGTCACCGCCGCCCAACCTACCTCGCCGGCTAAAACTGCCGTCATCGCTATCCCTGAAGAATAATTACAAATCTTCAATGAAAATGAATTTTTAAACTGTCAAAATATTGGCAGATTTTATGTGGCAGATTTGAACAAAACTGCCATAATCCTGGCAGAATATGAACTCGACAACTACATTTCTGTCATGAACTTGGCAAAAATTTATGCCATCATCCAAAAATTGAGAAAATCAGGAAAATTTGAGAAACTACAAACTGGAAATACGAAATAGAAGTCCAACAATCAATGAATCGAATGCCAAAACTAAAAAAAGAGGAATAGAAAAAATCTGAAAAATAGAATAATAGGAGGAGGAAGAAGGAGGAGGAAGATGAAGAGAAGGAGAAGAGACCTGATTTGTAGGCAGCATTCAGTGGAGTCAGCGGCAACAGAAGAAGTCGACTGGTCTGATTTGCAGGGAAGAAGCCGATGGATCTTTGCAGGGAGGAAAAAACCGAACGATGGAGAGGGGAGAGGATGGTGCGCAGAAAGGAGGGAGAAGAAGGTGAGCGGAAAGAGTAGATCTATCGTGAGTTAAATATAGTAGGGGTAATAATGGAATTGAAAAGTCCGTATGTTTTGAATATGAGTAATATGATCCTATTTGGGGAAGAAAACATGTATACTCCTATTTAAGAATTTCTCCCAAAGTTTACTCCTATATGAGGCAATTTCACAACTAATTACTAAAACTGCTCGTTTGTAAATATTTTAGCTCGATCTAAATGAAATGAAGGAAGAAAATAATTGGGCTTTTCATTAGGTAAAAAGAAATTTATTTCAGTGTTCTTCAAGTACAATGACCCATATTAGGCTTCTATATGAAGTGGGAAGTGTATCTCATCGACCCTGTTATTTTCAGTATCTGCCTATAATTGGTACTATCTGATGGAAATTTCTGGTGATCTATGAAACTAAACTGTACACCACAATTTTTTTTTAATGCATTGGGAGATTCTATGTATTGCGGCACTGGGGTAATGATGATGAATGATGAATGAATGATGATTGTGAGATTCTATGTAAGTGCTCTAATGTTTTCTCCAAGTGGATAAGAAGGGAATTTGTTCCCAGAAATGATTGCACCAAAATGATAGTTAAAAAGATTTACTTACAGGTAGTATAGCATCAAGTTTTTATATATTGCAAATAAATTCATGGCCTAGAGTTAGAGATGCCCAAAAGGTATCTTTAGTTAGAGAATGCAAGCACCAACGAATTCTATCCTATTTTTGGATATTGTAACTTCCTTGGTCTTGAGCCTTTTTTTTATATGGTACCTTGTGTTATTTTCAAGTAGCTGGGGTTTTCCAGAGAATTTTAGTCATAAAATAGAAGTATATTAGTAAACGTGTGTAGGCCAGGGCCTGGGTTGGCCCCTAGCTACAACAATGCCTTGCAACACCTTTCAAGATTTGCTGTGTGATACTTTTATCCTAAAACTTTTATGGTTTAGTGCTATTCTGCTATTTCCAATAATCTATATCTTCGCATTGTCTTTCTTTTGGAGCATTGTGCAGTATGAGATCCTCTAGTTGCCTCTTTCATTTCAACAACGGTTTGTGTCTTTGCATGTCAATTTCACTGCTGCTTGGTGTTTGGTAGGATGGAATCCGGTCACTTTCCATATGAATATAATTCACCCTTCACCTATCTACTTTCAAGTGTGGGTGGAAATTGGTGGAATGTGTCAAATGTAGCTTTAAAATAACTCACTTTCCATTGAAAGTAAATTCCAATGGGGAGATGGGAAAGAGGTCTGACCTGAAGTCTTCCTGTTTCCTTTTCTCCTTTTTACATAATCGCTTGTTGCTTCAAATACCTGATTCGCTTCACTTTATTCTTTCCATAAATGTCAATATATGTTTACAAGGCTACCCATGCAATAAAAAGTTGGGAGCTTGTTAATATAGAGCAGGAGCTCGACTTGGAGGAAGAGAGGTCGAGCCCCCTGTGGCTTTACCGAAGGCAGGGACGGGCTAGAGCCCACCTTCGTGGGCTTGCTGTTGGCTGGTTTTAGTTTAACTTATTATAATTTCTTTGTTATGTTTTCTAATTTGGGTCTGTTATTAGTAAAGTATTTAAATACCTAATTAGAGTTAACTTAAGTTGGGCTCGATTAAGATTTCTGTTCTGGGTCTGTTATCTGAAGGGTATTTAAACCCTAATTAGTGTTCAGTCTTGTTTATCAGTTGATAAAATTGGATTTCAGCCTATTGGCTTTGAGCAACGGTTTCTTCAGTTGATTATTACTTTTTTGTTCTCATCAATTGCAATTGGTCCGACCTGGTGGATCCATTCCCGCCGGAATGACAAGATCACTCAATGATTGTTTGACGGAGGTGGAGGCCAGGCAGGCCTTGATGAATGAGAAAGTCAACGCGCAAGGGCAAAAACTGGACGCGTGTGGCATCCACTAACAGAGATCACAGCCTCCCTAGTTGCGCTCACGAAGGTACTTGCGCCGCCGGATACGGAGTTGGCGTACACCTGGGACGGCGGTTCGCGCAGCACGGCACTCGCCTTGCTGCTCTCGTTCGATGGCGAAGACCCAATCGGATGGATTGCTAGAGCTGAGCAACAGTTTGAACTAAACCAGACCCCACCTGAAAGAAAGGTGCCAACAGTTGTGGTCGCCATAGAAGGGGCTACATTGTATTGGTTGACCTGGTTGAAGGCGCGGAAGCCAGGCATTACCTGGGAGGACTTCACGCAAGCATTGTTGGCACAATCCGACACCCGGTTCAAAGGCAGCTGGTTCGAATGGCTGTCCGGGGTCAAGTAGACGGGGACGGTGGAGGAATACAACACACTTTTCGTTCAAATGACCAGTCAAGTTCCCGGGCTGTTTGATGATCAGTGTTTGAGGTATTTCATGAATGGACTAAAAGGACCGAACCAGGGTTCTTTACGGCTGTTGCGTCTGATAATTTGGAGACGACAATGGAATCGGCTAGGGATATTGAGGACAATCTGTCCTTTGAGAATGGAGGTCGAGAGAGCCAATTATACAATAATGTGGGGACCTATGAAGTACGGATACTTCCCCAGGGTGCCGCATCGGCATGTCGGAAACGTTCTCGTATCCGATACTCTAGGATACCCGTACCGTACGTTCCCGGGCCGTATCTGCAATTTTTAAAAGTTTCCAATTTTTTTGGTAATTATTTTAAAATTTCGGATACTCGTGGATACGCGTATCAGCTTCTTTACAAAAAATCTTCCAAAAAAAACTTTTAAAAAAAAAACTCAAAATTTACATAATAGAATTCTTAAAAAATGAAAAACTAAAAATAATTTTCCCTTGTTTTTATGTGGTACACAACTAATGGGCGTATTCCTAATTCACCCATCCTCCTATCCCTAATTTTAATTATCCCTGAAAATTAATAGCTCCAACGATAATATGTATTAGAACTTTTAAAATATTGTTTTCTATCTTCATTATTCAAGAAATTTGAGTACTTGCACTTTTAATTTCAAAACTGTAGTTGTTTGACTTATTTCTCATTTTAAATTAATGACTTATTGATATGATTATATTTCGAGGTGCACTAGTGTATATGACATAAAATATGAACTTATTTTTAAGTATATTGAAAATGTAAAATGCTTCAATGCCATGAATAAGTAGACGTCAAAGGAAAATATATGTCTATTTTTTTCAAAAAAAAGTTATATTTTTAATATTTGTAAATACACCCCTGTCATTTTTAATATTTATAAATACACCCCACAACTTTTAATATTTATAAATATGGCCCCGTATCCGTATCCTACTTTTTTTGATTTTGTCGTATCCCTGTCCCCGTTTCCGCGTATCCGTATCGGTGCTACATAGGTGGGGACGTATTCAGGCACTTTTTCTTGACCGAGTTTGAGTCATAACCCGACTGCAAGTGGCGGCACCATGAGAAGGTCGAGTGGCAGCTTTCTTAGGGACACTGGGCAGCTGACAGGGACAAATTGGGGGCTGTCTTGGCAGCCTACTGCACATTCCAGGTTCACTCGACTTCCACCGAAGGTGTTAGAAGAATTGCGGACAAAAGAATTATGCTTTAGGTGTAAGAAATCATTTACACCGGGGCATGACTGCCCATTTAAGCAGTTACAGCCTGTAACTTACAGGTAATGATAGCTGAGGAGTACGAAGAGTTGGACCTCCAACAACATGATTATTGTGAGATAACCGGCCAGGAAGAAGTTCAGGAAGATCAGGGGGGTTCAGGAGGAGATGTGGGAGATTTTCCAGTCTAGCTTGAATTTTCAGCCCTCAACTATGAGACTCCGAGAGGTGGTAACGGGATGCATAGTGACCATTCTGATAGATAGTGGCGCAAACCACAACTTTATTTCTCCATCCTTGGTCTCCCTGTTACAATTGCATCCAGACAAGACAAGCAGATTTGGGGTGTAGCGTGGCATAGACAAGAGTTAGAGCGGGTGTGTAGACAACTTCCTATCTCATTACCAGGTTAAGGCAGATTGCTATGTGTTTGCCTTGGGCGGGGTTGACATCATTTTGGGAGTAGCTTGGTTGGCCACTTTGGGAGAAGTACGGACAAATTGGGAATCATTGACTATGAATTTCGAGTGGAGTGGTAATCGAGCCAAGTTAAGAGGTTAACCAGCGATTAATAAAGAGATGTGTGCCTTTGGGTGTCTCAAGGTCGAATAATTGGGGCAATCCAGTGATGATGCAACTTGGATGTGTAAGGAGAGTTTTGTGAGACAGTTTACGGATTTCAACCTTGAGGAAAAGGTTGCGTAGAAGCGGGGTGCAATTGATATAGAGCAAGAGCTTGGCTTGGAGGAAGAGAGGTCGAGGCCCCTGTGGGTTTACTGAAGGCAGGGACGGGCTTGAGTTCACCTTCGTGGGTTGACCGTTGGCTGGGGTTTAGTTTTACTTATTATAATTTTTCTGTTATGTTTTCTAATTTGGGCCTGTTATTATTAGTATTTAAGTACCTAATTAGAATTTACCTAAATTCGGCTCAATTAGGATTTCTGTTTTGGGTCTGTTATTAGAAGGGTATTTAAACCCCTAATTAGGGTTCAGTCTTGTTTATCCATTAATAAAATTGGATTTCAGCCTATTGGCTTTGGGCAACGGTTTCTTCGGTTGATTATTACTTTTCTGTATCACTTTTTATACTCAGTTCTTTGAGTCCTATTAGATGATCTTAGCCTTTACGTAATTTTGCAGGAAAGTTTAACCTTAAAAGTTTATATGATAAGATTGGCTTCAACAAAGAAATTATATCAAGAGGTAGATTTGCAGAGCTTACTGCTGCTGATCAGCGACCATTCAGGTGAATCTTTAAGAAATTTGCTGGTGAGGGACACCATAAAGTTGTGGATAATAAATGATTTGTGCACGTTTAGTACGATCTTATTCGGTCCTGGAAATCCACAGAACAGCCAGCCACCTAGAATTCTAGAAAATTTGTGATGCTCACCTTTCTCACATGTCCTATTTTTATTCCTTCCTAAAAATGTGACAGGAAGGCCATCTGATTTAGACTTTGTCACTACACTATTTACTACATAACTTATGGTGTTAACTGAATTTAGACAATTAGTGTGCACAATAAATACCCAACATATTCAGAATTTGGGATTATGCTGATGACCCTACTCATCCTATGACATAGCTAGCTCGATAATGGTTGCTTCAAATAGAGTTCAGTTCATGTAGGTCACTTTTTCGTGTGGCATCTTCCATTGTGAGTAACTGCCAATTTTCTTTTCTTTTGTAGTTCTGATGAAGCAGAATTATTTCAGAAATCTGCACTGAACGCATACGAACGATTCCGCAACAAGGCAGCGTTTTCAAGATCAATGAATGTATGGTATTTGATGCAGCCATACAGAATAGCGTTCAACTACCTCAATTTCGTGTGCGATTAAATAGCCATCATTCATCCAGGTAGCCGAAATGGAAGAGGTTGCACAAGGGAGGGTTTGGACGGGTAATGATGCTGTCAAACGTGGCCTTGTTGATGCAATCGGTGGTATTTCTCGTGCGATCGCAATAGCAAAGCAAAAGGCTAACATACCCCAGGAAAGACAGGTCAGCTGGTCTGTCCATTATGCTAGAGTCTTGCTCGAATTTATAGTATATACGGAGTAGTTTAGTGAAAATGACCTAATTAGGAGCAGAACGTGATAGATTTTCTCAAATAGGAGTAACATTGTTTTCTTCATGAAATAGGACTGATGCACTCCCCTATTTAGTGAGGTTTTTATTCTTTTATTCTTTTAATAGAACTAAATAAGTCCATTCCAAATGGGTTATGGGGCTTGAAAGCTGCCAGGTTGCTCTGTTTGATATTGGTTCGCCCTCGGTTTTGTTTCTAATGTACAGCCCCTCTAGCTAAAGATCTCTGGTCTTTTCTACTAAGGCATCTGTGGGTCTTCATCAAAGCACTCTGAAACCAGAAGGTGGAATCTCATATGAAAGTGAGGAAGAACTTTCTTGGTGCTTAACCAGAGGCGGACACATTATTTTAATGACTAGCAGCATTGGCAGTTTGATCAATTCGCAGCCAGCGCATCCAGAGAAGGATATTGAAAGAAAAATCAAACAGAACCATCTGATCATGAGGAACACAACAATTACAAAGATCCCGAAAATCAGTGTGTTTTCCAGGCAAGCAAGCTCATGGTTCCGCCATCAGTTAGCTACTGGGAAGGAAGAGGTGCTCGGATGAAGATGAAGTTGAAGATCAAGGCTTTGTCCTATCACCCACCTTGAGGACAAGGTGGTTTTTCAAGGGGGGGAGATATGATAGGGCCTATAGAGAATAATAATAGTAGTTATAGTTTGATATTAAATAAGTATGGTATTGTTTAAATAAGAATCCTGGGCCATGTCTTAAAATGTGGGCTGGCCCGTTAGGATATAATAACTATAAGATTGAGAAGGGGAGAAGAAGGTCGTTAGGCAGATTTTAGAATTGGGAAATTGGGTTCTGGAGAGTCGAGTGCCTCTCGAAGTGCCTCATTTTGTATCGTCTTCCTCGTTTCTGCAAGTTACCGCAATATTACTGTTCAAATTACTGTTACAAAATTTGAGATCCTATCATTCACCTTGCAGTACGTAGTTACGAAGGGTTTTATTTTGAGCTGTATATAACTAGTGACACTTTAGGAACTTTGTAACAGTGTCGAGCATGCCAATTGCAAAAGAATTACTTTGTCATCATGAGGCCGTGCCATGGATTTATTTTTTATATTAAGAGCATGTTTGGTAATCTACTTGTTTTTGGCTTAAACATCTCTCTGATCATATTTGCTTAGCTAAAATATGTTTTTGTTTTTGTTTTTGTTTTTGGGAGTGAAGGTTGATGTTGTTGAGATGTCAAGGCCTTCTCCATCATTGCCAGAAATATTGAGTGGGGTAGGAGACAGTATAGCTGGAGCCGACAGGAGCATAAAAGCATTGCTTAGCGAGATGGCGGCGGCATCTTCAGGCGGAGTCCAAGCCCGCATGGACGGAATCTTGTTTGAGAGATGGGAAGCTGCCGCTGCTCATGGAAATCCCTTACTCATCTTGATCAAAGATTGCCTCTCTTCTTTCTAAAAATGTTCTAGTTAACATCTATCATTTCAACCATGGAGTCATGGACAGATGGACTATTCAAACTACGTCAAAATATTTGTCAATTTATCCCTCACCTCACGTCTCTGTATCAGCAGAACATAACCCTAACCTTTGACAGACATCCACCACAAGTTGCAATCGAGCATCTCAAACGATTAACTATATGTAAACAAACTTTGGTTAACTCATTAGGCGTCTTTGGAATTGATATTGTTCCCTTTTTAAAAAGCAGAAGTAGAATCAGAATCAGTTTTCAAATACGGGTCTCATAACCCCAACTTTTGAAAAAGTGTTTCTAGGAGCATTTTGGAGCACTCAGAAGTATTTCTTCACTTTGCAATCAATATGGAATAGATTCAACCGGTGGCAAGGCCTAGTGTTAGTCATGGACCCGGTTCGGGCCGCCCGGCTCGGGACCGGCCCGGCCTGCTACTGTGTGGGACCGGAACTAGCCCGGTTCTCGGGTCCGGGTCGGGCCTAGGCCCAGTGGGGGGGTGGGTCCGGGCTCCGGCCTTGTATTTGGCGAACCGGCCGGGTCGGGCCTGGGTCCGGTCCTAATTGATTTTTTTTTTCATTTTTTGGGATACACCCGGGTTGGGCTTGATGGTTAGGAGGGTTTTGGGGAGGGGGGGGGGGGTGAGGGGGTGGTTAGGAAAGCAAAAAAAAATTAACCAAACCGGAGGCCCGGCCCGGCCCGGACCCGGTGGCTACTCGGGCCGGTCTCGGGCCTTCCTTCCCAATGCCGGGCCCGGCCCGGCTCGGGTCCATGACTGCCTAGTGTCATCTAGGGTAAGTTTGGGTTGCGGCAAAGTTTTTTTTGTCGGCGAGAGGTGTTATCGCGTCTTAGTTTTGCTAGTGCTAATCTTGGGAAACGGGTATTGTAAGCTGGAATTTGACAATGTAAAAAGAAAAGTAAGACAGGTAAAATGGGATGAAGGGAGTAATACTTTTTTCTAAATATTAAAAAATTTATCGTGAATTTATAAAATAGTCCAAAAAAAATTATTTACCAAATATTATACTTTTATAATTTTCGGAACAAAAAATTACTACCTTCGTCCCGAATTGATTTGCAAATTTGACTTTTCTTGGTCAAATAGTTACGTTTTGTTCACTTAATTAGGATGCCAATTTTTAATTATATTCTAGTTTGGAGTTTACAACTTTGAAGAGATTTTGATGTAGTTTATGAATATGTAAATTTTATTTATTAAAAATTGAATTAATTATGCATAAGGAGGGTTGACTTTTATTATTGGTTGATCAAAAAATGTTGACTTTGCAAAACAAATTGGGACGAAGGGAGTAATATTTTTTATTTTTGAAACGCAATAAGTTTTTTTGATTTAGGTAAACTTTCTTGTTTATAAAATTTGGAATTTGAAATTTAAATAATTTTTTTTACTTTTTGTAAACAAAATCGAGTTTATTGTTGAGATTATTAAAATAAGAACGGAAATAGTTTAGATTATTTATAGAATACGCTTAGGTTATATCCGGTCATGAACCATTATTGGTAAACGCTTTATAAGTAAGGATTTTACTTAAATAATTAATAATTGAGATTATTGTGAGTGGAACGACAATAAATTGAGATTAAGAGTCCGTTTGGTAGCGCGAAAATCAGCTGATTTGGCTGATTCTGCTAAAATTTATGAAGTTATGGCTGCATTGGCTAATTCTGCTAATTTAAGAAAAAAGTATTTTTTAAAATATATTTTATTAATAAAATAAAGAAAAAATTATTTCTAAAAATAGCTAAAATGGACAACTACCGTAACTTCAACCAATACAGCCAGAAAAGTAATTCTAATCTTACTTGTTCTGCTTATTACACAATTCAGCGCGCGAAAACAAAAGTTACGTGTTTGGTGAAAAAGTTGTCTGATAAACCTGATAAGCCGAAAAACAGTGTCGCCAAACGGCCCCTAATATTTTCAAATTTTGCTAATTTATAATGTATATCGTTACACAATTTATAATGTCTATTATAGAGAATTTCTTAGGATAATTTATAATTTCTTACAAAACTTTTAAAAATAAATTTATAATTGATTTTAATTAGATTTATTAGGATCTCACACAAAAAACAAGCAACGATTAGATAATAAAGGAGTCTCAATTGATATTGCAACGGTTGATTATTGGCAAAAATGCAACCTGCAAACATTTTCAAGAATGTATTCACTCATAACCTAACATGTTTTCGTTCACGTCAATAAGAGAAAGGATAGATAAAAGTATCAATAAAGGTGGGTCACCTTCAAATTTTAAACTCGAGAGTTGGAAATTGTGTGGGTTTTCAAATATTGATTTGTGTTAAAAATGACGAAGTCAGTCACACCAATATTTACAAATAAATGTTTCAAAATATGTAGACTAGTGCAACCTCATTATAATACTTATTTCTTCTTATTTCAATTCATACTTCGCACTAGTTCTAGCTTTCTTTTCTTTAATTATAATATTTATTATATATTACATCTCTTTTTGATACATTTTACCAATATATATTACTCTATCTATATAACTTTTAATAATACATCAACTAACAATATTAACAAATCATAACATATTGTTATTATTATTTAATTTATGTTCCGTGCATCACACGTGTGAAAATCTAGTATGAATATGAATATGAATATGAATATGAATATGAATATGAATATGAATATGAATATGAATATGAATATGAATATGAATATAAATATAATAGCCTCCAAATTGAATTTAATCTTTCAACCATATCCTTAGTTTCATTCAAACCCTCTTCTTTGCTTCTAGATAGTAGTTTGAAAAAAGAGAAAATTCCTTAAATAGAATTAAAATATAAATGCACAAATAGAATTATCATAAATTTTTATCTATAATATGGCCCAATCACTACTAATTGCATACTTTTAATAGGATCATTTAAGTCTCATAAAGAGTTTTTTACAAGAATATTACTAAAATAAAACTTATTTACATAAATATGACTATTCATTACGACAACGTAGTATTGTAGTAACTTAAGTTCAAAACTTGAACATGAATTACTATGATTTCATTACTACTCTAGTAATGAGTCATATTTTTATAAATCATCTTTATTTTGATCATATTTATGTAATTATTTCATAAAAAATTGGAAAAATTGAAAATAATAATCCCAACTATTGCCGGTCCGCTGATAATAATCCCAACTATTGATTATTTTTGTATAATCCCAACTATATGGATCGTCCGCCAATAATGGTCCATGGTCATATATTACCTCCTATAAAAAGTGAATTTTAAATAGAAATTAAGTGTAAAAATTAAAAGTTGAGATTATTTATAGGGATTACTTGCTATATCACTCTTCATCCACTTTAGAAATTACATGAATTTATTTATATGGACCACTATTGGCGGAAGGTCCCTAAAGTTGGGATTATTCTAAAGTAATCGATAGTTGGGATTATTATGGGCGGACCACCAATAGTTGGGATTATTCCTATCAATTTTTCCTAAAAAATTTAGTCATACTAAAAATATCCTCATTTTTTTTTCAGTCCAATTGAAATAATTTCTTTGACAGTGGTTCGCTGTCCAATTCGTCTCCTATTGAGAATCCCAATTCACTTATCAGAAGTAGAAAATTTCTCAAAAAGAGAGATGAATGCAAACTCAATTTCTGCTTCTCTGATCTGCCACCCTCGAATGGTCACAGTCCAGCACACTCTCGCAGCTGCTTTCTAGTCGCCTTCTATGGAATCGTCCTCCAATTCACTATCAAACTCTGCCGCTTCGTCTGTTGCTCAAGCTCCCACTATGCGACCCAAAGAAGAACAGGTTCCCGAATCTCCCCAGTGGGTACTCACAGTTATGGGGTGGTAGCCTGATACGGTCTTTGTATGTGTAGGAGGTGACGAGTGCCAATGCGAAAGAAGAGGTCAAGGAGAAGAAAGTGCCTGAAGAGAAAACGTTGAAAAGGAGCCCCATTGAGTAAGAAAATATATGCTGATCTTTTATGCATTTTGAATATTTCTGGTCTGGTCAGTGTTTCAGTTGCGATATTTAATTCCTTATTTCTCTAAATTTGGTTGATTTCCACCTTTTCATAGCTTGTTTTGTGTTAATTTGCACACAGTTTTTGTATAATCTGCTTGGATTTCCAAAGGCAAAGAATCTGTAATATTTTGTATCACTCCATTTTCCTTCTTTTTGCTCTATTTGTCAGTCAGTTTCCATAAACGTTTTATCCTTTATCTAAACAAAAATGGAAGGAAGGCAAAGGGGATAAAATTGTGGCGGTTTCCATATACGGAAAGGGTTTTTTCTTTCGCATGCTGCATTGTATTGTGGAGAGAAGCACTGTTATCAATAGCTACTACATATAACTTACTACCTCCGTAACATTTATATCTTCCCGTTTAAAAGTAGGTGAGATTAAGAATAGTGAAAAGGGATATAAGTTATTGAGGATATGATGCGAAGATAATGAAATAGTGTGCTGGAATGAAGGATAAATCCAGAAAAAGTAGTTGTAATAGTGTATTATTTTCAAAATTATTGAGGGTATGACGGGAAGATTTAGAAATTGGAAGATATGAATTTTACGGCCGAAAAAGGAAAGTGGGAAGATATAAATGTTACGGAGGAAGTAATTATTTGTGGAAAGGAATATGCACGTAAATGGATCTTCACATCCCTTTCTGTAAATGGTATCCTTTTACGGAAGTCATTCTTTATTCTCTTTTTTGCATATGATTAAGATATTCCTATTCACCTAGCAGCCATTCATTTGGTGTTATAAACACTAACAAGTCATACCTTTTGGCTTTTGCATAAGTACTTAATTACTGGGTGGGACTTTCTGTTTACATCTTAATCAATTGTGTGTTAGTGCCTGTTATCTCTTAGTGGATATGTAGACATGTAGTATGGTCAACAGTTGAAGTATCTCCATGACACCATGACAATATAGATGGAAATTTATATATATATATATATATATATATATATATATCTGTTCAAGGTTTAGACTATTGATTATTCTTGCAAAGGCTTGGGGTTGTAGTTTGTTTGGTGTGTGCTTAGTTGCTTACTTTGAGAGTCGCTTGTAAAAGTAGGCCATATGCTGCACTAGATAAAACCACTATGAGATTGCTTAGGAAGTCCTTGTTATCCCCTTACTTTTTCAGTTGATATATGCTAATTACTCCTATTTTACTTTATTACTACCTCTGTAACTTAAAAACCTTCCCATTTCAAAAGTAGGTAGAATAAGAATAGTGAAAGATGATATGAATTATTGAGGGTATGATGGGAAGATAGTTGAATAATGTGATGAAATGTAGGATAAATCCAAAAAAGTAGTTGTAATAGTGTATTATTTTAAGAATTATTGGGGGTATGATGGGAAGATTTTTTTGTTACGGACGAAAAAGGAAAGTGGGAAGATTTTTTTGTTACGGAGGAAGTATATCCCTTAGATGTACAGACACTCTAATATAGATATAGGTGATAGGTGATTTAGATTTATCTCTTCATTTCCGTAGTCATATTCATTTTGCACCCTGGGTGAGTCCTGGAAATAAAGTCATTTATGATATGATATACTTCCAGCATTTGAAATTTATAATGTTCTTGTCTACAAGATGCTGCCGCGGTGAATATTATAGGGAGTTTCTAAAGTATGTAGCTGCCTTGGCATTTTCATTCAGGCTCTTAGAAGAGGCACAAAATGAGAAGTTCAAGAGATATGAAGCTGAATGCACCCAATATTTAATGTCCAAGTACTTTTCAGACAAGACTATCTTTGGAGGTAAAATTTATAAGGTCCAACCATCAAATTATACCTTGGGATCGTTACACCTGCACAACCTATTTCTTCTCCGCCGGTCTGTTGGTCGTCTCCTTCATCAAATTTTCTGGTTTCTTCTTCTCTGTATTTTCTACTCAATTCTCTTCTCCATCTCCATAAAAAAACTAAAAATAAACCCACGATTTTCCTCTTCTTCATCTTCAACCTAAATTACGAATAAATCTAGTCTTTTTCTTTATCCATTCATAACTAAAGTTTTATTAATCTAAAACAAAAAGTCATATTTGTATTTGACGAATCTGCAACTTTTCTTCGAGCTCTGCCTTATATTTTTTGTTCGTTTGATTTGCATTTAAATATTTAATCCAACACTAAAATCCATCGTGTTCCATAAGTTACATAAAATCATTTTTTATGCAATTTTACATTTTTATCAAATCATTTACACCAACGATAACTTTTGTATTAGTGAATAATGTACATTTGCACAAAAGTATGTCATACTTTTCACACGTTGTTTTCATTCTTTTCTATTATTTTATAAAATCATTTACACCCAAAATTTAAGTTTTATATCAACAAGCAGTATTACACTTGCACAAAAATGTACCAGATTTACATATTTGACACACGCAGCTTACATTTTGTCTAATATCATTTACATATTTGACACTCGCAATTTACATTTTTTTTTATAAAGTCACTTGCATGTATAACCCACAGAGTTTACATTTTGTATAAGGTCATTTACACCAACCGTTTGACTATATCTATAGATATTACTCCGTATTACATTTACAAGTTTTTTTCATAACTTTTATAATATCATATACAATGTAATATGAGATTTTTACATGAATATGATCAAAAGTCATGGGAGTTACAAGAAAGTGACTTATAGCATGGATCACGTATGGGCATCATGGGATTAAGTTAGAGCAAAAAGTCATATTTTTGTTAGTGGAGTTTAAAGTAGTTATATTTGTGTAATTTTTTCATGTAATATATCTCAATTACACCAAATATACACTATTCATATTAATACCTCGTACACATTGTTCATATGTATTTGCACTTTTTATAACGGTATTTTCATAAAAGTATAGCATGAGTTACACAAAAGCATAACATGAGTTACACCAAACACTTTTGTACAAGAAGTTACACAAAACTTACCCATACTTACACTGTTCCTGCTGCACGGGAGTACTCTGCGTACGTAGTGCCAATCCCACGGTTTAACCACCGGTCCAACCATTTCAACACAATATTGATTGTTCATTTTTGTTCATCTCCTATATTTCAAACTTCCATGAATCTTTTACTGTATTACGTTGACACTTCAAACCTTGTGATTAACTAGTATGGCTCATTGTATAGAAGGTTATGGTAATATTATATTAACTGAATTAGCTTATGTTAATATTAGATTAGCTGAAATCTTTATTGCATGTGGGTAGAATGTTGTGTATGGGACTGTTTGCTTTCAAATGGGAATCTGCTACATGACAAATGACTTGTAGAATGAGCCAATGAGGAGCCCCTCCCTGAGATTGTGTTTGGCTTGACTTTTCTGTTTACCATAAGAATTCTTCTATTTAGATAAGCTCTTTTTGCTCAATTCCAACTTTTTTGGTAACCATGGAATAGGTTTATAACCTAAATTCTAAAATCTCTTTTATGCCTTTGGAGAGAAGTTCAATTTTGTGTTTTTCCAAAGAAGTTTGAATAATCATTTTATTTAGACATGCAATTACTTACATAAGCATGGTTTTATAATAATCCTGAACAAATATAGTTTTTCAATAAAGGATCCATTTATACCATTTCTAGTATTACTTTTCTCACGATTGTTGCAGTACATCTTTTAAGTGTTACACTTAATACTTAATAGTGTTTTTAAACAAAAAGTTATGAAGTACAATTGTGCAGCATTATGCTTTAAAAAGAAATATTATAAGCTTATATGAGCTTCTTTGTAAAAAGTCCAAATTTTGGTCTTCATTAAAAAGACAAAATAGCTTTTTATTTGAATTATTATTCTTGTATTTTTTTCTTTATGTATTTTTCCTCTCTTTTCTGTACTTTTTTACCTTTTTCTTCTTCTTTTATTTTTCTTCTTGCACTGTAATTTTTACTTTATTTATTGAATAAAATCGTGTTTAAAAAAAATTGAATTATTATTCTTGATTTTTACCAAACATGTAAAAAACAAGTTTTAAATAAAAAGCTTCTTACACTTTTAAAAATGTATTGCGTAATATAGAAACCAACCCAACCTTAGTAATAGGTCGACCAAGAAAGATCAACAACTGAAAGCTCTACTTGAAAAGTCATCTCATACATAACTGTATTCTCATTTGATACTGCCCGTATAATGGTGCTTTCATCATCTCTGTTTAAGTGGTCTTTGGAGGAACATCAGCTGCAATATTTAGATCCAAACACCCCTTTGGTTTATTCATGCATTTGGACCTTGTTATGACGTTCTTTGCGGGTTCGTTTTCATTTTCTCCTCATGATTCATAACTGAGTTCACCAACAATTGTCACAGGAAATATTTTTGATGTCAAAATGACTATAGATGGAGAGCCAATCAAAGTAAGCAGGTATTACAGTTTTTTCCTCGTTGTTGTGTGCTCCCCCCGGTCTGAAAAAGTCAAAAGGGTTTGTTGTCCCAAAAAGTCATACTACCTCTATCCCACTAACATCGTTAGACGAGGAGGCGTTGCGGTTATTAACAAAAGTGAGTTTATGTGGTTTATATTGATGATGAATCGATAAAGTAAGAATAAAGTAAGAATGATTTAAAACCACATAAACTTTACCAAATTTGGTATGGGACAATCTTAGTGGGACGGAACGAAAAGGAAAGATGAGACAATCTTAGTGAGACGGAGGGAGTATATCATAAAATGGAGCTATTGGGTCGTGTAATTTTATAAGCAAAACTTACAAATAAGTGCAAAAGTAAAAAGTTGTTAGTTGAATCTTGACCAAATATTTCAATCTTATAGGTTTCCGGGGTACCTTTCTTATGCTGATCCGGCTAATTTTCAAGACGAGAGCAGCTGCTCATCAAATTCCACTGCCGGAACTCCAACATGCAGTGCTAATGGGAACCACCATACTTCTTTGAAGAATGAAAACTCTAATATCTGATCTCCTTTACCTTTTGCTGCAAATGCTCTCTGGTGACTGGTATAGTCTTTGATCACCCTATTAAGGGGAAGGCACTTTCATACTCCAGCTTGTACTCAAATCGCTTAAAAAAGGTTGAAGCTGCCAACTAGCCATTTTAACCTTTAAGAATTAATCTGTGTACGAACAGGGAGAATCATCTGCATATCACATGATGTATTTGAACTTGGAAACTGGCGTGTCTGAGAAGACAATACCTTTTAGCATGTCAATAGTGGAATTGTACTTTCTCTATTTTAAGATTGTGTATACCTAAGTTCTGGTTCCAAGTAGATAAGTGAACTCCAAAACAAGGTAAACCAGCACCTTAAATATTTATTTTATCGTGTTCGAACCTCTTTTGAATCACAAATTATAATGTGGGATCTGCACACCTTCCATCGGCCACAAACGACCCCCTTCAGTAAAAAGCAGTCTGCTCTTCTTACTCCCATATTCTCTTTTCTTGGCTGATCTTTTTGTTACGGATGCATTTTTAGGGTTTTAATTAATTAGGAGTCCAGTTTGATGTTATCTTTATATTTTTTTATTTATTTTTTCCTATTAGTAATTAGTAATAGAAGTATTAGAAGTCACAGTTTTAGATAGAGTAGAACTCTATCATGTAAAGGCAAACTGCCTATTTATACTCTTTATTCAGCATTAATAAAACCATCGATCATTAGAAGAATTAATCCCAGAGACTCAGAGAGAAGTCACAGACTTCCCCCCTTCCCTTCCCTTGCGCTCTTACCGCGCTCTTCCAGCCACCGGCAAGAAGAGGTGTAACCCTAGCAGGCAAGTTACCACCTCAACCGGGCACCCTGCTACCCCAAGTCGTCCCTGGATCCGTTCTCAGTCACAGAACCCTAACAATATGGTATCAGAGCCGTCAAGATCCATGGCGCCACCGCAAGATGATTTAACCACTGATGAAGGAGTTTATGGAGGCTATGACTAATGGCTAACCGCCATAGAAGGGTAGATTACCGCTCTATCTCTGGCAGGCCACAAACTTGATTCCAAATCAACAGAAACACATGAAGAGCCACCCGATTACATCTTGATATCACACAGCACCTCGAAATCCTGGAAGCCACGGTATGTGAAGATGGAACTTCCCGTGTTTGATGGCACCTATGACCCTACCGGTTGGTTGAAAAGGTGCGAAAAATTCTTCTTAAACCAAGAAACTCCTACTGTTGCAAAGATGAATATGGTCTCAACTCTCATTCCACTTGATAGACAATGCACAACTGTGGTTCGATCAGATGATAGAGGAAGTAGGCGAAGCCAACTGGGAGAGGTTTAAAGAACTCTGTCTAGAGCGCTTTGGGCCCCCTTTGAGTTCTAACCCGATTGGAGACCTGAAACTTCTGATGCAGATCGGATTAGTTGATGAGTATTGTGCCCAATTTCAGAAGGCCTTGCAAGAACGTCAAAAATACAGTCCACCCATCAGATTGCGTTGTTTGTCACCGGTCTCCATCCACACTTACGGGCTGATTGGAGATAGCAAAACCAGGTAACCTGGGTTACGCAATGAACCTTGCACGGATATTGGAAGTAAGGCAAACACTGACGCTTGCACTAGTAAAAGTCTCGGGTACTGCAATAGATATGAAACAACGCAGCCCTCCACATATTAAACAAGCGCTCATGACAACAAAGGCGGGAAATCCCATTGTTAAGCGACTGACGAAGGATGAAATGGCAGAAAGGCGAGCAAAAGGTCTATGCTATAATTGTGATGAACAATGGACGATGATTCACCGATGCAAAAAGCTTTTCTTGATCGAGATAGAAGATGAGGAGGAAGATAGCTTCCCAGCCTTGGAGTTGTCTGCCAACACTATAAGTGGCATTAGTAGTTTAATGGCCCACACCAGATAAGGCCACATGGGAGCCGTTGAGTCTTTAGTCGGTGCTTATCCAAGATATGAGCATGGGGACAAACTCAATGTCGAGGGAGGGAGTGATGTTACAGATGCATTTTTAGGGTTTTAATTAATTAGAAGGAGTCCAGTTTGATGTTATCTTTATATTTTATTTATTTATTTATATTTATTTATTTATTGTTTCCTATTAGTAATAGAAATATTAGAAGTTACAGTTTTAGTTAGAGTAGAACTCTATCATGTAAAGGTAGACTGCCTATTTATACTCTTTATTCAACATTAATAAAATCATCGATCATTAGAATAATTAATCCTAGAGAGATGTCACAGACTTCCTCCTTCCCCTGTGCTCTTACTGGGCTCTTCCACCCACGGGCAAGAAGAGGTGTAACCCTAGCAGGCAGCTTACCACCTTAATCGGGACCCCTGCTACCCCAAGTCGTCCCTGGACCTGTTCTCAGTCCCAGAACCCTAACACTTTTACATTCTCCTCTTCAATTTTATTCTCTTCTCTGTCAAACCTCTCCTTCAAAATTCCAAAAATCTATATCTTTTTCCTTCTATATTAAAACTTAAAATCAATCTAGGTATTCTACTTCATGGTTAAGTTACAACTTTTATTAATAAAAAAATCTTATATGTTGCTTAAGAATTCTGCAATTCACTTTAGAGCATTGTCTTGTGTCTTCAATTCAGTGATTTGAATATTAAATATAAATTCATATTTTACGTAGTACTATTACACAAAATTAGATTACACTAGTGTAACACCCGTAATGTCATATTAATATAAAAAATTAAAGTGATAATTTATCAATCGAAACTATGAATTATTTACAGAACTTGTCAATAGCATTTTTAATAAGGGAATATCTTTGCTAATATGTTTTTGAGGAATACGATTTTAAAGATTTGGTTTGTACTGCGTATATGTTTTATTATTATTTTAATTTTAAACTTATTTGTATTATTATTTTGTTTTCTGTTAATGAACACATTTTTTAGTATTCAAATAAAAGTGGAGGAAAATGAAAATAGTAATGTGTAAAATATCATTCATTTGCTTTAAAAGAAAAATTCAATATTATGAAAGACTTGTATATACACAATATTTGTTGTTGTATTTCATTCTTCTCTCCAATTCAACAAAATTTTCAACCCATTTCTACTCAAACACTCTTAATTAACAATTTTAATATTGATCAAAATCAGTGTATATTTTTTTATTTTAGGCTGATTTGACCCTCATTTATAACGCAGTTTTAATAAATTTTATATACGGAGTATATGACTTCTAAGTTAAATATTTCTAAAGTTAATGAAATGGGTTTGAATAAAATTTAGTAGACAATCTAAATTACAATACAATTATACAAATAAACATATTAGCTTTAATAAATATCTATCAAAGTTAGGTAACTTTTGCGTGATTTTATTTATACGTATAAAAAATACTCCGTAAATAGGAATAGGAGTTTTAACTTTATTATAGAATATTTTATTAGGCAATTTATTTAAATAATTATGTGGATAAATTATTTAATTTAGCAACTATATTTAGTAAAGTAAATATTTTAATTTCAAACGTTAATGAAGTGGGGTTAATAACTGTTGAAACTAATCCAACATGAAATAGTATAAATAAATATATTAGAACTCGATTCTAATGTGGAAATCAAAAGGGTGAAAACCACCAGTTTTTTAGACAAATGTTCAAACTACTCTCTTTTTATTAGTCTCTTCATACCGTGTACATTGTACAAAGGCTCACATTAATGGAATTCAAGGCTAATCTAGAGAGAAGGGAGGTCTTGGAGAAGAAGAGAGTCTCTTACATTTCGAGGGAAGACTCGTAATTATAGGAAAATGGGGAGGGGTAGTACAATCATGCGTTAACGGACCGCATAATAAATATTTCTATGAGTGATCAAAAAGTCAATTTTGACTTTCCCCCTAATTTACTTTTGGCTATTGAAACATTAAAAACTTTAATAACAAACATGAATATTATATGAAAAATAGTGATATGATACATTGATACCTCTGTTAATTAGACACAAATTTTCTTGAATTGAAATTTAAAGACTTTGTAAATTTCCCTTCAAAATGTATGAATAGTTGTTTTATTGTGAAATTTTAATTTGGAAGCCGTTCTAACTTTACTATATCGATTGCATTTATTTCCTACCGAGACGATACTAAGAATGTTTTCACTTGGTCTGGAATTTGGTAAAAACATCCTAAGAGCCCATTTGATAATTCCAATTTTCAGCTTATAATCTTTCTTTTTACTAAACATGTCCTGTTTTTTCATTCACGCACTGAATTGTATAATAATAAAATTAAAATAAGTAAAACTTGATGTCACTTTTCTAAATGAAATGACTGATTTTGCCGAATAATAGATGTTTAGCTATTTTTATGTGATTTTTCTTAATTTTATTAATAAAATACTCCACATAATTCCAATGTAATATTCTCATAATTCAGCAGATTGATTTACTCTAGCCTGCATAACTGCATTTCATAAATTTCAACAGATTCAATGTAATCAGTCCATTTCAATGTTACCATATGGGTCCTAAATGTATTTCAAATTAATGTCCTAAAATGTATCTCCAAATTAGAGTCATATTAGACTCTAATTTTCAATTAGGCACTTAATGTATCAATGATATTGGTCTCCTAGCTGTATTAAGCGTATTGGTTTTTTTTGAAAATACCAAGCGTATTATTTGTACGCTGTGTATACATCCTCTTTACTGAAAACTAGTACAGTACCCGTGCATACGAACGGGAAAGAATCGATGAATATATCTCTAATCATGATCTAATTAATTACAAAAGGAAGTAATATTAAAAAAATGGCATTGTTCTTAAAAGCGAACACAATAATTCAATATCATAAAATGTAAATTGATAAAATAAATATTTAAGTAAAATTTTTAACTTACGTGTTAGAGATTTTTGGAAAATATCTCTTTGAATACAACATTCGTAGTAGTGTGTAATGATTTTTCATCCTTATCATGTATTAAAATTTTCATCTATGTTTGCTCTGAACTCTCGATAATGTCACATACAATTGTTCATGACTAAAAATAGATCCAGGCTTTATAATCCAACTCCCTCTAGTTTATAGGAAATTGTCATAAGTTTAATCGTTATAACATTCTCCGTCGCTTGATACCTAGTAAGCTCGACTCTTGTTTTTATATTGCCTTGGTGATTCGTAGTTAGTGGCTCACCTCCTGTAATTTTATGTTTCCTTCCACGGTCAAACGACTCTTCCATGGAACAGTCAACCGACCTCCTTCACGGCTTCACGGCGTTTGTCATCTTCGGAGATTGCTCTTCTTTGGGCAATATGCTCCAAAACCGATGCATACGGCGGTAGACTTCAAGAGATCACAATGGCAGAGAGATCTGCAATGTAGTCGAAGGGATTTGTGACATCGTTGAATTCCGATTCGCATGCGGTTGGAGTTTTAGGGATTATGGAGATGGAGATGAAGTGGTCTATGGAGAGATAAGAGAGAGATGAATAATTCACAGAAAGCCTGACAAAAATAAAAAAAGGTGGGTGGGAGATGTCTTTAGTGCGCTTGGCCGTAACAAGATGAAGGGTAAAAAGGGAAAGTGGCAAATCTTTTTGGACGACCCAAAAAGGAAATTTGGCAAACCTTTACGGGACGGAGGGAGTATGAGAAAAGAAATTTTTCCGTTCAATTATTTGTCCGCTTATCTTATACTAAAAGTACTATGTATGAAAGAAAAAATTCTCCCCAAAAATTATTGGTTTGAGTACTAAAATACTAAATGTTGGATAAATTTGAATCCTTTACCCTTTGTAGTTTTATCTTACATCTATTCTGCGCGTCACCCAAAAGGGTGGCTTGGTTTATTTAATAGCTGAATATGGAAACAATTAGAATGAGTGAAAGCAGTATGGAATCTTGGGTGGAGAGCTCTTGGCCTAAAGCGGCTGAGATAATTCTGAACCGGTAATCTTAAATCTGGTCAGTTTACAAAGTGTCTCAACTGGTCAAACTCAATAATGTCAATTGCAGTCATTGAAACATTAGTCTCTGATATAGTGATATGAAACATATTTTTAGTACATAATGAACAAAAATGTTGTCTAAGAATCTCAGCGGACCAATATATCAGATTTGAGATTTCATCAAACATTCAACCTGATAAGAGAAGTAGGTCAAACCATATATATCAATTTTCATACTTGACTGATGTTGGATGACCTAACATTTTGGCTAAAACTGCTCAAGATAGCCAAACTTTAAGAGACACCTAGTGCTTTTTAAAACATTGACATTTTGGCATAAACTCATTGACATTTTGGCATAAACTCATTCCTTAAGATAACAACATTTGTATATGCTGAGTTGGAAACATATCGCACATCATAAGCAACATAACAATGAGGAAAAGTGATTCTCTACTCCATATATATTTTGTTATATAGGAAAAGTAATGTCAACACTAAAAAACATCACATTATATTCTGAGAATAAACAGACAGATTTTTATATATACCTTACCTGCTATCCATTAACAGAAAATAGACTGCCTCTAAATAATTTTAGCAGATAAAAAAGAGAGCAATAATATTCTAAGAATAAATGTGTGGACATATTTTTTATACATTAATTACCACGTATCCATTAAAAATATTATGATGTCGATACATTAAAGACCTGTCCATCACATTGTTTATCTGAAGCTAATTAGCGGGTTCATTTCTGCTTGTTGCTTATTTAATTGTTCTTTGTATCCATTTCTATTGAAGCTTTGGACTATTCAAGTTAGGTATTCTTTTAGGTAGATCAAATATGGAGAGTGAGTACATTTTATCAATTCAAAAAAATATGGAGACAACTGGTAACCATCAAGAGGGTGTGATGCCTGATATCCATTAACAACAAAATGCCTCTAGATAATTTTAGCAGCTAAAAAAGAGAGCAGCGCCAATGTATATAGTCGTTATTTTTTATACATGTATACCCATTCCAAGCTAAGATTAAAAATTGCACCTCACCACTCACATCCTTATTATATCACATAAGTTCCATTAATTTGGTATATTGAATGTTGTTTGAAACCAATCTGTTTGAAACCAATTTTAAGAAATTTAGAATAGACAAAAAAATCATAAATTTTGAACCGTTAAGAAGAGAAAATGCATTCAATATAGGCCCCTTCTCCATTGTCTTAGGTAGGCTCTTGCTTGTTTGTTCTACTTTTTTTATTATTCTTTATTTCTAGGCCACAGATGAGAAAAGCTTTTTAGTAAAGAAATGAAGTTAACAATTAGTTCAAAGTTCAAACCAAAAAGTCACATGAAAAGCTCCAGATGAAAACAGCTTTTTAGTAAACAAATAAATGGAACACTTCTACTGCTTCAAAAAACAAATAGGCAGAGAAGAAATCTGTAACATACAATGTTCCATTACATCACATAAGTTCCTTTGATTTGGTATATTGTATGCTGTTTGAAACCAAGCTGTTTGAAACCAAGTTTTAAGAAATTAAGAATACACAAACGTAATTTTAATATTCAGGGAATTGAAAATAACAAACATAGTTATACACAATAAAACAAACGTAAACAAATTAGGCTGTTGGGCAGCAACTAAACAAATTGTTTCATGACAAATTGCTCGAGTTTAAGTTTTGACTAAAGAACCCCAAAAACAAATTAATTAGTTTCTTATGTTGGTTGTTGAAATTAAAAACAGTTAAAGTGAAGGTTTGTATTAAAAACAGCTGAAATGAAATGGTTTCACTCAGTCCACGTCAGATCATTCACTGTTCTGATCTTATTATCACAGGAATTGAAGGTTTGTGCATATGCCATTGCCTAAGTTGATAATTTATTAATTTGGTCATTTTAATACAAACGTAAAATTAAGTTGAAGGTTTGTGCATATGCCATTGCCTAAGTTGATGATTCAACAGTTAAAGTGAAGGTTTTGAGTACAAAAGTAAAATGATTGAAGGGAACAAAAAGTAAACAAAATAGACAGCAACAAACAAAATGTTTCATGAAAAGGATTTACAATCTGTTTGAAATGTTTACATCAAATATGTAAACATTTAATAAAAGAACATATGTGCACAACATATGAATTCAAAACAGATAAAAAGGACTCCCATACAATTAAGGGAACAATCAGTTGAAACCAAATAAAGGAAAGAAATAAACTTGCTCGTTTGAAATATCAGTGACACACAAATGATCACATATGTAAAAACGAAAAAAGATGCACTTGAACCCAAAATCAAATTTTTTAATACATACAGTCAATGCTTACGTATGACACTCTAAGAAAAAAGAAAATCAATTTTTGTTAAACATCCAGTCACCCAATGTGTTTTATTCTTATATTGTCATTCCTTTTTAACCCAAAATCAGTTTTTTTTGTTATACTGTATAACAATTTGGAAAGGAGGCCCTGGCACTGTGCAGGCGTAATATATACCGTACAGCCGGCTGTACCTAGGGCATGGTACAGCCGGGTTTTTTTTGTAATTAAATCCAAGTTCAGTGGTAAAGGTTAGGTTAATGGATGCTGCTGCTTTTCTTTTCCCCACTGCTCGTCCGCCGATTTTTTTCTTTTTCTCTGATGGCTGCTACGGACTACCAGCGCCAAGCTTGGGAAATACGGAGTACCTCTCACGCACTATGGCTTTACTCCGTTTTCTTTTCTTTTTGGTTTCCTCTTCTTTTCGTTGCTTTTCACTTTCATTTAATCGTTTCTTTGCTTTTCACTTTTCGGTGGCTTTTCATTTAATCGTTTCTTGCTTTTCACTTTTTGTTGTTTTCCTGTTTTAGTTATTTCTTTTCTTTATTTTTTCTTTAAGATTTTTTATAAGTTATTATTCATAATTTATGTATACTCATTTAGATTTGTGTAATGCTCATTTCAAAATGTGATATCCATACATATTGGTGTAATGCTCATTTAAATTTTTTCACTACTCATTTCGTAAGCTATATATGCTCATTTTGAATGAGCCTTTTGAATTTTTTGATACTCATTCGTAAAGTGAGTATGCTCATTTGATATTGGTGTACTATTAGATTCAATAAAGAGGGTTTGATACTCAAAGCAAATGTCTTGATACTCAACTAAAAAAATATGATTTTCATATTAATAATCTTTTTGTAAGTTACACATGCTCATGCAGTACTCGTATTATGCTCATGTTAAAATGTTCTTCCAATACATATTTAAAAGAGTATCATATTACATTATATTCACATATGGAAGTTCATAGAAGTTTACTATACATACAATTTAATGAATTTTTATAAAAGAAAAAAATAAGAAAAAAAGTGGATTACAATATATGAAGTTGATATCACAATATTCATTGTTCGATTCTTAATACTCAGTAGAATATGTATGATGCTCATTAAAAATGTATTAATGCTCATCTAATCAAAATCGCGATTTTCACTGAAATTACAAAAATGCCACCGTTTTTTATTTGTGATATCAGCTTTCATGTAAAGACACCGTGCTCATTACTAGATTATTAGTACTCATTACAATTGGACTACTGCTCATTAACATTTCACTAATACTCATCTAGCAGAAACCATGGTCTTCACTAAATTTACAAAATTGCCACCGGCTGTACGATTTGCACCGTACAGCCGGGTGTACGGTATAGGCACTCCTGTGCAGGCAGTGCGGCCGTACAGGGCCCAATTTGGAAAGGAGGCCCATATTTTTATTTGCATACTCGTAGTTAAGAGTACTTACTCTTGACCCTTTTGAGACAAATATTATTCGTATTACGGAGTATTTCTGTATTTTGTTAAATCTAAAAAGTAGAAGCCTATGGGAGTCGAATGTTCATCTCCCAGGGGAAATAGCAAGTGGCTTACCAACTGAACGAGTAAGGGGAAATAATTATATAAATATGACCAAAATAAAGATGGTTTACAAAAATATGACTAGTTACTAGAGCAGTAATGAAATCATAGTAATTCATGTTCAAGTTTTGAACTTAAGTTACCACAACACTACGTTGTAGTAACGAATAATCATATTTATGTAAATAAGTTTTATTTTAGTAATATTCTTGTAAAAACTCATATGTTGGTCATTAGAAGTAAAAATACCAATAGTGTAATCAATTAACATACTTTTAGTGAATTTATTGTAAGTGAACACATAAGAAAATTTCATTGTACGTATTATTGGTATTAATTTACTTTCTTATACATGCAACATGTGAAATATAAGGGACAAAAAGCACCATGTTACAATTATTTTTATAGAACACTCTATCGGTCTCAATTTGAGTCGTAAAATATTTAGATTTCAAACGTTAATGAAATGGGGTTAATAACTGTTGAAACTAATCCAACATGAAATAGTATAAATAAATATATTAGAACTCGATTCTAATGTGGAAATCAAAAGGGTGAAAACCACCAGTTTTTTAGACAAATGTTCAAACTACTCTCTTTTTATTAGTCTCTTCATACCGTGTACATTGTACAAAGGCTCACATTAATGGAATTCAAGGCTAATCTAGAGAGAATGGAGGTCTTGGAGAAGAAGAGAGTCTCTTACATTTCGAGGGAAGACTCGTAATTATAGGAAAATGGGGAGGGGTAGTACAATCATGCGTTAACGGACCGCATAGTACAAACCGGGATCCAATATCCTAAAAATAACTGTAAGGTTTGAAGATCTTCCAGCTCAGGTCTCCAGCCACACGAACCCAAGGGTTCTAATCAACTCAGTACCACCACACAGAACCTACCGGACCGGGAACCACCACCAAAGGCACCAGAAACCCAGACCCAACCCAGCTACCCTCTCAAACCTCTCCCTAGAACCCACAGAGCACACACACACACGAAGGTGGTGAAGAGAGGAGCGGAAGAAAGAGAAAGGCTAGAGAGAAGCCAGACCCTCTCTCTCTAAACAGAAGGCTCTAGAACTAGGGTTACGCATATGCGGCTCGCTCAAGAGGCAAAGGCAGAACAGGGGTATAAGTAGCCGGCTCAGCAAGTCCAACAAGGTAAGTAGGTAGGGATGGCAACGGGGCGGTTCGGGGACGGTTTTACATATAACCGTACCCGCCCCATTTGATAATTCCCCGCCCCATAACCGCACCATTACCCAACGGGTAATTTTTATCCAAACCGTATCCGCCCCAACGGGTAACGGGTATAACCGCGGGTAACCGCGGGTAATCGCTTTATTAACTGAGTCATTGATATTTTAATATAAAAATAATATTTTAAAAGGCAAAAAAATGACATCACCTAGATAACTCTAGAATGAGACGCCCCTTTAAAGTTTTGTATATCTACAAGACGAGAAAGAAGACAACATAAATTAATTTGAACCTAAAAAACTTAATCTGAAAAAATAATTATTCACTAAAAATCTGATAATAATCAAACAAGACCATTAAGATCTATATGAACTCTCATGGAAACATTATAGTTAGTACATCTATTATCCATATACTCAATGAAAATAGAAAAATCTCATCTTCTATTACTCATGAGACAAATAATAGATAAAAATGTAATAAAAATATAACTAAAATAAACGGGGCGGGTACGGGGCGGGTAATGGGGCGGGCATGTATAAAACCGTAACCGCTCCGTTACCCGTAAAATCAAAACGGGTATTCCCCGCACCATACCCGTTACCCGGTCAATGCGGTTTTCCCCATTTTGACCGGGACGGTTCGGTGCGGGTATCCATTGGATCGGTCACAATTGCCATCTCTATAAGTAGGGTAAAGCGGGTAAGGACCGAGGCTCCAAAGGAAATGGGCCAAGCAAGGAGCAGGTGGGCTGGGTGGTATCCAATTGGCAAAAGCCCAAGTCCCGGGTAAATTGCAAATGAAGGCCAAGGCCCATAGGGCCAATACCTCTCACATTCTCCACCTTATTGGTCCTATGTGGTGTAGAGCAAAAATGTGGCATGTGAAAGACTCATCATCGCTGGTTGCCTAGGATATCCAAAGATATCAAAGGCCAACAATTGGAGATATCTCAGAGACACTCCCTGGATCCCCCAGGATCCAGAAACACAAAATTGGAAGGTGTGATGCACACTTTCCTGATCCAGAAGGATCAAAGGGACAAGCCGAATGCTCAGAGAACACAATGTCCTCAGAGCAAAGCCCAGAAGTGTAAGCAACACTTCAAGGGCTAGTACCTGTAAAAACAAACAACAACTATCCACAGTCCAGATTAAGAGTTCGTTTACAAGAAAGCAATTTCTCAACAGACAAGCACTTCGTCCCCATATCAGCAGGATTGAACTCTGAGGGAATCTTCTCCAGCATGATATCTCCTGCCTCTACAATCTCCCGGATGAAATGGAACCTGACATCTATGTGCTTAGTCCTGTCATGGAATACAGGATTCTTGCAAAGCTGAATGGCTGACTGACTATCTGAATAAACAGTAATTCCCTGCTTAAGAAAACCTAGATCACTGATAAGCCTTTTAAGCCAGATGGCTTCCTTGAAGGCCTCAGTAGCTGCAACATATTCAGACTCAGTAGTGGACAATGCAACTATGGGTTGCAATTGGGATTTCCAGCTGATACAAGACCCACACAAAGTAAAAACACAGGAAGTGGTAGACTTCCTATTATCCCTATCATTGGCATAGTTAGAATCCACATATCCACGCAACACAGTACCATCAGAACACTTAGAAAATAACAAACCATGATTCACAGTATATTTCAGGTATCTCAACAACCATTTCAGAGCATTCCAATGGGGCATACCAGGATTGGACATAAATCTACTTAAGCAACTCACAGCATAAGCAATGTCAGGTCTGGTGCTTACCATTAGGTACATTACAGACCCTATGGCACTGGTGTAAGGAACTGATTTCATCTTACCAATTTCAGAATCAGTCTTTGGGGACTGGTCCTTACTTAACACAAAATGAGAAGCTAAGGGAACATTCACAGGAGAAGCAGATTGCATATTGAATTTACTCAAAACCTTTTCCACATAAGAAACTTGGTTTAACAGAAGAGTAAATTTGCTCCTATCTCTAATGATATTAATGCCTAGGATCCTCTTGGCATCCCCTAGGTCTTTCATGGAAAAATTTTCACAAAGACAATTTTGCACATGAATAATGGAATTCAGATTAGGACTGATAATCAACATATCATCCACATATAGCAATAAGAATACTGGCACAGTAGAGGTATCCTTATAATACAAGCAATGATCACAGACAGACTTAACAAATTTCATGGATTTCATGCATTGATCAAACTTAATATTCCATTGCCTAGGAGACTGCTTCAGACCATATAAGGCCTTCCTTAGCAAGCAAACAAAATCACTCTTATTGGGATCCACAAACCCTTCAGGTTGGGTCATATAGATCTTTTTATCAAGATCATCATGCAAGAAAGCAGTGGTCACATCCATCTGTTTCATTTCCCAATTAAATTGAGCAACACGAGCAAGCATGATTCTAACAGTAGTGAATTTAACCATAGGAGCAAATATCTCAGCATAATCTACCCCCTCTTTTTGAGTAAACCCTTTAGCCACCAACCTAGCCTTAAACCTAACACTCTTAGGTTCTTCCTTGACCTTAAACAACCACTTGCATTCTACAATGGAACAGTTTGGGGGTCTAGGAACTAAAGTCCAGGTTTTGTTAACTCTAAGAGATTCCATCTCACTGTTCATGGCATTCAGCCACTTCTGGGACTCCTTAGAACTAAGGGATAGGTAGAACTAGGGAAACTAACCCTATGCTGCTTACCAAGCACACATGCTTCACAGAAGGGCACATAAGATACACAATCTTTACCAAAGTAACCAGATTTATGCATGATTTCTAGACCCTTATTACTCATGTGACCTAACCTATTATGCCACAACACAGAGTTATCAGGACAAACAACATTGGCAGATTCAGATAAGGGTACAGCATGGCATACATACAGATTATTCACTTTCAAAGGTTTAAACATTACCAAGGAATTTTTCAAAACCTTCATGCGGCCACAACCCCATTTTCCCTCTAACCCACTATCCTCAAAAGCAGCAACTGAAAACAGGTTATGGCAAAGATCTGGGACATGCCTCACATTTTTCACAGTGTACACAGTCCCATTATCAAACCTCAAACATATATTCCCCACCCCATGCACCTTGCATTTCTTACTATCAGCTAAAGACACATAGCCATCATCACAGAGATCATAGGAAGAAAAAAGGGTTCTGAAAGGAGTCATATGATAGGTACAACCAGAGTCAATAAGCCATTCATTTTCAGTTAAACTACTCAGCACAGAGTTTGCAAAATCATAGACCATAAACACATCATCATGCACATCACGAGAGACCACAGAGTTGGCTTGGTCAGATTTCTTAGGGATGGGACAGTCCTTGATAAAATGATCAGGGTTACCACAATTATAGCATACCCTCTTCTTAGACTTACCCCTCTTTTTATCAGGCTTCTGACTATTTCTATCTTGATTTTCCTTCTTGGAGTTCTTAGACCTACTCTTAGATCTACCCCTCACAAACAAGGCCTCACCAGAATCCCTAGACTGATTGCCATGCCCCTTATTATGTTTCAAATCAAGTTCTTTACTTCTTAAACCATTTACCACAATATCCAAAGTTATATCATCTCTGCCATACTTGATGGCTGATTTGACATCACTATAGGAATCAGGGATGGCATTAAGCAAAATAATTGGGGTATATTCATCAATATGCTTGTCACCAGCCTGTTTGATATTTTGAATAAGTTTGTTAAAAATATCCAAATTTTCATCTATATCCTTAGTGAGATCAAGCCTGAACCGGAAAAACTTTTCAAGTAAAAATAGTTTGCCAGGTAAGGAGGTATCAGTATATGTACTGTCAAGCTTATCCCATAAAGCTTTGGCAGATTCAATTATACCCACCTTCCTTAACACAGAGTCAGAAAGATTTAGGTAAATGGTGGAACAGTCAGTTTCATTCATTTCGAGTTGTTTAGCTTCATTTTCTGTTTCTAAAAACTTCCCAGTGACAGCTCTGAAAACCTTTTGCTGAATTAAAACACATTTTATCTTTTGTTTCCAGATATCAAAATCAGTTTTCCCATTAAAAGGCAACATTCCATATTGATTAGCAGCCATGGCAACCGACTCAGAAACCTAAAGAGAATATGTCACACAGATAAGTCAAATGGAAACCCTAGAAAGGGTCAGGCCGTGGACTAGAGGACCACGCAGTTCCGAGGCCACTCAAGTGGCTGGCAGGGTATCCCCTAGCCCTAACACCACGTGCCTTTACCAATCAAGGATTAACCACTCTGGTTATCCACAGACAGACAGACCACACAACACTCCAGAAAGAACAATCTACCCAAGTTCACACTCCAACAACAGACCACACAGATAATCCAAAAAACAACAGGAAATCCGGAGGCACCCGGTGCACGTAGGGTGTTTCAAGCCAATTTACCTGAGCGGATATCCAGGGGGATTATCCGACTTACCATGCTCAACGAGGAGGAGCCGTTGTCGTCAGAGGTGAGTAGCCGCGAGGTTGGCAGGCGAGTTTTCCGGCGAGAGACAGCGAGGACCAAGCTCTGATACTACTATAAGGTTTAAAGATCTTCCAGCTCAGGTCTCCAGCCACACAAACCCAAGGGTTCTAATCAACTCACAACCATCACACAGAACCTACCGGACCGGGAACCACCACCAAAGGCACCAGAAACCCAGACCCAACCCAGCTACCCTCTCAAACCTCTCCCTAGAACCCACAGAGCACACACACACGAAGTTGGTGAAGAGAGGAGCGGAAGAAGGAGAAAGGCTAGAGAGAAGCCAGACCCTCTCTCTCTCTCAACAGAAGGCTCTAGAACTAGGGTTACGCATATGCGGCTCGCTCAAGAGGCAAAGGCAGAACAAGGGTATAAGTAGCCGGGTCAACAAGTCCAACAAGGTAAGTAGGGTAAAGCGGGTAAGGACTGAGGCTCCAAAGGAAATGGGCCAAGCAAGGAGCAGGTGGGTTGGGTGGTATCCAATTGGCAAAAGCCCAAGTCCCGGGTAAATTGGAAAAGAAGGCCAAGGCCCATAGGGCCAATACCTCTCACAATAACTTTAATAAACATTTCTATGAGTGATCAAAAAGTCAATTTTGACTTTCCTCGTAATTTACTTTTGGCTATTGAAGCATTAAAAACTTTAATAACAAACATGAATATTATATGAAAAATAGTGATATGATACATTGATACCTCTGTTAATTAGACACAAATTTTCTTGAATTGAAATTTAAAGACTTTGTAAATTTCCCTTCAAAATGTATGAATAGTTGTTTTAATGTGAAATTTTAATTTGGAAGTCGTTCTAACTTTACTATATCAATTGCATTTATTTCCTACCGAGACGATACTAAGAATGTTTTCACTTGGTCTGGAATTTGGTAAAAACATCCTAAGAGCCCATTTGATAATTCCAATTTTCAGCTTATAGTCATTCTTTTTACTAAACATGTCCTGTTTTTTCATTCACGCACTGAATTGTATAATAATAAAATTAAAATAAGTAAAACTTGATGTCACTTTTCTAAATGAAATGACTGATTTTGCCGAATAATAGATGTTTAGCTATTTTTATGTGATTTTTCTTAATTTTATTAATAAAATACTCCACATAATTCCAATGTAATATTCTCATAATTCAGCAGATTGATTTACTCTAGCCTGCATAACTGCATTTCATAAATTTCAACAGATTCAATGTAATCAGTCCATTTCAATGTTACCATATGGGTCCTAAATGTATTTAAAATTAATGTCCTAAAATGTATCTCCAAATTAGAGTCATATTAGACTCTAATTTTCAATTAGGCACTTAATGTATCAATGATATTGGTCTCCTAGCTGTATTAAGCGTATTGGTTTTTTTCTTTGAAAATACCAAGCGTATTATTTGTACGCTGTGTATACATCCTCTTTACTGAAAACTAGTACAGTACCCGTGCATACGCACGGGAAAGAATCGATGAATATATCTCTAATCATGATCTAATTAATTACAAAAGGAAGTAATATTAAAAAAATGGCATTGTTCTTAAAAGCGAATACAATAATTCAATATCATAAAATGTAAATTGATAAAATAAATATTTAAGTAAAATTTTTAACTTACGTGTTAGAGATTTTCGGAAAATATCTCTTTGAATACAACATTCGTAGTAGTGTGTAATGATTTTTCATCCTTATCATGTATTAAAATTTTCATCTATGTTTGCTCTGAACTCTCGATAATGTCACATACAATTGTTCATGACTAAAAATAGATCTAGGCTTTATAATCCAACTCCCTCTAGTTTATAGGAAATTGTCATAAGTTTAATCGTTATAACATTCTCCGTCGCTTGATACCTAGTAAGCTCGACTCTTGTTTTTATATTGCCTTGGTGATTCGTAGTTAGTGGCTCACCTTCTGTAATTTTATGTTTCCTTCCACGGTCAAATGACTCTTCCATGGAATAGTCAACCGACCTCCTTCACGGCTTCACGGCGTTTGTCATCTTCGGATATTGCTCTTCTTTGGGCAATATGTCCAAAACCGATGCATACGGCCGCAGCGCGGCCGCACAGGGCCCAATTTGGAAAGGAGGCCCATATTTTTATTTGCATACTCGTAGTTAAGAGTACTTACTCTTGACCCTTTTGAGACAAATATTATTCGTATTACGGAGTATTTCTGTATTTTGTTAAATCTAAAAAGTAGAAGCCTATGGGAGTCGAATGTTCATCTCCCAGGGGAAATAGCAAGTGGCTTACCAACTGAACGAGTAAGGGGGTTGGAATATGTTGGTCATTAGAAGTAAAATCACCATTAGTGTAATCAATTAAAATACTTTTAGTGAATTTATTGTAAGTGAACACATAAGAAAATTTTATTGTACGTATTATTGGTATTAATTTACTTTCTTATACATGCAACATGTGAAATATAAGGGACAAAAATCACCATGTTACAATTATTTTTATAGAATACTCTATCGGTCTCAATTTGAGTCGTAAAATTGATTTTTTTAGTCAAAAGATTGATTTTATTTACTTAATTAGGATTTCAACTTTTAATTAAATTTTAACTTGCATTTTGCAACTTTATAGATATTTTAATATAGTTTTTGAATATGTAAATTTTAATTATTAAAATTGAATTAATTATCAATAGGAAAGATATGAATAAGATGCCGATTTAAAAGCCTAAATATTTATTAATTGAATTTAATTAAATGTTTTTAAAATCTATTGTATATTTGATTAAGGAGTCCATCGTTTGTATATCTATTGTACGTTTTTCTTCCCCTTTTTTCTCCCGGGTTTCAATGTTTTTCCTCCGATTTTTTCTCCTACTTTTTCTCTTCTTCGTTTTCTACATTTATGTTTTGATTAATTAATTTATAGAAATTACTTCAAATAGGACTAAAACTATGTCATAATTAGAACCATACTCATTTCTTCCTTCCATTCTTACATCTCCTTTAAATATTAGTAAAAGATAGCTAAAAGTCATAATTAAATGTTTAATTCATAATAAATCCGAAAAAATTTCAATAATTCGTAGAAAAATAATTAAAAGATTAATAAAATTTTTATAAAATAAAAAATAAGTAAAAAAAAATTAATTTTTTTTTTTGAAAATTAATAAAAAATAGTAAAACTCCATAATAAAAAATTAAAACAAATATGGATAGCTTTCCCACCGCCTGTACTACCTCCCTGAACCACCACCTCCGATCGGTGTAAAAAATGCCACTTTTTTTTAAATTCCACAAAATGGCATATTTCTCTATGAGAATGCCAATATTTTCATTCTGCCAACTTGAATCCTTTTGACTTTTGCCAAAAATATGGCATTCATAATTATTTTGGCATTTTTTTACCACGGTGACAGGAGGTGGTGGTACCGCCTCCCTGCACCACCACCTCCGACCGTTAAAAAATGTCATATTTCCTACAAACTTCCATTTTTTTTTTTGGAAAATGCAAAAAATATGGCATATTTCTCTTTCACAATGCCAACATTTTTTTTCTTCCATCTTAAATCATTCTGAATTATGCCAAAAATATGGAATTCATAATAAATTTGGCATTTTTCCCCAAATGACTAGAGGTGGTGGTGCTGGGGCGGCAGAGGCGGCGGTGACAAAAAATGAGATTTTTTTTTTTAATTTTTTTATTTTTTTTTTAATTTTTTTTATTTTTTATTTTTTGATTTTTTTTAAATTTATTATTATTCAAAATATTTTTATTAATTTTTTGGTGTATTTTACGAATTTTTATTATTTTTTATTATTTTATTATGAATTAAAACATTCCAATAGGTATAAGGGTATATTTGTCCAAGACACATAATTAGTCCTATGGAAACATAGTTTATTTTTTGGTCCTATTTGTGCAAAGTGAATGACTTTTAGTCCTATTTTGATAATTAACTCATTAATTTAATATGTTAACCAATAAGAGTGAGACACATCAGCATTTTATAACAAAGTTTTACTGTATAAAACAATAGATTTATATATTTTCCATACGTTATGTTAATTTGTGCCCGCATTGCGTTATGTTTTTTCAATTTTAGTAATTTACCCTTTAAATCCAACAAAATTCGTCTTTTCCAATTGTCTATAGATAAGCATTACATTTACACATTTGCCATGCAGGTTTACATTATTCCTAACTGCATTTAGATCAAGAGGACGTTTGATAACCCTACTTTTTTTAATTATAAAGCTTATCAATCAACTTTTCATTAAACACGTAATCTTTGATTTCGTGCGCTGAATTATATAACAAAAAAAGTAACGTTGGAGTTATTTTTTGGTTGTATTGGCTGAAGTTACTGTAGGGGATCATTTTAGCTATTTTTGTTGGAAAAATGTGTGAAAAATTGCATTAAATGGCTATTTTGGGGCAATTTTTGAGTGGGGTCCACTTCCGATTTGGGTCGGGTCAAAGTGGTTTCGGATTGTCCTTGTTAAGGGCTACAATTCGATATATGGTACGCTCAAAACGGATAACGGGTGAATGAGAAATCGCTTTTCGAAGTTTACCCGTTAGAATGGAAAAACTGGGAAAAAGGATGGGTTTCTAGTGTTAATTTCCCACACCGGAAAACCCAAGGGATTTGCAACCCTTTATAAAGGGACTCCCCCCTTAAGGAGTTAAGATTCCTTAGGGTAGAGGCTCTCTCCACGCGCGCAGGGGGGGGGGGGGTGCAAATCAAATCCCGAATTCGGAGAAGAAAAACCGCGACTTGCGTGCGCGGGCGACCTGCGGACACGAATGTCGTCCAAAAATCCATCTCTCAAGAGATACGGGTAATTTTTGTTTTCTTCCCGAAATGTATATTTTTTCCCAGTTAGCAGAATTGCTCCGGGCAGAAGGCCACGACCAGAGATGCTCCGGTTCTGATGACCGCGCATCAGAACTGCTTCGGTCTCTGATGGCCTCGATCAGAATACCTCGCGTTGGTATTCTGGTTTCGGTCTCTGATGGCCTCGATCAGAATACCTCGCGTTGGTATTCTGATGGCCTCGATCAGAATACCTCGCGTTGGTATTCTGGTGGCACTTCTGAACCGTTACAGCAATAAATGCCCAACGTTTATATCTTTTAATGCAGCGTTAAATGGACAGTTCATGGACGATTCAATGCCCAACGGACTGGTCATTGATGTCCAACGTTCAGGTCCATTAATTTACTATTTTCATACAACAAATCCTCCTATATAAAGGCTGGCAGGTGGTTTGCAACAAGACACGTTCTTACACGCATTCTTGCACTCCATACACGTTTTAGCTCTAAAAACACACTGCTAGCACTCTGAAAATTCCTTCTGTGTTCAGTCTTTGTTCTCGTTCGTTGGAACTCTTGTTTGTGTGCTCAAACATTAGTTCGTTGTCATCGTATCCTGGGAAACTATTGTTGCAACGCTCCTAGCACCGTGGGAGGCAACAAATACGTTTTAAGGACATCGTGCGTAGCACGAGCTTTGACAAATTTCTGCTCCATCTCATTTCTGTTTTCTTTTGTCATTTTATTTAATTAATTTCTTTTAATTAATTTTCTTTATTTTCCGAAACACACCCAACAATCTTAAAACGTATTTTGTTGCTTAGTTTGTATCATACGGATACAATCTTCAACTGTAGTTTGTCACTTCTGTGAACGAACTTAAATCTTTTTTTTTGTGTTTTCGGAAAAAACGTTAAGAAAACGAAAATGACTTCTCAAGAAAACCAGAATGTTGGTGGGCAGAACGTGCCGAACGATAATCATTCTGAAAGCGGAGCTCCGGTGAACAATAGTTTACAACGCGGTGCATCTGCTTTGGGCAACCAAGGGGCAATCCCTATGGTTACCGTGCCAAGCAACTCTGTGGAGAAACCCGAGAAATTCAATGGGTTAAACTTCAAGAGGTGGCAGCAAAAGATGCTATTTTATCTCACTACTCTCGGTCTTGCGAGGTTCTTGACCGAGGACGCGCCGGTTGTAACCGGGGGTGAGGTGGATGCGCAATCTTTCAATGCGGTTGAAGCTTGGAAGCATTCGGACTTCCTTTGCCGAAACTATGTGTTGAACGGGCTGCACGATGCTTTGTACGACGTTTATAGCAAATTAGCTACGGCTAAGGAGCTATGGAATGCTTTGGACCACAAATATAAAAGCGAGGATGCCGGCGCAAAGAAATTTGTTGTTGGTCGATTCCTTGATTTTAAAATGGTGGATTCGAAGACGGTCTTGAGTCAAGTTGAGGAGATGCAAATGATCTTCAACGAAATTCGAGATGAAGGAATGACAGTTAGTGAGTCGTTCCAAGTGGCGTCAATTATTCATTTATTGCCGCCGGCTTGGAAGGATTTCAAAAACTACCTTAAGCATAAGCGAAAGGAAATGAACTTGGAACAATTGATCCTCCGTCTGCGGATTGAAGAGGATAACCGGAAGAACGATGGGAAACTCCCAATTGTTCATGGCGCCAAGGCCAACGTGGTGGAGCATGCAAAAAGCTCCAAAAATAAAAATAATGGGAAGAGCAAGCTCGGTCCCAAGGGAGGCGTTTCCAAGACGAAGTTCAATGGAAAATGCTTCAATTGCAATAAGAACGGACACAAGTCCTCGGATTGCAAGGCACCAAAGAGGAAGAAAGATTCTCAAGTCAACTTGGTGCAAGGTGGGCAAAAGGATGAAGACATCATCCTAGCGGCTGTGGTTACGGAAGTCAACCTCATTGGATCCAATTCCAAAGAGTGGTTTGTGGACACCGGTGCAACCCGGCACATTTGCTCTAACCGGGAGCTATTCGCAACCTTTGAGCCATCAAACGGTGAGAAGGTGTGGATGGGAAATTCTGCTCATTCCGAGGTGGAAGGCGTGGGCAAGGTGGTCCTGAAGATGACTTCGGGCAAGGAGCTGACTCTCAACAATGTGTTGTACGTCCCGGAGATACGCAAAAACCTGATCTCGGGCTCATTGTTGAACAAGCATGGCTTCCGCATGGTCTTTGAGTCGGACAAACTAGTTTTGTCTAAATCGGGAATGTATGTGGGCAAGGGGTATGCAGTTGATGGGCTGTTTAAGCTCAATGTAATGACTATTATTGATAATAATAATAAAATCTCTTCTGCTTACTTGCTTGAGTCTTCCAATGTGTGGCATGGTAGACTAGGACATGTTAATTTTAATTCTATACGTAGATTAATTAACATGGAACACATTCCTAAATTCACAATTGATGTGAAGCACAAATGTGATATTTGTGTTGAGGCAAAACTAACGAAAACGTCTTTCAAATCGGTTGAAAGAAAAACGGAACCACTAGAATTAATTCATAGTGACGTTTGTGATTTTAAATCAATACAAACACGTGGTGGTAATAAATATTTTATTACTTTTATCGATGATAGCACTCGCTATAGCTATGTTTATTTGTTGAAAAATAAACACGAAGCAATCGATAAATTCATTCTTTATAAGAATGAAGTGGAAAACCAACTTAATCGACGGATTAAAACGGTTAGAAGTGATCGAGGTGGTGAGTATGAAGCACCAATTGGTGACTTTTGCGCTAGTGTGGGTATAGTACATGAACGTACCGCACCCTATTCACCTCAATCAAACGGTGTTGCCGAACGAAAGAATCGCACAGTGAAAGATATGATGAATGCGATGCTAGTAAGTTCGGGCCTGCCACAAAATATGTGGGGCGAAGCGATCTTAACAAGCAATTACCTTTTAAATAAGGTTCCCCGGAAAAAATATGATAAAACTCCGTACGAGTTGTGGAAAGGCAGACGACCTTCCTATCAATATTTAAAAGTGTGGGGGTGTCTTGCTAAGGTGCTTGTACCAACACCTAAGAAAATAAAAATAGGTCCAAAAACGGTGGACTGTATTTTTATTGGATATGCACAAAATAGTAGTGCTTATCGGTTTTTAGTGTACGATTCGAATAATCCGGATGTACATAAAAACACAATAATCGAGTCAAGGAATGCATCATTCTTTGAAGACGTATTTCCATGCAAGTCCAACGATGGACCTAGCACGTCAAAACGAACATTTGACGTAGCTATGGAAAATACTAGCGAGGGATCCGGTGAAGAAGCCGAACCCCGACGTAGCAAACGTGCTAGAGTTGAAAAATCCTTCGGACCGGATTTTCTCACATACTTGGTAGAATTCGATTCGAATATTCTAACTTGTATGGTAGAAAATGAACCGGATTTTCTAACATGTTTGGTAGAAAATGAGCCACGGACTTATACGGAAGCCGTAACGTCTACCGAAGGACCTATGTGGAAAGAAGCCATCAAAAGTGAGGTGGATTCTATCCTTAAAAATCACACATGGGAATTGGTTGATCTCCCTCCGGGATGTAAACCTTTGGGATCCAAGTGGATTTTTAAACGTAAAATGAAACCGGACGGTTCCATTGATAAGTATAAGGCCAGACTTGTAATCAAGGGATACAAGCAACGCGAAGGCCATGATTACTTTGACACGTATTCTCCGGTGACGAGAATAAATTCCATTAGGATGATACTAGCAATTGCCGCTTTGCGGAATTTGGAAGTTCATCAAATGGACGTAAAAACCGCTTTTCTAAACGGCGATATAGACGAAGAAATCTATATGGAACAACCTGAGGGTTTTCGTGTTCCTGGCCAAGAAAAGAAGGTTTGTAAATTAATTAAATCATTGTACGGATTGAAACAAGCCCCTAAACAGTGGCACGAAAAGTTCGATCATGCAATGTTAATTAATGGATTTAAAATAAACGAAAGTGACAAATGCGTCTATGTGAAGAGCACGGTAGACGGTTATGTCATTTTATGTTTATACGTGGATGATATACTCATCGTGGGTAGCAATAATCTAATGATTAATTCTACCAAAAGCATGTTAAATTCTAAATTTGACATGAAGGATATGGGGTTGGCCGATTTAATCCTTGGGATTAAAATAATTAGAGGACCTGACGGTCTGACGCTAAGCCAATCTCATTACGTTGATAAAATCCTTAATAAATTTAATAAGGATGATTATCAAGAGGCAAGGACGCCATTAGATAAAAACGTACATCTGACCAAAAATCGTGGAGAGTGTATTTCTCAAGTAGAATACGCTAGGATTATTGGCAGTTTAATGTATCTAATGAGTTGTACCAGGCCTGATATCGCCTTTGTGGTTAGTAAGCTTAGTAGATATACTAGCAACCCCGGTGATGAACACTGGAAGGCAATAGTAAGAGTTTTGAGGTATTTACGAAAAACCCAAAATCTTGGACTGCACTATGGAAGATATCCAGCTGTACTTGAAGGGTATAGCGACGCTAGTTGGATATCTGACATTAAGGACTCAAAGTCCACAAGTGGATACGTTTTCACTTTGGGAGGTGCAGCCGTGTCGTGGAAATCCTCGAAACAAACGTTAATAGCTAGATCCACGATGGAATCTGAGCTAATAGCCTTGGATAAGTGCACTGAAGAGGCTGAATGGCTACGCCATTTTCTCGAGGATATTCCAAGTTGGGAGAAGCCTGTCCCTCCAATATGCATACATTGCGATTGTCAAGCGGCAATTGGAAGGGCACAGAGCAATCTCTATAATGGTAAGTCTAGACACGTCCGTCGTAGACATAATACCATTAAACAACTTCTCACAACGGGTGTTATCACTGTTGACTACGTGAAGTCAAAGGATAACATAGCGGATCCGCTAACCAAGGCATTGGATAGAGAATTGTTGGAGAAGTTGACACGAGGAATGGGATTAAAGCCCGTGAATTGAAAAGTTCTATAGTGGATACCCAACCTAGTTGGTCCTAGGTTCAAATGGGACAACTAAATTATAGAGCGAAGGATGGTCACTGTGGGGGTCCCGGACTCCTACCCACTCCTCGTTGAAACAGTGACTCCCGCACGAGGTTAGCAAAAATGTTTGCTTTAATGATTCTAAAATGTTGATCTACTCGATAACATTGGAAGAGTATGCGGGATACTCGTGAAAGAATCACCTATGTGAGAGAGAAGAGGGCCGCTTCAAAGGAGAACTGTAAAGGCTCAGTTCTTTAGAAACTCTTGCAGAACCAGGACGGTGACCCATGGCCAAAACGGGCACACCCATGAGAACGGAACAAAGTTGGAAGGTTCTTGTGTAAAGATAAGTCAATGTTTACACGACGGCGGTATAGTTCAAAGACATCGAGTCTACTAGACAGCCAGTAAATAAACGTGTCTTTACGGCGGAAGGTTCAAAGGATTAAACCTACCTCTCCGTATACAAGGATCATCCGGTGAACACAACGTGTCCTCCTATCTTCGTGTCTTTTTAAGTCTCGAAAATCAATTTTCATTCATGTGGGGGATTGTTGGAAAAATGTGTGAAAAATTGCATTAAATGGCTATTTTGGGGCAATTTTTGAGTGGGGTCCACTTCCGATTTGGGTCGGGTCAAAGTGGTTTCGGATTGTCCTTGTTAAGGGCTACAATTCGATATATGGTACGCTCAAAACGGATAACGGGTGAATGAGAAATCGCTTTTCGAAGTTTACCCGTTAGAATGGAAAAACTGGGAAAAAGGATGGGTTTCTAGTGTTAATTTCCCACACCGGAAAACCCAAGGGATTTGCAACCCTTTATAAAGGGACTCCCCCCTTAAGGAGTTAAGATTCCTTAGGGTAGAGGCTCTCTCCACGCGCGCAGGGGGGGGGGGGGTGCAAATCAAATCCCGAATTCGGAGAAGAAAAACCGCGACTTGCGTGCGCGGGCGACCTGCGGACACGAATGTCGTCCAAAAATCCATCTCTCAAGAGATACGGGTAATTTTTGTTTTCTTCCCGAAATGTATATTTTTTCCCAGTTAGCAGAATTGCTCCGGGCAGAAGGCCACGACCAGAGATGCTCCGGTTCTGATGACCGCGCATCAGAACTGCTTCGGTCTCTGATGGCCTCGATCAGAATACCTCGCGTTGGTATTCTGGTTTCGGTCTCTGATGGCCTCGATCAGAATACCTCGCGTTGGTATTCTGATGGCCTCGATCAGAATACCTCGCGTTGGTATTCTGGTGGCACTTCTGAACCGTTACAGCAATAAATGCCCAACGTTTATATCTTTTAATGCAGCGTTAAATGGACAGTTCATGGACGATTCAATGCCCAACGGACTGGTCATTGATGTCCAACGTTCAGGTCCATTAATTTACTATTTTCATACAACAAATCCTCCTATATAAAGGCTAGCAGGTGGTTTGCAACAAGACACGTTCTTACACGCATTCTTGCACTCCATACACGTTTTAGCTCTAAAAACACACTGCTAGCACTCTGAAAATTCCTTCTGTGTTCAGTCTTTGTTCTCGTTCGTTGGAACTCTTGTTTGTGTGCTCAAACATTAGTTCGTTGTCATCGTATCCTGGGAAACTATTGTTGCAACGCTCCTAGCACCGTGGGAGGCAACAAATACGTTTTAAGGACATCGTGCGTAGCACGAGCTTTGACAAATTTCTGCTCCATCTCATTTCTGTTTTCTTTTGTCATTTTATTTAATTAATTTCTTTTAATTAATTTTCTTTATTTTCCGAAACACACCCAACAATTTTTTCATATATTGTTTTTTATTTTATTAATAAAAATTATTTTAAATATAATTTGTTCATAAATGAACAAAATTAGTCAGAACTTCATAAATTTCAGCAGAATCAACTGATTTACCAAACAGGCTCCAAATTTATAACAGTTTTTTCACCAAATAATGTTACATTATTATTATACATTAATCTCGTACAGTTACAATTCTTACTAATATCATTCCATCAAACATAAATCGTTTACACTAATATACACACAATGGTATAGATAGACATTTATCAAACATATTTATGCTAAGCATAAATATCATTTACATAAATTTTTGCCATACAATCAAAAGGGGGTTCAATTTTGATGGCATAAAAACTAGCGACATACAAATATTTAATAAAAGTAATAAGCGCTGTAAAAATGTAAAATTCATACAAAAAATAATAGCTTGATTGTAAAGACTTGTGCTAGAATGCTAGATGTCACTCCGGTTGCAATAATATTTCAATTGAATGATGGCTAGAAATTTCAAAACTATAACTATCCAAGGGTTTTCCTACTTGAATGAAAAAAATCATTAGAGTATTAGACAATCGCTCATTGTAAAGACTAAAGATGACATCTAAAAACGATACACACACATTGCAGGGCTGCACAAAAATAGCCGCACAACCTGGTCGATTCAATCATATTTGACCATTTTTAGTTGGTTATTTGGCACAATTGATCACCAGCTAAATTTCTATAACCATTTGATAAAAAAAGTAGATAAATAGATTTCTAATATATAATAAAAGTATACCTATTTTAGAATAAGAGTCCCCCTTATTTTTTTTGTGGGTGACAACTCCCGTACTCATTTAAAAAATGGGGAATCGTACCTACCATTCACATGATTTGCCCAAATCATTATATCATTTTTAATTTAGATTTAAATAATCCAACTGCAACATTCTGATTGATGCATGTAGTCAAATGTATGGTACCTTACCATAGAATCTACCACAAATAATAGGTAGAATTGCGAAAACTACAAAAGTGAAATATACTTGGGAGTTTCCATATTTACTACATCTTTAGCCACATTTGTGAAAACTAAAAAAAGTCACTTTTCATACTCCGTATAATTATATACTCCGTATATAATTGATTGGGATTGTTGGTGTCTAACTTAGAAAAAGACTTACATATAGGGGTGGGATCGGTCCGGTCTGGGTCGGGTTTTTGCTAAACTCGGAAATTACCCGGAAGGTCTCGGGTTATGAAAATTAGGGACCGAAACAAAGCCCGTTATATTCGGTCCGAGTCGGGTTTTTGGTAGACCGGGTTCGGTCCGGGTTCGGGTTGGACCGGTTAAAGCCCGGCCGTGAAATATGTCATTGTTCTTTTATATTTTAACACTTATTTTCAAATAAAATTAATCAAAAATACAAACTGCAAATAATAACACAAATATTAGTCTCCAAAATCACCAACAATTCAAATTTAAAGAAGATAATTATCTTAATATTTTATGTAAGGATGTATATATATAAATAATATAGGTTTCTTAAAAATATTACGAAATAAATTTTATAAATCAAATAGTTACTAGAGTTGTTATAAATATATTCTCATGGTTATCATTACGCTAAACAAATTCAACATATTTGTAGTCACTAAAAGTTACTAAATCTTTTTTTATCCCCCGTGATTATAATCATATATTAGGAAATATTTTATTTATATTCATATACTATATTAATTTTATATTAAAACTAATTGTTTCGGGTTTTTTCGGTCCGGGCCGGGTTATAGATTTTAAGGCCCGTTAATGAGCCCGGAATTTTCGGTTCGGTCCGGTTTTTTTTTAATTCGGGCCGGTTAAATAGAAAAAACCCGGACCGGGATCATAATTCGGGTCGGTCCAGGGTCGGTTTCCGGGTTTCGGTTCGGTTTTTCCCACCCCTACTTACATAAGCCTTAATTTTTAACATAATTTAATATTATAAGGGATATCAAAATATAAATCTTGATTTAATCAAAGTTAATTATCACATACAGTACTTCGTATTTTGTATTGGTCCATATTTGCAATGGAACCAAAGACTAGCTAGTTTGCGCTTCTTTATTATGAAGCAACATTCATTTCAGACAATTTTCGCATGATTTTCGTCATGGGTCATTCGGAAACAATCTCAAAAAAAAGATAACACCTCATCCCAGAGAGCCTCTCATCAGAACCGTCGAGGCAGTTATCTGGGAGGACGTAAATTGAGCTTTGATCACACTCTGATGTAAAGAGAATGTGGTTTCATCTCAAATCATTGCTTAGAGTTGAATCCGAGACCTCTCCCTTGTGGCACCCCCCTACTACCGTCCTACCAGGTGAGCTATGCCCCCGGTGTTGGAAACAGTCTCAATGTGCTATAATACATGAATAAGACCGTGTACATGACCCCCCTACCTCACCGTAGGTGAGAGCCATTGCGGACACTAGGGTAATATTGTTGTTGTTGCTGTTGTATCATATACTACATATAATATTGTTAATTCTTTTATTTTTCAATTCTAGGAACATAGAGTAATAAAAAAACTAACAGAGAAATTAACACAATAACACCATTACCTTGGAATTCCTTTTTTTGTGAATGAGAAAGAGTAATGATTATTCATGTAAATTTGGCCATGCTTTTATCTATTTAATAAAATTTGATATGACCTGCCATTCTAATCTACATTTTGAAGGTTCAAAGTACTGCTGCTGATTGCTTCATTTAAAAAAAGAAAAACAGATTCGGGATTATAAAAATATATTCCCTGGACTAAAGTCGGGAAATGTTTACATGACCCGGTTAGTGGTGGACCCGGTTCGGGCCACCCGGCCCGTGAACCGGCCCGGCCCACTACTATGCGGGCCCGGGACCGGCCCGGTCTGGCGGTCCGGGACCAGGTGGTGACCCGAACCGGTGGGATAGCGGGGGGCAGGCACGGGTAGGGCAAATGGGGACCCGGCCCAGCCAGGCCCAGGCCCGGTTCGGGCCCAATTCCTTTTTTGGGGGGTTTTTCATTATTTTTGGGTTTCCACCGGATTGGGCTGGGTGTTTTGGGGGGTTTGGGGGGTCGGGGGGGGGGGGGGGGGGGTCAGGGGTAGTTAGGAAAGAAAAAAAATACATTCGACCCGACCTGGACCGGCCCGTCCCGGCCCGGGCCCAGACCGGACCCGGTGGATACCCGGGCCGGTCCCGGGTCTACCCATTAAAACTCAAAGGCCCGCCGGGCCTAAGCCCGGCCTGGGTCCATACCTGGACCCGGTTATCCTAAAAGGGGAAAAAAATGATCCATAAAATAGGGGCTTCAATTTAGGCTTGATTCGGGATTGAGGTTGAAATAAGGGATAATTTGAGTTTACACCTTATTTTATTGTCCAAATTGGACTTTGCAGCCCGTTTTTAAAAAGTTTCAGTTTTGCATCCCAACCCCATATGAAAAGACAAAAACGTCCATTCATTAACAATATATTGGCCTTCAACATATTCCTGATTGAAAGACATTTTTGTCTTTTCATACTGGGTTGAGGTGCAAAAACAATTTTTTTAAAAACAGGGTGGAAAGTCCAATTTGAACAATATAATGGGGTGCAAAATCAAATTACCCCTTCAAATAAACTCCTTATTGCATTTTTTGTAAGTATTTGTGGGAGTTGTAGAGGCCGTTTGAGTTTTTCGGCTTATCAGGCTTATCATCTAACTTTTTCACCAAACATGTAAATTTTGTCTTCGCGCATTGATTTGTGTAATAAGCAGAAAAAGTAAGGTTGTAGTTACTTTTATGGCTGTATTGGCTGAAGTTACTGTAGATGACCATTTTAGCTATTTTTACATATAATTTTTTCTTTATTTTATTAATAAAATATATTTTAAAAATAATATTTTCTTAAATGAACTGAATCAGCCAATGCAGCCACTTTAGCTAGAACTTCATAAATTTCAGCAGAATCAGCCAAAACAGACGATTCTCGTGCTACCAAACGGGCTCGTAGTAGGAGAGTTCTATTGGGGGCTGTTATTGTTTGGCCTTGAGGTTGAAAATTGTCCTACAAAAAGTTGCAAATATCATACAAAAATAATTTAACCTAAAACGTAATTCTCCAATCATGCAAAATTATGTCTTTTTTACCAGAACTATAATAAGTTTGGATTGTGTAAAGACAATGAAATTTTCACTCCAATTGCAAACTCGATTAGATTCTTCTTAGTTTTTCAGAATGCAAAATACCAGTAGAAGATAAGATAAGCAGGCGGGGTCATACATTTATGATTTATCTGTCACTAGAAAAAAGAAATAGATTTACATCCATCTATGAACTTTTTAAATGCCAAAAGCGCTTGCACCGACTAGACTTTTTACACACACAAAAAGAGTCGTATCAGTTCTTAACAAAACACACCCCTGCATTCCTGCTTTATATAAATAAACTCACGGAGACTCTTATAAAGAAATCTCAATCCAATGCAACCCTAAGATCACCACCGCCTCACTAGCTAAAACGAATCTAATCCAATCTTAGATATATGCCTACACACAAAACCAGCAAAAAACTAATAAAATTAACAATTAGCATTACTCCAGAAAGAGCAAATAAAAAAAAAACTAGATTACCAACCAAACACAATAAGAATTGTTACAGCATATACTAGGAGTTCAATACCCAAACAAAAGACTCATCAATAAACAGAAAATAGCTGTTTGCATTGGGTTTTCTTTTTTTGGGTACCTAAGAGCATAATGCACTCCTGAACAAACTCATCTTCAATGGGTGGGAGTTGATCAACTCTGTGTCCTCCTCCTCCTCCTTTCATATTCAGGATCATCAGTGGGCAATTCATATCTGCAGACTGGACAAGTATTCCTGAGTCCGAGCCATGGAAAAATACAGTTTTGGTGATATTTATGGGCACAAGGCATAACCCTCACCATTTCTCCAATGCTCATTTCATCCTTACAGACAGCACATATTGTTGCGTCGTTCTTATCCGGATCATCTTCTTTACTCAAAATCACTTCCGGAAGGTTCTTCACAACGCTTTTAGAGGCAGGTGGCTTGCTTATTGACACATTCTCCACATCAGCAAATTGTGCAAACATCATCTCATACTCTGTGGTGTAATTGTACTCGTCCTGATCTTGATCAAGTTCACCCAGATCGAATCCCTCGATTCTTGATTCCGGGTTTGGGTCCAAATCATGATCATTCAGGAGAACCTCCCATTCCAGATTTCCCATAACCTCTCTTTCCTCTTGATCAGGTACTGAGATTCCATCCTCGTCCAGGAACATGCTCAGAATCTCCCTCTCGTCCACTCTGCCGTCGACTTCTTCCCATTCATAATCCCGATTTACCTCCCTGCGATCCTCCAATTGAAATGATTCCCAGCAAAGGCGCAGGCTTGGATCATCACTCTCACTTTCGTACATAACTGGGCCATCAATACCATCGCCGACGTCCTCTGGGTTGAAATTCAGCCCTGAAATTGGATTTCCATCGGATTCAGAGTCCGAGCCTAGATCAATAACTCTCAGCCCACTGATAAAGTGGAGCTCGTCGTCACAATTATCCAAATCTAAGGTTGAATTCTCACAATTTCTGGTGGTTAGGTCTCCGCTTTGAAGACCTAATCCCCGTCCTCGATCCACCTCTAATTGGGCGGAGCCCGTTCCTACTTCGTCCTCATAGATGACCCCGAATCCCGCTGGATCGGCGTTTATCAGATGAGGGTCCATTATAACCTGCAAAGGCGACTGAGATTGTTCGACGCGTTGGTGGAAGAGGTCCATGACGAAATTGACCTGGTTATCGCGGTCGAAGAAGTCGATGCATTCTCCCTCGAAAGCGTCTCCGTCCAACGATTGCCCCGTTTGACGCCGCCTCACTGAAGTGGAGATCTGGGGGAGGTCGGAGGAATGGAAATTGGAGAGATCTGTAGAGGAGAAGGCGTCGAAGGTATCGTCGAAATCGTGACACCAGTAAGGGAGAGAGTCGATGTCGTCGTTTTGGCGGAAGTCGTCGTTCTCGTCATTGAGGAGCTGAAGGAGTGAAATGGAGACGTCGGCCATTGGTGTGGTTGAGGGGGGGCGAAAGAAAGGGAAGCGAGGTGCTCGCTTTTTCTTTCTTTCCTGAAAATGGATGTTTGGTGGTTCCGACCTTTCAGGCGGTGCTTGTCTCAGTCATGAGCAACAAGCCAACAACCGAATTTGTTTGTACGTTCTGTGTTTCGAAGGTTGGAAATAGGGTGGAATTGTGGAAAGGAAAATGATTTTTTTTTTTAATTCTATGGATTAATACCATAAATAATTGTATATATGTACATATGTACGTTCTGTGTTTCGAAGATGTACATATGTTTGGTATGAGTAAACTATTTTATTCACTGCCTTCCAGACTCCAACAAGAAATAACAAAAAGAAAAAGATTAAATAAGCCCTTATTTAGGAGACTCTGTCCGGCCGTCGTCATTTGGGGTGGTTCCCGGTGGAATTTTTTGATGAAAGATTTTGAACAATCTTATTCATCAAGTCTAGTTTACTCATACCAAATTTCAGCTAAAACTTCAATCGGGAAGGCATACAAATGAATTCTTGAAAATAATTGCGCAGTTAGAAGCGCAGTTATCTTCAAGAATTCATTTGAATGCCTTCCCGATTGAATTTTTAGCTGAAATTTGGTATGAGTAAACTAGACTTGATGAATAAGATGCTCAAAAAATTTCATCAAAAAGTTCCAACTGGAACCACCCCAAATGACGACGGCCGGACAGAGCCTCCTAAACAAGGGCTTATTTGACCTTTTTTTGTTAGTACATGGGCCTATTTGCACCTTTTCCCTATTATTTACTCGTCCCTAAAATTGAGAGATATAGGATAAATAAAGCTCATGTCCAAATTTCGCCAACCCTCCTTGACCAAAGAGTAGACCCTCAACACATGCATAATATTCTCCTCATTATACTCACAATGAGAGCAATTTGGCCGAACTAGAACTCTCCTCTGCATGAACCGTTGTTTAGTATGAAGACAATCCACAAAAGTCTGTCAAATTTTTTTTAACCTAAGGGGCGGTAGTGCAAGCTTCCATATGTTAGCACATGTTACCTCAAGTTAGTCGCATCTAGTCAGCATTCAGTAATACTCCCTCCGTCCCAAAATGGTTGGCCAATGTTGACTTGCACGTGGATTAATAAAGTAAAAACTGTGTGGTTGAAATTTGTGCAGAGGAGAGAGAATTAACTTTTGCCACATATTCCTTACTTTAAATGGAAATGGCCAACCTTTTTGGGACGGCCAAAAAAGGAAATTTGGCCAACCATTTTGGGACGGAGGGAGTAGCTCATATCCGAATATATAGCTTATCATTACCTGCCCAAAGCTACTCATCCTCTCCTCTTCCTCCTCGTAAAGGAATACCTAAACTGATCTTTGCATCATCGTTACCTAACAAGTCCGCTATAATGTCATCGTCCCACTGACTCCCACTTATTTGCTAGTCTGCCACCATGTTGTGTGATTAATCACTTACCCTTTCATAGCCGAGTAGTCTCACCATTCCCAATTATAAACTTATTCCTTCTCAAATTACATGTATAGCCTTGATGATACTCCGCCAAATGCGAGAAGAATTACTCATACATTTAGTATCCAGAATATCGCTATGAGAAAAGTAGCGACCCTTATTTGCATACTTGCTTACCCCAGCATGGAAATTTTAAAATCTCTTGAATCCCACACCCCCTTCATTTTTACTGACACGCTCAGACAAAGATCTAACCACCTCTCCACCGGAAAACATTCATTACTTTCTCTATTTCATTACACAGGTAAGTTGGTTGTAAAAAAAGGCATTCATTGCATACCGAGGCATGACTTGAATCATTGTCTTAATAAAAATTTCTCAACCTGTCCTGGATAAAAATATGCAATTCCAGCTTTAGATCTTCTTAATAACCTTTTTTGTTATGTAACCAAAGATTTTTTTGTTGCTCCCTACCATTGACGTCAGACTAGCAAATAATAAGAGGCTATTTTCGTTATTTCTGTTAATCAATTGCTCTGAAAACACCGAATAAGAGGCTAAAATCTCCTTGACCGCAAAGTGATGGTGTGAATTCCCTATTATGTATGTTTGTATTTTTAACTAGTTTTATTAGTTGTAGTTGTGGAAATTACACACTTTCGGTGTAATACTTTATTTTCGTTAATTATTTGTAATTTATTTAGATTAGGATTATTCTGAGTTTAGGACAAGTCAAAAGCATCCCAAGAATCAAAGGATGGATCCTAAAGACCAAAGAATGTGCAAAAGGGAGAAGATCAAATGAAGATCTTGAAATTTGTTCAATACTCGGTCGAGTATTGCCAATACTCGGTCGAGTATTGCCAATACTCTATCGAGTATTGACCAGATACGCTGGTCAAAATCAAATCTGGGAGCAAAAGAATGTGGCTGAATATTTGATGAAAATACTGTCTCATACTCGATCCAGTATTGGCAATACTCGACCTAGTATGCCTGTATTTCGCAATTTCCTGGAAACTACCTCCAATACTAGATCCAGTATCCCATATACTGGATCGAGTACAGCACCGTGCCACCTCCATTTTGCTATAAATACACTCCTTTTCCTTCACATTAAAATCACAAATTCTCATATACTTCTAAGCTCAGTTTAGACAAGTATTTCCTTTATATTTTCTAGTATGTTTAGTCTCCAAATGAGGAGCTAAACTCTTCCATCTTGGTTGTGCTACTTTGAAGCTTAATGAATTGTAAGTTGCGAGTTATTATCTTTAATAATCTTCCTTGAATATTAATTATGCCTTTAATCTATCTATATATTAATGTTGGAGAGTTTTACTATTTCGGTCCGTCCCACTAAGATTGTCTCATACCTTATTTGGTAAAGTTTGTGTGGTTCTAAATCATTCTTACTCTATTCTTACTTTATCAATTCAATACCAACGACATAAACCCACTTTTATTAATAACTGTGTCACTTTCTCTTGCCCCAAACTTAGGGGGACGGAGGTAGTATTATTGAGGAGATTAAATTATTATCTTGTCCGATTCGAACCATGACTATTACTCCGTAGTTCACTACTCGTATTACATCACAACTTGTGACTACTAGTTCTAAGTTATGATTTTTTTAATGTGAACTGAAACTCATTGTATCATATTTTGTGCAACACGTACTTGTGCAGTGTACTACTCAATTTTTTAGGGTCATGTTAAATTAAATATCGATAAACTAAATTAGATACAATGATACAAAAAATATATGAATCTTAAACAGCGTCAACTTTGAAACACGTCACGTGTGGGCTGACCAAGTATTTATGAGCCGAGTCATTGGTTGTACCCGGCATATGGTTTTTACAACATAAAAAGCTAAGCACATCGCTTAAAGCATCTCTAATATATTGTAATGGAGGCTAAGTTGTTCCCTTTTTAGACCCAAATTTAATTTAATCTTAGAATTTTACTCTGTACTATACGAGAGTATAAAGACCAACACGTTTCTAATTTATCTTCATTATTCATTATTTAGTTGTAATAAAAACAGTCACTGTAAGACTAAGTAAGAATATTATTAGAATCTTCAATATCATAAATCAGACATATTATCTTGGTTTAATTGATGATTAGGTCCCAAATCTATTTTGTGATTCAAAGTGGGGATTTTGATATTCTGGATTCAACTCGGTTCAAACGAGAATGGTAATAGTCATTATATGACAAAAATAATATTGGAAACCTTAATTCAGTAATTCATATTCATGTTCACGTTTACCATTGGATCTGAGGTTGTATTTGATCTATATTTTTTCCGATTAGTTAAATTGAGTCTTCTAGTCTTTGTATCAATTCTGATTCAAAATTTTCAAATGAGTGCAAATGTGCAATAGAACTCCTGCTATATGATTGGAATTACCACTTTCACTTTTCTTATTCACTCCCACAGTCCCACCACAATGATTATTGTTTCTTTAGTCATTTCTCGATCAAGTCGGGGCTTTTGGAATCATTAATTTCACAATTCATATCAGACTCTTAGTCTCTTACTTTAATCTACTACTACGTCTTGAATGTTTTTGGTTCAAGAATCAAGATAGGGCTTTGGTCTTTAGCACCCAATCCAATACGAAGACTGGAATTATCAAATTCATATTCATAACCACACTCTTACCTAAATTACTTTGGGTCAGTCATTTTTTGTTCGTATTGAGGCTTTTGACCTTTGGCACCAATCTAGCTCAAACTACCTCAATTCATACTCACACAGTCACACTCCTATTCATTCCATCCTGGATATTTCCAAGTGCCAAAAGTTGCTTTGATTTTTGGTCATTTTGATGTTTCAACCTTTTTCCAACTAGGCATTATAACAATTTCAACGTTTTTTAGCCCATTTTGATAAATCTTTCATTACTGTTACTAAAAACTTGCTAATGTACATAATGGAATAACTTGAAGCATAATTACATAGATTGTGTGACAATTGATTTGTGTACCGGTGGTGAAATCTGGGGATAAACAAACATGAAAAAAGACGAGAGGCTCTTGGATGAATGGTACTTGCACAGCTTTACTTTTTGCTATTGCTCTCACCACTCATCTTCTTGAGAGACTCAAGCAAGGACGGAGTTTGTTGATTTTTTGATGACTTCACAAAAGGGTTGGAAGGGCGAATGGCCTTTTTGTCTCCTTCATATTTGCCAATCTTGGAGTCTCCTAAAAAAGTTATGTCATCCATCTTTTCTCCACCGTTTGCTTTCTTATGGCTCTTTAGTCCTGAGCTGCTGAGACTCACTTCGCCCGCCTTTCGCAATGGAGTGGCTTGGGCTTGTTCAGTTTTCGTGTTTATATCATTGGCTGGATTGTCCTCCAAAGCCTTCTTTGTTGAGGAAGGAGTATATAAGATGGGTGTTGCTTTACTGCTGCTTTCTGGTGTAGTTTGACAAATGCTAGAAACAGCATTTGCACGTAGGGAAATGTTTGTGTTTGGCTGAGCAAGAGCAGCTTCCGCCACTGCTTCATTTCTCAAACGTTCCTATAACAATGGACGTTGATTGAGAACTTGTATTTCACAGATATGGAAGCGTAAGAAATGCTAAACTAGAAACATTATACTTTTAAATGGAATCTTATTGCAAGAGAGGTTCAGTGCCTGTCTTTTGAAATGAGAAAACATTCTTTTTTAAGAGTTTTCATTCATTATAGATGAGGGAGGATTCATGCTTCAACTAGATTAAAAAAAAATGCCTTGCCCTAATTAGGCACGAGGCTATCCTAAGTTACCTAAATTTTATTCTCATTTGGGTGCTGCCTAATTCCACCAAGTCCCTGAGTAACTCCGTATAATCCCCACCTACATACCAGGTCACACACAACCTACCATTTGACTGTCATCATAGTCAGCTTTAAGAATTGGGAGGCTGTATGCAAAAAATAAGGTGGCTTATTATATAGATGAACTTGAGTCTATCAGCATAGCAGAGGATTAAAAAGAAAAGAGAAAAATGTAATACTATGAGACTAGAAATCGAACCTTTAAAACGAAAAACACATACTTTAATACATTATTCACGAAATCAATGTGAACATGGGAAAAAATGTCGCTATAAGACTTGAGTCGGGTGGTTTGGGCGTATCTTAACCATAGATTGATTCTTTACTAGGTTAAAGATAATTATGTTCTGTTTGCTGATATTGATCCAATTTTTTCTGACTCTCGTTCTTTGTACAATTTATGGAGTGATTCTTTGATCCAATGTTTGCGTTACTAGCCAAGATATAGTACACATGTCATGAGCATTTAGGGTAAGTTACGCTTTTAATGATCTCTATATCTTGATACGTTCAAGTAAGGTATGACATGACACAACACCACTTCCAAGGGTGAACACATATCCACTCGTTGATTTTGTGTCCTTGGAATCGGATATCCAATTTGCATCGGTATATCCCTCTAGCACGGCTGGATATTTTTGAAAATGTAAACCATAGTCTTTGGTGTACACCAAATATCCAAGCAGCCTTATAAGCACTTTTCAGTGTTCTCTATCGGGATTTATTGAAAACCGGCTTACCAAACATCCTATGCATCCAAACCTTTCATGTTGAGTATTTGAGTACAAAGAATAAAATTGAATCGTGTGAATCCATAAATGATTTACTAGTATTCATACAGGTAAATGTCCTACAGTTCACAAAGAAAAAATTACGACATTGTATGCTACACCTGCTTGTATTTGAAATATATATTTTTTAAGATTAAATTAGATGCTGACAGTAAATGAACTATACCTATGTGTCCAATCAAATTGACTCCAAAATAACATATCCAGATTATAAGAGAAAATTACATAGGACTTCGAAAAAATGTGGCTTACTTTTTTAAACAATGGGTGGTTATGCAAATGCTTCTCCAGCTAAAGTTTAAGACCGCCTACTCAGGTCTTGTATGGATATGCAGGAAGGGGTGCTCCTAGGTGTGTGTAGGGGTTGTGTTTGTTAGCGAGAAAATCTTTCTCATCAATTTTGGGGGGTGTGGACACACTTGCGCGAATTCGGGTAACGGCTACAAGGGATAAATCGAAAGGAAACTGTACCCGACCAGAGATGGACGTAAACTCGTAAGCTACCGAAGGTAGGGATAACACGCAGCTCTCGATTCAGGGTCTCTTGTTATAGCCGCCCACACGGGAAAGGTTGTTTATACGGATACTGACAATATATTTGTATTGGTCTCTGGCCTTGGAAAGACTCTAAGCATCCCAGCACTGTCTAGTGTCTAGCACCTTTGACAACAACATTAGCTTGTGCTAAACCACGAGTACAGAAACTGATACTTAAGTGTGGTTGGGTTTATCTACTTCTCTTTTGCATATCATAGAGTTGTGAATGGTTGGTTACCTCCAATATGGAGCTGAATCTCTCTGCCAAGTTCGGTAGCTTCAAGGCTGTAACAAGCTTTATTGCACCCTTCACTGATTTTTCCATTGAAAGAAGTTTTACAAGCTCAGTTGCTCTCACCAGCTTGTCACCTTTGAGAGAGAAAAACAAACATGTCCTGATTTTAGTTATCAACCTACCCTTGAACCATGAAAACGTAATTGTCTCAAAATCTACATCTGCAACAAAAAATACCATTGCAACACGATGCGATGAGCCTTAAGATGCATCGATCAAGAGCAGTATCGAGGTTGAATGCCTCATCATCAAGCAAGGTGGTGTCCTGACCATTAGCTAACATTTTCTCAATTTCTTTCTGAACCTGTAATATGATATTTACAATTCATAATGGACTTTCCATTGAAAACTATAATAGGAAAAAGCGCTACTCCAGTATCTACAAACTTACGAAGGCATGAATCAGAAAATAAAAAAGGTTATGAATGATGTACCCTGCATAAATGCATATTAATCAATATGAATTCGTTCTCCAGATTATCTGCTCCAAGATCAGAGGAAGCAAGAGGAAAGGAAAGATCTAATAGAGTGAGAACAGGTTTGGGAGTGGCCTGGAGAATCAATCAAAAATAAAAGCTTCAAAAGACAAGCATTATAACTACAGAAAATTCATGAAAACTGACAACCTTACCTGAGGGAAAGAATCAGGGGACTTGCATATAACACAAAATAACTTGCTTTTATTTAATCCAACAACCCAATATTTCTCTTCCAGCTTCTTCAATTTACTGGCACTGAATGTCCCAAAAAAAATTGTCAAAAGAAATTCCTTTTTGAAAAAAAACATTTGCGAATATATATCAAAGTGCTCATAACTTGAAGCATGTTCATAGTACCTGAAGAGAGGAAACCAGCTACCTCCATACTGATTTGTGAAGACTCTCAACACACCCTACACGTTTGATTACAATCAAATGATAATTTTACAATTTAAACTTCCATCGAATATACGTTTTATGGTAGAGTAGTATATGCACCTTGGAATCGAAAGAGCTTAGCTGGCCTTCCTCACTAAACCCAAACCATGTTAAACAGGAACCTGGAGTCAAAGGTAGTCGTCCTCGTAGAGGTTGTGTAGCATTGTGAATATTGAAAACCCGAAATTCAAGAACCTGCTCAAAATAAAATCACTTTTAGACTGATCAATCATCAATCTATTAAGGATATTATAAGAGGGTAGAGAAGGAGTCTTATTCAACCTGCTCATTAGAGTGTAGAGAAGGAGACACGTGTGTAACAACTGCTAGTTCATCTTTGCATCCTGCTGCAGTGACCACCGGTCCATCAAGAGAAAGTATATATCTCTGATTTAAATCCAAGAAAGGAGATTTTTGTTTAGTTAAACTTTGAGTATATATCACAATATAAGAATATTACATAATCAGAAACTATAATTTACAACCCTTTCTCAATTTAATGAATAACCTGCAAGCCGCCCTCAGAAAAGACGCGAAGAAAATTAAGACTTGTAATGGCGGCCACCCATGCATTTCCAAGTGCCACAGCCTTGACTTCTTCCTCTTCAAATCTCATGGACCACTTAAATTTGGACAAATTCGGTACAAATATATTAAATGTTTACTGCTACAAAAAATATAATGAAGCACCTATACAGTATGATAAACCTTTAAGCATTCATTTTTCCATGCTTACATTAAAGGCAATTACCACTACAGGGCATTATGAGTAGGACTTACCTCACTGTTATTAGCCCAGCTACTGAATGGGCGATACATGAGTGTGCTCATATTCTTCTCACCCTTGCATGGATTTGCAAATACACTTCCATTTTCATTTAATGAAGACATGGTAAAGCCAAAGTAATCAGTCATAGCTGGAACTCGAGGACCACTACTTGTATCGTGAAAATCAATCTGCATTCAAGTAATTGATGCACAAATATGACTATACCTACATTGCAAGCAGTCAAATTACAGTAATTTCAATTCAACTTTAAGGCCATTTATACATCTTGAGTACTCAGTTTTGATAATCAATAATATTTCATGTACCTCTATATGAGAATATCCATCATGCTCCATAGTGGTTATACTCCCGAGCATACTATAACAAAGAAAGCGCCTCCTTCCAGGCTGTACAGGAGTTGCCCCTGGTTGAAAAGCTTCTTGCATTTTCGGACCTGCTGATACAGCAGTGCTTTTCAATTCAGCTTTCTTCCTATCTGAGCTTACTTGGTGACCATGATCAGGCTTTTTACGAGATTCGAGTTTTGGAAATAAGTCCAACTCATTATCATCTTTGCACTCATCGCCACAAACAGACTGTTTGCGTATCCTTTTTCGGCTAGGCAAGTGATCAGATTCACCATAACTATCTTCCCCAAGAGCACTCAAACTACCAGATGCACTACACTGTTCTTCATCGTCAAATAGAAGTAATCCATTACTGCCCTTTGATCCCATGCTAGGTATATCTTCAGTGGGCGATTTCATAGATGAAGGAACAGCAGATTCCCACAAACCAAATTTCCCCATAGCATCAACAACTGCTAGAGTATTTCCCTGTGGCTTCCATGCCATACAACATATCATATTGTCAAACTTCTGTCTATCAATATCTAGTTTCTTATCTATATCCCATACCAAAACCTGTCTATCTAAACCAGAAGTAGCCATGTACTTTCCATTAGGTGACCATGATATAAAGCAAATAGGCTGGACATGATCACCACGTAACGAAAACAGACTTTCAGCAGTGTCTCTATCATACATCACTACATCATTCTTCAAACCAGGGGCAGCTAGTAGCTCCCCGTCAGGACTCCAGCTAAGCGTATTCATGAAAGCATGGTCCAAACCTGTGGGGGGAGCTATGTTTTTTAGGGTATGAATAATTCTTCCTGATTGGAGCTCCCATTGTATGACAGTCCCTACCGAATCAATTGAGGCGAGATATTCACTTTTGGGATCAAAAGCTATACCAGTGATAGAGCCTCGATGCGCTTTAAGTACTCTTGCAACCGAACCATCGATAGTATTTATTAGTTTAATGCCCTCATCATCACCGGCAGCTGCTAACATAGTGCCCGACTTATTGAAAGCAAGTGCTCTTATTGGCAATGTAAATCTAGTAATATTTGTTTCAAAATCTCCACCTAGCGGATATATTTATATAGAGACATAGAGAACTAATCAAATTAGCCACAAAAATATATGAAGTTAAGTGAGCTAACAGAACGCGTGAATAAGTTGCTTCAATGATCAAATCCAGAAAGATACAATGCAACTCACACAAAATAAAGATATTGGCATCTTTATCACATGTTAAAGGCTACACTTCAAGTCAATTAAGTATGATACTCCAAATCACATAATAATTACATGTAGATCAGCAGTAAATAGGAAAATAGGAAGCCTAGAAGTTTGAACAAAAGATGATTTATGGAAGAAGAAACACATACTTCAGCCATTCAAATTTTCACCTTCAAATCCATCAGACTTCTACACGTTATAAAACCTACTGTGAATCTAGGTACCTTCATGGCTTCATGTTCAAGCAATCATACACTTTCATGTTTTTAATCTTTATTTCGTAAACAATAAAAGGATATACTTAGTACTACCTCCATCCCTCTGTGATTGGTATAGGAGAGGCGGTGCGATTATTAAGAAAAGTAGAGTTTGGTAATTGGTATTGAATTGAAAGTGTGAATAAAGTGAGAATGAATTTGAATCACACATGTATTACCAAATATGGTACAAAAAGGGGAAAATGGGACAAAGATAATAAGGCGGAGGGGAAATGATGTATCAAATACTGATTAATATATTTCTTACTCAGTTACTCCATATTATATTTCCTTCAAAACGTTGGAAAATCTAGAACTGAGCACTTCTTCATGAATGCCAATATAACTATTACTCGAAGTAAATATAAATTATTAACATTACAGTTAATAAGAACCATTACCTCCATTGGGTATTATTCGAATCCCAATATAAATATTCCCAAATGGGGTTTTGCACGGGGATTAAGAAAGTGAGAATTGTGTGACATAGAGTTGTGTAGAGGAGAGAGAATTATGTAAGAATGTGTAAGAAATGCAGGGAACCACAAATTCTTTGTCAAAAAGGATAAAGAAATTATTTTGGAACGGAAGAAAAAGCAAAGTTGAAAGATAATTCAAGGAGGGAGGAGTACTAAGAATTAAGAATCATACTCACGTGCTGAAGATCACATATGAATCTAAACAAACAGAAACTCAAGATGAACTGCATTTCCTCTATCACATACGTCATTATGAAAATGGAGGGAAAACGGCTGGATGCAAAAGCATGATGCTTTGTACAATTTTTTATACAATTCAACTTTTATGTTAGACGGAAAATGTATCTAATTGAGCTATATCGCCCTAGAACTACATAAAAACAGAATATGAAAAAATAAGGAGCTCTTAATTACATGATGCGCAGAAAGAACACTACCACCAAAAAAAATTAGAAAAGCATACTTGGAAATTTGTAGAGCTTGACGGAATGGTCAACAGATCCGGAGGCGAGGCAGGTGGAATTAGAGCTAAGAGCAATAGCTGTGACACCGTCTCTGTGATTTCTCAGAACTTTTGGCGGATTCGCCGGGAAAATGGCATCGTGAATACAAATAGACGAATCGGAAGCAGATGCTGTGACGATATGCTCACCGCTCTGGTCCCAGAGAATTGAGCATAAGGAGGCGTCGCCGCTGCTGTTTTTGTGCGCCTCCCGGAGCTTCATGGATCGGATCTTCATGGTCGATTTGAAACGACGACGACCTTCTAGGTCTATGTCGCTTACTCCGGGATGAAAGCTGTCGTAATTTTGCTTGGTCAGCCTCTGAAGAAACGAGTGTTAGGGTTTAAGTGGGGTGGAGTGAGATGATGCTTTATCTGGCGGGAAACGCCTGGCGGGATTTTTTTAGCGCGAGGTTTGGAAGATGAGGGAAGGCTGTCGAAGTAAAATGCATGTGTTTTTACTTTTTACCCAAATGCTGTTTTCGTATGAATTTTGTAATTAAAAAAATGAAAATGCTTGCGGTACATACCATGTACACAAAGTGTACATACTATAAAGGGCCAATTTAATTTTTATCTTTCTTTTTCTTTAATTTACCCCTTCCCACCAATCCTTTTCTCTCTTTTTCCCTATCTGTGTCCAGACATTTCATGTCCGGTTCATAGACAATTTTACTAGCCATATGAGTTAATTAGCCTAAATCAGTGGCTATTGTTTATTATCAGACATTTCATATCACGTCCGCAAACAATTTTACTTAGTACATTGGTCCGTTCAAATGGATATTGTCTATAACCAGATAGTTCATGTCTGGTTCACAGACAATTCGATTAAACACATTAGCCCTTTAGCCTATGCTAGTGACTATTTTTGTGTTAATGAGCTATTGTGCTAAGTGGAATTGTCTCTGAGCCAAACATGAAGTATCTGGTTACAGACAATGACCACTGGAATGAACTAATGTATCAAGTAAAAATGCATGTGAGCCTGATATGAGGTGTCTGACCACAAACAATAGCCACTTGAATGGGCTAATGTGCTAAGTGAAATTGTCTGTGAACTAGACATAAAATGTCTGCCTACAGGCAATAGTCACTGAAACAATCAAATGTGCTAATTGGAATTGTGTGTGAACGTGATGTGAAATGTCTAGTTACAAACAATAATTGTACCACTGAAACAAGTTAATCTGCCAAGTGAATTTATTCAACCGAGATTCTTAATTTCATAAACAACTATTGTCCACAGATATAATAGAGAATAAAGTATGAGCAAAATTATTTAGGTAAGTTTGTTTTCACACAAACAATTTTTATTTGGGCATATTAACATAACTTGTATATAAGAAAATTCAAATTTAGTTCCAACCGAGATCATGTATTATCTTTTATGGAGTAGCTATTTTGTAAGATATTTAACACTTTCATGATTTACATCTATTTTCTATTAATTTAATAATTATAATGAATACAAGTTATATATAACAATGTATCATAATGAGAGTAAGACTACTAATTCAGCTTTTCAGCTAACTTACAACATAGTTTAAAAATATAACTTACTTACACTGAAGAATTAGTTACAAGAATGACACGTCCCATGTCCCATTATCAATACAAGTATCAGGTTTTATTGAAAACCAACTCAAAAGATTATAACATCATAAATTACATCAAAAGCTAAATAAGAAGAGCAAATTGACTGTTTAAGCCATCACATTTGGTGTACATAACAAAACTACCACAAATATATCTAACCATAATACTACTTTACAATTATTATCTAAAATAAATGTTGCTCCTTTGTAGTGGACTTGAATACTTGATCATCAAAAAGTAGCTCAAGTGTTCCTTTTTTTTGTAAACCTATAGCAAATCAATTGAACAATGAAACAAAAGAAAAACAACTCATTAAATTAACAGTTCAAAACATCAACTGAAAGCATCAAAACAAAACAAAAATCTTTGAAAGCATCAAAACAATAAAGCTATAACAAGCAAAGTGAGCATAAATTCAATATCCCAAAATGCAGAACCGACAGTCTCATTGACAACTTTTTAATAGATAAATTCTAAAATAAACAAAAGAACAAAATCAAAGAAACACTAAATCTTACACAATCTCAGGGATTAAGAGACTTTCTTGGTTATTATGAGCAAAGTCTCACCTGTCATTCGAAGTTTAAGAAAATCGAAATCTTGTAGTTCATTGTTTTCTTGTAGTAAGAATTAAAACTATAGCATGAGTTTGGTAAGCATTGAATAATTAAAGCATAGTGTTTGCACTATGAAAGCATAGTGTTTGCACTATGAAACATAGTGCAAGAAAAGAAAAATTGGGATGATTTGAAGGCTTTAATTATCTCTGTTACCATGTTAATTAATCTAGGAGAAGATGGCAAATTCACAAAGGACTAGCTTGTGCCACATAAACATAAAGAGGAGTGTAGAATTTGGCTAAGTATTTTGGGACGAAGGTAGTATAAAATTATCACCCCCAATCAAGAATTCAAAGTAAACACATCTTCTCTTTATAAATCAGGAGACATATATACAGTTAGCAAACACTAGTTCAAATGTCATACGGCAAAACCATTAATATTTGATGTAGGACTTCACTCTAGATTTGGTGCAGTTCAATGATATAGTGTAAGACTTCTAAAGATGAAACTAGTATTCACTCATCTTCCACAAACCTAATTTAAGTACTAAAAGAGTAGTAGATTTTTTTTTGGAACACCTTACCAGTTTATTAGAAAATTAGAAAAGTACATGGTAGGGGGACATGAAGCCGAAACCTACCGAATTAAATCACATACGGGTAACTAACCGCATCAAATTTGAGAATTCCTTGGAATTTACTATAAGTGTTTGGGCTACTAGTAAAAAGATTAGCATTAATCGCAACCTAATAAGCTGCCCTATTACAGGATTTAGTGATGCAAGAGTAACCGAAATTGACATATTGAAAGGTTTCTTTGAAAGCATAGAGGTTTGCAATCGTTGTCCACCTAGGCTTCATGGTTCCTTGAAGGGTCTTGATCACATGTAAGTTGTCACTCTCATGAATGATACTAGTATAGTTATTGTCCTGTATCTTATTGTTTGACTTAATCATACTTTCACAGAAGATGGCAGTGTAATCAGGATAAGTATGATTGTTAGAATTATAGTAAAGCAATTCCCCCCGGCTGTCACGGAAGACCAGGCCAGAAATATTACTCCCATCCTGCCTGGTTCCCATAGCTATATTAATTTTGATGAAGTTGGCAGGAGGTTTAGCCCAACTATCAATCCGTGTGGTGGGCTTTTTTGGTTTCACCCTGGGTTTGACAGTTTGAATGTCAAAAATGGGAGGATCGGTAGCTTTGGTAAGAAGCGGTTTGGCCCTGCTCACATCCCGAATCTCCCTATTGATAGACTCAATAGCCTCAGAGAGTAAAATATTAGTATCATCATAGAGACTCACTGTAGTGGTTTCTAATATTCAAAAGGTTCCCGTAATGGGTCCACAGATTTTTGCTAAGATCACATGAAGTATAACAGTGGTCTCTAGTATCAAAGTTGTTGCAAAAGGGACATTTAAAGGTGCCGTTATTGCCAAAAAGGTATAATTTTTCCTGAAAAGGTTGCAAGTTGTTTATGACTTTCCACATAAAGAAAGAGATTTTAGTAGGGATATTCTTGTTCCAGATGTTCAAAATGTTTTGATGGAGGTCTCTTTTAGGTTTGATTTCCTCATAGGCACTCCTAAAGGAGTAGGATCCCGTGAAAGTAAGGGTCCAAATAGTGGTGTCATCGGTAGAGGAGAAATGGGGCTTAGTACACTTGATACTATTTATAATGTAATCAGGCATCTTATTTTAAATCTCCCGGAAGAACTAAAAGAGTAGTAGAATACATATAGAATACATGTTATAAATACCAAATCCTCAAACATACTTAGGGATAAAAAGACAACATTATAGATTGTAAACATATTCTTAATTTTCTACGGGTCAAGGATTCGAAAAGAAGATTTTTGTCAAACCAAATGTTTGATCATAACTACAAAAACAACATCATTTTGATAATTAAAGAATATAGTAACTCTCCAAAAACAAATGTTTGAACTAAGAGAAACAAAATACTTTAGCACCCTAATATTGATATCTGCAACTTTACAATGTATTCCAATACAGCAACCCAAGCACAACTAACAAAAATAAGAGCTCAAACATTTGTTCCCAAAAATTCAAAACTTTAAAGGGTATGTAACAAAAATAATGATATTCTCAAATGATATAGAAACAAAAGTGTCAGACAAACAACATTAAAATATCAATAAAACATAAAATTTAAAAGGAAAAAATAGAGTTACAACCCTAATCCTTAAACAAAAAGGGGCAAATTAGCATCTAATTTAGGGTTAATGAGGTTGGAGTGAAGGAAGATGAAGGGGGAATGAATTCCACGGTGGCAGTGGGTCTGCAGCAATTCACTGAGTCCTAAATCGATCCTACATGTCAAAAATGCTCGCGGTGGTCGAACCTGTAATTTTCCAGGCCGTGGCAGCATCCGGGCGGCGGCGGCTCCAGGCGGCGATGTTTTCCAGATCTGTGGCACTCCCTATTCATTCGTGAACACCATAGTGATAAATAAAATGGCTAGTGACAATTAAATATGGAGGAGGATTGCAATGAAAATGAGGAAGAAGAAAGAAAGGAGAAAGTGGGCTGGTGGAGAGAAGCTACGAGAAAGGTGCAGAGAAGAAATAGGAGAGGGAGAGGGAGAGAGAGAGAGAGAGAGAGAGAGAGAGAGAGAGAGAGAGAGAGAGAGAGAGAGAGAGAGAGAGAGAGAGAGAGAGAGAGAGAGAGAGAGAGAGAGAGAGAGAGAGAGAGAGAGAGAGAGAGAGAGGTAAAAAACAAAAATGAAATGGTAAAAATAATGAGGTATTTATAGCATGTACAAGTTGTGTACAAACAATGTATACATAGCATTTTCCTTAAAAAAATGACGCCAATAATAGCTACAGCTTCTCTATTGACAAAAATGAGGCAACTTCCTATTTTGGACAAATATGTGACCTACGTATGTGTAATATGTCTAAACTACCCCGATAGAATTCTTCTCTTCATTCCCTTCCAGGTGTGAGGCCGTGAAGGTCTTCGATTGACTCCAACCCTGCGGCCAAGGCAACCCAGCTAGATTCCGGCGATGGCCACAACCAAAGGCCCAAGGCAACCTAGATCTGTTCATGAGATGTAGATGGCGCTTTTGCTCCTGCAATGGCGAAGACAGAGGTTTTCAAGGAGCGGACTTCAAATCTTCAACCCAGCTTACCAACACTCATCTTCGATTCCGGCAACAGCGACACAATTCGTTCCAAGGACTGTGGTTTGCCGAGTCGCCTGTGTTTCTCCTCGTTCCTTATCGTCAAGTGTTGAAAGCACCAATTTCCTCTATGGCGATTCAGATTTCGTCTCTTTCTCCCCCTCCCGCCCGCACCATCTTCTTCCACTTTTTATTCACCTTCTTCTCTCTTATGCAATTGAGTCTCGCTTTTGAATGATTTCTTCATCCTGGTTTGGAGGTTTGGAGTTAGGCTCATTGTTAAGCTGATTTCAATTCCAGGTGGTGAGTTTTATCATTGATCGGGCAGTGACAGGGGTTAAGAAGGATCTAGCTCTGGGTTTGGCCGTTGGTTCATGGGCGGTTGATGCCAGATGGTGTCATAGCTTGGGTAGTGGCGTTTTGTGGGGGTAGTGTGAGGCGGGGAAGGGGTTGGTTAAAATGATGCGAATTGAAGGGTGGTGGTATGTCATTGAGAGGTATTACTATGGTGCAAGTGTGTCACTGGAGTCTCGCCCATTGGTGTTGGTCATTGCAGTGTCAAGGCAGTAGGGTAGCGATGTAGGCGGTGTTGGTTTGGCCCGTTAAACTGCCTACCGCCAGTACTCTCGTGAATGCCGGTGTTAGATAGGTCACTCCCGTCTTAGTCACTGTGAGTTGGTCACTGGTGCGGTGGTCACTGAGACATTGTCACTGGCGCGGAAGTAACTGAGACAGTGATAATTGAGACAGTAGTAATTGAGACGAAGGTCACTGGAGCGATAGTAATTGAGGCGGGGATCATTTGAACCATAGTAACTGGGACGACAGTTACCGAAGTGGTAGTAACCAGGATTGTAGTCACTGGAGCGTTAGTAACTGGAACGGTGGTCACTGGAGCGTTAGTAACTGGAACGGTGGTCACTGGAGCGTCAGTAACTGGAACGCTGGTCACTGAGGCGTTAGTAACTAGAACCTTGATCAATGAAACATTAACAATTGGAACGGTGGTTTCACACAAATTTTAGTATAATAATTTAAATATTTAATTAAGACCCCAATGTTTTCATATTCAAATACGGAGTATCTATCTTGATAAATAATACTCTGTATATCATAATAAAATCAAAAGAAGCAATTATGGGTAGAGAGTGATCTTATGTAAGTAGAGCTGTCAAACAGGCCAACCCGCCCCGACCCGCCCCGACCCGCGGCGGGTTATGAGTTTCACGAGTCGGGGCGGGCCAACCCGCTTACTATCGGGCCAGAATTTTTATGACCCTAACCCGACCCACCTAACCCACGGGTTATGCGGGCCAGCCCGCGGGCCATAAATGTCAAAACAAAAAAACAATTAAATATCTAAATTAAAATCTAAACACAATTGTAATAGCAATTAAATATCTAAATTAAAATCCAAACACAATTAAAAAGGAAAAAATTAGTGCTTGAAAATCGTTTGGTTGTATGTTTGAATGTATCATCGTGGGTAAGTGGTATACTTAAAAAGTTAAAAGATGAAATACTTAAAAGCTTTAATGTACTATTGTGGGTATACTTAAGCTGAAATACCGCAAATACCTAATTTCTCATTTATTTAGCCTGATTTGGATATCATGAATAAAACAGCATAGAAGTCCTTATGTTATAAAACAATATAGCAACGAATACATTAAAAATACATTTATTTAGTCTAATTTGGATATCATGAACAAAATACATTAGTATTAGAAGTGAGGAAAGAACTAGAAGTAAAGAGAGAGTATAATAGAAGATATAATTGTCTTATATAGAAATAATATAATTAAAAATACATAGAATAAATTATATTTGTCCTCAGCCCGCGGGTTGGCCCGCAACCCGTACGGGTTGGCCTGCTAAACCCCGCAACCCGTTAGGGTTGACCCACTGAGCCCGCAAAACAATCGGGCCTGAAAATGATAGCCCTAACCCACTTATAAGTGGGTTGAAACGGGCCAACCCGCGGGTTTCGGCCCGTTTTGCCGGCTCTATATGTAACCACTGGTACGTAGTGCAATGTTACTACATAAAGTTATGCGGATGTCGAATTGAGTCATGCTCAGGTATGGATGGAGTCACCGTCAGTCAACAGAGTTGTAGGATTCTAATTGAGAAGCGGTTTAAGAGCCTTAAGGGTAATTCAGAGAAGCGAGTGTTAATTAGTCTCAAAAAAGCGAGGTCTCTTTTTTGTCTATTGTCAATTTTTAAGTAATATTCATGTCAAAACCCCTTGTAATTTTCATTGTAAAAAATATTGAAATTTTTCTTAATGTGTTATAACATTATATAATACCCTCTCCGTCCCAAAAATAAGTTCATGAGTTGATTTTCACACATTTTTAACAAAAAGTTATAAGGTTAATGGTTTTGCAAAAATACCCCCACATGATGTGAAAAAAAAGTTGAATAAAGAGTATAAATTTCGTCCACAACAAAGAAAGTGAAAGGTGAGTTGACAAGTCTACGGTGTAAAAATGGTCTATATAGTTAACAATTACAAATCCATGAAATGGCTACCATGCATCTACACACTCTCTTTTTTAATTTGGAGGGATTAGTTTTACATGAAACTTAAAGTTCCCTCTATTTCCTATGCATAAATGTGCACAACTACCCCCGCCCCCCGCCCACAATTCATTTACACATTCATAGAGCTCTCTTTGGTTCCATCCCAACCAACAAGTACACATTTAAATGTCATTGTCTGCTCTAAATTAGAAGTGCTCCACAACCTGAAAATGACTTTGAAGATGCCCCTGCCACACCTAAAACAGAAACAATGCAAGCAGTCATCCGCACCAAAAAAGGCCATGGGGCAAACTGACCAATTCACAAAAAGAGCACTTTGGTTGAAACGCTGCTAGCAAATTATTGGGATCGGAAACTTCAGAGAGGCATAGTGGGGAAAACAGTGTTGCAGTTCAAGTGTCGAGACGTTCGGTAAATAAATTGTGGGCCAGAGCTAAAACACAAATGAATGAGGGACTACCTATTAATGCGCACAGCCAATACAAAGGAAATGTGGGTAGAAAAAGAGTTCATGTTGACGTAGAACAGATAAAAGGTATCACCCTGGATCAAAGAAAGAACATCAAAGCCATAGGCTTTGGCATGAACATATCAAAGTCATTTGTTCACAGGTTAGTCTAAGGTAAACATGTTAACACTAGTAAAAAAAAATGGCTTATAGTGACATTAAATTAGTGTCACTAAACGATTTAATGACACTTCGTAAGTGTCACAGAAAAGCGAGGCAAGTGACACTAAATTTAGTGTCACTGGTACAAAAATATATTAATGTCAAAAAATAATGACATTATAATATCTTACAAAATTATGAGTTATAGTATCATAAAACTTTTTTGACACATAAGCAACATAAAAGTACATGATACCTTGGTATCATTATATATATACATACATAAACAACCGGTATATATTATATTAATTAGCTTATAAATAATTGTGTGATTATTAAAATATAAAATCAACAAATAAAGATAAATAACCAAATCAATCAACATTTTCATTTATAAATTTATTATTTAAATTGTAGTACACAATATTCAAAAAGTCAATACCAATAACTTTTTACAACATGCTACAATATAACTATACTACGACAATATTTCTACTTGCAACTAATCACAACTACGAAGTTGAAAAGACGATAAATCACGACTCTTTGCCAACTCCAACAGAATCACACAACCTAAAACATCAATAAAACAACATAGATATAAATAAAATTGCTAAGTAATGATTTGCCATAAAATTGCTAGAATTGCTAACTATTGCTAAATAAAATTGCAAGGCACTACAGTCAAGGCACTTCATTGAGCACTTGATTAGCTCCAATAAGATCATCTTTCTCCCATTTTGCCTTGATGAATTCCTTCCTACTTAACAATTCGTAATTATCCTGAAAATGGTGGTTCCAGTTCATTGTTATAATTCTAAAACATTGTTGATTGCAATAGTGTCACATCAACACAAATTTAAAAACAAATTTAAAAACAAATATCAAAACACTACTAGAATGTTAGGATGCAAATTCTCCTCAACTTGAACCGCAAATTTGCTCAAGCAGTTTAACCAGAAAAGTAGCATGAACCGCAACCGAGAACTCAATTGGTTCAAAACAAGTAAGCACCCTCTCAATCATTATTGGCAGTTTAACATTTACCAGATCATATCCAGCAGTTTCAAAGCCTGCATAACTAAATCGACCTTCTGTTGTAAAACTTGAATAGTGAAATAGCCACAAGGATCTTCATTATTCTGGAGTTGTGGGTCATAAAAGAAGCAGAACTCGATTCATTCTTGTAAAAACACCCTAGCTTTTTCCTGTTCCAATCCAGTCATGCACATTTCAAGGGTGTAAAACAAGGCTCACCAATTGTACAGCAGAAACATTTATAGGGAAAGTAAACAAGGAATCAACAAAAGAAAGAAGGAAAAGGAACATGTTTTATTACAGCAAAAGGGAAAAAGAATTGTAAAAGAAAACAGACAAGGAAGAGCATGTCTAGGGGACGTGAAAGGAATATCAATAGAAGTTCATGATATTAATAACCCCCCACCCATTGATAATATATTCTTTAGCCAGCGAAACTGTCACCATTAGAGATCTAACTCACACTACGTAAAATATAACATCACAAGATAATAGTTTCATTTCCAAATAGCATATGTTATAATCCTAAGAGCAGAGTAGCAACAGTTCCTACTATACCTTTCCAAGGTAGGTGTGATAAAACCAATGACATAATAATATAGATAAAATTTGAAACGAGAACGCACAAGCAACAAACTAAAACAGCAGCCTAGGTATCTCAGGTTGTTTGTGATACATGGTTTCCAAATTAATATATTAAGCCTAGGTATACTATCATATTGATAGAAACTAAAATTGATATACCTTCTGATGCATATAACTTTGCTGAAAGAGTTAGCTTGTTTAACAGCCATCTAGTAGCAAAACGTGACCTGAAGCAAACTTTTAAAACATAGTGGAGTTAGCACTACGAATAGTAATATACATAGTAATAGCTACCAAACAATATGAAATAAAAAAACTATAAATTTTAAACAAAGATAAAAAAAACATTCCAATTGAAGTTTGTTACTTAGAATCCATAGAAGGCGGTCCTTACTTCCCAAATGCTAAATCCTTATCCCTAACCGCCGGCTCTTTCCTGCTTCTCCTCGACTCGTTGGCGTCTGCTCCTCTTCCCGTTCCTCTGGTCATAGGGCTTATCTAGGAGCAGCTCGTCAAAAAAAGAAAAGAAAAATGGCTTCCCTCTTCAAGGATCTGAGCAAGATATCAGTCTATAGAGATAAAAGGTTCCAGGGTTCACAGGAAGAGTTCGACGAAGCTCCGCTGAAGTCTACTACGGTCTATGTGGGCAATATGTTCTTGAGTCCTTCTATACAACTTAAGTAACATAGATATCTCTATAGGAAGCAATCCCATTAGATATCTCTATAGTTCAATGGAAAAAAAGAATGACAAGAGTCTTTTTTTTTTCTCTTTCAAGTTCACTTTTCTTTGGTATATCCATTGTGCTTGATTTTAGTCACCTAAGTAGCATTTCTAGGCTTATTCCAAAAGAAGAAACTAGTCTCTACTAAAATTCGGAATGTGTATGATCTCCATGGATGCTGTAGAAGTGGCCCTGTTGCTGGCTTTGTAATGTCATATTCCGGTCTTCCAATTGTTCTATTATTATAAAGAGATCAAGTGAAACAATTAATGCTTCACTTTTGAAATTGAAAAAAAAAATAGAATCCATAGAAGGCTTATAGAATTTCAGAATAAAAACTAATTGAATAATTGTACAAAAACATCATCATACACTACATGAAAAGGATTTAGAACATTCTGGGAAATAGAATGTAGAATTACTTAAACATTTCAGCACCAAGCCTTTTAACTATGACTTTAAAACACCAAATTAGCTCTAGGGGGTTGATGACTTCATAACACCAACTTAGTTGAATGAACTACACGGGTTAGTACTGACAACATATAAAATGGCTTGATGGAACAATGCACACTTGAAGAAAAATATTCCCAATGGGATATAATGAAATTTAGCTTTATTTAGACACAAAACTGGAATTTGATCACCCATTGTAAGCCACACACAAATATTACTCTCAAATTACATTATAGCTATGAAAAAAACTTATTCAATTTCGATGAAACAAAGAAGAGATACCTCTCAGGATGATTCACAAACACCTTATAGACATTACCTTCAGGGCACTTCATTAGAAGAGGTTTCACGAACACATCTCCAGCAAATCGAAACCAATACCCCTTAGCTTATACTATAATTACAACAAAAAGGTTTATAAAACTAGGGATAGAAATCAATCTACACAAATTTCTCACATACTTCTGTTCATGTAGTCATTTTTTTTGTGCACCTGAAACAAACCTAAAGGATAGATAGATATATATTGAAAAAATATTTAAGAAGGGAAATCTCCATTTAAAAAGGGAAATCTCCCTTATCCAATCACTTCAGTAAACTAAAATCATAATTAAATAAAATTATAAATTTAAACCGGAAAACGTAAAAAAGAAAGCATATAGTAATATTGGAACCTGGGAGAGGGTTACGCTGGAAGCGACTGCAGAGGCAACCCGCATCGTAGGAGGTTTTCTGAAGGTGGTATCCGGATGATGGTCGCTGGATGTTGGGGTGATTCCGTTTAGTTTCATTGAAAGCTGCAGAGGACTAAAGGCAAACGAATGAAATTAGAGAAGCTGAAAAACTTGAACTAAACATTTTCGGCGCTTTAATTTTTCGAAGTCGCTAAAACCCATTTTTCTTATAGTGAGTAGAACCGGCATCTTCTTCGTTGAAGTCATCAAGAGCAGCTGCGCCCCTGTCTTCATTAAAGTTGTTGGGAGCAGCGGTGACGACATCTTCATCGAACTCGTCGGGAAAAGCGGATACAGCATCTTCTTCGAAATCATCTGGAAGAGCAGCGGCGTGGTCTTCATCCATGGACGAGTTAGCTAGGGTTCGTAGAAAGAAAGGGGAAGAGAGGAGAAGCCTAAGTCTAAGTCTTGAAATGTTACTGTTCCGTATATTAAATAAGTTATGCAGCCCGACCCAAATAGTAACGCGCGCGTCAAAATATACTCCGTAAAAAGTTTTGAGTGTCACTAAGTGTTGATATATTTGTGTTAGAAAATAGTGACACTTTTATGTCACTGGTAGCATTATTTCAGAAAATGTCACTATGAAACTGTCACTATAAGCCAGTTTTCTACTAGTGTAAGATACATTTAAATGCTATTAAGCCCTTGTTCACGTATGGTGGTGAAGTAAAAAGGTTACCATTCTGTTTATCTCATATCCTCCCAAGGTTTGTTCCCATAAGCCCCATTTCTCATCACTTTCAAGACCATATCCACATAGATGAGAAGGGGTTATTCTTATCAAAGAAAACCACAACATACTACATACACACATCCCAGTGAGGTAGACCCTTACAAATCAGCTCGAAGTAAAAAATATTATACCCAATGAAATGTTTTTTGGCGACAGTAGGCCGGACAAGGTTTGGGGACAGTAAGTGTTGAAGTTATTTGGGATGAGAACGTGCATGATATGTTACCTAATAATGTTATAAGTCATGATTTACCGGAGGAATCTAAGGCTACACTAATTCAAATGCAAGCTGAAGCCCCACAAACACATGACATAAGCATGGAGATAGAAGAGGAGCAAGAATGATCTTGAACTGAGTTCATAAATGAAGATCTGTGTAATCTTCAAGAATGAACTCTGTTGAGCCATAAATGGAAGAATTTTTGTAAGTATTGCTTTATATTCACACATATGCTTTTTTGTATAAACTGCTAATAGATGCCAAACCTACAATTTTTTAATGTAGGGACAATGTAATTTTTTTGTATGAACTGCCAATAGATGCCAAACCTACAATTTTTTAATGTAGGGGCAGTGTGGTTTTTTTTTTGTTATGACTTTTGTAAACAATGTGCATTTTTTGACACACAAATGAATGTGTGACAATCATTCTTGGTATAAATCCAACTGGAGTTAGAACACATTTTTTTGTATGAATCAAACTGAAGTTAGAACACATTTTTAGGTATAACCGTATAAATGAATGTGTGGCGGTCATTTTTGGTATACACACATATTGCAATCATATGTTTAAATCCAAAATTAGAACACACATATTGCAAATCACATGTTCAAATCTAAAATTTGAACACACATATTGCAATCACATGTTCAAACCCAAAATTAAAACACACCTATTCCAATCACATGTTCAAATCCAAAGTTAGAACACACATATTCCCAATCACAAGTTCAAATCCTAAATTAGAACACACATATTCCAATCATATTTTCAAATATTAAATTAGAAGACACATATTCCAATCACGTGTTCAAATTCAAAATTAGAACACACATTTTCAAATCACAACTTCAAATCCAACACTAGTACACACATATTCCAATCACAAGTTGAAATCCAACACTAGTACATACATTCCAATAACATGTTGAAATCAGGACACATAAGACGGGGGAAAGTAGACGGCAGAGACAAACTGGAAAAGTAACTTCCCATATGGAGAGTCCTGGAAGACATGCATATGAGGATCTGGAAAGTGGACATCAAAGGAGTTCACCTCTTCGCCTTCTTCGTCAGATTATGACAGACCATGACACAGACTCCCATACATCCACCGGAGCGCCCATCCAGGACCAGTTTACATAGACGTCCAGCTCCCATGACGCTCAGATTGTTCATCATCATCGCTGTCTATAACCATCTAACACTTGGATTGTGTGAGCACAACATCGTTCTCCAAAACCGGAAGGGTAGGGCTCGATGCATGCGAAGATGGCGATTTCAATTCTGGAATTGCTTCATCGACTTCTTTTTCATCTTTGGATATGGGTAATTGAGGTCCATAGTGTGCATGCTCTGAATTTGGGAATGGTTCATAGCTCTGAAAATGGCGGATAAGGAATAGAGAGAAGAAGTGAAAAGCATACGCAAAGAGAACAAAAGGTAGATAGCGGTCAAATGAAATATGGGGTGGGAAGAGCCAGGTAGATAAGTTAAGTGGGAAGGACATTGTAGTCATTTAAATTGTTTTTGTTTGCCTAATAAGGAAATTTTACTGAGGCAACCAAAAAGGAAAGTTGAACTTGTTTCCGGGACGGAGGGAGTATATAATAATAATGATGCTAAGTTAGGATCCACAACACATTAGATTGATTAAAAGACATAAAAAAAAATCAAAAGTCTATGTTTCTAAATTCTAGAAAACATGTCCATAGACAACATTTATGTTGGTCCCGATTACACAAGGAACAGTCTAGAGGGGGGTGAATAGACTATTCTGGTCTTTAACTTTTTCAAGTCTAAGTACTAGACTTGACAGAATAGTCTGTTCTGAAGTAAAACAGACTGGCATCGGATGGGTCTTCTGGTAGGTGTTTTGGCCGGGTAGTCTGAAAAACATACTAAGGCAGTTGACTTTCTGTTAACTCTTAGGACAAGATTTCCTGAACACAAAGTCCAAGTGTAATAGAGTTAATCAGTTAGAATCTAATGCAGGTATTAAAAGCAGTAAGTAATGACACCAAGGATTTTTATAGTGGTTCAAGGAACAATTTGTTCCTCTAGTCCACTGTTCCACTAAGCTTGTAAAAACGTAGATTACAACGCGAACTAGGGTGAGAGGGTTAGCTCAGGCGAAAATAGGGAGAAACGGCGCAGCCGTCGGCGTGGTAGCAGGTTTCAAGGAAGATGAGCCACTTCCTACTATTCAATTTGGCTTTCTCATTTTCACATATGGAGACCACCAGGTTCTGAAGGAGTCCAGATGCGAGCTGTTACCACAACAGGTCCCTAAGGGGGTGTCAGCTTGACTAGTATGGCAAATTCCCTTACCCTGCGACGACAGAGATTCAACAACTGTGCGTCCAGACGGAAAAAGCTCAGATCCTGTGGTTGCGGTGGGGGCTGGCGTTTGGCGAAACTAAACAGGCCGGACAGAGAAGATTGGAAACGCTTCCCTACACATTGATGGAGGAGGAATGATGGCTACGCAGAAGTGGACCGCCAAAGAAGAAGCTGGGGACGCCAAAGCGTGGTGATTTCCCGACGGCCAGTTGCAGAGCTTAGGGATGGCAGGCCTAAATTCGTCTAGACTTCTCCTGTAGGATGACACCAGAGGAGTCCTCCTGCTCAAGAGAAATTCAGGACAGGCTTCAATGACAGAGCTCAGCGATTAAGGTTTCAATCTAAAATGGACAATCTGGCACTCTTTCTTGATATTGAAAGTAAACATTTCTCTTTCAATATATCAAATTCATCCATTTTCATTAGAGACAGTAAACATGGACTTTATTCTGTTATTGAATTTGATCTTGATGGTGTGACACCGCACCCGAACGTCGTTGAAAATTCAATTTAAAATTCAAAGTTTATGTATTGAATTTCCGATTTCCAAACAATTGTAAAACGATTAATGTTTTACGAAGTGCATGATTTATTATTTTACTGTTCGAACTCGTGTATTAGTGTCGGGCTTGAAAATACTTATTTGGGCCTTGTTAATAAATATAAGAGCCCAACACTATCTAAATAATGCTACATAACCTTTCAGGACAAGTTATGGAAGGTTGGACATCCCAAACTTTATTTTGGGCCCAACCTGCTAAAAATAGTAAGTATTCAAGAATGGCGTCCTAGGCCCACTCGAGGGTGACCCACACGGCTTGTAGCCCAACAATGTGAATAATAATGTCACAAATAAGTGTTAAGATGATTAGAGAAGAATACAAATGCCCATGGTCTCATCTTTGACATTATTGAGCCAAATAATGGGAATAGGTTTTAGAAGGTTGATTTGGTCTATGATTTAGGGGGTTGACTTGGTCTATATAAATTACAATGAGTACAAAAAGACATCTTTTGACAAGAGATAAAACAATAGGACCCATTTTTTTCATTTTTGGATGTATTGATTGATATTTTGCTCCCAAAATAATTGGGGAACACCATGCTACACCCCATCTCTTCCTTCCACCTGCAAGACAAGAAAAATAATGTTAGGGGGCGGCCACAGCTGACTTTAGGGGCTTAACTTGACAAAGGAAACAAAGAGGAACCCCACCTAGTCTATTTTCGCACAATAAGGGAGTGCTGTTTGTCTCCCTGCATAAGTGAAGTTATACTCGACCAAATAATGTGAATAAGGTGTCATTGGATAGCCTTTGAAGTCTACTTTCATTATTGAGTGGTTGCTGATCGATAGGAGAGAGCCTTACAGACGAAAATTGAGGTTGCGCGAACTGCTGTGTTTAAACTCGAGTAGTGGGAGTACTGGTGTTGTTTGGTTCATATCTCGAGTTATACTAATCCAAATTATGAGTGTGAGGTACCTGCGGATAGATATCAAGACTAGGAATCCGTTAAGGTCTGGTTTGCATCAATCGGAGTAGTGGAAGGCTTCCAAATCGTCTGAGAAAAACACAACCTCGCAGAAACGGATCTACTCTTCTAAAGTGAGTTTCAACCACAAAAACCTTTCCTTTCATTTTCCAAATGATATGAACGATTGGTGGGACTATTATAAACTACTCCAAGTGTATAATATGTCCTTATAAAGTTATTTTATTGATGTAAAGGTTAGATACTAACCTAGAGCAAATCATGGAAAAACTAGGAAACGTGTTCGCCGGAAAACACCCATTCTAGGGGCTGTTTTCGTATCTACGGATAGGGGTTGAGCTAGCACTTTGGGGAGACTGTTTAACACTCATTTTTAAGAAAGGAATCAGTTCTTAATCCGCCTTGGCTGAGGCTTTGGTCAGGATCGAGAAGGGAAGTTTTAAAGCTCATTTGAGGTGAGGATCGACTTCTAATTGTTACAACTTGTAGGTTAAGCATGATATTACTTAAATGCCTAAATCATAATTTTTCATGGATTATGATGATTAAATATTGATGAAATATTGATATAGTTGCCAAAGAATGAAATTGGAAATGATTTGAGGATGTATGAATAATATGAGATTAAATGAGTTATAAATGAACTATTTTGTGAAATAGGCATTTTACTCATGTACGAATTATGTGGATACATAAATGAATATTTATGTATTGAGATTGAATACTTAAGTTGTTGCTACATACTTATAAATATGTAGAGAATTACAAAATGAGAATATTTGTATGATAACATGCAATAATCTTAATAGTATTGAAATACTAGTTAGTGATTATTGGAAATTGTTGATAGAATTGATCTTAAGGATTGGATTGTATGAAATGCACTTGAATATACTTCAAGTGTATATAATAACTTAGTATGAAACTAAGGTTAAGTTATGGTTAGTCTTTAAGGATGACCCATGGTAGTTTATTGATATGTCAATTCTAGGCATAGGTTTGCTTAGGAATTGGACTTTAGTGCATGGTGATTTAATAGAGCCGAGCTCTAGGATGCATGGTAAGGTGGTGGACTTGTAGTCTATGTATGGTATAACTAGAGCCGAGCTCTAGGGCTTGCGTGGTGATGTGATAGAGCCGAGCTCGAGAACGCAAGGTAAGGAAATTGACCCAAGTGACACGAATTGTATGGTGATGTGATAGAGCCGAGCTCTAGAATACAATGTCATGTGTTAAGGTTGGACTCTATGAGTTGTCGTGGCTTATAGTCACGGGGAATGGGAATGGTGATTTCTAAATGAACATGGGCCCACGGACCGACTACTTGACTTTTATATAAAGTAAGTATATTTTCAAAAGGGATAACATAGGGTTATAACCATATTGTACTATCACCCTATTTCAGGGTCTTGCGTTTGAAATACTTGTTGTATATCTATTAGATGTCATCCACACCAGTACTTTATAGCCCTATAGAGTACTGACCCCTTCGGGGGCGTCCCACCACCATTTCAGGTTGAGGCTAGAGCTTGCATCCTGTGCTCGTTGATTGGGTGATTCCTCTGAGAGAAGACTTGCTTCGTGCTTCTTCTATTCTATTTGAAACATTAATAAATTTGCTCATGGATATTTTAATTAGAGCATGCGTGCTCTTGTTTGCCCTATGTGGCATTTGATTTCAAACTATGTTTCCGCTGCGTATTGAATTGTTTATTATGTATGTTTATGGATGACTTATGTGTGCATGATATTCATGACGCCTTGTATAATATGGATGTGGTTGACTACGGTTGACTATTCGTGTTGTACGGCAGGTTGTTGACGTGTCCGGGTAGGTCCGGGGCGTGACAGATGGTGCCACTTGGTTGAGCTCATCTCTACCAAAACTTCTGCCCGGAAAATCCCTGTCCAGAATCATTCTTAACAAACACATTACAGTCACTTTTGATGGTAATTATTTTGGGGGTTTTGTTAGAATTTTTTCTGGTGGTGACTCTTTATTCATACCAGAGGGCATAAATGGAACTGGTATTACTTCGTTCATATCAAGCCTTTCACAGGCTGTTACCAGATTGAGAGAATTAGCTCCTAAAGTGCCGCTCGCATGTCATGAGGACTAGATCCCAATCACGAGTGGAGTTCAGCCGTCTAGATTGAGCTATTTGGGTCTCTTGGAGTCTTGGGTGATTATCCTTGTATGTCATTTGGGTTGGATTATTGCTTTCTTTAATTTACGTTTCTTTTTTTCTCTTGTTTTTTCCTCCTTGTGTACTTTATTTTCTCCTTTTCTAATAAAATTTTTATTTCGTAAAAAAAAAACGCAGATTACAACGCCTTAGTTCCTAGCACTTAAGAAGCACTCCTCGTCTTCTTCAAGTTTAGTTGTCACCCGGGATGCTCTTCCTAGCTTCCTGATGATTGGCCTTGTTTCACTGAGTTTCTTGAAGCATCCCCACTTCATTACTCCAGTTACTTTAAGACGTCCTTCTTAAACAAGAAGATCTTTTGATGAACAAAAGGTTTTTCTCCAACGAGCTTCAAAGAAGATATGTAGATGAAGTTCATGAAGTAATGAAGTACTGGAAGAACTTTCTATGAGTTGGGTGTTGAAAGATCTGAAAATATTATCTTCCCAACTTCAAACTTGTTCTCGTAGGGAGGATGAGAAACCTGAGTTCTTGAGAGGGTTTTTTGTTTGAATTCAAATGTTAGAGTGTAGAAAGTTATCCGGCCAGTTGCTTCAAAGTGTATCATATATAATGAGAGATGCCTTCCCGTTGGAGTGTAGAAGACAACTTCATTAAATGCTTGTACTGTTGATTTGACCGGTTGGTTCCAAAATTAGACGACTTGCTATTTTGGGGCGTATTAAATAATATTCGTCTGGATCTCTGGTCAATCATCAGCTTTAAATATCCCAACGAGCGGAGCTTATTAAATGAGCATTAAATGCTCGTCCTGTAGCTTTTACGTTGAGAGGCTTCTAGCCGTTGGAGAATTTCCCATCAGTCTAACAGCTGAGGTAGCAAGAGCTGAAATCTCTAGGTGTGAGGGCTTCTGGTGGACCTTCTGGAGAATGCAGCCAAGTCCACAGAGTGAGGTAGCAGTTCTGTCCAACCAGGCTAACAGAGGACCTGGGGTCTTCTGTCCAGTCGAATATACTAGTGCTTACACTTGAAAATTTCTATTACAATTTTCTAAAGGGATACTGCTCTAATTTCCTAATTAGTCCAGCATCATCAAAATCTAAATACAATTTATTCCTTACAATTTATAATTTTGGTGGGAAACCTACAATAAGACTGTCATGTTTTTATTCTCTAAATAGGAATAATTTCTGCCAAGTTTGGCATTGCCAAGCTTTAAACATGACATCTTTTTCCAAACTTGGCAGAAGTGACTTCTATTTAGGGAATAAAAACATGAAAGTCTTATCTTTAGGGAATCACAAGTGTCTTTAATTAAACCTTTACTCAAATTTCTCTTTCCTACTCATTATATTTTATTTAACCACTTGACTAAAAATCGTGTCATTTACCCAAGGAAACTAAACTAAAGGCTACATATAGCTACATTATTATAGGCAATGAATGTGTACATACATTTATAAACTAATTAAACTAAACTAAACTAAACTAAATTAAACATAACACAAACATTATTTCTTTAGCACAAGAAAACCAAAGGCTATTGATGATATTAGGATTGATTAGGATTAATGCTTAAAAATTAACAAAAAAAATTTCATATATATTTTAATTAGTTCGGCTTGTTCAGTTCAGTTCGATTTTGAAGGGTAGAAACCAAACAACTACAGTTCGGTTCAGTTTTTTTACATTCAGTTTTGGTTTTTAAGCAATTCGATTTTATTTGATTGTGGCTCGATCGGTTTAATTTGACTTGGTTTTCGGTTTTTCGGACCCAATCCTAACCGGCGATGACTTTGGTGACTGAAAGATGATGTAACTATCACTTGAAATTTGTCACTGTGGTACAGGGGTGGTGGTTACTGTGAACATGGAGATGATTCGATTGATATTTGGTCACTATGATGTCATTGATCATTTCTGCAACACCAATGAGCGAATTTATATTAGTATAAGGGAATAACAATCTCTTAATCACATTTTTAGAAACTAAAAAAAATGTCACTTTTTAATCCGGCCATAACCCATTTATTAGTAATAAATTTCTCAATATGAACTCTTGAATTAATAAGATAGAACCAGATTACACTCGATACAAGTTCATCCCCACCTCCTTTGAAAATTGTTGAGGGTCTAGCTTGTAGCTTCTCTATTCTTTATAAAGACCTTAAAAGACTCTAGTTGTATGGTTGACATGAAATTTTTTAAGAGCTTTTCAAAAATTAAAAGATCTTTTTTGAGAAGCTACCGACGACTGTAGCATCTGAGAAAAGCTCGTGACTTTTAGTATTAATTAGTCCTAGCAGCTTGTATTCCAAATCGAACCAAATCAAACAGTCAGCTTTTTTACCAAACAACTATCACCTTTTCTTTTTAAGATCTTTTCAGTCACTTAAAGCTAACAGTTACTAAAAAGCTCGTAAAAGTATCTTTTTAGCTAGTTGTGCCAAACATACCCATATATACTCATGTATATACACAGTACGTTTATAGTTTGTTCTCATTTAATAAACAATATTGTTGGTTGCGAACTTACATGCATATGGTGCAAGATGTGAGAATAACAAACGGCTTATCAAAATTGGTACTCGCAGGTGTCATATATATACTAATAATGATCTGAATACAATAGGAAACCTAGTAGATATAGAAACCTAATTAAAGTATTAATTACACGATTACACCCCTCAATCTGTGCAGGGGAAACAATGTGCAAATTGTCTCTAAGAAATATAAAATACCCCGGAGACAAACATTTGGTAAAAATATCTGCAAGTTGAAAATGTGTAGGAAAATAGCGAACAACCAGGTCTCCATGTGAAACCCTCTCACGAACAAAATGATAATCAATGCTGATGTGCTTGCTCCGAGCATACTGAATAGGATCTGTGGACAAGTATGAGGCCAAAATATTGTCACACGAGCTTGACTGACTGGCAAATGGGAATGCCCAATTCGAATAGGATGAAGTGGATATGAAGAGTGTCCTAACTGCGTAAGCAATAGCCCGATATTCAACTTTTGTGGAAGAACGAGAGACAGACAATGAGCTGCTTCTTGGACTTCCAAGAGACTAAATTAGGGCCCAAAAATATAGCAAAACTAGAAGAAGACTGACTACTATCAGGCAGGGCCGTTTTTAGGGAGTTCAATAGGTTATCCAGAACAGGGCCCCCAAATTTGCGGGGCCCCAATTTTTTAAAATTTTATTAATATTATATAGTAATATTATATATTAATACTAATCACTAAAATATAGTTACCTAGTAAGGAAGAAAAATATAAATCCATCATTTTTTTGTTGGTCCTTTTACCCTTTTAGTTATCTTTTAATCAATATTCAATTGATTTGAGTATATAAGTATTTAGATTGAGGGTTTTTTATAACTTTTTATATTAATGTGGGGCCCCGTTTTTAGATTTTAAACCAGGGCCTCCAAATTTATTAGACAGCCTTGCTATCAGGACAACCAGTCCAATCAACATCAGAATAGGCCTGTAAGGTATGAAGATAGCCCTGAAGATACCTGAAAATATGCTCAATAGCAAAAAAAAAAATGTGAAGTAGGGGCATACACAAATAAACAATATTGTTGGTTACGAACTTACATGCATATGGTGCAAGGCAGCAGACACGGAGGAAACAGGCGTACCTTCTCTTCTACGCCTCTTCACAAAGGCGCGACATTTTTTAATATCGGAACTTGAATTGCCCCTCAACTGTATTTATTCCACTTCGGGAAGTTCGAGCTCAGTACTCAACTGTGTATTCATTCATGTCAACAAAAAAATACTCTTCACAAACATGAGTGTGTATGAAAAATGTGTACCAATAGATTTTTTGATCTACTAAAATCTGAGCCATGTCCCAATTTACTTAGCCAAAACTGACTTTTCAAGTCAATGACGTCTAACTTTGACCGACTATATATATGTTTATATAGAGAAAATATTGATAATATGAAAATGGTATGAAAATGTTCTTTGTTAAAAATACTATCATAAAAGTATAAAATTATTAAATTTTGCATAAAGATATTAGTCAAAATAATTGGTCAAAGTTTACCATCTTTGACTGGAAAAGTCAAAGTTGGCTAAGTAAATTGGGACGGAGGCCGGTAGTATAATCCAACTAGTTAAATGCCTTAATTAGGATTAAAACATAGGGAATGAACGAACCTTAATGAAGAAGTTTTACATTTTTAATACTTCGTAGAATCAAATAAGTTTTATGATGTTTTTTCTTGGACTGTTATCAGTTCCAAACCAGACTTTAACAAATTAGACCAGATCAGATCAGACCGGACCAGATCAGACTTAAATAGACCAGACCAAACTTGATTTCCGTAGTTATAAAATATGTACATAGAGACCAAACGTTTATCAGACCAGACCAGACCAGATCAGACCAGACTTAAATAGATGAGACCACACCAGACCAGCAAATTACAGTCCAAGTAAAAACATCCTTATTCACTACAAAAAAATTACGAGATAATTGACGTGAATTTGCCGATATTTCATGTCAAATAGCTCGTGCAAAGTGCGTACGGATTTGACATATCCATGCCAAATCCTCGCTATGAAATTTGGCGAATCCGATCCCTGCAAAAAAATTCTGCTAATTCCGTGTTTTTTAGTGAATATGATAATACAATATATGCACTTTTATATTTTAGTCAAGAGCAATTTTTATTCTACCTTCGTCTCGAAAAGGTTCGCCATATTGACTTCTCTTGATCAATGGTGACAAATTTTGGATAATGTTTTTAATTATTATATTTATATATAACTATAAATTTTATACTTTTATGAAAATGTTTTGAATAAGAAACATTTTGATATAACTTTCATATTCAAAATAATTTCGTATTAAAATGTATAATTGATCAAAGTTGATTGTCGTTGATCGAGAAAAATCAATTTGGTGAACATTTAAAAATACGAAAATACAAAGTAACTATTAAATTAAATAAATAAATCACTCAAACCCTAGTCCCTAGCTAGCTTTGACTTGGGATTTGATCCATTGACATCAAAGTGTTTCTATAAATTTCATCCGATCCTGTCTCCATGTCATCATATCCCCTCGCTCTCCTTTCTACATACCCATCACAGAAAAGAAAGCCGAAAATGGTGCCCTCTAGGTCTTCCGCCTTTGTGTTTTTATTTGTCTCCATATCCATGTCCTTAAACTGGTCTCTTGCTTTTACTAACCAAGGTATGTAGATCTTCTAATCTTATAAGCAATATTATTATAATAATATAAATGATCGATAACACTGCACATTAAAGCATAGCATGCTCTTTCTACTTCTTTTCTTCTTCTCACCTTCTTAAACTTTACAGGTACAAAAATGGGCCGTTCGGAATTGGTCGAAGATGGTCATAATGGGTTTACGATGATGAGAAGAGGAGGCGCTGCTATCCTCCTCGAACACAAGGTATATATATATTACATGCACATATTTATCTTATCTTTTGTTGTTGTTTGATGCTACCTGTACGTAATAGTAGTACTCACTACTCATGATCATTGAAGTGGGAATCAAATTGTAATTAGTCAAATTGTAATTGTGGAATAATTGCTCACCCTAATAGGGTGTGCTAGTGATGTATTTATAATAAATCAAGAGTCAATTAATTACAAAGATGTCTCTATATTATGGGCTATTACAACTTTGGTTCCCTTCTCAAGTTTTCAGATCTCACTTTCATTCTAAAGTTGTTTCATACTATCCGGTTTCATGTCCGATATTCCAAACCCCCCATGATATAAAATATGGCACATTAGCCTCTCATGGTTTTAAAAATGCCTAATTCCACTTATGTTATACTTGTAACTAATAATGCACATAAGTATAGTATTACCTGACCGCAGCGTCATCCGGCCACCTCGATTTGAGGTGGTTCCCGGTGTAATTTTTTGATAAAAATTTGTGAACATGTTCTCCATGAAGTGTAGATTATGTCCACAAATTTTCAACTAAGCATTCAATCGGAAAGTCAGTTAAATACGGAGTAAGTTTTAGAAGATAATTGCGCCGAAATATATATTAAAAACTCAGTTATTTTCATAAATAATACGGAGTAAATAGATAAAATTGTAATGGAATTGCATGCATGCAGGCGTTGGTGAAGGGCAGCGGCGAGGAGCATCGGAGGGCGAAAATGGAAGGAAGGAAGATAATGGGGAGGAGAACAGGAGGAAAGAAACGGAGGAGGAGGAGGCAGGGTCAACATAATGCAAAAGATCCCATTCATATTGCCGCTCATTCATCATCACTGCATACTACTGATCATGATAGCCATGCAGCAGCAACACCCAGTTCATCACTGGATTTCACTGCCGATTATCATATGCCCAGGCCACACCCTCCTAAGAATAATTGACGATGAATCCATTATCCATATAATTGATGAATGATGTTCCATCATAATTATTAACAATCTTATTAAATATATGCATGATTCGATAACCGACCCGGCCCGGCCCATATGTGTGTGTGCGCGCATATGCATGGTCGCATGGACATAGTCCTTCCTTTTTCAGTTATAGAAATTGTTCTGATAAATAGACTCAAACTTAGACAAAATGCACTACTAATAGGACTACAAGCATTTTATTTCCGAAATAGAACATATTTAATCCTATTAAAAGTATAAAACTACTCCTATTAAGATCAGAGTGAATAAATCCTATATGTGCAACTGTGCACTTTGTTTATGTTTAATCCTATATAAGAATTTTCTCTTTTACGGAGTACGTAATTATTACTAGTAACATCTATTAAAGAAAGTAGTGAAGTTTATGTTCTAGCTAGCTTACCAACAAGTTGCTCATATTGTTAACACTCGGTGTATTATGGTAGCTTATCATTGGTTGCGTGAGCTATGCCGTACGGTGATTAAGGATGTTTTCTTTTGGATTGTTTTCAGTCCCAGACCAGACCAGACCAAACCAGACTAGACTTTTGTAGTTATAAAATACACAGAGACTGGACGTTTACCAGACCAAACCAGACCAGATCAGCAAGTTTCAGTCCAAAAGAAAACATTAAGTGTGTGATATCACTAGACATACTTAATAGTAGAAAAAATTGATACTAATAATCACAACTAACACTACTTCAAAATAATCCCAACTTTAGTGCTCTTCTACTAATAGTGGTCTCAAGTGATCATTAAAAATGAATAGCCATTTAAAAAGGAAGTATTTGAGTGTAATATATATATATAAATATTAAAAAACTTATAAGAATTTCAAAATAAAAATTTTATACTCCGTAATATCTAAGATATTATAAATATATACAGAATATAAAATATATAAATAAAGAGAGTACAAAATGCCCATAGAAAAACTTTCTAGGAAATATGAAAGTGAAAATCAAGTACAAATTCAAAGATAAAAAAATGAAAGGATACCCGTACGTTTATAATAAAATTCAGAAAGTTCAAAAGACAAAGTTAACAACCCTTTGTAAATATTTAAAAAAAAATTAAAAGCTAATCATCCTAATTAAAATGAGTTTTTTTGAAGGTAAATAAATTGTTTTGTATTGATAAAAATAATCATTTTAAAATTATTTTAGTACAAAATATGAATTTGCGCATCAAGCCAACATGATTATTTCTCAAAAAATAAAACAAAATAGGTTTTTCTAAAAAATAAAAATATGAAACAAAATATAATATTATTATTTTTTGATTTGTGGTATGATTTTAGATTTAATTGAATTTACATATATAAAAATCCTAATTTTGAACTTTTTCTAAACTTGGGAAAAGTATCAAATTTCAGATAAAAATTCAACCGGAAGGGCAGTAAAATGGTTTTCTGAAATATACTGCGCCGTTTAACTGCGCAATTATCTTCACAAATTCATTCGACTGCCTTCAATTCCCGATTGAATTTAAACTGAAATTTAATATGAGTAAACTGGACTTAATGAAAAAGATGCTTTTTACAAGAATATTACTAAAATAAAACTTATTTACATTAATATGACTATTCATTACTACAACGTAGTATTGTGGTAACTTAATTTCAAAATTTGAACATGAATTACTATGATTTCATTACTATTCTAGTAACTAATCATATTTTTGTAAACAATCTTTATTTTGGTCATATTTATGTAATTATTTCACAAAAAAAATCATCAAAAATTCCACCGGAAACCGTCCCAAATGGTGACGGCCGGACAGAGCCTCCCATATAAGAGGTGATTTGCACTATTGATGTTAATTCGAGGGCTGATTTGCTACTTTTCCCTATAAATTTTTCTACTTTTTGTAGAACAAAATAGTTACTGATTGGGATATATTATTAAAAGAAGAACGAGCCTCACTCATATTATTTATAGAATGTGTAGTTTCTATTTAAAAGTGACATGCCACAACAGATTATATCCGATCAGGGACCATTATTGGCGGACAAGTCATATAATTGGGATTATATAGAAATAATTAACAGTTCAGATTATTATTTGTGGATCGACAATAGCTAGAATTATTATTTTCACTTTTTCGTTAGTAATTACTGGATATATAAATATGGAAAGAAACAAAATATCACTTTTAATCACGTAAAATTTGCATTTTCCCAAAAATTTACCAGATTCTTGGTTGCCCAAATGAATATCCCGATTCTTGATTGCCATTTTTCAGGAGTTTTTCCCCGAATAAAGGTAGTTTTCAATCTTATTTCCCAAAACGGGGTAGTTTAAGAAATAATTACATAAATATGACCAAAATAAAGATGATTTACAAAACTATGATTAGTGACTAGAGTAGTAATGAAATCATAGTAATTCATGTTTAAGTTTTGAGCTTTAGTTACCACAATACTACATTGTAGTAATGAATAGTTATATTTATGTAAATATGTGTTATTTTAGTAATATTCTTGTAAAAACCCTAGTTTTAAGCTTATTTCCCAAATAATGATACTTTTGCCTTGTCATCCACCATGTCAGCACAATTGCCATGCTCACCTATGTCTGGTCAGCAAGACGGCCACGTCACATATTCCACGTCATCCATTGTCTCTCCCACATCATCATCTGATATATGTGTGCTAAAAATGTTATAAAAAATGTGGGTGGGGGGAATTGAACTCGTGACATAAAATATAAAACATAAGTCCCAAACTGCTAGACTAACTCATTTACTTGGTACATATTCTCCTTTAGAACTACTTTTACAATACATATGTTAAGTTATGAAAAACACAAACTTAACTCATGCATTGGCTAAGTTTCTCTCCTTCGTGAGAAGTCGCTAGGTTTCTCTCCTTCGTGAGAAGTATCATTCAGCATTTGAATTCACACACTTATTGACTCGTTTTGCTATCCCTTCCATTCCGGAGTATCTGGTTCACGGTCGGACAGAGCAATTATGGCGAATTTACATCTCAGCGATGATGAGGAGGAAATTTTGAACTTTTCGACAGAGGGGCCCCAAGTGCGTCAAGGGGATGCCAATCTCTGCTTGGTAGGTCGGTTTCTCACCACTAAACCTATTCGTACTCACATGATGAAGGAACGACTTGCCACATTATGGGAACCACATGAAGGAGTAGCGATTACAGAAGTTCAGAGAGGTATATTTCTTTTTCAGTTCTTCCACAAACTGGATATGCAGCATGTAAGTTTGCACGGCCCATGGCATTTTGATAATCATCTTCTGATTCTGGCACGATTGGGAGATGCTGTTATTCCATCCCAAGTTCCGTTATTTTGTGTGGACTTCTGGGTCCAAGTTCATGACATTCCGATGACATTAATGACTGAGACGGTGGGAGTTGGCCTGGGAAATTTTATTGGTAAGTTTGTTGAGTATGACCCCAAGAACAATGAAGGTATTTGGCGCAAGTATATGAGGCTGCGGGTAACTTTAGACGTCCGCATACCGCTCAAAAGAGGAAAAAGAGTTCAACCTCCTGATGGTCAAACTCAGGTTGTTCGCTTTAAATACGAAAGGCTTACTACTTTTTGCTTTTTGTGTGGATTGTTGGGTCATTTGGATAATCAGTGTGATAAGCTATATCAAATGGAAGAAGACGATGGTTTTCGAGGGTGGAATTCTGATTTGAAAGTAGAGCGCCGAAAACCAGGGGCACTTGGGGGATGTAGATGGTTACGGGAAGACAGAGGGGGGCAATGGACTAAACAAGGTGTAACAGAGGGCAGTAGTACAGATCAGACCTTGCATAAGGATTTAGAAAATAAATGCATGCTACTGGAAGGCGAGGTGAGACATAGTCACCACTCATTGCAAGTCTCAAAAGGTTTGGCTGAAGAAAGCGAAGAAGCGGCAGAGAAAAAGCGGAAACGCCATGGGGATGAAGGTAATTCTCAAATGACGCCAATGCGAGTTGACATGCCACAGGAGCTGGAATATGAGCAATCGGCGAGTAAAAATTTTTTTGGGGTGGGTCCTGGGTACCAGGCCCACCAGGACCAATGATTCTGTTAAGTTGGAACTGCTGGGGATTGGGTCACCCGAGCGCAGTTCCAGCACTTCGTGACCTGGTTCGGAGACATAAACCGGATATTATTTTTCTTTGTGAGACTCTTTGCTATAGTACTAGGGTGGAAGAAGTGCGAAGATTGATTGGTTTTGAAGCGTGTTTTTCTGTGGATAAAGAAGGCAAAAGTGGTGGTTTAGCTATTCTTTGGAGGGTAGCCAGTATGGTAGACCTCGTGAACTATTCAAAAAACTTTATTAATGTGCTGATAAAAGAGGATGGTTCAGATCCTTGGAGGCTTACGGGCTTCTATGGTGTTCCGGATAGGAGTAGGAGAAGAGAATCGTGGGAAATCCTAAGGTCACTTGCTAGCCTTTCAACCTTGCCATGGTGTATTGTTGGCGATTTCAATGATATTTTGACGCAAGATGAGAAAAGGGGATGGGTTGATCATCCAGCCTGGTTACTACGTGGCTTTAGGGACACTGTGATAGCATGTGGACTTGTTGACATACCTTTAAAAGGTCGGCCGTTTACTTGGGGTCGTTCACTTCACACTGGAGATATTATTGAAGAGAGATTGGATAGGGCCATGGCTACAAAGGACTGGTGGCAACGTTTTCCATCGTGTAACCTTCATAATATTAGTACCTGCCATTCCGATCATTCACCCATTTTACTTTCTACTGAAACCAAATTCATAAAATATGGGAAGAGAAGTTTTAAATTTGAAAATGCTTGGCTTTTAGAGCCGGAGCTACCAAACGTGGTGGAGGTAAGTTGGGCAGATAGTTCTGGTGAAGACTTGCTTCAGAAAATCTCTAAGTGCACCGCAAAGCTTGATTCATGGGGTCGCCGGCTGAGGAGGAAACAGACTGAAGCTATTGATGGGTGCAGGGACAAATTAACAAGGGTGATGGAAGATGATTCTCCAGAAGCATATGAAGAAGCACAAAAACTTAAAAAAGAGTTGGCTAAGTTACTGGCTCAGGAAGAAGCATTCTGGAAACAGCGGGCAAAGTCTTTTTGGATGAGGGATGGTGACATGAACACTAAGTTTTTCCATGCGGCAGCAACAAGTAGAAAACAAAGAAATAAAATATGCATGCTGACTAAGCCGGATGGTTCGTTGTCAACGTCCAGAGAAGGAATGTGCAGTATTGTCAAAGAATATTTTTCTGATATTTTCTCCTTGGGTGATACAGAATATGGTCCTGTGATCAAAACTATTAAACCTTGTGTTAACAATGCGGCTAATAATATGCTGACTGCTTCCTTCGAGGTGGAGGAATTTAGAACAGCAATTTTTCAAATGCATTCGGATAAGGCGCCGGGGCCTGATGGACTCAATCCAGCTTTCTATAAACGTTTTTGGGAGCTCTGTGGTCAGGATATTGTGCGGGCGGGCAGAATCTGGCTAGAGCAAGGGAGATTGCCGGACCAGATTGGAGATACGAATATTGTCCTCATTCCGAAATGCGATTCACCCACTCGGATGACAGACCTGAGGCCTATCTCACTGTGTAATGTTATTTATAAGATTATTTCTAAAGTTCTAGCTAATAGACTTCAAAAAATTCTCCCAGATTGTATCTCTATGGAACAGTCAGGTTTTGTCTCTGGCCGTAATATATTGGATAATGTTGTTTTAGCTAGTGAGATTATTCATTATATGAAGTGTAAAACAAGGGGACAGAGGGGAGAGGCTGCTCTTAAGATTGATATTAGCAAAGCATATGATAGAGTTGACTGGGAGTACTTATTTGCTGTTTTGAAGCAGATGGGTTTTAGTAGTAAATGGGTTGGTTGGATGAGCATGTGTGTTACCACAGTTACATATACAGTACTAGTGAATGAAGATCGAGTTGGCCCGATAATTCCGCATAGAGGACTGAGGCAGGGAGACCCTCTCTCACCATATCTTTTTATCTTGTGTGCAGAAGGTTTTTCAGCCCTTATTCAACAAGCAGAAAGGACAGGTTTAATACACGGGATCAAGATTTGTAGGGGAGCCCCCACAATCACTCATTTGCTCTTTGCGGATGACAGTTTTATCTTTTTTCGGGCAAATGAAAGAGAGGCAAAACATATGCAAGATGTCATTCGGGTTTATGCTAAAGCATCCGGCCAGATTATTAATTTCCAAAAATCTGAAATTTATTTCAGCCGGAACGTTGAGGAGCTGAAACAGGAGCAAATAGCTAACCTTTTTGGAGTTCGGTCATGCTTGGGAACTGGTAAGTACTTGGGGTTACCATCTATGATTGGCAGAAGTAAGAAATCTATTTTTAAATATATTAAGGATAGGGTGTGGCGGAAAATTTCGAGTTGGAGTTCCAAGCTTCTGTCACAGGCAGGCAAAGAGGTGCTAATAAAGTCTGTCATCCAGGCTATTCCAGCCTATTGCATGAGTGTTTACTCACTTCCAGTAACTCTTCAAGAAGAGATTGAACGAATGATTAATTCTTTTTGGTGGGGTTCAAGGAGGGATGATGGTCGGGGAGTATGTTGGCTTAGTTGGGATAAATTAACAATACGGAAGGAAGATGGGGGGATGGGCTTCAGACATTTCCAGGGCTTCAATCTCGCCATGCTCGGCAAGTTTGGTTGGAAATTATTTTCCGACCGGGATACTATGGTTTCACGCACTCTAAAGGCTAAGTACTTTCCACATGGGGATTTTATAGGGGCAGCTTTGGGCCATAACCCCAGTTTTATTTGGCGTAGTATCTGGACGGCTCGGGTATTAGTGAGAGAGGGCTATCGATGGAGCATTGGAAATGGTGATAACATTCTAGTTTTGAGTCAGCCGTGGCTCCGTAATAATGATGATCCTTGGATCCATACAAGTGGCAGTATGTTAGAGCAGCTCAAGGTCAATCAACTAATTAATAAAGAAGGAGTTTGGAAGGAAGATATGGTTCGGGGGCTTTTCGAAGATAGGGATGTGGATGAAGTATTGAAGATTCCTTTACTAAATTTAGCTCGAGAGGACTCGGTGATTTGGAGATTTGAGAAAGATGGCCGGTATTCAGTCCGGAGCGCTTATAGAATTTGCATGGAAAGGATGGTGGATACGAATCATCTTAAAGTTCAAGGGCCTTGGAGGAAGATCTGGGATCTGCAAGTCCCGCCAAAGGTACGCACTTTTATTTGGAGAGCTGCTCGTGATTGCCTACCGAATAGAAATAGACTAAGGGCTAAGGGGGTCAATTGTCCAGATGTGTGTGTCATATGTGGGGACAGTCCGGAAAATAATTGGCATACCTTTTTGTCCTGTCGAGAGAGTGTTGATTGCTGGAGAAGAATGCATCTTTGGGATTCCATGTCAGAGGTGGTTTCTAGGGCGGAGTCTTTCTTTGATTTCTTCTCGAAGATTTTTACTAGCTTTTCAAATGAAAAATTAAAAATGGTTGGGATGACAATGTGGAGCATCTGGAGACGGAGAAATTGTTGGTTATGGGAGGGCCGACGGGATACACCGCTGGAAGTGATACACAGAGGAGCTGAGGTTTTACATGCCTGGGAAAGTGCTCGAAAAGGAAATACGGCCAGCGTAGCTAGAACTGTTAATGTCACTAAATGGAGTCCGCCGACGGGAAGGAAGCTGAAATGTAATGTGGACGCTGCCATTTTTTACGAAGGAAAGAGAGTAGGTACAGGCTGTTGCGTGAGGGACTATCAGGGTCACTTTCGAATAGCTAAAACCGAGTGGTGTAGGGCTGCATTATCTCCGTCTGAAGCTGAAGCATGGGGACTAAGACAAGCTATGAGTTGGATGACAAGTTTTAGCTATGATGAGATTATCTTCGAAATGGACTCGAAACAAGTTGTGGAAGATGTACATTCGGACAAGGTGGCCAGAACAGAATACGGAGCTCTCATCAGGGAATGTAGAGCCATTCTTGAGAGTCATAGCAACTTTGAGGTTGTTTTTACTAGGCGTGAAGCTAACGGTAGTGCTCATGCGTTAGCACGGTCATCTATCGTCTTTGCTTCTAGCGTTGTTTTTCATCATATTCCTCATTGTATAATTAACATTATTAAAAATGAAATGAATTAAGTTTTTACCATAAAAAAAAAAAACTCATGCATTACTCACTTTTTTTAAAAAATACATTACTTCTTCCTCAAATAGTTGAACCATAATAATTTTAGATAATCAATTAAAAATAAATACATAATTATAATATACTAAAACTTAATTTTGGATGTGAATTGAAATAAAAAAAATTAAAAATACTTCAACACTAAATAATTTTGGATGACATGTTCGTGTTCGTCATGCTGACAAGGCATAGGGTGAATATGGCAATTGTGTTGACATGACGGATGACTTTGAGAAAACTATCCCTTATTTGGGAAATATGTTTAAAACTAACTCATTTTAGGAAATAAGATTGAAAACAACCATTGATTGGGAAAAAACTCCATTTTTCAGCTTTTGAGTCGTCTTCGGGATTCCTTTGAGCAGCCAAGAATCCGGATATTCACAGGGATCTAGGAATTCACAAAGATTTGATTCAAATTGAAAGCAAATGCTTCCCTTTCTCGATTGATTGAAGGGCTTTTTTGCATTTCTGAATTTAAAAAGGGATACATCACATTTTGCTGCAATATGGAAAACGAAATTTCTCTAATTCGTGTCATTTTACCACGTACGGGTTATCAAAATTACACTCCCTCCGTTCCATTTTACCTGTCATAATTTTCTTTTTAAATTATCCCAAAATAAGTTTCACATTTCTTTTGTGAAAAGAAACATGTGATCTACAACACTTTATTATACTCAAATCTCAACCACAACTTTTACTTCTTCAATCACTTTATTAATAATTCTGTCAAACCAAAGTAGGACACACAAAATGAGACGAAAATAGAATAAGCTAAGCTATGAGGCTGCTTGGCAACACTGATTTTCGGTTTATCAGGCTTATCAACCAACTTTTTCACCAAACACGTAATTTTCGCTTTTGCGCGCTGAATTGTGTAATAAGCAGAAAAAGTAAGGTTGAAGTTACTTTTCTGGCTGTATTGGCTGAAGTTACCGTAGATGACCATTTTATCTATTTTACATATCACTTTTTCTTTATTTTATTAAAAAAATATATTTTAAAGATAATTTTTTCTTAAATCAGTAGAATCAGCCAATGCCGCTTCGATCAGAACTTCATAAATTTCAGCAGAAACAGCCAAAACAGCCGATTTTCGTGCTACCAAACAGGCTCTATGAATGCAACAATTTGGGAGGCTATTATCGTTTGATCTAAAAAGAACATGAGTTACTTCTTTCGGTCAGGTATCACTAATAATTCAAGAGGATTGGAATAATGAAGGATTAGATCATTTTTTAACTTTTTTTCAGAATTTTTTGTACTCAACGCCAAGGTTACTATGGATTTTTTTTTTTTTTGCTAAGCCTCCGGGTGGATGTACTACCTGAATAAAATTTCTAGAAATTTCGATGTACTTGATAATAAAAAGGTAGATTCTATGGTACACTTAAGGTACCATACCTTTGTACGCATGGACCAATCAGGATGATGCAGTTGAATTATTTAAATCTAAATTAAAAATGATATAATGATTTGGACTAGGGGTGGGAAAAAATACCGAAATTTCGGTATACCGGACTTGCCATATCGAAAAATACCGAATTTACCGAAATGTTTGATATACCGACACTTTTGGTATGGTATGACACCGTACCGAATTACTTCGGTATGGTATCGGTATATATTTTGGAAATAAGCGGTATACTGGTATACCGTCATACCGTAATTCCAAGCCAATAATTTTCTTAAAATTATAAAAATAATTAGAAACACAACACTAATTCAAGGATAAATGACTTTATATCCATGTTTCTTGAATTATTTGTACTTTTGTTGGAGATCGGTGTTATTTTAATTATATTTATGTTGTTTAAATTATTTTAGCAAAATGTGGTGTTATCTTCATATATCGTGTGTTGAAATATCTATACATATTTATAATATTTTTTGTTCAAAGTTGAATAGAACACAAATAGATTATCTCATTAGTATTTTATAATTAATTTCATTAATGATTTTAGCATATCACTGTTAACACTGATTTTCTTTATTTCATTTGACATATAATAATTTGTTGTATTAAATCATGATAATTTTCGGTATGGTAACGGTATGTATTTTTGCATACCGAAAGTTTACGGTATGGTAAAGGTATGCGACAAAAAATTCGGTATACCGTACCGAACCACCTCTAATTTGGACCAATCAAATACATGGTAGGTACAGTACCCCATTTTTTAAATGGGTACCGGAGTTGTCACCTAATAAAAATTCTATTTCTGAGGCTTTACTACAAGCAGATTTGCAAGCTAGACTTCCTGTCTTCCTGAATGAAGTTGGATTTGACTCAACCGAGAGGCAGGATTTCAAGTTCTATCAAACTCAAGCAGTTTTATGTTCAAAATTTTCAGGAAATGAAATGAAAGTTATGCGATTTTCATTAGAACTAACGGATCAGGAGCTATTAGATCGCGCGGGAATCCTTCTTAGAATCGTAAAAAGATTCAAAGGAGGAGTGCAAAGTCAAGGAAATTAAATGAAAAGTCACGTACAAAAATAAGACTAGGTTTAAACTTTTCCAGAAATGTTATTACCATGCCTTTTTTACCATTTCATTAACAAGTGTTCCCTTCCTTGACTTGATGGCCGGTGACCAACACTGGTGGCTTTTACAGTGACCATCTCCGGCGGCCAGTTACAGTGACCACCTCCGGCGGCCAGTTACAGTGACCACCTCCGGCGGCCAGTTACAGTGACCACCTCCGGCGGCCAGTTATAGTGACCACCTCCGGCGGCCAGTTACAGTGACCACCTCTGGCGGCCAATTACAGTTACAGTGATAGTGACCACCGCCGACGCCGTCAACAGCAACAATGACTTTTGTCAGACCCAGTGGCCACCAACCGCCACGACTACAACTGCCCCGCCACTACCCCCTACCCCGCCCTAGCATAACAAGCCCCACAAAACCAGAGATCTAGATCTGTCGTGGGCACCAAAGTCGTCAGTGGCTTCCAAATCCGACCAAGCACGTCGTCGGATCAGCCAAATTAGAAGTTCCTCGTTGGATCTACGAAGCTCATCGCCGCCGCAGGAGGGAACAACAACGGAGCGAACGACGGCGATTTCCGGACAAAGAGAAAGGAAGAGAAGAGAAGTAGAGGAGGAGAGGAGTTACAGTGGCAGGTTTAGCCGTCGCCATCATTGCTCTTCGTAGTCGCCGCTACGGGTGGCAATAGGCCAGCCGGCCTGTCAGGGGCCTGTGGCCTGGCCTGTTAAAGGCCTGGCCTGGCCTGTTTAGTAATCAAGCTAGGCTTGAACTTTTCTAAAAGCCCGTTTATTTAAATAGGTCAGGCCTAGCCCAACTCTAAAGCCTTTTTACCTTAACAAGCCGACCTATTTATGTGTGTGTGTGTATGTATTTAGTTATATTTATATTTATTTGTATTATTTATATTTATATTGGTATACTCAACTATATCCAAATCAGTATAATAGTATTTTTAGGGAGTGTGTATTATAAATTAGAATAGACTGCTTTTTTAAACATATATAAAGTGTGTTAATAGTTTATTAAGGTAATTGAAATTCAAAGTTTTTTTAAGAATCAAAGTACATAGAAATTTATAATTTATAAACTACATAATAATACTCCATACTTCCATAGTCCATAATAATGTATTATTAGACATCCAAAGCACAACTAACGTTTTATTAGACTTTTTAGTGAATATTTGGGGTAATAAATTTTATACCGGATTAAAAGGATTTTTCACTTTTCATTTTGTATTTTTTTTGAAATTTTATTTTTTTCCTTAACAGGCCCGGTAAACAGGCTTCAGGCCAGACCAGGCTTTTGAACAGGCCAGGCCCAGGCCGAAAAAACAGGCCTTTAACAGGTAACAGGCCAGGCTCAGGCCTATATTTTCTAAAACAGGCCTGGCCTGTTTAGGCAAAAGCCTGGCCTGACCTGTTTCCACCCCTAGTCGCCGTCTCTCTTCATAGCAGCCGCCGTCGATCGAAGAGTTGATGCAGATGAAGATGAGGGTTGGCTGGAACGAGGTTTGGTCTCCATCTTCGTAACAAATCTGGTCACCATATGCCCATATTTGTCGGACGAAACTCGCAATGGCCAGAGCTGGGGTATTCATCGGATGTGAAATGGGGAAGTTGAGGAGATTGAATTTAGGGTTGAGAGCAGGGTTATTAGAGACCTTTTACCCTTCTTTAAATCACTTTTATGTCTAAAATCCCATCGGCCCAGATTTTTTACCATATGGGCTTGATAGTCTTCTTCTAGTCATTCTTTCTTCTTTTTATGGCAAAAATATCAAACATCAATCTAGTGATAATAACAATAGTTGGTAAGAACTGGTAATAGAATGAGCTGGTGTGAATTAAAATTGGGTGATGCAATGAATGAATTAATTATGAGCTAGCAGCACAACACCTATCGTAAAATTGGCCCGTGACTCGTAGGACCACAGTAGGAATGGTATATGTGCTTCCACTTTTTATCTTATTTCGGATAATAATAAATTAATAATCACATGCAACAATGCATTGGTTTCCGATGCATGTGCTCGTCCTACTCTTTTTAGCTGTTAACTACATACCCTAGTTTGTACAAATGTAGTTTCATTATATGGTCGAAATTAAAACACCAAGATTCAGAAAAACAAAATGTCTTGGGATTAATTACAAAAAAAAAAGACAAATATTACGTTAACCCCAAAATGTATCATATGCGTACAAGACCGAAACTATCCAAGTAGAGCGGACAAATATCCTTCCAAGAAAGTGTAAACGTAATTCTATGGTAAAGTGTCATGAACGCTTTGACTGAAATCTTGTAGACACAATTACTTTACACGTAGATTTACCCCGTGAGATCCTCATATGATATGAACATGTAAAAGTACAGTCAAAATATGCTATTTTGTCAATACGATTTTAAAGACTAAATACTTAAAAAAAAAAAAATCAAACCCACATCCCAATTCCCAACTATATGGCCTACAAGGTAATAAATAATTGGACAAATGTAAATATTTAAAAAGAAAAAGAACTTTTGGGATGGTTACCTTAAAAAAAATCTAAAGGGATGGTTCTGAGAAAACAGATCTATATATGGAGTATTTTTATCTGTGTATACACACAGCCGTTCAGTCAATATATCCCTGCAATGGCAGGGCTTCTATACATCAAATCTTCGGTTTATTAAATTTAAAACATATTCCATCTGCCATGGGAGACCCCCCTTCAATGACTTTTAAGTAAGCTGTCTCCAGCCTCTCAGCAAAGTCCTGCTTTCTCAGTGTATAAGGCGGGGGGTGGGTGGGGGAGGGAAGGGTAGAGGCCAAACCTTCCTTAAACCTGTTGCAGAGGCGCAAAGGTATTGTACTTGAAACGCATGTGGGTCCATCACCACCTTTAAGTGCTACTAATTTCTGGTACATTGGGGTTTGATGGGACCAAACACTCCCAGGGGTTGGCGTAGAAATAGTCCTCCTCTTTTGGTCGGTCCGGGATGACCAACCGCCGGGTCGGGCTACCCATCCGTCTGGTGTGAGCCTCCTTGACAGCATTGGAGAACTCATCCCATGTTAGTGACCCTGCATCATACTTGTCTATCAAATCAACCAGAACCTTTCTGTCCAAAAGGATTGTCTTCTTGTATCCAAGATGTCTGAGAGCAATGCAAGAGCATAATGAGCATTTATGCTGAATCAAACAAATCTCATGCAAGATTTTTTTAGTGTATATAAGCTTGGAACTGCCAGTTTACCCCAAGCAGCCTCATGAAATTTAAACAGAATTTGTCTTTTTCTAAGCACACAAATTGAGTAAATTGACAAGGAGAGGTAGTATGTTAAGGAGGCGAGAGCTAGCCCTAGTCCAGGGATGCGTTCGAGATATTAATCGGGAACGAGAAAAATAATCAGCAGAGTTTAATGAAGCTATTCTTGTTAAACTAATCGGCGCCCGACCTTGTCAAGACGCACAAATTAATTCTCCAAAAACGTACTTTATTCCATAGCAAAAACCCCTTTATATAGAGAGGCTGCTTAGAGTTCTAAATAGGAAAGAAACAATAATTAGAAACAAGACTAGAATCAGGACTTAAAAATAGAATTAGGAAACAGTATCCTTGTTTCCCAGTTCAGCCATATAAAGTAACTAGAATAAGGAAATAAACTATAATTAGGAAACCAACTATAATTAGGAAACCAACTAGAATTAGGAAACTATATCCTATTCCCAACTTCAGCCACTTCCAGATGTAGACTCTCGGGCCCTTGGACCATTTATGCGTCGTTTATAAGCGTGACCCCAAAAAGAGTCCACAACATCACTCCCCCCGTTAGCAAAGAGCTTGTCCTCAAGCTTAAAATCCGGATAAGCCTTGCGAAATGACGCCACTGTTTCCCAAGAAGCTTCTTCTATGGGCTTCTCATGCCACTGGACCAGCACCTCCATTACCCCGCGATTCAGCCGACTGCGCAACACTGTGGATGGCCTCAAAACCTCTGGGACAGTATCTTGTGGTGGCAAGGAACCCATGGTTTCTGGTACGGGTCCTTTGTGTGGCTTGAGGAGAGATACATGAAAGACATTATATATGCGGCTCTCTGTGGGTAACTGTAGCTTGTATGCCATTGTACCAATCCTTGCGGTGACTTGAAAGGGACCATAAAATTTCGGCAGTAACTTGTGGTGACGGGAGACTAGTGTTAACTGCCGGTATGGATGCACACGTAACCAGACCCAATCACCTACCGTGAAAGATAACTCGCGGTGCCCTTTGTCATAATATTGTTTCATGCGGTTCTGTGCGTGAGCTAATCGTAGTCTAGCCTCAGATACGATGTTGTCGCGGTTCAGGAGTTCCTGCTCTACGCCTTCTAGTTTAGCTGTTCCAGGGGTATATGTCACCAGTTTGGGGGGATCTCGTCCATAAACTAATCGGAAAGGGGTGTCACCCAAAGCTGTGTGGTAAGAAGTGTTGTAACAATACTCCACCCATGGAAGCCAACGAACCCACTCGCGAGGGTGTGCGCTAGTGAGACAACGCAAGAACATTTCTACCGTTCGATTGACAATTTCTGACTGGCCATCAGTTTGAGGGTGGTAGGCCGACGAAAAGGCAAGTTTGGTTCCTGACAAACGGAATAACTCCCTCCAAAAGTTACTCACAAAAATTTTATCTCTGTCTGAGACAATGGATTCTGGTAGTCCGTGGAGTCTGACAATTTCAGCAAAAAAAATCCCTGCCACCGATACAGCAGTGAAAGGATGACTTAAAGGGATAAAATGTGCAGCTTTAGACAATCTGTCGACGACCACGAGGATGGTGGACTTGCCGTGAACCTTTGGTAAGCCTTCCACAAAATCCATTGAGATATCGGACCAGATGTGTTCCGGGATTGGCAACGGTTGGAGTAATCCTGCGGGTTGTAAGTTTAACCACTTGTGTTGTTGACATGTTTGACACTCGCGGATATAATTTGCCACTGAATTTTTCATGCCGGTCCAATAAAATTCACGCCGCAGACGCTGAAGAGTTTTTGTGATGCCTTCATGTGCCATCTCGTGGAAGACTGATAAAAGGGTAGGTATTATTGTGGAGTCGGGTAGCAGGAACAATTTGTGCTTGAAATAAACCAGACCATCATGTGAGGTCCATTCAGAAGTGCGATTACCGGCTAGAATTTGGCTTTTAATATTCTGAATTTCTGTAGACTGTGATTGGATCGCTCGAATCTCATCCAACAATGTGGTAAAAGGAATTGTGAGAGCTGCCACAGCAGGTTCCAATCCGTCACGTCGAGATAGAGCATCAGCAACAGTGTTAAGGCGCCCTGGTTTGTATTCAACACGAAAGTTAAATCCCATTAACTTGCTGAGCCAGTGTTGTTGGGGGGACGTAGTCAAACGCTGGTCCAATAAATGTTTTAAACTGGAGTGGTCGGTACGGATAAGAAATTCTTGACCCCACAAATAAGGTCTCCAGTGAGTCACCGCTTTAGCCAACCCGATGAGTTCCCGTTCATATGCGGCTAATTTCACGTGGCGGTCTGCAATTTTACGGCTGAAATAAGCGATTGGGTGCCCTTCTTGCTGCAAAACAGCCCCTATGCCACTCCCAGAAGCATCACATTCCACAATGAAGGGTTTAGTGAAGTCTGGGAGTTGAAGCACAGGTGTGGTTGACAAACGGAGTTTCAACGTTGTGAAAGCTGCGTCTGTTGTTGCATTCCAGGTGAACTCATTCTTTTTCAAGAGTTGGGTTAAGGGTGCCGCAATCTCTCCATAATGTTGAATGAATTTGCGGTAGTAGCCAGCTAACCCCAAGAACCCTCGTAAGGCCGTAGCAGAAGTCGGAGTAGGCCAATCACGGACTGCCTGAATCTTTATCGGATCAACTTCCACTCCTTTGCTGTGGATGACATGCCCTAAGTAATGCACCTGGGAGGCCCCGAAGCTGCACTTGGACTGTTTTAAGAAGAGACCATGTGATCGTAACAGCTCTAGGACGAGGCGGATGTGATACATATGCTCCAACCATGTCTTGCTATAAATGAGGATATCGTCAAAGAAGACCAAGACAAATTTTCGGAGATACGGCCCAAATATATCATTCATTAAGCTCTGAAACGTGGATGGTGCGTTAGTCAGACCAAATGGCATGACGAGGAACTCAAAATGTCCATGATGTGTTCGAAAAGCTGTTTTCTCCACATCCTCGAGGGCCATGCGGATCTGGTGATATCCCGAGCGTAGGTCAAGTTTCGTGAAGTAAGTTGCTCCGTGAAGCTCATCCAATAGCTCATCAATTACCGGAATGGGGAACTTATCTTTAACAGTCTTGGAGTTTAACTCTCTGTAATCAACGCAAAAACGCCAGGACTTGTCTGGTTTACGTACGAGAAGTACCGGAGAGGAGAATGGAGATCGGCTTGGTTGAATAATCCCTTGCGTCAACATTTCAGCACATTGTTTTTCAATTTCATCTTTCTGGAAATAAGGGTAGCGGTACGGACGTACCACAACTGGACCCGTGCCTGGGAGTAAGGTAATGCGGTGATCACATGCACGCTGGGGTGGGAGGCCAGAGGGGTTGTGAAAAAGATCCTCAAAGTGCAATAGAAGCTCATTGAGAGAGGGTTTAGAACTGTCTTGGCAGATTGCCATGTGAGAGACAGTTGAAACATCGGCCCCACGACCCTTCCATGTCACTGGTTTGCCATTCCAAGTAAACTGCATGGAGAGTTTTGAGAAGTCCCATTGTATGGAACCAAGCCCACAAAGCCATTGGATGCCCAAAATCATATCAAAACCGGATAACGGCAGTACATAAAAATCTGCATGAAAGTCATCTTGATTAACAGTGAACGGAAGTCGCGAACATGTACCAATGATGGGTACTCGGTCTCCATTAGCCACCAAAACTTGTAGGCGGGTGCCCGAGTGCTGCTGCAGGGTGTTCATGGGGACCCAACGTTGGTGGATAAAATTGTGAGTACTTCCTGAGTCGACCAAAACCTTCAGGGACTGTCCAAACAAGGTTGCGGCTAGTTGCATGGTGGAATGTGACCCGAACCCAGTCATTGCGTTGATTGACAAGGAAGGCTCACTCTGGGTTTCAGGGGCCTCTTCAAAGTCGTCATCCATAATTTCGACGAAAAATAATCGTTTGCATCGGTGGCCACGGATCCACTTTTCATCACAGTTGTAGCATAATCCTTTTTCTTGTCGTGCAGCAGCTTCAGCCCGAGTTAATTTTTTAAACGTAGGGTTGTAATTTTTCTTTACTGGTGTCGGCTCAGGGATAACGGAGTGAGGAATTTGAGTACTGGACCTACCGGATCCATATGTACTGCTGTTTGTTAAAGTCGCAGTTGCGATGAATTTGCGCTCGCTGCTTCTGGCGAGCATCATGGTTGTGTCAAGATCAACGGGTTCCTGGTATTCGACCTCCACGCGTACTGCCTCGCGAAGTCCAGCCATAAAAATTTTGATTTGCATGCGGGTCGACACTCCAGCTGTTCGGGCTAGCAACTGCTGAAACTTAGTAATATAAGACTCTAAGTCAGACGTTTGCTTTAAATTCACCAGATCACCCTCCGGGTTGTGGCTGCTTGGGGGCCCAAATCGTTTTGAACAACGGATATAGAACTCCGTCCAGTTAAGGCTTGTTCCTGCTGGATCTAACTGATCTGCCCAAAGTTGGGCATTACCAGTCATGTGAAAAGTAGCCAACCCTACTTGTGCCTGCGGTTGGATGCGCTGCTGCACGAAGAACCGCTCGCACCGCTTCAGCCACGCTAATGGATCACTGGATCCATCGTACTGGGGAAACTCCAACTTGGAGTAGCGTGGAACCATCCCATCGTCTGAGTCGCGTTGGTGGTTATCGGTATGCCGTGGCCGCCCAGCATGTGGACTGGATGATGGAGGATCCTGCAACAATTGGTTGAGAGTGTTTGACAGGCTGGTCACAGTTTTGCTCATCTCAGCAAACGCTGCTGGAATTCCTGCCAAGTTGGTGACGGTGTTCTTGATATCGGCCAACTGTTCTTCAACGTCAATTTGACGTTGATCGACGCCTTGTAATAAGGCCTTCAATGCTTCAGTTGTCACCGGTGCGTTGCCCATCGTGCCCAAATCTGATACCAAATTGTTAAGGAGGCGAGAGCTAGCCCTAGTCCAGGGATGCGTTCGAGATATTAATCGGGAACGAGAAAAATAATCAGCAGAGTTTAATGAAGCTATTCTTGTTAAACTAATCGGCGCCCGACCTTGTCAAGACGCACAAATTAATTCTCCAAAAACGTACTTTATTCCATAGCAAAAACCCCTTTATATAGAGAGGCTGCTTAGAGTTCTAAATAGGAAAGAAACAATAATTAGAAACAAGACTAGAATCAGGACTTAAAAATAGAATTAGGAAACAGTATCCTTGTTTCCCAGTTCAGCCATATAAAGTAACTAGAATAAGGAAATAAACTATAATTAGGAAACCAACTATAATTAGGAAACCAACTAGAATTAGGAAACTATATCCTATTCCCAACTTCAGCCACTTCCAGATGTAGACTCTCGGGCCCTTGGACCATTTATGCGTCGTTTATAAGCGTGACCCCAAAAAGAGTCCACAACATAGTAGAAATGCTTTTGAAGTTTCCTGGCAAACATTTTCTTAGGTCTTGTTAGGGAGTGTGAATTTGTGAGTGTGAATTTGTTTTACAAGTTTTTCTCTACCTGTTGGTCTCAATTTAGAAAAACAGAGCAATAAATTAGTAAAATAACTACTACTCCTACCCTTCTCTTCCCGCTTCAAAATCCCCAAACCGAAAAGGGACTCAAAGAAAAGATTTGTATTAGAGAATTAGTAATCACAGGCTACCGAGAAAGTTATCCTTAAAACAGAAAATAAGAGAAACAATATAATTGTGGGGAAGTACCTGCGGTGGCCTTCAACGACTTTAGCCATGTTTCCATCATATGTAGGAACAAAAACATCACTTTCCAGGGAAACGAGGTAATCCAGGGCTGCCATCTGTGAAGAGTGATTTTGAAAGAATCTAAGATCAGCAGCCTCTAAAAGCGTCTCCTTTCTAACCTGTTCAGTAGGAAAACCACACGCATAAGGTAAAAACTACAGTCATGTTAATTGAAAGGTAAATGAATGATTGCCACTATCTCCACTAACCAGATTCGGGTAAGATGTAGTAAGGCTAGCCATTCTTCTTTCTCCACCATATATTTCTCCAGCAGCAATGTACACTTGGATGTTGGAATCAATGTCTAATGCTTTTAAAGTAAGAGCTGTTTCCTCGGGAGTCAATGGGCATAAGCCATCTTTTCTTTTTAAATCTGAATTGATTATCTTCTCCTTCCACCATGGATAAGCATACCTACAATCAACATTCAATTGGTCACATTAAGTAATAAAAAAGATAACAATCGGCACACTAAAACATTGGGTAGGTCGGACGCAACTGGGGGAGTCTTTCCCATGTATCCTGAGGGTCTGTTTGGAACGTGAAATAATGTCAAAGAATGTAAGGATAAAAATATAATGGGAACATTGAAAGAAAGAAAAAGGGTGAGTGCGGGTGGTATAAAACATTGGTTACAACTCAAAAAGCGTATTCTTTATATTTTTGTTCAAGCATGTTTTTATTTATGTATTTCTATTGCATAAAGACTAAACATATTTTATTTAACTTGTATTTTTTGAGCCAATACCAAATAACATTCCAGTATTCCACAAGAAGACTTTTTCTCTAGCATTTTTTGAGATCCAAACATGTCCTTAAAGTCCATGGTCCTAATACCGCTCGAAAAAGATAAGTAGGAGGCTCCCTAGCTTATACTATCCATATAATACTTCCACCCCCAAAAAAATAGTATGGGACCTTTGGCACTGGATAAGCCTTTTTATAAAAACAAAGTAGTATAATCAGAACAGGCAGAATATAATATTACCTCATTCTTGTCAACTCTTCAACCTCCTCGTTGTTGCATCCCTGGGTGCAACCAGAGAAAGCCAACATGTCCATTTCATATCTAAGATGCAGTACAATGAAAGGTCCTTTTTCCCTTAGAAGGCTGATAACCCTTCTTCCCAACTCTTCAATCTGTGGTGTAAATTTCAGGGCACTAAAATTTACACGGCAACGCAGTCTCTGGATTTCCAATGGCTGACCGTTGTTTGCAAGACGAGCGTCCGTTCTATTCAAGTGCACCACTTTGTATTTCCGTACTAATGGTAGAATCTGGTTTGTAGTTGTTTAATTATTTAAGATTAGGGTGGAAGGAGAGCATATCACCATAACTAAGAGCAATGTACTATCGAAAAATAAGAAAGCCAACCTGATTTTGATAGTAAGAAATGTCAGACCAGCTGACAGGCGGCATTGTAAATATTATTCCTAGCTCCACTCTCCTCTTGAGCCTTGGAGGTAGCTCTTTTAAAATCCGGACCTCATCTCTCAAGGATGTGATGAAATGATCAACATCAAATATATCTTGAAACTCACTGCAAATGACGAAATTCCCATCCGATAAGAACATGATCAGATTGATATTCTTAGGGAAGACAACTAAATAAGTGAAGAAACATACATACCTTGGATCAGCCCAGAAAGAGGTCTTATCAAGCTCAGGAACAATGAGTGTGACGTTCAAATGTCTTGCAATAGCAACCATATCACATATCTGTAACCTCAGTAGAAAAAGATAAACCGTGTCAAATTCATTTATCAGGGGCAGCAGACAGCTGTTGCGAAGCAACTAGTAAGGTAGGTGATAAATTACATACCGCTGACCTCATTTGATTAAGGCCTCCGTTACACGAAACCATCAAATAACCATTGTTCTTATAAAGCCCTGGATTGAGTAACAAGCCCAAGGAAGATCAGTCTTGAAAGTTCATTGACAAACTCAAAAGGAACAACAGATCAGTAAAGATGAAGATTAAAAAGACCAGAATTTCGAGAAAAATATATAAAGGTCTCGCTTTTTATTATGATAATAAAGCTCTGTTTGGAATGCGAAATGTAAGGAAAAGATAATAGGTAAGAAAATATGAGAAAACATTGGGAGAAAAGAAAATGTTGAGGAAAACAAAAAATTGGTTCAAACTCAATAAATAAATGCAATAGTGACTAATGTATTACTAAAATAAGAGATTCACATTATTGTGATCCCCTTAATGCATAGTGTGACTAAATTTGACCGGTGTAATTACTGTAATGGTGCTGAAAGTAACCATTAAGTTATATTTTTCTCTGTAAGTATGGCTTCAGTAATATTTTGTGAAAACCCTCTAAAATAATTGGTAATGTTTTTATATTTGATCACATTCAACCTGATTTATTTAATTCTATATACTACGTATTAAATAAGTCATTAAATCGTATGTAAGGAAAATTAAAAATATCAATCATTTTTCATTTTCTTTTGTATTATACAAGGAAAATCAAAACATAATAAAAGTAATGAGCATTTTGATTCCTTTCCCTAGCATTTTCCAGGAACCAAACATTTCCTAATTGTTTCCATAGAGTTCTCTAAAAGAACACGGAAACCCTGCCTCCAAGAGTTTTAGCAAGTCATAGTTCCCCAATAGTGGGAAATCGATTCTAGCAAATCCACTTACTATTTGTTTACATATTTTCCCTCAGACCTTTCAGATCAAAATACTAACATCTAACCATCAGATTTTGTAAAAGGAAAAGAAAAGAAACATCAGATCACAGAGTAATCGAATAGGCAAGTACAATGAAGGAGGAGAAGGAGGACTCACTCTTAGGTGGGAGGACTCTAGCAGGAACTTCTCGATCCGCACTGAGATGCATTGAAGAGGATTCCTGGGAGAAACAGGACGGCCAGCCCTTCAAAACCCTTGGACCCCAAGTCTCCCCCAAAGTCGTCAATTGAACAAAGCAAGTCCACAACAGAACCGACGTAGTTGCCCTTATCATCCACAGCTTCGTTCTTGAATGAGATGAAAACACCGAGCCCTTGAGCTTCTCCACCCGACTATCCCCAAATTTGGTCGCCGTCTTCATCCCCATTGCCGCTGCCCGCTTGTTCTTCTCTCGCTACTTCACTCTCCTCCACCTCTCCTCTGCACATCAATCCACACACATTTAACCTCTTCTCTGTAATTCCCGATATTGCATTCTTCAAAATCTCACCCCTAAATTTAGAATCAAATTGCGTGTTCTCGAATAATGTGGGATCGAAGACTTTCCGTAATTGATCCAAAACTTCAACCGATAATGGTATCGGTTTCCAGATTTCAAGAGATGCCGTTTAGAAAAGAAAATCTTAAATCTGACCGAGATGACTTCCTAAAAGAAAATAAAGAATCCTTATCCTTTTCCCCGGACCGCGTTAATGGAACGACCGAACGAAAAATAACCCTCCTAGAAATAGAGTGAAGTTTCTAACTTCGTTGAAGCATTGATACAAATTCATCAGAAAGCTTCCATCTCTCCAGGATTAGGGAGGCGAAACCAGAACTGAAAATATGCGTTATCCTAGAAATGGGATGTGATAGATTGGCGACGAATGTCGCGGAGATCTGGCGAATAATCAGGCAAAAAGTCCGGCTGATGACCGGAATATGAGAATGTCGGCGGCCGGCGACGAGAGGAGTGCGACGCGAAGAATTAGGGGAATGAAAGGAAATGCGGAAGTAAAAAGATAAGAACAGCGTAGGTTGGGGGTTGGTGGTGCGGTGTTAGCCTTATTAACCATTCCCGTTGGTTGTTAAGTTATTAATTAGGAGTAATTATTATTATTATTATTATTATTATTATTATTATTATTATTATTATTATTATTACTCGTATTAATTATTTTTTGATCATCAAATCCAGCTCTAATGTCAAATCAATAGGAAGCGGATCGTTACAACAGACTCAAAAAGACCAATCCTGACAAAAACTATCCCTAACCAACTATCGCAATCAACCCTTCGACTAGACTCTGAGATGATCACCCATGAAAGAGCAATACGAGTCGATAACCATCAAGCGGGTGTGACACAACAATCACAGGTCATATAGATTCTTCTAATGACATAATATCTAGTAGAATTGACAATCATTATCAAAGACCCAAAATTGAAAACCTCAACAAAAAACGAAACACCGTAAACAAACATAATACGCAAATAAGACCCAAAAAAATAGAATACCTGACAAAAACTCCAAACTTCTTGAACTTTCATCTTCCAAACCCCGACATCTAGATCAAAACAAGGCGGCGGTTCAGGCGGGGGACGTACCGCCGATCTGTATTCTCCCTTGCTTAGCCCTTCGTCGTTCCCTATCTCTTCATCGCCTGTGCCGAGGTCCAGAACCAAACACTAAAGCTTTGCTAGGTTGCCCACATGATGAATATAGATGGAGTATTATAATCATTACACATACAAGATCACATTTTTTTAAAATAAGCTTTATTTTAGTCATAAAACTATAATTATTTCTTTAATATTTTGTGGATGAAATTAGGAAATTGTTAAATTAATAGCAATAACTTTTAATTTTAAGCTTGTGGAATCTGTCACAAACTAATTTCCTTTAAACTTTTTAGTGTAAACATTTCCTTTTTTCTCATTCAGCATGCCGCACTATTGTCTAAGGATGCTTTTACTTGCACTGAAATTTGTTGGTCTTGTATGGTCTGGTATGTTTAAGTCTGATCTCGTCTGGTCTGAACTGGTTTGGTCTTGTAAATGTCTGGTCTCTGTGTATTTTATAACTATAAAAGTCCAGTCTGATTTGATCTGGCTTGATCAATTTAAATCTGGTTGGAACTGAAAAATAGTCCAAGTAAAACCATCCTAAATCTACTATATAATCATTATTTAATTTAGCTCAAACTCAAATCGATGGATTCTTGCCTACTTACTTTTACACATTCACAAAAGTAACTTCTACAGGAAAAACTCATAATCATAGTTTACATTTGTGAATTGTTTCACAAAAAATGAAAACTCACTTGATGATGTTAAACTTTTATGCTGGTTCTATTAGTGAAATTGTAAACAAGTCGAGATATTTACAAACTACTTATAAATTTTCATATTCTAGACCCATGCCAGTCCCCCTCCTCCCACTTCTGTATCTTCCCCCTCGCCTGATCAGATCCCCCACACTCATTGCGGCTATCATCGTCTGTCGATGATTCTACCCCTATTCTGCCCGACATTGTCTTAGATGAATTTTCGGCGATTGGTCCCCCTTCACGCTAGTTCTACAGTGACTCTTCACCCCCTCCTTGACTGTCCCCCTCTACCTTCCTAGTCCGCCTTGTTAAGTAATGTGCACCCCATGCAGACGCGTCCAAAATTTGGCATTTTTAAACCCAAACAAATTTTTAATTCGAATACATATGTTACTGCACTAGATCCCAGTTGTTTTTCTTTGATAATAAAGATTTTAATTGCATAGTTGATGAATTTAATGCACTCTTCGCTGATCAATCTGGAGATTTGGTACCTTTTGATGCTGGTAAGAATGTGATTGGGTCTACGTGAATTTATAAAACTAAATATCTTTCTAATAGCTTTGTTGATCAATATAAAACTCGCTTATTTGCTCACATGTGTTGATTTTTTCCTGAAACTATTAGTCATGTTGTCAAACTACTACTGTTCGTCTTGTTCTTACTATAACAGTCTCATTTGGTTGGTCTCTTCGTTAGCTTGATGTCAAGAATTTAATGCTTTTTGCATGATCACCTTACTCGGGAAGTTTATATGCCTCTGCCTCCGGATATGGTTCACCCTTAGTTTCATCATCATTTGTATCATCTTCGCAAGGTCATTTATGGGCTGGAGCAAGCTTCTCGTGCATGGATTTATAGGTTTAGTAGTTTTCTTTTCAACCCTGGTTTTACCTATAGGTACTCATATGATTCTTTGTTTATTTTCAAACATGATTATTGTATTATTTACCTTTTGTTATATGTCGATGATACTATGGTTAGTGGCGATTCTACCTCTTTGATAAGTTTATTAGTCATTTTATTTCTTTATTAACAAAGTATTCTATTATGAAGAACATGATTGATCTGCACTTTATTCTTGGCATTCATGCGTCTCGTACGGTCGCTGTTTTTTCTGTCTCAGCATAAATATATTTAAGATCTTCTGCATCGTTTCCACCTTAACACATTAAAACCAGTTCGGTCCTCATTATTAGTCAAACCAAACTGTCCATCAAGAGCTTCTTGTTGATCCTACAGAGTATAGGAGGATGGTATGTGCATTAAAATATTTAATTTTGACTCGTCCATACATGACTTATGATGTACATCTGTTGTCTCAATTTATGCATGCCCGCACTTCACATCTTTTGGTTGTTAGCATATTTTCAAGTATCCTTAGGGCACTTTTACTCATGGCTTGGTTTTTCACTCTTCCAACGTCAACAAGTTATTTTTGCTTATTCTGATGCTGACTGAGCTGGTTGTCTTGATAGTAGTCATTCTACTTTTGGGTATGCTATTTTTCTAGTTCCTATTCCGGTATATTGGCCATCCAAGAAGCAACCTACTATCTCTAGATCTTCTACTGAAGCTGAATATAGAGCTGTTGCATTTATTGTTCAGGACACGCTCCATATTCGCGGTTCTGTTCGAGAATTAATTTGAATGCGTTCCCGATTGAAGTTTTAGCTGAAACTTGGTATGAGTAAACTAGACTTGATGAATAAGATGCTAAAAAATTTTCATCAAAAAATTCCACCGGAAACCGCCCCAAATCGCGACGGCCGGACAGAGCCTCCTATATATATAAGGACTTATTTGACCTTTTTATGAAAGTTCGAGGACCTATTTTACAGTTTTCCCTTATATTAAATATGTTCTTACCCTAAAAAACGAGCAGAACCTAAAAATTAAGACTCACTAAAGATCCCTAAGTCTATAACCCGACTCAAGATGATCAAAATCTAGATTTGTTACCCTTAATATAAAATCAACATAATATACAATCATACATATATTACTTATTCATATGTATCTTAAACGCGATATTGTGACTGATTTTCCGTTGTTGGTTATTGATAGGTTCGTTATAGATCTAGAGAGAAGTGAGACCTAGAGAGAGAAAGTCTTTTGCATTCAATGTTTTCCAACCCCCTAAACCTACTCTCAAAGGGAGTATTTATAGAGGAAATATGGATTGGGCTCCCACATCTTGGGCATGGGAGGCCCGATTACAATGATGTGTCGTTAGTGGGCTGATTATACGAAGTTGTTATGCTAAGCACAAAGTAAAAACTGTCTTGTAAAGGTCCTGGTTGAGGTGGTCAGGCCGAGGGAGCTAGGTCGAGGTAATCATTCTTGAGTACGTGGGTCGTGGGGTCCAGACCCATATACTCTATCAATTATTTTGGAGACTATTTCTTGTGCTATTATATGTGTTTTGTATTTTTGAACGACTTTAAAAAACGGGCTTTTAGATTAAAAAAGAAAGTGTGACGATTTCTGATTCGAGCTTTAACCGATTCTATATGAACCTGAACTGACCCGTACTAACAACAATTTGACTTGGATTGAATATAATGCAGATCAAACTTAATTGATGACATCCTTAACTGCTTTGGGGGGTTGGTCTATTCTCCCAAATGTCCTGGTGAATAATTATTTGATTATTCACTATTTCACCAATCAAAACTTCAAAATTACAAAATATTATTTCCCACTTATTTATGTACAACAATTAAAATTTCCATAGGTGACCATACCTTCCATTGGTGAGCATACTTCGAGCGAGTAACATTGGACCAAATGAAATTCATTAGATTTCGTTAAGGGGGAGTGGCCCAAGTTGACCACACCTCACACTTGGAATTCTCCTTCATTAACACGATCATATATTCGCCTTCCAAAACAAATTCCACTTTTCGTCCTCCGAGTTTTGAACCAATTCCACAATTAGTCCACGCCTTTCACTTTATTCATTTTTGGTATCTGACTATTGTTTTCTTGACCATATATAATCCTTTTCCGGTAGTAAACATGCCCATAGATGGATAAAAAATGGTCAGGAAAACAATTGTCAGATACCAAAAATGAATAAAGTGAAAGACGAGAACTAAATATGGAAATGACACAAAACTCGGAGTAGGGGTGGGCATAACGATTTGGTTTGACCGAACCAAACCGTACCAAACCGAACTAAACCGAACCGAAACCGGGTCGTATGCAATTTGGTTTGAGTTTGGTACTATTTCTTTCAAACCGTATTAAACCGAACCGAAACCGATAAAAATTGAACTAAACCGAACCGAACTAAAGAAATAAAAAAATCTTCATATATTATTAAAAATTAACAAATCCAAACCGAACCGAACCAAACCGAAAAATAGTATGGTTTTTGTTAGATAATAATTTTTTAACCCGTTCCAAATCGAACCGAACCGAAACCGATAAAAACCGAATTGAAATCCCCCATGTGCCCAGCCCTAAATCGGAGGACGGAAAGTGGAATCAATTCTTCGCCTTGAGGTGAGTTATTTAGTGCACACGATGAATTGGACGAGGTGAGGGTGATGTGTGTAAAAAGAGGTCGAAAATCTCTAGAAGTTGCATGCACTAAATATTTAAGGTGTGTGGGAGCCATACTCTGAATGGGTTGGAAAGCTCAGCTCCCAATCATCTTTGTACATTCAAATGTTTCATTTAACTCGTGACCTCTCCTATGGACCCACGGCTAAATCGACGTCTCAGCGTCTTCCGTTAAAGACACCGTCAAACGTCAATTTCCGACAAAGATCCGTCGTATGGCTAAGATAATCTTGACGCCTCCGGCGTAACTTTATCATTGGCAAGATCTAAGTGGAGAGGCTTAAACTAATTTTATCTCACTTTAGCATTACCTTAATTAATTAATAGTATGAGAGGCCGTTTGACAATATTGTTTTCCGGCTTATGAGGCTCACAACAAATTTGGTCGGCTATTTACATTAGCTGATAGTATTAACAGTTTGTAAAATTATTTTTGATTAAATGTCTATTTAAAATCAGCTGATAACTTGTTAACTGACTATTAAGAACATTAATAAATTTTTAGGTCATGTATTTTTTTTGTAACTGAGAGGCTTATATTAATAATAAATCATTCAGCAAGGGACAATAATGATAAAGCAAGCACTTCTGACCACCGACCCTCGAACCAGCTGGAGAATCAATCACCTTAAAGAAAGCAATGTGATTCGCTGATTCTATCATGGGTCTACATGAGCCAAGCGTGGCGAGAGTAAAAACCTCATCACCCCCACCAATTGTAACAGTCTGGAGGAATAGAACCACAGTAATTGAAAGGAAAACATACCGAGAACATAAAGAAAACTCAAAAATAAGCAATGCATGGAAATCAAAAATCAGCCTGAAGCAAAGGAACGAGCACGAGCACCCGTTCCGGACTGAAACCTTCTTCAAAGAATATGGCGGGTCAAGACGTCTGAACCCGCCCCCTCCCCATTTTTTGGGTCCAGAATCATAGTCTCACCCTTTTCTACTGCTCCGCTAGACTCTTCCCAGGTGTGCCTACGCTTTGGCTCTCCACTCTTGTCCTCCAAAGCTGCTGCGACCACATTCTCTCCTCCGGTCTTTAAAATACTTGCTGAAGGGATGTTCCAACCTTCTTGCCCGGACCCGAACTGCCTCCCTCCTCGCCAGGTCCGTCTGAGATGATCCACTTATTTCCTCTCTCCAATCGTGCCTTCCCCCCTCCTTCAGCTCGTAAACCGACCCCATACGGCCTGATGATGCCCACAACCTCCTTCTCATACACTAGGGGGCAAACCTGTCAGAATGTCCTATGATACCACAAAAAAACAGAAACTAGGCAACTTCTCATATTTAAAATCAACCCAGTGCCCTTCGCCCTGTCCCTTCCTGAGCGTGGTCCCAACCTTTAGCGGTTTTCCCACATCCAAACAAGCCCTAACCCTCATATACGGCTTCCACTTTTTATCAAACTGAGGTTTTTCCCAAGTAACAAACTTTCCAACAAAATTTCCAATTCTCCTAGCCACACCCAAATTCATAAAATCATAAGGGATGTCATGGACCTGGACCCAGAATTCGGCCTCATTCAGAGGTACACGGAGTGGGACATCCCCGGGCTGCAGTGTCTGAAGAACTAGCAAATTTTGTTCAAAAATTCACGGTCCATCTTTAAGCACACGTTTCATGTCTATGGGGTGGTAAAAAGTAAACATATACCTTTTTTCGTCGATTTCCTTAATGGAGATACCCTTACCAGGCATCCAAAGTGAGGCCATAAGATCACGAAGTGCCGAGAATTTCACCATCTTATTGGTGATCACAGTCCCTACCACCGGATACACTTCCTGCTTGACCGAGCCATCCTCCTCTTCAAGTGCCTTCTCCTCAAAGACCAACTCTTCTTCCTGATTCCTAATCACCATGTCCCTGTATTTGTTAGCGATCTCCTCCATTTTTTATCCAAAGCTAGTCAAAACATTCCACCCCCTGCACTTGAGATCAAAGCCGAAGCCGCGAGTTGCTGCAATAAAAAACGAAAAGGAAAAATAGTTCGAACAAGCCCCAATCCAAAAGCTTCTCCTAGCCGATCACAGCACCCCAAGCCAACGATCCCTCCCTTCACGATCGAGAAGAAAGATTGATAAGTCCGTATTTTAACACGCATTTAATGCGTGTTGGGATCGACTTTTGATGGTTTTCCTAGCTTTAAGGTGTTACAAGTCTCAATTTTAGCTCAATTTGTGTTTACCAGGCTTTGGGTTGAGTTTTGTGTCATTTGGATTCAAAATAAGGGAATTTGAGCCCGACACCGGCGCTTGAGGAACAATCGGGATGATTTGAGAAGCATTTGAGATTGATTTGAGAGCTTTGGAGGCCACCGGGAGTTTTCGATGAAGATTTGATGACAAAAGAGCTCTAGGATTGGCTATGGGATCAAAAGAAGACGAATAGAGCTTGAAAACGATGATCAGGATGACCTTATGTCAATCGTTCAAGCATATCTCTTTGTAGAAACATCCAATGTACATGATTCAAGTTAAATATGAAATCCAACTTCAAGGTCTACAAATCATATGAAGACACCATTCCAAGAATTTGTGAGGAAGAAGGTGAAAACAGACGATGAAGTCAGATGATCCTTGTTGCAATTTCAGAATATGACCTTCAACCATTTTATTCACATCTCATGATTGGATGATTCACATCCCATTCTGCAAGTTGGGGTGGATAGAGGACATAATTATCTACAACTTTCATGAAGGAAGTTTTGTCAAATTCAGAAGTTTGATGCATGCCGTGCGTAGGGGAACGCACGACCGTGCGTCCGAGGCGAGAAAACAAGGAAGCTATTGCCACCCACGCACGGCCGTGCGTGGGGGGACGCATGCCGTGCGTGCCTAATTTTTGCGCGATACATGCTACGGACGCACTGGGGGACGCATGCCGTGTGTGGGCCTGTGCGTACCCCCTGGAATCCTAATTTTGCCCAAATTGCTCGCTCCGTTTTCCCTATTTAAACAGCCTGTAAACCCCCGTTTTGAAGGGGGAGTTTAGAGAGAGTGCCTAGCACGAATTTTAGAGGGCTTTTCAGCCTTGTTTATCAATCTTTTGGTATTCTTTGTAAGTTCCATCTTTTTAATTAATGACAATTAATTCTTTTTATTCCAATTCTATTGATTCTTCAATTATGAATTGTGATAGTTTTAATTAGGGATTTGGGATTGATGAAGGGGTTGATCATGATGTATGGATAGATTCTTGATGGGTTAATTGCATGAATGCCGTTTAATTTGTGTTTGAATAATTTGATTGATATCTTTTGTAACCTGGAACCGCGGCTAAAATTACAATTGCTTGTAGAATAAATTAAGAGAGATCTAGTTTATTCTAGGACACCTTCACACACACTTAATCGTTCGCTAAGAGATTAGCAGCGATTAAGGGGCCGTAAGCTCGCTCGTCTTGACAATAATTTAGGATAGAGTGCTAAATGAATGGCTTAGTATTTGGCATAATTTATGTGGAAGTTATAGAAGAGTCTAGACAGCTCCAGAGAATCTGTAGACTGTTGTATATAAGTTACTTGATTATGCCATTAGGTCATTTAGTATTGTAAAAATACATCTCTATCAATGACATGTGAGTTCAGACAATTGGCTTTTGACTTAGACTTTTTCGATGGATACTTGTTTCGAATTTCTTGGGGGTATCTTGTCATGGAAAGATTTGTTGGTATGCTTGGGAGTTGGGAGTAAGTGAAGATTTTGAGATTTTGTTTTTTTTTATATAAATTTTCCTCGATAACAAGCAAAATGATAAGGTGACAGATTGTGATAAGTTAGAATTTTTACTACATTTTTACAATTCTATGCCTTTTATTTTCTTGATTGGGAAGCTTGAGGCTTATTATATTTTTAGACAACTCTTGTAGTTGATGACTTCATGTCTTCGTGGGCGATTTTCTAGAATAGCTTGGCTAATTTGAAAGTATTTTGTTTATTAAGGGGATTCGGAACTAATTATGTTTTTACTTCTTTTTTAAAAGCAAAAGCAAGATTAGAATTTTCTGTTATATGAAATATAAAATATATTGATTACACATCATCAAATGGTATTATTAGTACACAAGATATGCAATATAAAAATATATTCCAAATAATGAAAAATTTCGTTATTGATATTCTTCAGAAATAAAAAATAATTATATTTATCATATCCATTTTTTTTGAAAGAACATTCATTTTCTTTTAACAACTCAAAATATTTGATCAAGAAAATATCAGGGCTAAATATATTAGCATCATACTATTCGGTTTCAATAAAATTGAATGCTAATGAAAATTGGGATAAGACTCAAATTGGAAAGGCTATGGTCCAATAAAGTAACATCCATTGCAGAAATGGGATAAGGCTCAAATTGGACACTATGGTTTCATCAGAATCTCATATTTGACACTAAGGTTTCAAATGTATCAAATTAGACACTGTGGTTTCATATGTATCTCATATTGGACACTAAAATTTCATAATTCGTAGGTTTTGGACACTCACGTATATTGGATAAAGATCAAATTGGACACTCACTTATATTGAATTATGAAACTTTAGTGTCCAATATGAGATACATATGAAACCATAATGTCTAATTTGGTCCATTTAAAACCTTAGTGTCAAATATGAGATTCTGATGAAACCATAGTGTCCGATTTGAGCCTTATCCCATGAAAATTCTATATCACATTCATTTATATTTAGACTGATAAATATTACTATTGATATTAATATTAGTAGTCGTATTTATATTCATAATCATATTTTTAATTGCACTCAGTGGCATAATTGAAAACGTATTTTTTAGTTGTCCAGGCTTGAATTAATATTATTTATATTTATATATGTTTATATTTATATTTATCAAATACTACATATCATTTTAACATTTAGAAGTAAAATAAGTTTTCAAAATCCGATCCCCCCAAATTCTCAAAAATTGCTTCTGGGGAGCAATGGAAGCAATGATAAGTACTTTTACATATTCACCTAAATACTACAAGATGTGATTTTACTTCGTGAAAAAGAGTAGAAACAATTTTAAACAACAGATCCAAACATCCCATTCCAAAAGTGGAGGCTATGATAAAAAATTGGGAGCACTTCCGATTAAGACCATGTTTGATGATCCTATTTTCTGCTTATCAGCTTTAACAGCTAACCTTTTCACCAAACACGTAACCGTTGCTTTCGAGCGTTGATTTGTGTAATAATCAAAATAAGTAATGTTGGAGTTACTTTTTCTAGCGGGATTGATTGAGATTACTGTAGAAGGCGGTTTTAGCTATTTTTTCATATTTTTTCTTTATTTTATGAATAAATATATTTTATTTTATTTTCATAATTCAAGAAAACCAACAATTCATCAGAATTTCATACATTTTAGCAGAATTAGCCGACTCAACCAATTCAGTGTTATCAAACGAGTTCTAAGACTAATTAAAAATATAAACCTAATTAAAATTTATAATATCTAAATGTCATCAAAGACTCTAGACCACCCGAATTTTAAAAAATCTTATACGTAGTATTAATTATATGAAAAAAATCATTTAAAAATATATCTTAAAGTGAAAACTTGATAAATTAATGTTCAACATTCTTGGTATAGAGGCCCAATTGAGCCGTGCCCGAGACAAGTTGAGCTGCTATAAAGAATTTTTGTAAAGAGAAATTTATATGATATTTTACATTAATAATATACTTTCTTTTTATAATTTGAGATGGACCAGCATGAAATTTACTTATATTTTATTTTATTTTATTTTTTATTTTATTTTTTACTTAGTTTTGAGTTATTTTATTTAACTTTTTAATTACATATTGCAAATAATGTTTTTTTATTATAAGTTTAAATTAACTTTTTACTTTTTTTTAATTAAATATCACAAATTAAATTATTTTATTATAAGTTTTAATTTTGTTATTATTTTTTAATTATTTATATTTTTAATCGTTTGCGAAAGAAGTAAAATACTTCTAAAGGAACAAGTAATACATGATTAAAAGAAAATGCTCTCTGGGACTTAAGAATATATTGTGTATGATGTAATTATTTTAAAAAGCGATAGTGTAAAAATTGGTTGGTGTAGTCTAGCGGGTTGCCTATGGCGAGGAAATCAGCTTTCACCTGTAGGACGTGGGTTTGATTCCCATGTCCTTTTTTTTTTTTACATTTTTGAAACACCCTTACAACTGTTAAAATTGGATGACATGGTATTCGTAGATAATGTGGATAAACTGATGTGGCTACTCACGACAATAATGAGATGACATGGCAAAAGTACCTTACTTTGAGAAATAAGTTTAGAAACACCCTAGTTTGGGAAATAAGATTAAAAAAAAGTTACACTGAGATTTTCACTTCAAAGTTACCTCAAGCTAGCCAAAAAATTACTCCCAACGGACAAGAGCTCGTTTGGTAACACTGAATCAACAACGCCTCAATTCACTGTTGGCCATATTTACAACTGTGGCACCTTGTTATATAAGGCGGACAACTCAAATGAGAGTCAACAACGCCTCATTTCACTATGAATCATTCTTATTATACACACTTTTATACCCACCTTATACCCACCATGTCTGTGAAGAGTTTGTTTTGTCTGTGAATCCGATTCACAGACAATAATTTGCAGACATATTTTGTCTTTGACCGGGATTCACAGACAAAAAAGAACTTTGCACAAACATGGTGGGTATAAAAGTGGGTAAAAGGGTGGGTACAAACAGTTTTTTTGTTTCACTATATACTCGTCTGAGATTAAAATATAACTTACATACCTTCACTGGAAAGTCCAAGAGTGCAGCTAGTAGGGTTGCACATCGGGCGGGTTGGGTTTGCTATATTTTTTGGGCCTACCCGATTTGTTCGGGTTGACTATTAACCAACCCGCGGTATGCAAAATAAGTTGGTAAATCATGCATTAACGGGTCGGGTAGGGTCGGGTATTGGGGGAAAAAATCACTTCGGGTTGCATCTTTCGTGTGAGAAATTAATGTAACCCATTTAAAACTCGATTAACTTGTTTCCAAAACACAAACAAATACAAGTACTTGTATCTTTTATAAGCAAAAAATTAGGTAATAGTATTAAAACATCCTTCCGTAAAGGAAGTTCATTTAGAAGGAAACATAAATACATAATAATCATCTAGTCAAAATGATAAATGTTTAATTATAATTCTAATATTATAAAGTCCTAGATAGAGAACATTGGTCTTAAATTGAAATTATCCAAGAAAACATTGTAGCATAATAATAGTAAAATGAACTTCGGCCGGGTCTGGTACTATCGTGTTTGAGATTTTAATTCTGCAACCCTACCCATTAGGTACGGGTTTAAACATATTTAACCCATGAATATTTTTAAAAATCAAATACCCGATTAAATAGGGTCGGGTGGGGTTGGATCGGACGGGTTATACGGGTTCGAGTTATTCTTGTGCAGCCCTAGAGTTAGAGAGAGATTTAACCAAATACTCTTCCTATTCCTATTTGTATCCTCCGCGTAGTCTACTTTAACTTCTGAAATTTACTCTTCAATTCCTATTAAATATGGAGTATATTATTATTGAGAAATTTGAATTGGCATTGCTATTTGGTACGGAGTACATTTTTTTTGCTATGACTAGCTAAATATGTAAGACTAGGTTATGATGAAGTTTCCATAATTTAGTATAAACTGTGATTTAGTTAAGTGAATTGATTGAGTTTTATTCAATTCAATATACTTATTCGCTTAATCACTTGTGTCAATTTCTGACCAACTTTAACATTATTGATTAAGTTGTTCGAGTGCGTGGATTAATAGATTACATGACATACTCACATACATATTAATCTGAGCTCTTTTGTTTAAAAGAATGGGAAAATTGCATTAAACTAGACTAAAGCATAGGGGTATTTCCTAAATAGGACCCAATGTTCTGTTTTCCTTAAATATATATGACTAACTGTTACATTTATACCCTTAATGTCATCAAATGCCACCCTCAGTTCTCCCAACAAGGCCAACATAACTAGGGGGCACTCTATTCGTGGCGGTAGTCCGACAGCGACAATGCTCCAACCCTTATAAGAGTATTTTTGTTCAAACAAATAATAAATCATATTTATGGGAGTTTAAACATTACATCATATATTTTTGGAAATTGAGCACATCTTGATCCTATTTGAGGAGTTCTCCCTAAAAGAACAGATAATTTAACTATCGTGTGGTTGTCAATTTTGTTTTCAAATTGGTTTTCATAGTTATTTTGTGATTAAAAGATTTTAATTATTTAGTCAATAAGGTTTTTATTTATTACTCCGTAATGCTTAAAATATGTGACTTATTCTGGACGCCATACAATATAGTCATATTTTTTTTACCAGAACGAATCCTCAATTTTAACTGAGTAAGTAAAGCACAATTATCTTTTAGTATTTATAGTTTAGATCTCAACGTTAGTTGCAAGCATAAACTAAGTTTAACATATTTTTATGTTGTACACTATAATCTTAAACAATTAAAATGTAATTGATAAATCTCACGTTATTTTAAACGTACTTTTATCAAACACCTAGTCGATGTAGAAGTCATCCCCAGCTTTAGCTAAAAAAATTAGTCTCTAATGTCCCCCGGCACTTACCCCACTGATTTTGGTAATTGGCCTTGTGGGGTAAAAAAATATATTCATCACAATACACCAATTTAAAGTTAATGCAACATGAGTATCTTTTTTTTATATTGTTTTAGTAATTCTCATATTGGTTGAAAGTTCGGCACAACATCTAGGGCAGAGAGCTCCTAGGGCAGAGCCGCCGCTAGGTAATTCCCGATTTAGATCTTTCTTGATCGAAGTTCGATCAGTGTTTCCCTTGCGAGATCTCTCGCGTAGGGTTTTTACTTCGCCGCCTTGGTGCGGCGTTTTCTTTCAATCGACGCAGCACTGCACCGGATTGCCGTGGTTTGGAAGTAGCTCGGGATGGATGATCGTGGCAGCGAGAAGATGGTGGAAGAAGCGGGGAGAGGCTGAACGCTCCATTCGATGGCATGGATTTGGTTCATACGGCGGGTACGCCACAGAAAGAGGGTATCAATCAAGCGACGAACCGACCTCCGCCTGAACCACCACCATGAGTTGTACGAGGTGCTAGAGTCCGTGAAAGTTTTCCTAGTAATTTTTATCTGTTTGTCATTTGTTTTCTTGTGTTCATCTTTGTTGTTGGTTTGATAATTTGTTTGAGTTTTTAGCCTCTCTTTATGTCATTGGGTATGGTTGGATCTATGGGAACATGACTGGTTGTGTCAAGACCACTACATGGCTAGCGATTCGTGTTGCTCTTTCAAGGGTGACCGTCTCAAAGTCTTACCATAGGGTTACAATCGTAGTTGTTGGAGTTTTAGTTGGTGTCAGTTTTATTTTCCCTTTGATTGATGTAATGATTCTGAATCCTTTGATATGAATAGAGGCCTGTTTTGATGATAAAAAAAGTTAATGCAACATGAAATTACAAAAAAAGAATAATATCTAAACACCAATGGTTGAGAATGATGAAATTACTTCTTCAAGAACTCCAAAAACTAAGCAAGAACAAATTTATGAAAGCTATAAATTAAACTATAAAGAGGAAGCGGTCTAGCTCAGCTGGTCGCCGACTCACTCTCCCTTATGGAAGGTCCCGAGTTCAATTCTCAATGAAGTGAGATTGATCACAGTTTACCCTGAGCCCCCAGGCTCCCCTCCCCCTGATGCCCCCTAGGTTAAAAAAAACTATGAAATGAATGATGGTTAATTAGACTAAAGATTAACATCTTTTAATTTATCAATGATCATGGATTAGTATGAGTGAATTTTTTGAGCCATACTCCTCAAACTCTTCATTTCCCATAAAAAGAATGTTTTATGAGGTTTTGCAGAATTCCAGAAGTCTGACGCCGGTTATGGGGCAAGTCCGGCGTCGGTTGTGTATTTTTTGTTCAGCTTTTAATAACTCTGGCGCCCATTATATATAGACTCTGATGTCTGTTCCTTCCAACGATTTCTGGAATACGTTTCATTAACCACAAAAACTGCATCTTGTAATCAAGCCTTCTGCTAAGAGTTATGTGTCTCGACTTTTCACAAACTTGACAAGTGATATTTGAAGTGCGGTGTGTTAAAGTTCCACACCGGAAAACTGTGAAGTAATAAAGTGTTATATTAAGATCTGGACTACTCCTCCTATCAGGTTGACTTTTTAGGATGGAACTCTAGATCTTAACATGGTATCCGAGCCAAATCGATCCATAACCATGGCGTGGGGCCCCTACGAAAAAATGATAATGATTATTTAAAAAATAACCATGACGAACCGATGGAAAAAATGAATGACGACACGATCTAGACGAAATGTCTGGTCGTGAGGAGGGGTGTTAAAGTCCTCCTATCAGGTTGACCTTTTAGAATGCAACTCCAGATCTTAACATGATATCAGAGCCCCCTCGGCTCCCGACGAATATCTGCTGCTGCTGTGATGTTAAGAAGACGACATGGGGACTCATGTGAACAGGACTGACGAAACAACCATGACAACCCAAGAAAACTTTTCTGGACTGAAGGAATACCGGAGGAAGGTAAATGACCCGGCGTCTTCGTATTATTTGTCGAACTCAGAGTCCCAGGAGTCAATATATGTGGCATCGTGTTGAAAGGGGAAGGCAACTACAAAGAGTGGTCGACGACAATGAGGAATGCGCTCCGCGCAAAGCGGAGACTAGTTTTCTTGAGGGTAAGATCCAATTGCCAGAAGATGACAATGACATGGAAGACTGGCTCATCGTGAACTCAATGTGTGTCGGGTGGATAATGATATCCATTGATCCAACGTTACGAGTTACTATTGCGTACTTGGACTCCGTGCATGAATTCTGGGAGGACCTCAAGCTACGTTTTGAAGTGGCGGATGGGATGAGGTTTCATGAACTTAAGGAGGCTATATAATCCTACCATCAAGGAGGATTGTCGGTGACTGAATACTTCAGGCATCTCAATGCGCTTTGGGATGATATTGCCGAATACCGAAAGGTGCCTAAGAGTGAATGTGGTGGCTGCAAACACGACCTTGAGAAAGAATTTTTGGTCAGAGTTGAAAATGAAAAAGTCCATGATTTCTTAATAGGATTGAATGCTGCTACGTTTGGAGGGTTGCGTTCTAATGTCTAAAGCATGCCGAAGCTCCCTTCTCTCAATAAAGTCTACCACATGATGATTCGAGAAGAGAGGCTATTGAATGTTACCGGATGCATGAAGCAAAGGAAGTAGCGGCATTTACGATCCAAGCGGACTATCAGTGGGCATAAAATAAGGACAAGGTTGTGTATACCTTTTGCAAAAAAGGACACGAGCGAGCCAATTGTTTCAAACTGACCAGACAATACCCGGAATGGTGGCTTGCAAATAAAGGCAGTCGTGGGCGTGTGGGAGCACCAGGGACGGGATGCAGCAGAGAAATGACTTTGAAGTCAGCGCATGCTAATGTTGTCTTACTTGAAGAAGATGGTGGGGCTGTTGGGAAATCAAATACCATCGATATTCCCACATTAACAAACGAGCAACGGACTTCATTTCTTGCATTTGTAAACGCCACTAAAACCTCATGTGAAGGAGTTAAAAAACTGCCAGGTATGAAAATAGGGAATGCATGGATACTTGATACGGTTGCATCTTATCATATGACTAAAGAGAAATCATTGCTATTTGGTTCGCAGTTAATTTCTTCCTCACCTGTCACTTTACTGAATGGATAAGTGACCGAAGCCACACATTTTGGGAGGGTGAAATTGGGACCCGGAATAATTTTAAATAATGTTCTCTATGTGCCTAAACTTAATTGTAATCTTATCTCGATATGGGACTTTAATAACGAGGCATATTCAAATAGTTGGGGCAAGCTTTATGTACTCTAGATGATGCACGGGAACTCATTTGGTTACCTGAAACCAATGGAAGATTCATCTTGTCTTCTGCCATCCATAAGATTAGAAGATCTAAACTAGGTACCTTCTCTTTCAGACATTCCTGGAATAAATATCAGCAGAGTCAGATTCAAATTTTCCAATGGAAGTTACTCCACAAAATCCTACCTTTCCCCGATAATCTACAGAGGTTTAATATGCAGATATTCCCTACTATGTGTCCTTTCTGTAAGAAGGATTCAGAATTTATGGAGCATGTGTTGTTTAGATGTTCTTTCAGTTGGTTCATTTGGAAGTACTTCTTGGGAATTTTTGAAATTCCTTATCCTGCCTACTCGGTTTCTTTGAGGCAGATGTTTATTGCTTGGTGGTTAGAGGCGGGTTCTAAAACCCTACTAGATGTGTTTAAGCATAATATGGCTGGAATTATAGCTTGGCATATTTGGAAAGCAAACTGTCAGCTGAAATGGGGAGATGGAAAGGAGGTTAGCAATCTTTCTATTCTAAATCAAATCAGAAACTTTACGCAGCTCTGGGCTGAGGCTAATCTTTCAGATCTTAAATTAGGAAAGCCTAGCCCTATCTTGTATGAGGAAAAATTACTGAAGCATTCTTTTTAGAATAGGAAACCGAGGATTCAGATAATGAAATGGACCTTACCTTCTCTTGATTACAAATTGAGTGTTGATGCTTCATTTCTCTCTGTTTGTGCGTGTGGGGGTGCTGTTCTTCGATCAAAATCAAGTTAATTTCTGGTTGGAATACATTTTCCTATCTCGGCATCTTCGGTCATAGAGGTGGAGCTCATGGCGGTTCACAAAGCAATCTCCTGGTTGTTATATAAGGGATATCACGACTTTGAAGTGGAGATGGATGCTAAGGTGGTGTTTGATGCTATTCAAGACAGAGCTTCAGGAGGAAGATGGAGGGGCAGTTTGATGATATCAGAAGATGGAGGGTTGAGAATCGTCTTATCTTCAGACATATCCCGAGGGAAGTCAACTGGCCGGCGCATTTCCTGTCTAAAATTAATTCTACTGATCAGCTTATTTATCCCAATGTCAGACAACTCCTCGGTTATATCAGACGTTCTCTTATTGCGGATAAATTGGGTTTGAGTTATATGCGAATTTCTTGATTTACTGTCTGCATTTCATTCTCTTGTATTTTGTCAGAGGAATGCCTTTGATGAGAGGTTTTGGTTTGGTCCCCCTCTTTTTTGTACTTAAACTTATTTCAATAAAATAACGGCAAATGACCCCTGACATTTGCCCCACTGGATGCGGTGGTTTACCTTCCGGGTTTAAAAAAAAGGAAGAATGAGAAGTTGTGACAGATTCAACACAACCACGTCGGCTGAAATCCAAACCACTTCTCATCATTCTTCTTTGTTGAATACTCAAAGTTATGGATTCAAATCATTCACTTAATTGATTGAAGAAGGAAGATTAATTTCTTGTACTAATATGATCATATATTCCGTATATGATTTCAGATATTGTCAAAATTAAATTAGTTTTTATTTGTATATCCACTAAACTATGTGTTTATTTCTACTTATGTATATGCACGGAGTATAAAACATATAAATATGCACAACATATAAAAAATTTAGAAAAGATCACACATAAACTATCATAAAAATAAAAGAGACAACAAGTTAATAAGGAAATGCTTGGCCCATTCGAAAAAATAAGAAAATGTTTGACCAATCAAAAGATGAAATATTGTAAATGCAAAAAATAAGATGAAACATTCTAAAAAATCATAAAAATTAAAAATTTGTTCGTTAAAGCATGATCACTCTGGTCTTGTATTCCTCCACCACCACCACCATCATCATCATCATCCTTATCGCACCCAATTACCTTTTCCCTTCCAGGCTCGTGTAACTTATTCCTAAAATTTTATTTTGTATTCGTGTCACGCCCCAGACCTGCCCGGACACGTCAACAACCCGCCGTACAATACAAATAGTCGACCACAGTCAAACACATTCATATTTTTGGCACGCCCATAAAGGGGCGTGATGGAGTATATGGCCCAGGAACCCCCGGCCCATAGACTCCTACTTCTCCTACACAAGTCCATTGAGCCCAGGGAACATCTCAGGCCCAAATGCAACGGCCCAAGCCTCAAAGAAGCCCAGAATACACACTGGGGTGCCTTCGGCCTCCTTGGCCGAAGGCTCCAAAACTCACAGGATAGCTTTTTTGGGCATACGAAGCTACTGGGAGAAAACGGTGGAAAACAGGAGCCTTCGCCATCATCAAGCCCTCGGCATCAGAAAAGCCTTCGGCTGAACCAGGCCTCCGGTCGCACAGAGCCTCCGGCCACGCAGGGGTCCTCTGTTACACGGAGCCCTCGGCTACACATGGAGCCCTCGGCTACATAAGGGGTCTTCGACCTCGCATGCTCAATCATCAAAGATTCCTTTTGGAGACAGCCAACCACCGCATTTAATGCAACGTCACATCCGCCAACCGCATTCAATGCGGTGAACATGCCACTGCCGGTGCCACCCCGATTGATGTGACCCCTCGGCCGTTGGATTACAGACACGTGTACTCTCGTCGCATTTATTGCTGCTATAAATAGCAGCCCATTTCTCCTTGTAAACGATCCCAACTCCACATCTCGAGTTCATTTAATAAAATCGACTCTCTCTCCTCCTATTTACTCTGACTTCTCTCTAGTTATTCCCGCAATAACCCCTCGGATAAGACACCCCCAGGGTAGATTATCCACCAGGGCGTGCCAAAAATTTGTGAAACAAATTTGCAAGCCTTGGTTTATTTTTTGGATTACTTGATTTGTATTTTCAGAGGTATGCCTCTGTGAGAGGTATTGGTTTGGTCCCCCTCTCTTTTTGTATTATTTCTTATATTAATAAAACTCGGCAAATGTTGCCCGACATTTGCCCCACCGGTGGGTGGTTTTCATTCCGGGCTAAAAAAAAAAGGCGTCTCGAATACCATTCACACATAAGTCATCCATAAACAAACATAATAAGTAATTCATTACGTAGTGGAAAACATAGTTTAAAACAAATGCCACGCAGGTGCAAATCATGAGCACGCGTGCTCTATAGTAAAATATCCATGAACATGTTTATTATTGTTCAAAACAGAATGGAGAAAGTACAAACCAAGTCTTCTCTCCAATATGATCACCCGAGCAACGGGCACAGGTAGCAAGCTCAAGCCTTAACCTGAAATGATGGTGGGACGCCCCCGAAGGGGTCAGTACTCTATACGGCTATAAAGTACTGGTGTGGATGGAATCTAATAGATATACAACAAGTATTTCACACACAAGACCCTCAAATAGGGTGATAATATAATCTAGACAGTAACCCCAAGTTACCCCTTTTCAAAATATACTTACTTTATATAAAGTCAAGTAGTCGACCCGTGAGCCCATGTTCGTTTACAAAACACCATCCCAACCCCGTGACTACAAGTCACGACAATTCATAGGGTTCAACCCTAATATATCCTTTTGCATTTCTATGAGCTCGGCTCAAGTACATCAACATGCAAATCATAGGACACAAGTACATCAACTTGCACATCATCAATCACCCACCTTATGTCCACCCATGCAATTCTATGAGCTCGGATCAAGTACATCAACTTACATGACATAGACCCCACCTTATGTTCATCCATGCAATTCTATGAGCTCGGCTCAAGTACATCAACTTGCATGGCATAGACCCCAATTCCTAAGCACTTACTATGCCTAGAATTGTCATATCATTTAACTACTTTAGGGCATCCCTATGGACTTCCCTAACTTGACCTTAGCTCCACACTATATCACATTTGACACTTGAAGTCTAATCAAGTGCATCACATACAATCCAAACCTTAGGTTCGATTCTACCAACAATTTCGAACAATCCTTAACTAGTATTTCATTACTATTAAGATTATTCTTAACAACTCATATATTCATAAATATGATCCCCTACATATATAGAGATATGTGGCAGCACCTCATGTGTTTAGTTTCATCATACAAATATTCATTTACATGTCCATACAATTCATACATGAGTTAGAAATGCCTATTTTAACATAATAGCACATTTATACCTCATTTAGCTCCATATTCATCAATATGGTTTCAATTGACAATCAAGTCCATTACTTATCAATCATATCATGTTCAAGCATCATTAACCATGAAAAACATGATTTAAACATTTAAGTAATCTCATGCATAACCTACAAGTTGTAAGCAACTAGATGTCGGTCCTCACCGTAATGAGCTTTAGACTTTCCTTTCACGTTCCAACGATCAAGCCTCGGCCAAGGACAGTTGGGAGCTGATTCCTTGCTTGAAATGAGTGAACATCAGCCTCCTCAAGCAGCTAGCTCCACCCTTAACCAACGAACCGAAAACAGCCCCCTAGAAAGGGTGTTTCCCCGCGAGTTCGCTTCCTAACTTTTCAAGGTTCATTCTAGGTTAGTGCCTAACCTTTAACCTCATATATTTATTATTTCAAGAACATATTCTACTCTCAGAAAAGGGTAGAATAGTCCCCTCAACCGTACCTATGATCTAGGTAAAGAAAAGAAAGGTTTTGAATTCTAACTCATCTTTAGAGAAGAAAAACCATTCTGCAAGGTTGCATTTTCCTATGCAGATTTGGAGACCTTCCACAAGTCCGGTCATTGTGATCTGCACCTTCCCAGAATCCTCGTTTAGAGATCTTTCTTTAGACACCTTACACGCATGATTTAAATGAGTGAAGCTCGAGATATGGGCTGAACAATCAACCCTACGCACAGCGCGACGAAAACCTGCGGACAGTTCACTCTCTCTTGCTTTCTTTTGTTTTGTGCGGCTCTCTTCTTCAAGAAGCTAAGGGAGTCCAAATGGGGGTACTAAGAGTGCTCTTTATACCTCCCTAAAGGTTATTCCTTTTGTGTGGACGAAGATGAGTGAGATGTGGATGATTCTCCACCAAGTGTCACTAATTAAGTACAAATCGGGTCCATGCCTTATCATTTTATTCTCAAATCAACCTCCCTTCATTATGGCTCACCCCAACTAGTCTTTACACTATATTCCCTTTGTCTTGAAAGTGCCAAGGAGGTGTGGGACGCACCCCCCTTTGGTCCAAATCAATTCGGAAGGAAATATTTACTAATACTTAGATGGAATATCGGATCTTATTGTTTTGTGCTCTTATAATGTGATGTCATTTTTTTGGATTACTATTTAGGATTCTTGAATCAAGTGTCAGAAAACAGGTTATGTAAATTGGAAGCGTGTAATTTAAAGCCAAAAAAATAAAAAAGAATCATCAATAGTTGAAGAAGGCTATTATTACCCCAAACTATCCCTAGAGACTTCATATGCCAAGAAACAACCAGCATTTGCAGGAACGCTTCTAACCATTTGCGGGAAGGCTATAATGTGATGTCTCTTGTATTCATTTGGATTTGTTTAAATTGCATTGGGCTCTTATATCTACTAAGATGACCCACTCAAGGTATTTGGAAGCCCGCTCTCGAAATACGGATCCAAATGATAAGTTAATAAAACATTAGTTACATGAAACATTCCACGTGTTACACATGGTTGGTAGCAAGAAATTCAATACATCATTATGGAATTTCAAATAGTACTTTCAAGCACGTTCGGGTGTGGTGTCACAATCTGACCCAAAAATATTATAATTTGGCACACTGTCTCCCCGTCCTTCTTTAGTTTAACAAACTCTTCCAATATAAGTTTTGAGCAATGAGTCATGTTTCTTCTGTGTTTTCTTGACTTCTTCCACTTCTGCCATTATTTTAACATTCTCCTTGCTCAACTTTCTAACTTGTCTCAACATAACGGTGGTTTTCCTTTCATTTTCAAAGCCAACTGTTCCATCATCATTGACATCATCCTCTAATTGGGCATTTTCTTCATTTCTCCCCCCAAACTCTTTGTAGTTGTTCCCTTATTCTCCTTCCCATTCTTCCCCTTTTTTCAAATACATTGACACCTTCAATTCTATTACCACATGTACTGCCAGAATTGTTTCTCCTCTTTGCTCTTAGCATTCTAATGGACATTAAGTTAGGAAGTTTCTCAATTTCCAAATTTGCAGGCTCCATCTTTCCCATTGAAACTGCATAAAAACACCCAAAACTTTCAAGTTAAATCTAATTATTTGCATTTCACATTGTTACTAACTAATAAATAAGTAAGCGGCTTTACATGTTCGTTCTTGAAGATTGTGTTGGTGAAAACTTTCACAAATGGTTTTTATGAACTCCTCATTCACTGCTCTTGATATATTTTCTCTCACCATTCAATGGCATTGCATATATATGCCTTTGCGAGCCTTGTAAATGTTCCACACACTTCTAATGGTATCAGATGGGAGTGTCATACATTGCGCATTACATTTCTTCAGGCACTTGGTATTGTTCCTCATGTTATTCACTAATTCGGCCCAAACATCATCTCTCCACAGATATGTGTTGAATACCTCCCAGTTGTCCACCAAATTCGCATAACAATTTGGTAATTTCCTTCTCACTTGGTTCTCAATAACCAGTGTGATAGCACATAGAGTAGAGCAAGATTGATACAATCCTTGTCTTCACTTCTTGAGTCTTCACTGTTATATTTCATCAATGCATTTCACACCTCGCTTCTTGTCATACTTGTTGCGTTGCCTAAATACTTTCTCCACAAAGGTCCCTTCATCTCCTTTTGTAGAGCTAGTTTTGACACCATCCATTTCCAATCCCAATACACACATAAACTCATTTGCGTAAAACTTACTAGACTGTTTTAGATGTGGTAACAAATGAAATTTGTCTCTTTTTTGTGTTTAACCTTTTTCCCATAATTGCATAGAAATTCTAGCTGCAGTTGACCACTAATCCTTCGCATATCTTCCACATCCAATACCCATGCAAACATTGTCCTTCTGAAATCCTCTATTTCTTCCGGTTTAGGATGCTTCGTTATCCTCTCCACCACTTCAATTAAACTGTAGCAACAGTTAATTAGCATGTTCTCTAATTCTCCAGTTCCTTTTTCAAAAAGCTCTCTGAATCACCAAATGTTGTAGCAAAAACAATTACGACATGTATGCACATTTATAATCACCTTTTGGTCATGCACGTTATATTTAGTATGCTGTCAATCCTTTGTTTCAAAACATTTGGATATTCAGATATACAATGTGAACAATGTGACAGAATTAACACATCAACATATTTTAAACAAAAGAAGAAAAAGTATATCTTGATGCCATTAATCAAGAATGCAGATAATTATCTATTACATAGACATTAGAGCAACAATAAATGGCATTAAGTACAATTTCTCGGAAATCAATCTAACTTTGTCCCATTTAAACAACATATTCATTTTTTCTTCTTTCAAACACATGACCATTGAAGTTTTCATTTCCATAATTCCTTCTTCAAAATTTTAGTATTTCTTCCGATATTTTGTCATTATAACATTTTTATCAAGTATGTTTTCCTCAGGTTTAAGTTTTTTTCCATTTCGTCCACTTTTCTGCGATAAACTGATCCTCGGCATTGGCGCCAAAAACTAATGTGAGTTTTCTCGCACTAAAAATATGTAGCAGTATAGGGTGTAAGTACGAGTATCGTCTCCACAGGGACGGACAAAATGGAATTAAGAATTAACTAAATTCAGCGATTAAAAAAGAAAATAAAATAAAATAAAATGCAATTGTGCGAGATTTGAATGATTGGAAAATTAAATAGCAGGCAACGAATAAAAATAAATTGGTTTCTTCTTAATAGCTAGCAACGATAAACTCTGAGTGTGATTCGAGGGACAACGATTGTCACGAGTTGTTTTGTCCGTTCACCTACTATCTAAATGATGCACCTCTTTCCATTGTAAGCCAATTGGCAAACGATTTACTTTTTTTTGAACGAAAACTAGCATCTATTCATATCATAAGTTTCAGGATCATTACATCAATGAAATGAAAAACAAATCTGACACCAACCAGACACCTACAACTACGACTGTAAACCCTATGGTCAGACTTAGAGACGGTCACCCCTGATAGAGCAACACGAATCGCTAACCATGTACCGGGCTTGACACAGCCATCCATGTTTCCAAAGATCCAAACATACCCAATGACATGAAGAAAAACGAAAATCCCAATCAAACTGTCACACCTAGCAACATAGACATTAACGAGAATCCAAATGACCAAATAATAAAATCTCATCGGAGGAGGACAAAGCATGAGAAAAACTAAATAAGCAAAATAAATGTCTTGAACCCTAGCACCTCGTTCAACCTTTGGCGTTGGTTCAGGAGGAGGCCGGACCTTCATCGCTCGATTGATTATCTCTCTCGTTGTTGCCCCGGAGTCGGATTCAGAAACCCCATCATCATCAATCAGTTGCGCATTGATGTGAGTTTTCTCTCACTTAAAAAGATTGTAACATAGTGGTGAAAGTACGAGTATCGTCTCCACAGGGACGGACAAAAGGGAATCAAGAATTAATTAAATTCAGCGATAAAAAATAAATAAAATAAATGCGTCGTGCGAGATATGATTGGTATGAAAAAATAAAATGCAACTAAACGATTAAAATAAATGCTTGGTTTCTTTCTAATTAACGACGAAGGGAACAGGGATTGATTCCGGGGTAACCAGATTTCTGGCAGAACAAGCCTAATTACATGAAATTTAATTTAATTGAGCCTAGCTAATCATTACTAAGTTCTCACCGCTCTCGCGGCGTAGAGTACAATAATTTAGGGGACCAGGCTGATCTCTCATGCGACAGGATCCTAAATTATTGCCAAGACGAGCGAGCTTACGGCCCCTTAATCGCTACTAATCTCTTAGCGAACGATTAAGTGTGTGTGAATGTGTCCTAGAATAAATTAGATCTCTCTTAACTTATTCTACAAGCAATTGTAATTCTAGCGCGCGTTCTAGGTTACAAAAGATATCAATTAAATTATTCAGACACAAATTAAACGGCATTCATGCAATTAAACCGACAAGAATCTAGCCATACATCATGATTAACTCCTTCATCAACCCCAAATCCCTAATTAAACTACTCACAATTCATAATTGAAGAATCAACAGAATTGGGATGAATAGAATAAATTGTCAATAATTAAAAGATAGAACTTACAAAGAATCCCTTAATCTTGAAGAACAAGGCTTGAAAAGCTCTCAAAAATCGAAATAGGGTTTATCTCTCTAAGCTCATAAGTCAAAAACAGGCAAAACAGGGGCCTATTTATAGAAAAACTCAAAATCTGGCCGAAAATTTGACTGCACGTCGTGCGGGTTTAGGCGCGCGTTTCCATCTCCGTGTTTCGCTCCGCCCGCACAGTTTGCGGGCGCCGCACTATGCAATCGCGCGGGTACTTCTGGGGGCTATTTCTGGACCGCGCGGTGTGCGGTTTCGGCCGCGCGGTGTGCGGTTCAAACCCCTCAACTTTTGCTCTTAGAATCGCCCGCGGGGCGTGCGGAACCGCACCGCGAGGCGCGCGGAATGCTCTTGGACCGTTTTCTTGCCATTTTCTTCACAGTTTTTTCCCGGATGCTTCTTTAATCGATCCAAAGGCTGTTTCTTCATCAAACCTTCGTCGTGAACCTCCCGGTGGCCTCCAAAACTCTCAAATCTCTCTCGAATGTTCTCTTACTCTTCCTGATTGCTTCTCAAGCGCCGGTGTCGGACTCTAAATTCCTGATTTTGACTCCAAACAACACAAAACTCGAACCAACGCCCGGTAAACATAACTTGAGCTAAAATTGAGACTTGTAACATCTTAAAGCTAGGAAAACCATCAAAAGCCGATCCCAACACGCATCAAATGCGTGTCTAAATACGGACTTATCACGCAGCCGTCATAGGACCCAAACCCATGCTATTGAATTGATCGATCAACTTCCCCTCCACGCTAACCATGTCCGTCATTGCTACCATGATCGTCCAAACCACGCACTACGACGCCAGTGATGCATCGAATAACTAGCGCCGCACCTACGACGGCGAAGAAACGCACCCTACGTGAGAAGCTCTCGCTAGGGAAAACCTAATCGCAAACGATTTACTTTTTTTTGGAAAATGCGGCTTATATTGATAGAGAAACATTCAACAAGGGACAAAAGAGACAAATGAAGCACTTCCAGCCACCGACCCTCGGACCAGCCTGAGAACCAATCACCCTAGACAGAGCAATGTGATTCGCTAATCCTATAACCGGTCTAGATGAGCCTATCGTGGCCAGAGCAAAACCCCCATCACCCCAGCCTAATGTAAGAGTCTGACAAAACAAAACAGTGACAACAAGAACAATAAAAACCGTAAAAGCGTGGAAATTAAAATGCATCCTAATTATCACGAACAAGCTCCAATGCCGTGGTGGTGGTTTTGGAGGAGGACGAGCTCTACCAATGTCAACACACTCTAAGAGAACGCAGACAGAAGCCCCTGACCAGACGAAGCTAGCCAAGACACCAACAAAACTCCCCACATTGAGAGAGACAAACCACTCCGGAGCATCAGTGCCCGAGAAAGAACCGCCATAGAGCAAAATCAACACAATCAGCACAACGAACAATCCAATTGGATCATACCTCTATCAAGAATGTGTAATGAGGAAATCACCGTACATAACCCAGAACATGTCCTCTTCGTCCTTCGTCGTTGATGAGTCGGGAGAAGAAGACGCTGATCCGCCGCATGCTAGGCCTCCTTCTTGCTAAAATGGCCGATCGAAACTAACTCTGTATTACCCGTCTTGAACGCCGATCGAAATCGATCTTGTCTAGCCACACAAGATCGCCGTCGCTGCAGCTCTTAGGGTTTACATCACTTAGCTCGTTATAATTATGGTTTTACAACACTGGGCAGCGCTATAACCCTTTTCTTATAAAAAATATTTTAAGAAAAAAAAATATTCGCCTACATTCCGATAAATAGTGATATGTGTGGTCACAAACGATTTACTTTTTTTTATCGTAAAAGAGCGGCCGTTATATTAAAATCGAGAACACATATAAGAGAACGTCTAGAGAGAGAGTCGCAAACGATTTACTTAATGAAGTTGTTGGTTTTGATGATAAAAAAATATTTAAACGGAAAACTAGAAACTAGGGTTGGGAAAAAACTCCCGACTCCCGACTCCCGATCCCGATCCCTACAATCCCGATCCCGACAATTCCGATCCCGACAATCCCGATCCCGACTAGTCGGGAATTTTTCCCGATCCCGACTAAGTTGGGACGGGACCGGATTTTTTTTTTAAAAAAAGTCGGGATCGGGAAAATCCCGACATCCCGGCATTATATATATATATATATATACATGTGTATAATTATATATGAATATATAAAAAATGAATATACATTTATAAAAAATGAATATGTATCAAAATATTTGCATATCTTTATTAATTACTTATTCCTTACATAGATTAATCTTTTACTATGAGTATCTTACAATATCAAACTTCTAAAACTATTCGGCATTTGTCCGAAAATGAATATTCGGGATCCTTACTAAATAGAGATTATTCTTGATCACAACAATCTAAATCACAACAATATTACAAATTTTGCGGTTCTTTCTTTAGTAAATAATCATAATATGTATTTATACATTATATTCATTGGTCACAAAGTTTCTCAATGAGTCTACTTAGTTTTGAATTTTAAATAATATATGTTACACACTTACACATCCTTCTTTTAGTGATTTTTATATAATGTTTGAAGTAAGTTTCACTAAACCTTGATAGCTTATTAAAAAATTATTATACTATTAATTAATTGAAGTCTATTTATATATAAGAAAAGAAATAGCGCGCTCATAAAAATACAATTTTACCCTTAATGAAATCTATGTGTCATTCTTCCCACAATTCACTCCTTTACTCTGCAAATGACACATGGCAAATTGAAGGATAATACCAAACAACAACCAAAATTCAAAGGAAGGGAAGCATTTATATACACACAAGAAGAAAAGAAACGTACGTGGTATGAGTTTATGATCCCTATAAATAAAAAAAACACCATTTTCTTTAAAGTGTTTTAACTTTTTCATCTTTTATCTAACTTTTATAAAAAGTATATCAAAGTTCATATTTTTTTAGGATCTTTCATATGACACCAATATTGCATATATAAAATTCTACAAAAAAAAATATGAAGATTTTTTAAACAACCTTCTTCTTTTCTAATATATGACCAAAATAAAGATAATGGATACAAAACATGACCTAACAATTTTTAGTGACTATATTTATGTTTGAAATTATATCCATGTGACTATAAGGAAAACATCTCAAATAAATATTTGTGGACAAGAAAGTCACGAAATTTGCTACGACTACACTTTTAGTCACTGTGATATATTCTGTCATATCCTCCGTTTCTTATAATTGCAACATGGAAATTTTTTACCATTCACATATTCTACTTTAACTATATTTTGTTTGTTCATGTGTGAGAATTATATTTAATCCAAATACGAAAGCAAACTGATCGATATACAATAATACAACTAAGGAATAAATCTCTCAAAGTTCACTATTTCAATTTGATTTACTCAATCCCAAGAAGCAAAAGTGGAGAGAGAAAAAGAGATGCAAATGAGATAGAGGAAGAAGAAGAACAGAAAAATGAAAGAAAAAAAAAAGAGAGTACAGATGGTAAAAGATGAACTTATAAACATATAGAGAACCATGAAAAAAACAATAAAAACTTCATTTTAAGCTCTTCTACTATTTTCAATCTATTACTAACCCCTGCACTAAAACGGTATCATATAAGTAAGTCTATTTTTAAAATATTAAGTATAAGGCAAGATAAGCATCTAACAGTACGTAGTATTATTTAACTAATACGCAGTATTTGTTAATTTTAATATTTATTGTATTCACTTTTTTAGAATACTATTGAATTTTAAAATTAATTTAATCATTAAAATTAATAAGTAGAAATTCTAATGAGTGGTGTTAATTAAGTTTTCCTAATACACTCTTCATTGAATATTTATTGAATGGGCTTATACTTTATGTTATTAGCTTATTGTACTCTTATTTTTCGATAATGTAAAATCCTACAAAGTTATTTTTATTTTAATACTACCTCCGCCCCAAAAAGATTCGTCATATTGACTTTTCTTGGTCAACAATGGCAAACGTTGCATAATGATTACAATTATTATATTTGTATATAATCTATAATTTTTACACTTTCATGAAAGTATCTCGAATAAGGAACATTTTGATATAACTTTCATATTCAAAATTATTTCCTATTAAAAACATCATTAGTCAATGTTGATTGTCATTGATTTAAAAAAGTCAATTTGTCATTGATTGTCATTACACATTTGTGGAAGATGTGGAAGAATTTTCTCTCTCACATATAGTGATTTTTAGTGTTAGATAAGTCGGCTAACAATTGAGTTTCAAGATCTTTTCTCTCATATGTAGTACTTTTAGGTATTAGAAGATAAACTTGCAACAATTGAGCAAAGGGATTGGGGGGGGGGGGGGGATTTCTCTCTCTCATGTGTAGCGATTTTAGGTATTATTAAACGATAAGCTTGCTAACAATGGAGCAAGATAACTTTCTCTCTCTCATATGAGTTCTTTTAAGTATATAATGACATAAGTCGGCAAACAAGTGAGCGGGATAATTGTTTCTTTGATCATTTGTACCGCTTTTAGGTATAAATTAGCTAAAAAAGATAAGCTTGCTAACAATTGAGCAGGAGAATATTTTCTCTCATATGTAGTGGATTTTAGTACTCTATATAAGGTAGGATAAGCCATCTAACAATTGAGCGGAAGAATTTTCTGTCTCATATGTTGTGCTTTTAACAATAAGAAAGATTAAGCCATAAGCCGTGTAACAATTGAGCGAGAGATTTTTCTCCCTCATAAGTAGTATTTTTAGGTATAAAATAATCCAGCTAATAATTGAGAGAGAGAACGTTATCTATCATATATAGTGCTTTTACGTATAAGATAAGTCGGCTGACAACTAAGCGAAAGAACTTTCTCATACTTAGGTATTAAAAGATAAGCTTGCTAACTAGCTAACGTAATAATTTTCTCTATCTCATATGTAGTGCTTTTAGGTATATCGGGTAAGCCGGCTACGATTGAGCGAGAAGACCTTCTCTCATATGTAAGGGTTTTAGGTATATATAAAAAAATAAGCTTGCTAATAATTGAGCAGGAGAATTTTGTCTGTCATATGTAGTTCTTTTTAAGTATATACGGAGTATAAGGTAGTCTAGCTAACAATTAAGAAGAGTATTTTCTCTCCCATATGTAGTGCTTTTAGATATAATATGTCGGCTAACATTTGAATGGGAGAACGGAAGAATTTTTTCTCTAATATGTAGTGTTTTTAGATATAACAAGATAAGTTTGCTAATAATTGAGCGGATGAATTTTCTATCATTTGTAGTGCTATTAGGTACGGAGTATATTACAAGATAAACTTGCTAACAATTGGACGGGAAAATTCTCATATATGTAGTTCTTATAAGTATTAGATAATTCGGGGTAACAATTAAGCAGTAGATTTTTTTCTCATACATAGTGCTTTTAGGTATAAGTTAATCCGAGTAACAATTAAGTGAGAAAATTTTCTCTCATATGTAGTTCGTTGTTATATAAGATAAAAGGACTAAGAGTTAAATAAGATAATTTTCTCTCTCATCATATGCTAGCATTAATTTAACTAATAATTAGCAATTTCTTATTTAAATAATACGCAGTATTCGTTATTTTGAATATTTATTGTATTAAGTTTTTTAGAATTGTATTGAATTGTAAAATTAATTTAATCATGAAAATCAATAAGTAGTATATTCTAATGAGTGGTGTTAATTAATATTTCTAATATACTCTCATTGAATATTTATTGCATGGGCCCATACCTAATACCAAGAGGCTTATGGTATTAGCTTATTGTACTCTTATTTTTTGAAAATATAGAATCCTACAAAGTTATTTTTATTTTAATATTTAATTAGATAATGAGTAAACTTTTATAGTGTGAAAAATATAATGTAACTAAATTGGCTATGAGTACACTTTTATAGTCGCTATAAGATAAAATAAAAAATAAGTATAATTACCAAAAGTTAATAAGTTACAATGTTATCCACTATCCTTATTATGGTCATAATTATGAATTATTTGTTTATTTAATGCGAAATAATGCATGTCGAGGTTGAAAAATAGAAAGTTGTTTGATAAATCTTCAAAAAAAAATGTATATACAATATTGGTATTATATGAAAATTAGAATAATTTATGAATTTTAATACTCCGGAGTATGTTTTTTGGTTTATGCGTTGGATTGTATAATAATCAGAATGAGTAGGGTTAAAGTTTTTTTTACTGAGTGACTGAAGTTACTTTAAAGGGTCATTTTAGCTACTTTTCATATACTTTTTAATTTATTTTATAATGAGAATATATTTTAAAATACATTTTTTTCATAATTCAGCAGATTCAGCAAATTCAACCACAACTTCATCATTTTCGCTAAATTTAGGCAATTTGAGTTTACCAAACGGAATCTAAATAACATTCTAAATAAAGAAGATGTCCAATGTGTTAAAAAAACATTTTCTTCAAAGTGTTATAATATTTTCATTGTTTTTCTAATTTTTATAAAAATATATATCAAATTTCGTAAATGTTAGTATTGTCATTGAAAATGGTTTACGTGGAGAAAAACTTGTCAAAATTGTGGAGAAAAACTTACCAAAATTGTATAACATCATTCAAATAAGGAGAGATATAATTTATCTTTTAATATTTATGTGGCAGACCTCACAAAACCGGCACGGACCGCCCGGCCAGATACATTTAGTATAAATACATATATATTTATATGTATATGCTAATATATTTATTTATTTACATGTACAGACATGTATATTTATATTTACTAATTTATCTATATACATATTTATGGTTTATTATGTTTAAATTTAAGTTTTCAGTTCTTAACAAATAGTCCGACCAATATAATATCTATTTTTGTACGTAAAGATAATACTTTGTGCTTGAATATTAAATTTTAGATATACTTTCTCATTATTATTTTTATGTAAGTAGTTTTTGTGTATGTGGTGAAAGGTCTATATACATTATAAGCGTATTAGGAATTTTTTTAAATGTTGCAATATTATTTATAAAGTATTAAAAAAATTTGAAAATTTTAAAGCTTTCTCGGGTCGGGCAGCCCGGTGGACTACCCGGCCCGCTCTTACGGGCGGGTACGAACATGGGGTTAGGCCCATTTTGCGGGACAGGCGGGCCCGCCCACACATGATGGGCAGAAAATTTACGAAAATCCCGGCCCGAGCCCGGCCCGAACCCGCTTTTGTGCAGGTATATTAGGTGGCTATCTCGCATGCCACATCTGCACCGTGCACATTGTAGCATTGAAGATGCTCTAATATAAGTTGACTAACAATTGAGCAGAAGAACTTTCTCTCTCATATATAGTGCTTTTAGGTATAAGATAAACCGAGTAACAATTGAACGAGAGAATTTTCTCCCTCTTATGTAGTGTTTTTAGATATTAGAAGATAAGCTTGCTCACAATTGAGAAAGAGAACTTTCTCTCTCATAAACTATTTTTTATAAGTAGAAGATAAGCCGGTTAACAATTGAATATAAGAATTTTCTCTCTCATATGCGGTGCTATTAGGTATAAGAAAATAAACCGGCTAACAATTGAGTGGAAAAAGTTTCTCTCTCATATGTAGTGCTTTTGGGTATTAGAAATAATCTTTCTACAATTGAACGAGAAATCTATCTCTCTCATATGTAGTTCTTCTAAGTATAAGATAAGGGGACTAACAATTGATCGACAGAATATTCTCTCATATGTAGTTCTTTTAGGGGAGATAAGTTGACTAACAATTTAGCGAAAACATTTCCTCTCTCATATGTAGTGCTTTTAGGTATTAGAAGATAATCTTGCTAACAATTGAGCGGGAGAACTTGATCTCTCATAATCAGTTCTTTTCAGTATAAGATACGTCGACTAACAATTGAGCGGAAGAATTTTCTCTCTCATATGTGGTGCTTTTAGGTATAAGATAAGCCGGCTTACAATTGAGCGAGAAAAATTTTCTCTCATACGTAGTGCTTTTAGGTACTACAAAATAGGCTTGCTAACAGTTGAACGGGAAAGCTTTCCCTTTCATACGTAGTTCTCTTAAGTATAAGATAAGCCGGCTGACAATTGAGCGGAATAATTTTTCTCTCATATGAAGTGTTTTTAGGTTAAGAAGAAGATAAGCCGGCTAACAATTTAATTGGAGAATTTTCTCTCTCATATGTAGTGGTTATAGGTACAAGAAGATAAGTTTGCTAATAGTTGAGCAGGATAAATTTCTCTATCATATGTAGTGATTTTAGGTATTAGAAAATAAGCTTGCAAACACTTGAGCAGAGAATTGACTGATAATAATTTTCTCTCGCACATATAGTGCTTTTAGGTATTTTGCAGAGTAGAAGATAAGCTTCCTAACAATCGAGCGGGATAATTTTCTCTCTTATATGTAGTGCTTTTAGGTATAAGAAGATAAGCCGATTAACAATTGTGTGGAAGAATTTTCTCTCTCAAATGTAGTAGTTTTAGGTATAATTAATAAGATCAACTTGCTAATAATTTAGCGGGACAAATTTCTCTATCAAACGTAGTCTTTTAGGTATTAGAAGATAAACTTGCAACCGATTGAGTAGGGGAATTGAGCAGGATAATTTTCTCTCTCATATGTAGTGCTTTTAGGTGTTAGAAGATAAGATTGCTAACAATTGAGCAAGTTAATTTTCTCTCACATGTAATTCTTTTAAGTATAAAATAAGTCGGCTAACAATTGAGCGTGATAATTTTTCTCTCATATGTAGTCATTTAGGAATGAGGAGATAAGAATATATATATATAATAAGCTTTCTAACAATTGTGCGGGAGAGCTTTTTCTATTGTTGAAGCATTTGTCCCACACCGGAAAGCTATAAAACAATTACACACTATATAAGGCTTTGGGCTACTCCTCCTATCAGGTTGACCTTTTAGGATGGAACCCCGGGTCTTAACATGGTATCAGAGCCAATTTCGGTTGTGGTTTAACGGCTTGTTTAGCACCCATGATTAAGGGTAGCTTGTTAAGGGTTTGTTTGGCCCGTTTATACACCCGATATTGTCCAGCCCGGTTCGGGCTGAGGGGGCGTGTTGAAGCATTTGTCCCACACCGGAAAGCTATAAAACAATTACACACTATATAAGGCTTTGGGCTACTCCTCCTATCAGGTTGACCTTTTAGGATGGAACCCCGGGTCTTAACATCTATCATATGTAGTTCTTTTTAAGTATTAGATAATCGGGCTAACAACTTAGCAAGAAAATTTATCTCTTATATGCAGTGCTTTTAGGTATAAGATAAGTTGGCTAACAATTGAGCGAAAGTATTTTCTCTCTCTTTTAGTATAAGAAGACAAGATATAAGATAAGTTGACAGAAATTGAGCGGAATAATTTTATTTCTCATATGTAGTGTTTTTAGGTATAATAAAGAAGATAAATTTGCTAATAATTGAACAGAAGACTTTTCTCTCACATATGTAGCGCTTTTACTTATTTTATACCTAAAAGAATTACATATGAGAGAAAATTACCCTCTCAACAGAAAACAATATTATCTTAATTTTTAGCCAGATTTTCTCTCATATGTTAGCACTAATTTAACTAATGATGAGCAAGTTCTTATTGAACTAATATTCATTAATTTTAATATTTATTGCATTCATTTGAATTTTATATCATTCACTTATTGTACTCACTTTTTAAGAATAGTATTTAATTTTAAAATTAATTAGATCATGAAAATTTATAGATAGCAAATTCTAATGAGTGGTGTCAATTAATTATCCCTAATATACTCTTCATTCAATATTTTTGTATGGCTTATACTTTATGATATTAGTTTAGTGTACTTTTATTTTTCGAAAATAACTTTCAAATATTAAAAGTCATTTCTATTTTAATATTTAATTAGATAATGAATAAAAACATATGCACCAATTGCTATTTCGTCCCGTGCGTATGCACGGGTACTATACTAGTTACAAATAAAAATTATTCTAAAAGTATGTACTAGTGTGAATTTGAGATGATAATTATTACAATAAATTTTATAAGTAGATGATGATAAATGTGGTATAACAATGAACAAAGAATAATCTTGAAACCACTAAATATCAAAGTTAGTGTTTAACTAAAGAAATTACATAATTTATGTTTGATACTTCATTGTCGGGATTAAGCGGGATTCCCGATCGGGATCCCGACTTAATCGAATTTTAATGTCGGGATCCCGACTTAATCAGGACGGGACATGAGATCCTCTTGTAGTTTGAATCGGGATCGGGACGGGATCGAGATTTGGGCAATCGATCACGAATTCCCGATCCCACCCCTACTAGAAACTATTCTTGTTACTAAAAGCGCCCTTAGTTCTGTAAAAAAAAAAAAGCGCCCTTAGTTTCTTCGAGTCCGGTAGTGAGTAGTCCCTGTCCCTCTGCTTAATACTACGTATTTTGGTTTCAGAGATTGAAGTAACTGCCTTTAAATAATAAAAAAAAAACATACAAGAGAGTTTACCGATCGTTCGCCTATGCAGGAACCCCTCAGGTCTTCGCTTGGATTCTTCTTCTTTCATTACCGTACAAAGTACATAGTCTTTTTGTTGTTTCCTGTGGAAAATCGTGGAGTTTGTACTATTAAGTTTACTCATATCTTCGGAATTGTAAATGAGTTTGTGAGGCTGATTTGTTGTTCATAAACCTTGAAATATGTTACTAGATTAAACTTTATTTGGGTTTTTGGCGACTTAGGGTTTCTTGTATAATTTCTGATTTGTGGACGTTTTTTGTTTATTCAGGTTTCTAACCCAGTATTGAATTTCCTAATGGTGAAGGCAAAGCATGTTGGTTCATAACATGAATTACAAGAGGCAAAGAAAACCAAATGTGAGATTGTGGGAGGTAGGAGATTTACCAGCCGCTTTCGCATGTGATGTTTCTAAGAGATTTAAGTCAAATTTGGGGCAAAGATCGTGGAAAGATGATCCGGGAGGAAACAATGATTCAACTTTTCCACATCACTTTCCACACGAATTCGGGTTCACTGAATTCAGCATATGCTATGAAAAGTCTGCTGATAGGGCTAACATGAATCTAAACTCTTTAAATACTCATCCAGATCTTTCTTCTGGTCATGATGATGAAGCCAATGTTAAGAAGGATGAACAAAGATTCAGAGAAGCCAATGATAGAAATGATGAACAAAGATTAAGCTGGGTGACCCGAAAGCCTAGGCTGAGCAAACGAAGAAGAAGAAGCCTGGAGAGTCTTTTTCTTGATCCTTGGGGCTCGGCCACAAGATTAGGCACATTTGTAGCAATATCTGGTGAGAAAATGCAGGCAATTAAGGTTCCCTTATCTACTGATGAAGGTAACGAAGTAGAATCCGAAGAACGGGTGATCAGTAGTAGTGGTAGTGTAGGGGAATGGCTTGAGGAGATTGGGTTTGGGAAATATGCAGAGCTGTTTGAAATGCATGAGGTGGATAAGGAAACTTTGCCTCTACTCACTCTCAATGACCTCAAAGAAATGGGAATTTTTGCAGTTGGGATACGGCGAAAGTTGTTTGATGCAATTAAAACGATCAGGGAAGTAAATATGGGATGTTTGCTTGATGAAAAAACCTGACAGCCCTCTGGTTTTCTGGCTCATGGCTTTCTGTAATGAACTTGATGCCTGTAGATATATGCCCGGGCAACATTGTAAATGTTTTTGTCTCCAGCAATGTAATCTATAGATCACCTTATATATATGCTGACATGAATAAGATATTTTGGCTTTGTTATTGTACTATATGGACACCGAATGTGAAAACAAGTTTGTTTTCGGCCACGGAATGTAGTAATATTTAATGATTTTTTGTACGCCACCCATCCAGTACCAAATAGATTTTCTTATACTCTAACTGTCTAACATATACGGAGTATGTGAAAAGGAAGAGCAAGAGATTTTTCGAAGTGTATATTCTCTGGACAGAATATTGGATTTTTATGTTACTGCCAGTCTGCCATCAAGTCTGTGTCTGCTCTCTTATTAGTGGAATCGTGTAGAGCACAACAGAGATGATTAGATGAACACAACATATTGGAAAGTTGGAAAAAGAACAAGATGAAGGGAAACTTTTCTTTTCTCACTTTCTCTTTTTATACAATGCCGAAGAAACTAGAAAGTCATCAGTAAACTAACTGCCTGGTAAAAAGGAATCAGTGGCAGAGCCAGGGGTGAATCTAGGATTTTAGTCCAGGAGGGGCCAGTTTCTTTTAAATAAATAATATTATTATAATTGCATAAAAAAATAAATACAAAAATACATACTCCCTCCGCCCCCCTATAATTGTCTTATTTCTCCGTGTTTTATGTGCCACTATTATTGTCTCATATCATATTTAGTAAAATTTGTGTGGTTCTAATTCATTCTTACTTTATTCTCACTTTATCAACTCATTAGCAACCACATAATTTCACTTTTCATAAAAACCACACCACTCTCGTCCCAATATTAGAGGGATGGAAGTAGTATAATGTTAGATGTGAATTTCAAGAATAAGAGTTTATATTCAAGTTAATTACAAAAAATGGTCACTGAAAAAAGAAGTTAGACTATAATAAAACAATATTCACAGCTGACAAGTATATTAGAAACAATAAAATTCCTACTAACAAAAGATAATAAGACTAATGTCAAAAATGAGATTAATATTCATAAATCACAATCATGTCAATACTAATAGCACTAATACTAAATAAAAATGTAATAAACAAGGAGATTGATACTAACAACTATACTCATGCTAATGGGATGGAAGTTAATTTTACACATTGCTAACGTAATTTCTTGCATAATTTTGTTAAGATTTAATTTCTCATGTTTTACGTGGGTCTTTGTGATTTTTGAACGGATTCTATCAAATTTTAGAAAAAAATAACTCAAGATGGAATTGGGAGATAAAGAACGACAGTTAGAGCACGAAAAACGGCTACTAGATCGCCTTCCAACTCACAACCTTGAATCAGGATGACATTCTCTCAATGATTTAAACATATCTTTTCGTATACAAATCCGAAACTATTAAGGTCTCATGTGAGAGATAACTTAAGTAGCTACAAATCTTATGAACAAATCATGAATAGAATATGAGAGCATAAAGGTGAAATTAGATGTGGAAGACAACCATTCACTGTTGAGATTTTAGGATGAACATGTTTCACCATTCCAACATAAGGAAATGCGACACTTATTTTGGTGTAACCCAAAAAGGAAAGTAAGATAAGTAAATTGGGATGGAGGGAGTACTATAATTGTCAAGGTAATGGCATATACATTAAAAGCAGTTATTCTACTAAATTCTACTAGTAAACTCACCCGTGCGATGCACGGTTTGATAATTTTTCTTTCAAATTTATGTGTGTTTAGTAATTCAAATCACACTATCAATTGATGACAGCATCTATCTTCATATAACACTGATATACATTAAAGCATTAAACGAAACACACTTATAATATTATGGCCAAAATGAGAGTACTAAGCATTACTTAAAAGATCAAAAACATCCAACAAATACGTTGAAACCATAACATTGTAAATATGCATTTAATGTAAACCTAAACATTGTTGAACACTTCTTTGAATACAACATTCTGAGTCTTGTCAGATATTCCTTCATCCTCATCAACAATTATAATTTTCAAACCACAACGACTGGCAACCCTTGATACTGCAACATATTCAGTACACCGGACAAATTTATACTATTTAAGCATTCAGATGTGTGCAGTTCCGTCATTAGATCGGTCGTAGAATCTACCTTGAAAACACTGTCAGAACTAAGATATGTTCTTGAAAAGGTAAGAAATAAGGTGACTATAAATTTACACGAATTTCATTTTTTAGAAGAAGTGTCTCTCTAAATAGGTAAAATAAGGGAGTAAAATATGTGAAAGTGTTCAAATATGTGCTTTTCCTATTTCTAATATCCAATTATGGTCTGGTCTAGTTTGTTTAAGTTTGGTTTGTCTGAGACTGAAATAAGTCTTAAGTATAAACATCTCAAGTAATAGTGACTATGCATTTATACGAATTGCATTTTTTACACGAATTGCCCGGGTGGATTGGCAAATCAGGGGGTGTGCAAATATGTGAAAGTGTGTTATGACATTATTAAACAATACTCAAATATAATTTGTGAGAAAATTTTAGTTGAGTCGGTATATGAAAAATAATGCTATCATTTAAGAATAATAACTTTTGAAACACATTCAATAGGTAGAATCTATAGTAGTTCTTAATTCAAAAATAAGTACAACTCCAGTGCGATGCTCGATTGGTGAAATTTAAAGGACGAAGTTTTGCTCAAATTAGAAAAGAAAAAAACATATGCAATAATCAAGTTTGATGTTAAATGAAATGTATTCAATACATTTAGTCGCTTAGTACGCAATAACCCGTGCGATGCACGATCGGAGATTTTTTCTTTCAAATTTATTTGCGCTCACTAATTCAAATTCCACTATCAGTTGATGTCAACATCTATCTCAATGCAATAGTGACATAGCTCAAAACAATAAACAAAACACACTTATAATAATGGTTAAAAAGAGAGTACTGAGCATTACTTAAAGGATAAAAAACATCCAACAAATACATGGAAACCATAACATTTCATGTAATCCTAAACATTTTGAACATTTCTTTGAATACAACATTCTAAGTCTTGCGAGTGGTTCCTTCATCATCATAAAAAATTAGAATTTTCAAATCACAACGATTGCTCATCCTTGATAGTGTAACATACAATTGTCCGTGGGTAAATACCGAATTTTGCAACAACCCAACACGGGACAAAGATTAACCTTGACTTTTATTTATAGTCATAACATATGAACGCATAACAGGATCTTGCCGCCTCTAAAATTCTAAAGGCAGGCTGGCATCGGATGGGTCAAGGACAATTTAGGAATAAATACTTTTTGTCCAACACTCACACCTGTTAATATCTTCCCCTCCAAAGCATGATCACCGGGCCTAGATGGTGAGTCCCGTTACACAACCCCATTGAATGATAAATATTTTGCAAAAGCATCACCGGAGTACCTACCTTTAACGTTAACTAATGATTTAGTACACCAGGTAATTTTATACTTCCTCCATCTTTGAAACAACTTCTCACTTTCCTTATCTGGATATCCCTAATTTAACTTCCTATTTCCTTAAATGGCAAGTTATCTACATCAAAACAGTGCCAAACAGTGTCGAAACAGTGTCAAATTTACCCTCTGATAAATATGTGTGTAGGTCAAACCGGGAAGTTGTTTCAGGAACGAAGGTAGTACTATTCAAGAATTTCAATGTGTGCAGTTCCATCATTGGATCGGTCGAATTATCTATACGAATTGCATTATTTAGACAAATTGCTGATGTAACCTGGCAAATCGGGGGGAGGGGGTGCAGATATGTCAAAATGTGTTATGTCTTTATCTTTACGAATTGCATTATTTAGACGAATTGCTGATGTAACTTGGCAAATCAGGGGGTGCAAATATGTGAAAATGTGTTATGTCTTTATCTATACGAATTGCATTATTTTGACGAATTGCTAATGTAACCTGGCAAATCAGAGGGGTGCAGATATGTGAAAATGCGTTATGTCTTTATCTATACGAATTGCATTATTTAGATGAATTGCTGATTTAACCTGGCAAATCAGGGGGGTGCAGATATGTGAAAATGTGTTATGCCTTTATCTATACGAATTACATTATTTAGACGAATTGTTGTAACCTGGCAAATCAGGGAGATGTGTAGATATGTGAAAATGTGTTATGTCTTTATCTATACGAATTGCATTATTTAGAAGAATTGCTGATGTAACCTGGCAAATCAGGGGGGTGTATATATGTGAAAATGTGTTATGTCTTTATATATACGAATTGGATTATTTAGACGAATTGTTGATGTAACCTGACAAATCAGGGGGTATGCAGATATGTGAAAATGTGTTATGTCTTTATTTCTACGAATTGCATTATTTAGACGAATTGCTGATGTAACCGGCATTTACCTTAATCATTTCACTTCATATGGTAGTTAAGAAATGAGTGGATTTATTAAGATCTTATTTGTCATTGACTTTATACCTTTCCCCCCCATATAAACGAATTCCTGTTTTTGCTTTCATCCACAACAACAAATGGTTTCTCTTGTAAAGGATATGTAAATATTTTTAAAAAACCAAAGCAAATGAAAAACTTGAAAACTCAGTAGCATAAACTTCCCATAAATTTTCTCTTCAATTTTCGTCTGTGATATCCTTATATCCTAAACATAGGTATATAAGTCATTCGGGATATAACTGTTTTTGATATTTTAATGTAATTCAAAGCATAGGTATTTTCGTCTGCGTATTGGTGTGTATACACATGTTTCTCTCACAAACACCTATTTTAAATGTAATTCAAGTTTATTCGTAAATACATACTCGTACTTCGTATTTATAAATGAATATATATATACAGTTATACACGTAAATAAAAAAAGTATAATACGGAGTACTCTGTATGATAAAAAAAAGTGATGGGCCTATTTTAAATATCATGGCCCAAAATTTACACCAGCTCCGTACGCCTTACAGGCCGGGTATATAAGCTGATGATGAAATGGGGCATCTTCTATGTTGGAACTCTTCATCCTGGAGCCACTATCACCGGGTCCTTCTCTGGAACCATCTATTTTTTTGGGTGAACTGTAAGTATATTAAAGAACCACCCAAGAAGAAGGGGGCAAAGAATGTACAAGTAAACAAGGAAAACAAAAATGCAAGTTGTCCAACATGGACAACCGTAACCCAGCAACAACAACCTGCCAAAGCTACTGCCAACCCCTAAAACGGAGAGGGAGAAGCACAAAAAGAACAGCCAAAACCAGCACAAAGGCACCACAAGAGACCACACACCAAAACAGGAGCGGTGGTCTCACAAAAAGATTTCAAAATCTAACAAGTTCATACGGGTAAAGGCTATACAAGATCTTGTAGGTGATATATTGAATTCTAGCAAAAATATCTTCCTCTCTTGGAGCCAAACCATCAAAACAAGTAGCATTTCGGGTTCTCCAAATCCAATAGATGGAAAAGCAAAAAGCAATCCTAGCTGACTTCGCTTTAATCCCCGCACCTTGCCTCTTCTTCTTGATCCATTTCAGCGAGCTCAGCAAGGTCCCCATCTCCCAAGGAAGATCCAGCCACGTCTTCACCTTGTTCCAAACTGTACCTGTAAAAGAGCAAGCAAAAAATAGGTGTGGTACCGTTTCCGGACCACCCTTACAAAACGGGCATATGTTAATAACATCTAATCTGTGCAAATTGTCAAAAGTAGCCAGCCTATTCCGAAAGGCCAGCCAAGCCACAAAGGAGAACTTGGGAGGAATATAGCTCTTCCATATGAAGGACATCCATATGTTAGTGTTCCCTTTAGTTCTAAGCAAGTTGTACACCTTGGCCGAAGAAAGTTTGCCATTGGATTGAATAGTATTGAGATGATCATCTACCCTTCATGCATGGCTTCCGAACCGATCTGCATCGCCTGGATCTCCTCCTAACAACATAGATTGGATTACCCTACGAACTGATCTTCATCTACTTCCTCTCGTCATGCCAAAGTCAGCAACAACTCTGAAATTGGGTTTGCCAAATAGATAAAATAATCCATCTTTGAGGCGTAGTCCTCATCATATGTTGAAGATTATGTAAAAATGCATCTCTGAGGTGATGCTATTCCTTAAATTCATCAAACCCCACATTATTTGACATATACCACAACTTTTTGGTCATTTAGTTATTTTAAGTTTTAACTGCTCTAGTTCTCTACTATGATTCATAAGAGTAGATCTATTGATTTCAAACGGGTCAGATTAAAGTTGGCAGCAATTTTATAAATGAGTGAAAATAGGTGTATCATTCGATTTTTTAAAATGTTCACATTTACTATGTAGTTCGAAATCTACATATAGAAAATCATACCGAATTTTGTCTTTTATATCATCTCTTATGTCTGTGTTAATGATCATATAATGGTTTGAGCGTTTCTGATTTTTGTGGCAAAATTCATATGCATTTCTTCTATTAAAAAATTAAACTAAACATTTTTCTACATTTTATTTTTATTCTGATGAGTTATACAAAGTATATATCATTTTGTGTGTGAAATCATCTCACAAACTATGTTCTGATCAATTTTTAAAAAACAACAAATTTCCCTTTTAATTTTATGCTGTTTTGCTGTTTCTGCAAACAAAACAACAACAAATGTTCTACTCCGTAATAGATAGGTGAGTATCCGTAATAGATAGGTGAGTATTATGCTGTTTTTGCTGTCATCCAAAACAACAAATGCTTTCTCTTGTAGAGGATATATTTAAATATTTTAAAAACACCAAAGCAAATGAAAAAATTGGAAACTCAGTAACATACAATTCCCATAAATTTTCTAAATAATTTGCATATTCGGCATCCTTATATGCCATAGGCGTATAAAGTCAGAACCATCCTATTTCAAATAAAAAATTGCAATCAAAATATCAATGCCTGCCAAAACACTTGAAACATCATAAATTAGAAGTCACTAATTTTAATCATTTGACATGCAGGGAGCAGGACACCAAGGACGGAGTAAAAATTCACTTGAGCCACCGTTAAAGAGATTTCTGGGAGCTGATCAACCAAAGAGGTAAAGGCTGATCGTCGCTGTGAATTTGAAGTCCTGGAGCTGACCAACCATCTTCGAAGAAATACTCCATATTTGGTTTCTTATGCTATAACAATGTGAGATGCGAATGAGTATGAGAAGCTTGATGCCTTAGGGTTCCTTTTATAGCTTTATGGCCGGAGGAGGGAGCTGCGACCATGGAAACTGCGGCGGGAGTTGGCTGAATAAAGTATAGGGGGTCGACGGCATCCATAGAGAAGAGAACTCTGGATTTGAGGGATGAAATTCTGGCTGCGTCATGGAAGAAAAGAGGGCGCCAGAGGACTGCGTGATGACTGATGCGGCAGTGGAAGCAGGGATGGAAGAAGCAGAATCAAGAGAGGGAATTGGCATCGTCATTGCTGCTGTAGATATTGTTTCCATGGAGGAGGAAACATTCGTAAGTGGAAGGCTTCCATCGATGGACTCCATGGCGGCGATCGAAGGAGAGAGAGAATAGCCGGAAAAAAAATTATTAGCCCTAGGCTCTGATACCATGTGAGAATTTGGGAAAACGGTACTCCAATAGGAGCCCTGGCATGTCTATTTATATTAAAAGAGTTTAATACACAATAGGAAACAAATATGCCTTATATTATTCTATTAGTTAGGAATGAGATACACACAATCAGCTTCACTATTCTCACCACCCAACTCAACCAATAGAATTAAAGTGATTTGTGGCCTCCTATTCATGTATAGTAGTCAATAGTGTGCAACTCCATTTAGAACCAATAGGAATAGCTCAAAGATATTTTACCTCTACGTCGTCCCACATGATGTATTTTATATTTTCTTTTGCAAATGAATAATTGACTCATTTGATGTTGACATTTTTGGGAGGGAACCCTATTCATCAAGAAAGTGTGCTTTTATATATTAATAGATTGGACCACGGGTATGCAGTGCTAGTTCTACCAACCAGCCGGTGAAATCGGATCGTGGTGTTTCACCCGTGCTATAAGAGGGGAGGGAAGAGGTGTCACACAATCAACGGTCGTTCATCTCTGGGACGAATCATACCCGACCATGTATTGATTATACTCGACCGTGTGTGATACTAAATTAGATTTCTTGCATCAATTCTCGCTCCTTTACATTTTTTTATCTTGTAAGATCTCTTTAATGTTGTTTTCATACAGATTAATTGATCCAAACTCAGGATTCTCTATAATTACCAAATTACAATAAACTATGAAAGTAGAAAATTATATCATAAATGTGCAATTACTACAACAACCACGTTGGAACTTACTTTTTTGCCTGTATTGGATGGCTGGAGTTACTGTAGATGACCATTTTAGCTCTTTTTCATATGATTGTTTCTTTATTTTATTAATAAATATTTTAGCTATTTTAGTTATTTTATTTTTTTCATGAATCAACAGAATCAACCAATACAACCACTTGAACCATAACTTCATAAATTTCAGCAAAATCAGTCAATTTAGCCAATTTTAATGTTACCAAACGGGATTTAAAAGTGAAAACATAAATATACAAATACAACAATCGGTATCAATTTTAAAGGGCAGCGTGCATAGCTAAATGATATTGATTCTTTGATGATTGAGATCAAAATATATATTGGTTTAGCAAGAAGGGTAGTATTATGCAAGATAAAAAAAATCCCGCATTATGAAGTATTGAAGATGATGATTGAGTAAGAGGTACAATCCATGTCATTCGACTTTACAGCCAAACAGGGACACAGCCCCAAAATATTGGCAAGAGGTACGATCCGTGTCATTCGACTCAACCAATTTTGGTGTACACTTTCTTTTTGTATATCATTCATACAATTTGTCTGTCTGTATACATACAATTACACAAACAAAATTGTCTATATACAAACTGTAACACCGCCCCCAAGTATTTGTACTTCATTAAATTATGTATTGAACCCTAAGAAATGAATAAACGCATTTCACGTGATTGTAAATTTTTATCATTTCTTCTACGTGAATAGTAAAATTCATGTGGGGCCCACACCAGAAGTGGGGGCCGCCCGTTATTATCAGGACCACATATTATACTCATTTGGGTCTAGATAATATGTGTATAATGGTGGATGTCCTTGTTGGGCCACAGAACCTTTGTGAGCAACCAGTTGCGCATGTGAAGCCCATTTATCGGTACCGAAGTAATATCAGATAAAAAGCCATAATAAATTGTGGAGACCGCTAAATTAAAAGTTGGGGAATATATATTCATTCTAAAAGCCAATAATAATTGGAAGAATGATGCATATTTCATTTGACCTGATAAAATGAAATATAGTTAAAACAGTCCGGAAAATACAACTTTCGGGACCAAGTGCACACTTGGGGACACAAAGGGATGACCTCCCACATATGTGGGAGCCACCCCACGAAATTGGTGCTGCAAATGTCAAGGAGGGCCGCACTAGAGCATGGGGAAGCAAGGAGGAAGTGATTGGGAGACCAATCAATAGGAGGGTGGGCCTTTGCCATGGTATTATTGTGAGAAATGCCAAAAAGGCATTCTCAATCACCCCACACCTCACCCACTCGACCTACCTAGCATCCAAGGAGTAGGAAGCTCTGCAAAAGACTTCATTTTACCATCTCCATTCGAGCCAAAGCTAAGGAAGAAGAAGGAGGGAAAAGAGAAGAGAAAGGAGGAAAACTTAAGGATTAGCAAGGTAATAACTCCATTAATCCCATTCCTTTTCTTTAATCTTCCCATATGATTATACAATCATATTCCATACCCCTAGGATCATTATACATATTATATGTGGAGAATGAGGGGTTGGAAGGTTGGTTCATATCCAAACGAACTTTGAGAGCAAAGTTGACGGGTTCGTCGGAAAGTAACCTTTTATGGGTTATTTGTGGTGATATGGGTTTTATGATGATAAAACCTCGTTGTTAACTTGTATAAGGTACTTCAAGGACTTTCACAGAGTTGAAAGAGTCACCGGAGTTGTCGCCGGAGTTGGTTGAAGTTCGCCGGAGTTTCACCGGGGCCAAATCGGGGAGGATAGAACTTCATAAGCTTCATTAAGGTGAGAAGACGGCTATATGGTTTATAACTTTTGCGTGAGGCATGAGATTACCTAAATCAATCAAGAATATGTTTTTATGGATTGATTAATGGTATTAAAGCATGTGTTATGTTGTGTTTAAGAATATAACATAGTTGGAAGATATGATTTGTAGGTTTGATTAGTGAAATTATCATAAATTGATGTGTATGATGTTACAAGGGACCCAAATAGGTATTTTTGGACTAAGGACATCAAATAATACTTGCATGTAAAATTTCACGTTAATCCGACTCCGTTTGGGCGGTCAAACGGGCGTTGACCGCCAAGTCAACTACAATACCCGACCGGGTATTGGCAAATACCCGACCGGGTGTTTGCTGAAAATTTGCCCCAAGAGCTGCTGTCTCCTATACCCGATCGAGTATGGATAAGTACTCGATCGAGCATGCATTGAAAATTAGCCTTACGGGCCACTGTCTCCTGTACTCGACCGAGTATAGGTGGGTACTCGACCGAGTATTGGGTTATACTCAAAACGGGTAGTTTTTGAGTAGGTTAACGTGGGCCGATCAGGTGGGACCCGTTCACGTTGGTTACTAAGGATTGTTATATGACTATAGGTCTAGGTATTGTCCATAGTTAACAGGAATGAAAGGTTAGCCATATCCAGGTTAGGGTTTGGTAACGAACTAGGTTGGGGTTGAGTATCCCCGGGACGACAAATGATCCTGAAACTCGGTTGGGGTTGAGTATCCCTGGGACGACAAATGATCCTGAAACTCGGTTGGAGTTGAGTATCCCCGGGACGGCAAATGATCCTGAAACTCGGTTGGGGTTGAGTATCCCCGGGACGGTAAACAATCCTGAAACTCGGATGGGGTTGAGTATCCTCGGGACGCTAAATGCTCCCAAAACTCGGTAGGATTATATCAATGTAGAATGTAGCTTGTAAGCTAATCATTCGGGAAAGGAGTGAGAAAAGTCAGGTAAGAACTTTATCACTAAAAGACTCTTTTGATGAAAATGACCTAAGGGTTGAGTATTTTTCACGTATACTATATATACTATATATATATAGTATGTATCATCAGGCAGATGAGTGACAACTACATATACGTATCACCCTATTTTTGGGTCTCGTGTCTGAAACATTAGTTATTCTTCATATAGCCTGCTTGTCACTAGTACTTTCTATGGAGTACTGACCCCTTCGGGGGCCCTCACATTTTTCAGGTTAAGGCTAGAGTCCTACTACCTGCACCTTTGCCTAGGGTGGACCTCAAATAAGGAAGACTTGGTTCGTGCTTCCATTCTTATTTGACTTATGAAAATGCTCATGGATATTTAACGATGTTTTTGGTAAACTATCAAAGGGCCTGCGTGCTCATGTTTGCCACGTGTGGCTAATTATCAAACATACTTTATTTCCGCATTTGTTTGGTTATATATTGATGTTGATTGCATGGATTTACTAATCGGTTTGACAACGGAATCTATCGGACGCCTTGTATGATTTGATGAGAATGAACTACGCTGTTCTTATTGGGTTGTACGGCGGTTGTCTACGTAGCGCGTATGCAGTCCGGGCCGTGACACAAACAATGAAAATATAAAAATTGCCTATGAACAATTAGCTTTGTATATTTAGACAAAATACGTGAATGGTGTGCAGAAAAAGTTACACCAAACATTTTTATTTAAAATTTGGTAAATGATTCCAAAAAGATGTTGGAGGAGGTTATGATTCCAATGGAATATTAGGTAGACGAGAATAGGATGAAAATAATACATCCGGCCATTTGAGACGTTCGGGTTGGCGGAGTATTGGTGTTTTCTTCGTTTGAAGGAAATGAAGAGACTTCTCTAATCCTCTTTCCATCTGACATTCCACCAACCTACCGTTATGAAGAAGACCTGCAGTTGAACGAAATTCGAGAAGAGCTAAAATAAACAAACGAAAGCTGTCCAATCTCATCGTTAGGACCGACTCGCTTAGGTGAAAGAATCATGATCGGATTCCGGATTTATGATCGACTTTTTACAAATAATTAATTTAAGTGTTTTTGATTTTTTTTTAAGAAAAAAGTATTTGTTTTATCACAATACCAGCTTTTACTTTCTTTTCGTGTAGAATTTACTTTTTACTTTTTCTATTACACAAAAAGCACTTATTTTACCAAACGCTATCAACTTTTACTACTAATCACTTTTTCTCAAAAAGTGTTTTTATTTAAGCACAATCAGTTGCAAACAGAGCCTAAATATAGTAGGAAAATCAATGAAGTTGATTCGGCTCTGGATGCATATACCATCGTACATGTTTAAGTTTTGAGAATTGCAAAAATATCTCTAAAATTCATATTTAGGGACCAATTTACTTTATGCCTGAGACCAACTCACCCGTCGCCACGTCAAAAATTCTAACACTCATGTGAAAAAAAGTGTCGGATTGATTTTTCGTCCGAAAAATCAATCCTAGAAATGTCAGGGGATGATTTATGTATGGCCTATGGTGGGCTGAAGCCCAGTGCACATTAATTTTCATTTCAATTTTTTTAGTGTAAATTTTTTAATTTTTCATATTTAGTCCACCTGTTAATGCTTAAGCCTAGTATAATTGCATTTCAGCCCTGAACATCCTGGATTCCTGGATCCTCCCATGAGCGATGCGCTAGACAGATCCCTGGAACGAAGATCTAATTATTCATAAACGTAAAAATAAAAATGAAAATATATATTTAAAACCCCAAAAGAAATTACTAACATATTGAGTTTGAAAAATGAAACATAAAAATTTTAAAAATACATTTTTTTTTCAATGCATCCTTAATAATTTTGTATCAAAGTTTAACATTGTACCATAAAAGCAATCATCAAACAAAATGATTTTCTAATTTTAAAAATTTTCTAAACATTTTTAAAAATTTCGCAGCAACAACCATGATTATATGTTAAAGTAATAAAAAATTTATTTTATGTTAAAAATGTTAAATTGATAAAATAAAAATAAAAAATGAAGCATTGAACTTTGATGATTCTTTAATTTTCAACTTCAGTACTCAATATAATCATTAATTTATTTTTTGACATTTTTAAATATATACTACATATGTTATATTCACTTAAAGTAAATAAAGGAAACTTGTTGGATGTTTTTACTTTGGTTGTTTTCAAATCAAACCAGACCAAATCAGACGAGACCAAACCAGACCATATCAGATCAGACCAGCCAAACCAAACTTGGACATCTATAATATACATAGAGACCAGAAATTTACCAGACCAAACCAGACTAGACCAAATCAAACCAGACAAGACCAAACCAGACCCGATCAGATCAGACCAGACCAAACTTGGACCTCTATAAATTACATAGAGACTAGAAATTTACCAGAACAAACCAGATCAGACAAGACCAACAATCTATTGGCAGACAGTTTTCATTAGTGACCAACTTTGATTTACGGCAAATCGTTCTGTTCAATTTGGAGTTCCTAATTTCTTCCTGGTTTGAAATAGGAGGATGACGATCGCTATCCGTAGCATGTCCCAGAAAATCGTCTGAGAAGAAAGAGTCATCTCACAACAGGCTCTCTGAACTTCAAAGTTAAATATGAGTTTGGAATGGTGATTTCCTCGGTGTCAACCAAGGTCTCATTTTCCCATATATTGATATATAGTATTCTCTCCCTATTCTTTTGTTTGCCACATTTTTAATTTTGAGATGTATGTTTTTATTTTCTAGCACATTTCCATTTTAGTAAGTTTTATCTTTAAAAATACTCAATTACTCTTACTATTTCTACCGTGTCATCTTCTCTTTTATACGGAGCCCTTTTTCACGCTCTCTTGTACTTTTCCTATACTATTATCTACCCTATTATTTTCCCTTAAATATTGTGGCACTCCCTGCCTATTGTAATAAACAATTGAATACGAAGGGAGTATGAAATTGTATAGTTCTATATTTGAAATACTAATATAAATTTATTTTCAATAGCATATAGTAAAATATATTCAAGTAACATGATGTTTAATATTCTACAATTAATGATACACATAAATTAGTTTTCATTTAGCGATGCTCGATCGAGAAAAGCATTGATTGTCATTTAAAAATTTAAAATGCTTTTAGATGGTTATTAATTTTGTTTGTTGTATTTTCTCACATATTATAGTATTTGTTTTGTTAAAGGTCAACATCATTGATTGAGATGAATTTTGAACATTCCTTTCCCTCATATCTGTGAGTTTCCATTAAACAAGAATGTGTTTTCCATCAATTTATCGATAATATAATCTATTTGGTGCACACCCGAATATCCTTTTTCTTTGCACTTCTTAAGGTGAATTAAATAGTACAACTAGATGTACCACACAGACGATACAACTGGGTATTTTAGTTTATACTTAATGAGTATATAGTTTAAATGAAACCAGTATTAATACTCACTTCGTCCCATTTAAATATTTACACTTTCCTTTTTGGGACGTCCAATTTACTCCTTGATGTTTCCTTTTTAGGCAACTCGTTTTACATTAAATATCTTAACTACCCTTCACTACCCAACCACTTTTTTACATTTGAGTGGATAACATTAATTCCCCCCAAAAGTCAAAGGGCATGCAAGACATTTGTTCTTCTATTAATTGAGCTCATAAAACACCGTGCCAAACGCAAACGTCAAGTCTATTCGGGACGGAGGGAGTAATAATTATAAAATTAGCACAATAAATATTTTTTATGACAATACAATATAATATAGTTAAGTGAATAAGTTTATTTGTAGCATATGTTTCACGTGTAGATCATAATATTCTATTCCACAATTCTATACTCAATTGTGCTGCCAAAACAGTGATTTAATACTATGACTCATTTGTTTTAAGGTTATACTCATTAGTTATGAGATAAAATACTCGATTGTAAGGTGAGCACCGTACAACCGGGTGTACGGTGAGCACCGTACAACCGGGTGTACGGTGAGCACCGTATAGAACCGGGTGTACGGTATATACGTACTCACTTCTCAATGACTAAATGAATCTTGTTAGAATGAAAAATCAAATTTTGAGTCTAGTCAAACTTTTTTTTTGTATTTAATTTGTGTGCTTGTAGGCAACAAAATATGTTTATAATTTTCTAATTGTATAAATGAGATCGTTGGTTTTTAGTTTAATATTCCTTTTTGTTTTGTTTAGAATGCATTTAAATTTATGTTATGTATTCATGTATATATTATTCTGTATAATATTAACGCTATATTTTCGGTAGAATATTTTTAAAAAATATGATATGATCTCTTATGATAAATACAAACTAAATTACTTATGGCTCAATTTTCTATTACATACTTGATAGAAACAGAAATCTTTTAAAAAAACACCTTCTAAAGTAGAACTAAAAAATGTGAAATTTAAAAATGTGACCTATGATTTTTCCTAAATAGGAATAACTTAGTGACATCCTAAACTTCTATTGTCATATTTTGATATTATTAGACTTTATTATCGCAATATTAATGTCATACTCGGCAATGTTTTTTAAACATGTCAGTAATTATTACTCTTATTCAGTGAATAAAAAATGTTGTTTTTATTTTGGAATTTCACATCATTCTTAATTACTTCTATTTAGAGTATGTCTCTGTTATTATTTTTATACAAATCTAAAAATTAATATTCCGTGCGCAATAACGGTTAAGTACAAACATCTGTGTCGTATACTGAGCTCGGCTCTGCCTTGCTCGGGGAACCGAGGTACTCAGTTCGGGTGTAACTAGCTCAGGCTCGGCTGCTTCTTCGGAGCTCTTTTGTTGATTTGAGAACCACCTGGTCGGGCTTGGCCTCTGTCACGCCCCAGACCGCAATCCAAGCGCGAGTACAACCACCGTATAATCAAGTGACGTCACCCGTGAGTCAACCTCACTCAATCATACGAGGCGTTCGAGAAAACAATCCATCCATACTCAGTAGTAAACATACATAACAACATCGCATTTAAACCAATGAATAGCGGAAATATCCAACGGTAATTCATAAGCCACAACCGGCCAACAACATAGGCATGCAAGCCCACAAATAGTTTTATAGTAAATCAAATATCCATGAACAAGGGTTCGGTAGTTTGAAAGAAAATAAGGAAGCACGAACCATGTCTTCCTGAGTTGATATCACCCGTAAGAAGGTGCAAGTAGCAAGCCCTAGCTTCAACCTGAAAATGGTGAGGCCCCCCGAAGGGGTCAGTACATAGTACCGAGCGAGTAGCAGGCTAAATATAGAATAACTAGCGTTTCAAGTATAAGACCCAAACATAGGGTGATACTTATATAAATAGCCTTTTCCCCCAAGTTAAGAAATACTTATTAGTATATATACACTTGGAAAATACCCGATCCGTGGATCACTGTTTTGTTTGGGAAAATAGTAATAGTCAATATTCTTGACTAAAAACGTACCCCAACCCACTCATATACCTATGAGTGTATAAGACTCCTCCTTGTCCATATTTCAATATCATAATCTATGAGTTTTGAGGATAACATAATCCTTGGGTACTCCACCAATTTATATTCGAGTGTTAAGGACTTTTAGTCCTAGGGTCCTCCACCAGTTTATAATCCGAGTGTTAAGGACTTTAAGTCCTAGGGTCCTCCACCAATTTATAATCCGAGTGTTAAGGACTTTAAGTCCTAGGATCCTCCACCAATTTATAATCCGAGTGTTAAGGACTTTAAGTCCTAGAGTCTTTCACCAATTTATAATCCGAGTGTTAAGGACTTTAAGTCCTAGGGTCCTTCACCAATTTATAATCCGATTGTTAAGGACTTTAAGTCCTAGGGTCCTCCACCAATTTATAATCCGAGTGTTAAGGACTTTACGTCCTAGCTAGGGTCCTCTGCCAATTTATAATCCGAGTGTTAAGGACTTTAAGTCCTAGGGTCCTCCACCAATTTATAATATGAGTGTTAAGGACTTTAAGTCCTAGGGTCCTCCACCAATTTATAATATGACTGTTAAGGACTTTAAGTCCTAGGGTCCTCCACCAATTTAAAATATGAGTGTTAAGGACTTTAAGCCCTAGGGTCTTCCACGAAGTTTATTATCCTATGATCAACCCCCTATCAACCTAGATAGAGTCTATATCATATTTATTCATTCATAGCTAAATCAACCCATAAAGCTTATGCATTTCAATCCATGCAAAGCCATGCACTTATTTAGATTTTGTAATTAACTAATACCAACTGGTATTGGTTGATCCCTTATCAATCGGTCAACGTTTTCGTTGACCGTTATTTCATGTCTTATACGTATCAACTTAATCATATATATGTATATTAAGTTAATAACTTTCATTTGTGCTTCTCTTACACTTCAAACAATATGCATTTCTATATGATTCCTCACATTATATTTCATGCATAAACAATATTTTCATTTCATACAACCTTAACCATGTTGGCTAATCACATGTTTAAATATCTTTTAAACATCATTATGACTATATAACATTTATTTAGGTAATCTCATAATTAACCCAAAAGTTATAATATATTAATCCATCCACTCACCTCGAATTAGCGCTATGAAGTTCTACCCCTCTTGTTAGTCTCCAATTTTGATAGATTTTGATGATGCCACTATACTAAACAAATGTACATTGAGTCTTATTTTCAGAAGTAACATTTAAAATTAAATCATAAGTGACAAAAATAAATGTACAATCTTTAAGATTAATGATATATTAACCGGATACATAAAAATGCAATAAGGTAACTTTTTACCTTCATAGGATATTTAAATCCTACCGGCATATATCATTTTACTCAAAGATTAAATATAGGTCACATTTGAGATAATCGAATACATTGAATATTGACTGGAAGACAAAAGTTGACCAGCATTAAATACACGGTCCTACAGCATGGGAGGACTTCTTGGAGTGAAGCTGCAGCGGCTGAAGACACACCCATACCGCAGCCCAATCATTCAAGACATAAAACAAAAAGATTAAAAGCTCCTGCACAAGAAGACAAATGTACAATTCGTCCTAGCCAGACCCTCAACGCACAAGATTAATCCATCTCAACCAACGGATGAGATTAATCAACCATGAAGACCTATAAATATAGGTAGAAGCATGAGTTCTAAATAAGCTTGAGCATCCTAAGTAGAGAAATACTTTCATCAAAGTATATACGAGCTATCTAGCAAAAGAGAAAATGCAAACTCAACTTTACTCTCTGCTTAGCCTCATGCTTCACTAAGCTCTTAGATTAGATCAACACTTTCACATTTTTAGAGCTTAGTTCATAGTTGGAGGTTAGAACTTTCTTGTATATCACAAGTGGTTGTAAACACTTAGGAGAACTGTTGTTCGGATCCTAAAGTGTAGTTAGATAGATAGATAGAGTACCTTTTGATCCCCACTGAATCAATTGAGAAAAATCTAAGGACTGAGTAACCTTGAGTGGTGTTTATACTCATTGTGAAAAACCTTCAATCTAGGCCTAAGTGTTGTAAAGGCTAGATTGGCACTAAGTGTATTGGGCTTAATACTTTAGTGGAAATCCATCTGAAATAGGGTGGGACTGGATGTAGGAGGATTACACCACCTCTGAACCAGGATACATCGTGTGTTGATCTACATTCATTCAACAAAGCACACACCAAACACTTCTCACTAAAAGAATCGTAGTTTGCCAGCAGCATCCTAAGCAGTAGTCTTAATTGACTTTACTGCTTATCCTACTGCTTAATAACTCACTTTTCCTTGAGACAACTGCTTCACACTAGCTTTGAATATCACTACTAAAAGGTGTGGTTTGTCAGTCCTCAAAGATATTTCATTCATACGCAGCAGACGGCTTAGCAGTTTCCTGGGTTCACCTAACTGCTCAGACCCCTGCTCAGTCAAAACATCTTATTTTCTCCATCTCTACACATGTTCAGTTAGCCCTCATCACTCTGTACAAGGCTATATAATCATCTCTTTCAAACTACTGTTTTCCACTAGCAGTTACCTCAACAGTTCCCTGCTATCTAGCCAACTGCCAAGCTAACTGCCAAACCAACTGCTAGCTATCTAAGTCCAATCTTCCCAAATTAGAAAGTTGTCAAACTCTTATTACATAAAGGGTAAAGACTTCCGCTGTGCATCTATTAATCTATCACAAGATTATAGATCAATCCATCTAGAGGGAAAAACTTCAAAAAGTTGAAAAAGATTTAAAAGTCTATTCACCCCCCCCCCCCTCTAGACTTTTACCCTATCCGGGACCATCAAGTGGTATCAGAGCCATGTGTTCCTAGAGTCAGTTTCTGACTAATTTGAACAAAAGATCCAAACTACTCTACTTCCCGAACACCTTCAAAAATGGACAGTCAGCTAGCCAAAAACCTTCTGTTCAACTTGAACAAGTTTGATGACTGGAAAATAAGGATGAAAGCACATCTCAGCGCTTTACATGATGAGATGCTTGAAGTAATTACTGATGGACCTATCAAAATAATGAAGGTCATCACATCCAGAACCACAGAGAGGACAGATGATGTGTACATTCCAAAACCAAAAATGAAATGGACAACTGAGGACAGGAAGAGAAACAATCTTGACAACATTGCCAAAGACATTCTCTTCAAATCTGTTGATGAATCCATATTTCCCAGAATCAGGAAATGCGAAACTGCCAAAGATGTCTGGGATGAGCTCACAAAGATTGGAGCTGGAGATGAACAGGAGAAGGACAATAAATTGACCATAGCCCTCAAGAAATTTGAGGATTTCAAAATGCTGTCAACTGAATCTATCCATGAGATGGAATCCAGATTCCTGAAGATTGTGGCAGAGGTCTCTGACCTGGGAAAAGAACTATCGCAAAAGGAGATTTCCCTCAAGGTCCTAAGAGGCCTGTCTTCAAAATGGGACATGAAGGTGACTGCTATGAGAGATAGTAGAGATCTCAGAACTTTATCAACCGATAAGCTCTTCAGTGATCTGAAAGCCTATGAATTTGAAATGAAGGAAATCAAAGAAAAAGTGGAAGATGAACCCAAGACACTAGCTCTAGTGTCTGAATCAAGCACATCAAAAAGTACTGAAAAACCCCTCAACAATCTCCTCACTGACGAACATTTTGCTATGTTCGTGAGGAAGTTTAAAAGATTCATAAGAAAGGAGGGTACTGTTCCAAGGAGGTCATACAATCAGCCACCCAGGAGACAAGGGAGACCTCAATCAAGTGAGGACACTATTCTATGCTATAACTGTAGACAGCCAGGACATTACAAGAATGAGTGTCCTTTACCACTAGCTCAAAAGTATCAAGGGCAACAGGCAACTGCTCGAAAAGGAGAATACAAAAAGGACTTCAAGGGCAAGAGACAAGCCTTTGTAAGTGAAAAGAGGAAGGAGGAATCCCAAAGTGATGATGAGAGCAGCTCAAGTGATGAAAGCTCCTCATCTGGGGACTCAGAGGAGGCACTACTATGCCTGGGATCCTGGCAGATGGCTGAAGAAAGGAGCAGATGGCTCAGTGAAGATGATGAAAACTGCTCCAACAACTGCCTAATGGCCAAAGACCACTACAATGATGTTGAGGTAACATCCTGCTCTTCCTATAGCTCTAGTGATTCTGGACCAACTAATGTCACATTGGAATCTTTACTACAAGATTTTCAGAAAGTCCAAGATCACCATGTTCTCTTAAGATCAGAAAATGATAGATTAAAACAAGACATTAAGGCCATTCATTCCAAGTTGTTAGATGCCTTAACCAAAAACAATGTCTTAGAGGAAGAGAACAAAGAGCTGAAAAACAAAATGACTAACTTCGGCATGAATAGTAAAACCGGCAACTCTACTGCTGAAGTTGTTCTAAATAGGAAGAGAAGAGGGCTCGGATATGTATCCCCCACCAGACTCACTCAAAACTCACCCTCCACAAGCCACCAGCAAAATACAAGAAAGCTAATCTACCAAAAATCCCATTCTCAAAATGTTCCCACAAGAAGGAACCTGCCTGCTCCCAAATCAAAATCCAATCTCCTGAATAAACAAAAACTTCCCTACCATCAAAACCCAAGAACCCGTTGGCAATCAACCAATAAGACCAACCACAGTCAAAACATTAAGCTGTGTCCTCCAAAAGCCAATAATCCATTTTCCACTTCAAGAAGAAAAAGGATTAACAAATACATAGCCATCCCCTATGATTATAATACTTCAAATGGCTATAGACCAATCTGCTTAGAACTAAGTGGTTCTAGATGGGCATGGATGCCCAAACTTATACAAAGGAAGTTGCCCACTAACTTGTGGGCTACTGCTCAACAATGATGAATACAGGAAGGTGCTGGAGCAGTTGACTCACAAACATGGTACATAGATTCAGGCTGCTCCAGGCACATGACAGGCAGCAGACGGCTCCTGTCCAACTATATGGCAAGAGAAGGACCCAAAGTGACTTTTGGGAATGTGGAAAAACAAGGAGAGACCAAAGGAGCTGGAGAACTATCCATCAATGGACTTACAATCCAAAACATATCTTATGTTAAAGGATTAAAGTTCAATCTCATAAGCACAAGCCAGCTCTGTGACAATGGCTATAATGTTACATTCTCCAAAGACATCTGTTTGATTAGAGATGTCAAAAATGACAAAATTGTGCTCACTGGTAGAAGGAAGAAGGACATGTACATTGTTGATTGGAGCTCAGCAAAGGAAGGGATCTGCTTGGTGACAAAGGCAGACTCAAATTTGAGTTGGGAATGGCACAACAAATTAAGCCATCTCAACTTCAAAACAATCAACAAATTGTCCAGAAAAGGATTGGTGAAAGGCCTTCCTGAGATCAATTTCAAAAAGGACCATCTCCGTGATGCTTGCCAAAAAGGGAAACAAACCAAGGTATCATTCAAATCAAAGGAACTGGAATCATCAACTAGGCCCTTAAGCCTACTACACCTTGACTTGTTTGGACCAGTTGAACCAACAAGTTTAAGTGGTAGAAGATACACACTGGTGATAGTTGATGATTATTCTAGATACACTTGGACCGTATTCTTAAAGAAAAAGAATGAAACAGAGAAGAAACTTCCAGAACTGATGAAACTAATTCAAAATGAGAAAAGTCTCTCAATCCAGAAGATCCGGTCAGATAGAGGTACTGAATTCCTCAACTCTATAGTAATTCAGTATTGTGAAGAAAATGGAATCCATCAGCAAACTTCGGCTGCAAGAACACCTCAACAAAATGGTGTTGCTGAGAGAAGGAATAGGACACTCAAGGAAGCCGGAAGGACAATCTTAGAAGCAGCTGGTTTACCCAAAAGATTTTGGGCAGAAGCAATCAACACTGCTTGCTACACCCAGAATAGAAGTCTAATTCATAAGACTTACAAAAAGACTCCATATGAACTATGGAAAGAAAGGAAGCCTAATGTTAGTCATTTCCATGTGTTTGGATCCAAATGCTTCATTCTAAACAATGGAAAAGACTATCTCAAGCCATTTGATCCCAAATCTGATGAAGGAATTTTCCTGGGATACTCAGCAACAAGCAAGGCATTCCGGATCCTCAACAAAAGAACTCTGGTGGTAGAAGAATCAATCCATGTGGTTTTTGAAAACCACTCCACTGCTCAATCAATAGATAAAGGTGAGTCATCCAAATCAAAGGAGGACACAAGAAAGGCTCCAAGCTGCCTTCCAAATGATTATGCTAAAAAGGATGGAATGATAGTGAAAGAAGCAGTTAACTCCAAAGGCAGCCCACTGCCAGCAGTTGCCTCTGACTATAGAACACTGCCAGCAGGTGGCTCACCAACAGACCCCCTTCCAGGAACTCATGAAATTCCTAAGTATCCTATTCTACCAGAGAACAGTGAAGAAGATGAGGAGGATGACCAACGAATGAAAACTAACTCTAATCAGACATCTGATATTAGATGGCTGAATCAACATCCACCACAACAGATTATTGGAAACATCCATGAAGGGGTTCGTACCAGATCATCAATCCAAAGAGAAGCACTGTTCTCATGCTTCATCTCACAATCTGAACCCAAGAAAATTGAAGAAGCCCTACTTGGACCTGGTAGACTGGATACCTGGATACAAGCCATGCAAGAAGAACTCAACCAATTTGAAAGAAACAATGTGTGGGAGCTTGTGACCAGACCCTATCATCAACATGTGATAGGGACCAAATGGGTGTTCAGAAACAAGATGAATGAAGAAGGCGCAATTGTCAAGAACAAGGCAAGACTAGTAGCCAAAGGCTACTGCCAGGAAGAAGGTATAGATTTTGATGAAACCTTTGCTCCTGTTGCCAGACTTGAGGCTATAAGAATATTCTTAGCCTATGCTGCTCACAAGCAATTCACAGTATATCAAATGGATGTGAAAAGTGCCTTCCTAAACGGTCTACTAGAAGAGGAGGTCTATGTGGAACAACCTCCTGGATTTGAAATCAATAGAGAGAAGGATCAAGTCTACAAACTACATAAAGCTCTTTATGGACTCAAACAAGCCCCAAGAGCATGGTATGACACTCTCTCTGAATATTTAGTGAGTAACGGATTCACTAAAGGAAAAGTAGACAAGACACTATTCAAAATAGAAGAAGGTCCATACTTGCTGCTTGTCCAAATTTATGTTGATGACATAATCTTCGGAAGTTCAAACCAAGCACTATGCAAGAAATTTTCAACTCTCATGCAAAACAAGTTTGAGATGAGCATGATGGGAGAGTTGAACTATTTCTTGGGACTACAAGTAAAACAGACTCCTCAAGGTATCTTCATCAACCAAGCAAAATATACTAGAGATCTCATGAAAAGGTTCAAAATTGAAAACAAGTCCACTGTGAAGATACCCATGAACACCTCCCAAGGTCTAAGTCAGGATGAAAATGGAAAAGATGTTGATCCCACACTTTACAGAGGCCTGATTGGTTCCTTGTTATATCTCACCACTAGTAGGCCAGATATTTCCTACTCAGTTGGGGTATGTGCAAGGTTCCAATCAAAGCCAAAGGAAAGTCATCTACTAGCAGCGAAGAAAATATTGAGGTATCTCAAAGGAAATCCTAACTCTGGATTGTGGTACCCAACAAATGGAGGTTTCAATCTCTATGGCTATTCAGACTCAGACTTTGCTGGATGCAAAATTGATAGAAAAAGTACCTCAGGTACTTGTCAACTAATTGGTGGAAGACTTGTTTCATGGTTCAGCAAGAAACAAAACTCAATTGCTACAAGCACTGCCGAAGCTGAATACATAGCTGCAGGCAGCTGCTGTGCTCAAATACTATGGATGAAACAGCAACTGAAGGATTACGGTGAAGAAACAAAGGAGATTAGCATCTTGTGTGATAACACAAGTGCCATTGCAATCACTCATAATCCAGTGTTTCACTCAAGAACCAAGCACATTGAGATCAGACATCACTTCATTAGAGAGCATGTTGAGAAGAAAACCATCAAGCTTGAATACATCCCCACGGAAAAACAGCTGGCTGACATCTTCACCAAGCCATTGAATGAAGCAAGATTCAACCAACTAAGGCAAGAGCTTGGAATGTTAGATGATCTAGATCAAGCGAAGGAATAACCCTGCATTTATTCAGGGGGAATCAAATTCCATAATCAAGGGGGAACTCCTAGCCATCTGTTGAGGGGGAACTATCAGAGGTAGCCATCTCGGCTACTCCCAATCCAAAAGGAATGAAGCATCAAGGTCCAAGAAAGTCTATCTCAGACTCTCAAAAGAAAGAAGAAGTCAAAATTCAAGGAGTAGGCTCAGCAGGTGACTGTTCAAAACAGCAGTAGGGTCAGCAGGCAGCTGACCAACTAGACCACTGCTACATGTGTAATAAGAGGACTTGAATTAATACTTTCATAAAGAAGAGTACAAGCTTGGAACAAGAAAGGAACAATGGAGGTACAGACACTGGTTCACAAAATTCGAACAGATGTCTGCAAACAGGTGTCCGCCTCAGAAGCAGGCCACTGTCTGAGTTCAGCAGTTGGCTCAAATTACAGCAAATGTACATGGAATCTCAGCACGTGGCACAAATGTTCTTGATCCTCACATATCAAGGAACCTCAAAAGGTAACTTTTACTCTCAAACATAGAGCACTCTGTTACCAGTGTGAACACAATTAAACCAGCCGTAGTCTCCAACGGCTATATCCTAACGGCTAGTTTCCGATAATGAATAAATACCTCCTCCGTACAATTCCTTTACACTTTTACCTTGCAATCTCTCTCAAACCTCTCTCTAAACCTCAAACGCTCTCAAAGCCCTCAAATAACAAACTCTTGTACTCACCATCTCATCCGCACTCCATATTTCACCCATACTCTTTCTACTCCTCAAACAAACAAGAATGACATCTCTTAAACTCATGGCTAAGAAGATCTACACCGGATCCATTCTTGATACATCCATAATACTGAAGAAAGCTAACAACAGTGATCTTATGAAAGATCTCCTGAGAAAGCTTGACAGCACAGGTCTCCTAAAGATGGCTACCTACCCATATCCATGCTTCTATCCCGAGGTAGCTGCAGAGTTCTACCTCAACTCTACCAAGGACACTCTCAAATCCTGGATAAGGGGCAGACCTGTGGAGATTGAAGAAGGAGATATCAGAACACTGCTCTCCCTCCCTGGAGATGAAGCTCCAATAGTTGAAGACTTTGAACTCAACGAACAGGAATTCAAAGAGTTGGCGTTAATACCAAGTGCACGCAACACACAAACTCTCAATCTCAAGACCAACAAGATGGTGTATGAGTACGCTCTTCTGCTAAGCATACTATACAAGTGCATAGACGCCAAAAACACTGCTCTTGATGAAATAAATCACAAGAGAGCAACTCCATTAGCAGCAATCATCTCAGGGTCACCTTTCAACTGGACAAAGTATGTCTTCAACAACCTGCTAGCATATGTGAAGAAATACCACGAAAGACCAAACAACACCATGCCCTGGCTAGGGTATGGTTTTCTTATTGGTGAAATCTTAAGAAGAAAGGGAGCTCGAAGCAACATCAAAGAAGCAACTACCTGGAGAAAGTTTCTGTCTCTCAAATCCAATCAAGGAGCCCCAGAACTACCTAAGGCAGAAGACACCTTCCTCTCAAACGAGCCCATCCAAACCGAATTCAAGAAGATCAAAACCAAGTCACTAAAGAGGCCTCGTTCTGACAATGAAGAAGTCCAATCACACAAGTCTAAAAGAAAAACTCCTACAACAAGGAATCTGCAGGATGAACTAGAAGCAGAAGCCTCCTCTCCAGAACTCAATCATGTCCACTTACAAATCACAACTCACCCCCTATCCACTGTTCCTGAAGAAAGTGGAGGTTCCCAACCCAGTGAAGAACAACAGGCTACTTCCTCATCAAGTATTGCTATCTCTGCAACTCCACTCACAATGAATATTCAAGAGGTGACAACTCAGGAAGAAGAACTGGAAGCTCCACCTTCACCAACTGACTACTCACCCACTCCTCTGCAAAAACTAGATGCTGAATGGGCTCGGGTCAAGGAGTGGAGGAAATGGAAGATGTCTCGAATCCTAACCCAAGCCAAAACCCTTTCCAAATTCATCACGGAAGAGTACTTTGCCCTAAACTGGTTAGGTACTGAAGACATTACTACAGCAACAAATCTTCACCAGATGAATCTGGTCTATCTCTCAAAGAAGAAGCAGCTGACTGATAATCTCCAAGAGGAGCACTCTACGGACAATGATGATGATGATCTTGATGATGGGGATCATTCTGGTCCAAATGGCCCTTCACCGAATAGAGGTAAGCAAATCATTTCTTCTTCCTCCTCCAGTGATAAAGAACTTCAAATGGTTCTCGAAAAATCTAAATTTGAGACTAGAGGAGGTGGAGAATCCTCTAAAGCAATGGAGGAAGAAGCACAACAGACCACTGAGCAGCAACCTGCCAATATTCCACTACAAGAGTCTACTCCAATGCCAGATCTCAAGCAACAGACTAGCACACATTCACAGGCATCTACTCAAAACATCGAACAGCACTCTCCCACGTTCATTCTTGAAACCGAAGATGAAGAAAATGACAATGCTACCTTGGCAGATGTCTTCATCAGAGAAAGAAGGGCTACAACTACATTTATCAGCCGCGCTGAGGTCAGATTACACAAAAGACTGATCAAGATGAAAAAGCAGCTAGAGGAAAGATTGGACATCAGATTTGGAGAAATCCACAGTCATATACGAAAAGACTCCATGATCCAACAAGTATTCAATGCTGAGCAAAGAGCTCTCCTCAAAACAAGAACCTCCCAGCAGTCAGCTCTTAATACAGAGATCAAGCAGGAGCTTGATGCACTCAAAGCCCGAAATGAGGATCTCGAAAGACAGATACTAGAACTTCAACGGCAACAAAAAGATCAGCCAACTGTAGCAGGACCATCTAATCAGGTACCTTCCCTAACTTCTCCTCCACCTACCCTCGATCAGGCTCTTAAACAGGTTCAAGAACATGAAGAGTACCTCCTGAAACTAAGGAATGAGGAGTTCCCTGCCATGTTCAAGCTCTCTCAGAAATTCCTTATGGACCAGCAGGCTCATGCCAGAGCCTATGAACAGCTCACTAAAGACGTTGCTCACAACTTTCAAGTTCTTCAAAAGGCTACTCAGGACACCTTTTGGAAGCAAGGGTCTGACTTTCAGAAACTAGGTCAGAGCCTAGTAGCTACACAGGACAAGCTTCAAAGATTAGAGAATGAGGTCAAAGATGAAGTCAAAACAGATCTTTTGGACATCAATAATCATATCAAGGCCCTGTCCATTGAAGTATATGGTCTGGATCCATCAAGGAGGCAAATTGAAGATCCTGACTCTGATCCAGAAATAGAAGCACTCTTCAAAGAGAGCGAGACCCCTGCTGATGATGCCAAAAGGGGGGAAAGGACAACTCAAGCAGGTCCCTCTTCCTCCAGATCTGCAGCAGCAAGAAAAGCAGCTGCAACAAGAAGGAAGAACAAGCTGCTCCAAGAAGAAGCAGAGATCAGAAAAAGGAAAGCAGAAGAAGCCAAGAAAAAGCTGGAAGAAATCAACAAAAGCAGACTTCAAGAAAAGTCCGAAAGTGACCAAAAACTATTGTACTTTTCTTGAAGAGCAATGTACAATATTCTCAATGCAAATCAATAAAAACAGTTGTTTCCTGTGTTGTATAGTTTTGGCATCATCAAAAAGGGGGAAATTGTTAGTCTCCAATTTTGATAGATTTTGATGATGCCACTATACTAAACAAATGTACATTGAGTCTTATTTTCAGAAGTAACATTTAAAATTAAATCATAAGTGACAAAAATAAATGTACAATCTTTAAGATTAATGATATATTAACCGGATACATAAAAATGCAATAAGGTAACTTTTTACCTTCATAGGATATTTAAATCCTACCGGCATATATCATTTTACTCAAAGATTAAATATAGGTCACATTTGAGATAATCGAATACATTGAATATTGACTGGAAGACAAAAGTTGACCAGCATTAAATACACGGTCCTACAGCATGGGAGGACTTCTTGGAGTGAAGCTGCAGCGGCTGAAGACACACCCATACCGCAGCCCAATCATTCAAGACAGAAAACAAAAAGATTAAAAGCTCCTGCACAAGAAGACAAATGTACAATTCGTCCTAGCCAGACCCTCAACGCACAAGATTAATCCATCTCAACCAACGGATGAGATTAATCAACCATGAAGACCTATAAATATAGGTAGAAGCATGAGTTCTAAATAAGCTTGAGCATCCTAAGTAGAGAAATACTTTCATCAAAGTATATACGAGCTATCTAGCAAAAGAGAAAGTGCAAACTCAACTTTACTCTCTGCTTAGCCTCATGCTTCACTAAGCTCTTAGATTAGATCAACACTTTCACATTTTTAGAGCTTAGTTCATAGTTGGAGGTTAGAACTTTCTTGTATATCACAAGTGGTTGTAAACACTTAGGAGAACTGTTGTTCGGATCCTAAAGTGTAGTTAGATAGATAGATAGAGTACCTTTTGATCCCCACTGGATCAATTGAGAAAAATCTAAGGACTGAGTAACCTTGAGTGGTGTTTATACTCATTGTGAAAAACCTTCAATCTAGGCCTAAGTGTTGTAAAGGCTAGATTGGCACTAAGTGTATTGGGCTTAATACTTTAGTGGAAATCCATCTGAAATAGGGTGGGATTGGATGTAGGAGGATTACACCACCTCTGAACCAGGATACATCGTGTGTTGATTGACGTGCACTTTGTCGTGAGGTGCACTCAAAGTAATAATACAATACGACACTAATACGTAGTATAGTGTAGTAAGGTTCGTATCCACAGGGAAAGGAATACTTTTCTTCTTACAGAGATAGATAAGTAACAATAAGGGGGGTTTATATTTGGTTGATGAACTTTGAATTATATTTAAATACGAAGATAAACGAGTTATGTGGTTTAATTAATGAGAAGAAGACTTGGCTTTGCTTTTATCCACTTAATGAAATGCTCGTCGATCCCGGTTATATCTTTAACTATCTTCCTCTCGAATACTCAATCGAGGAGTATATCCAATTCATCGAGGGTAGTTATTAATAACGAGACGCGTTCATTAATAAAACTTACTATCGAGTCAATATAGAACACGCGCCGTATATGTACTTGATAGTAGCAATAAAATCAAGATGAAAACGATTGAGATTGATAACCTCAACACAAGCGGTTTATCGGTTTAATCAATATAATTAATTCCCCTTGGCTTACTAACCATGAGACGCATGCATTAGCAACCCAAGTTTACTACCGTGAAAGAGCCGAGTTAATAACAAGCGTATTAATCGACCGATTCTAGTATTAATTAATATATGAAACAAAACTAGTTGATCCTTTAAGTATTGCTCAAAATATTAATATGTAATAGGAATAAGAATTAATTAATATTCAAGGAAGAAGATCAAAGAAAATAACTCACAACTTACAATTCATTAAGCTTCAAAGTAGCAAAACCAAGATGGAAGAGTTTAGCTCCTCATTTGGAGACTAAACATGATGAAAATATAAAGAAAGAACTTGTCTACACTGAGCTTAGAAGTATATGTGAATTCGTATCTTCTTGTGGAGGAAATGGGGTGTATTTATAGGCTTTTTAGGCTTGCAGGGTCGTGTACCCGATCGGGTTTTCAGCCCACTCGATCGGGTACCATATGTGGCTTCGGCGAAGCTGAAAAATGGGGTCATACCCGATCGGGTCTGTCGGTCACCCGATCGGGTATGGACACCCGAACGTGTTAAAATCTTCCCGCATGATGCCTTGTTCCCGGATTTGATTTGATTCGAAATTTCAGAAGGGTACCCGACCGGGTATAGGTCATACCCGATCGGGTACAGACCAAAAACGAGATCTTCAACCTTTTTCTTGCATTCTTGCACCTTCCTTCCACTGGTGATGTTCTCCAAAGTGTATTTGGACCTGTTTGAGCTCAGAATAAACCTAATCTAAACATATTACAGATATTTTACAAACTAAACTATTTACACCAAAAGTGTGTAATTTCCAAAGTAACAATCACTCGAAACTAATTAAAAGTACAACTTTAAATACGGAAATTACACGAATGTCAACTCCCCCACACTTAGTTTATTTACTCGTCCTCGAGTAAAACCAAATGTTTACATAATGTCCATCAACAAACCATGAGTTCATAGATAAGAAGAAATAAGGAACTAAAACCACCAAGTATTGTAAATGAAGTTACAAAACAAATTTTTCCTTGGGTTTAATGGTCTTCTATGCTCCTCACTTCTTCTTCTTCCTTTCTTCTTCTTCCCCAAGAGATAGTGCCCTGCAAAACGCAAATGCTTCTCTCATATCTCTCATTTTGCCTAGGAGCCTTTTCAGGTTTTCATCCTAGCATCTCTTTTCTTTTTCTTTCTTACCACTAACTCATCATTTTTTTTATTTTTTTTTATTTTTTTTTTTATTTGTAAGCCCTTGTTGCTTAGATTGCCCTTTTTGGGTTTTCAACCTAACTAGCATTTCATTTCTTTTTTTTCTTTCTTTTTTTTTTTTTTTGAACAATTTATTTGTAGAAACTAATGCTTAGTACAAGGTAAAAATTAAAGGGATTGTGACATACCAAGAGATGATGCTTCCTCCCCCACACTTGAAACGTGGCACTATCCTTAGTGCCCACCTTCTCCGCCATAATATCCGCCTCCAAAGCCGCTTCCCTGCATATAATCGCCACCTCCCTCGCCCATGGTCGTATCCCCGCCATCATCGCCACCACCGCCGGAAGTGGAGCCGCCGAAATTACCCCAATCGGAGGGGTTATACCAAGAGGGTGCCGGTGGTGGTGAGGACATAGATGCAAAGCCGCCGATGTGGGACATGTATGAGTATGTGGGCCCATACATCCTCCGGTAGTCATCCTCATACCTTTGCATATCGGCCGCCCTTTGCTCCTCCATCCTTTGGAATGCCGATTGTTGCTCGGTCCGGAAAGCATCAAATTGGCGGTCCCTTGCTTGTTGCTCCGCCCGGTATTGGCCTAGCTCTTCTTGAAGTTGGGTAAATTGGCTACCCATTTTTGTGTAATCGAGGCTCATGGTTTGGAACCCGGCAAGGAGGGATTGTTGACCCGCCAAGAGTTGTTGGAAAAAGTCTTGGGGTGGCGGGTTTTGAGGAGGGTCGGGAAGAGCATTGTGGACATCTTCATGTCCTTGATTGTCGGCTTGATCGGGATGATGCTCGGGTTGTTCTTCGGGTGGGTTGGCTTGATCTTGGAGGTGGGGTGGAATGTTGTTTGGGAGGAGGTAATGGGGAATCTCGAATGTGGCCATCCTATACCTAAGCTTAGGCAATTCATCACAAGGGAGGGGGAAATATTTGGTGGGTTCGGGGTATTTCATGTGCCACCGATAGCGTTGGTTTCCATTGTGGTCCTTGTTGCCCAAAGAGATCAAACCCGCATTGGACAACCAACCAATGTGCATCAAAGAATCGGGGTGGATTGGAGCATTTTCCGTATAGCTGAATTTGCTCACCAAATGCATTATGACTCCCCCAACCACAATGTTCCCGGTCTTCTTACAAGCTTCCTCCAAATGATCCCACATTAAGTTGCAAAGATTATATTCCGTGGGTCTATGAAAAAGGGCTAGGGTGAGTACGGCTACGTCCCCCATCCGAGTATGGTGATTGTTGGGGCGACCAAGCAAAGAATTGCACAAGAACTTTAGGAACATCCGGAGAAGAGGATGTTGAACGTGACTAATGGACAATTTAGACGCGTTCACCTTCCTTTCTCCGGTCATTTTGGCCCATAAAGTGTGTGCGTCAAGTGTGCTCTCCGGTATTCCCCTTTCATGGGGTGCGGGGATGCCGAAGTGTTCCGCAAACTCACGTCTCGTTATTGAGTATTCGTTGTTTAACCAACGAAACGTGAGCTTGTCGTAGAGGAACTCCGCCGGGTCATCATGTAGAACAATTTTAGCCGAACTCATCACCTCATAAATCACTTTGTCAACACAATTATACTTCATATTAAAAATCAAATTCATCTCCAACCTATCAAATAGTTCCCTCATTCCATTCAACAAGCCTAGTTGTGTAAGAGCATTATGACATAGGAATCTAGAAGGAACTACTTGCCTTTTGATGATGGCCAAAAATCGTTTGCGGTGATCTCCCGGCCCGAAGCGGATGGTCTCATACCCCGGAATTGGTCCTCTAGCATTAGAGCTCTCCGGTTGGCTTCTTTTTGGTGCCATTTTGTCCAAATTTCAAGCTTGAATTCGGATTTTGGGGATTTTGGGGTAGGGTTTCGGATTTTTGGAGAGAGAGGGAGGTGTGGTGATTTTTGGGTATGAAGTTGGAGAGGGTGGTGAGAGGAGTGTTTTGGTGGTGGTATGAGAGGATTTGGTTGAGTGTTGGGTGAGTTATGGAAGCTTCAAGGTCCGAAAATGGAGGATTTGGGAAGAGGGGTTCGAGATTTGGGAGTTTGGGGAAGATGAAATGGCCGAAAATGGGGTGAAATCTCATTAAAATCCCGTGTACCCGATCGGGTGGCCCGATATACCCGATCGGGTATTTTAATTCGAAAGTACCTTTTGCTTTTCAGAGTATAGTACCCGATCGGGTGACTCGAATACCCGATCGGGTAAATTAATTCGAAGGTGCCTTTGATTCTGCAGCTTAGCGTACCCGATCGGGTGAGTCAAATACCCGACCGGGTATAACGTCGATTTTTTTAAATTTGCTCCAGGGGTTCTCACCCGATCGAGTTTGGGGGTACTCGATCGGGTAATTTAATTCGAATTAAATTTCCAAATTCTGGGAATTAGACCCGATCGGGTCTTACGGATACCCGATCGGGTACCCTCTTAGATTTTTTTTCTTCCCTCGATCGGGTATCCTCAAGACTCGATTATTTCATACGTACCCGATCGGGTCTGGGAATTGTGCCCGATCGGGTACCCTACCCTGGGACGTGCTTTTGTCCAGTTTTAACCTCTTTTTAGCGCGGATCCGATCGGTTAAGTCATGAAGGCCGATCGGAGGTTTCCCCAGGCTTCCAAAACATGGTTTTCCTTCATTTTTTCTTGAGAATTTTACCCCATTTTCTCAAAAGTGACATTAACAGGCAAGAATTTGAAAATAAAAGAAGAAAAATGCGTACCTTGACTTGGGTTGCCTCCCAAGAAGCGCCTTAGTTAACGTCGCGGCACGACGCCATAGTCGTGTTCATCCTTCATAGATTGGATCGAATAGATCCATGCATTCAACGCTCTCTTTTTGGAAGCCCTCAAGGAATGGTTTGAGTTGATGTCCGTTAACCTTGAAGATTTTATCGGTGTCAAGGCTTTTGATCTCAACCGCTCCATGTGAGTAGACTTTGACCACCTCAAATGGTCCTTCCCATCGTGATCTCAGTTTACCGGGAAAAAGACGGAGGCGTGATCGGAATAGAAGGACTTTATCTCCAACTTGGAAGTCCTTCCTTATTATCATTTTATCATGCCATACCTTCGTCTTTTCTTTGTAGATGGCGGCATTCTCATAGGACTCAAGTCGAAGCTCCTCTAGCTCTTGGAGTTGTAGCTTCCTTTTCATCCCCGCTTGCTCCATGTCAAGATTGAATGTTTTTACCGCCCAATAAGACTTATGTTCGAGTTCGACTGGGAGGTGGCAAGCCTTCCCGAACACAAGCCTATAGGGAGACATTCCAATTGGTGTTTTGAAAGCGGTTCTATATGCCCACAAGGCATCATCCATGCGAAGACTCCAATCTTTACGGTTAGGATTTACCGTCTTTTGGAGTATAGATTTCAACTCCCTGTTCGAGACCTCGGCCTGGCCGTTTGTTTGTGGGTGGTAGGCGGTGGAGAGCTTGTGGGTGACGCCATATTTTTTTAACAAGGCACTCACAGTTTTGTTGTAGAAGTGGGTGCCCCTATCGCTTATCAAGATGCGTGGGACTCCAAACCTTGAGAAGATGCGGGTTTTGAGAAAGTCCGCAACTACTTTGGCATCATCGGTCTTTGTGGCTTTTGCTTCCACCCATTTTGAAACGTAGTCCACCGCTAAGAGAATGTATAGATTTCCGTGGGAATTAGGGAAGGGTCCCATGAAATCTATTCCCCAAACATCAAATATCTCCACATAGAGCATAGGAACTTGCGGCATCTCATGTTTTCGAGAGATGTTGCCCATGCGTTGGCAATTGTCACAAGATTGACAAAAGACATGGGCATCTCGAAATAAGCTTGGCCACCAAAAACCGCATTCAAGTACCTTCATGGCCGTTCGCTTTCCTCCAAAGTGGCCACCACATGCATGTGAGTGGCAAAAGGCAAGAATGGATGCTATCTCTGTCTCGGGAATGCATCTTCTAATGACTTGATCTTTGCAATGTTTCCACAAGTATGGTTCATCCCATACGTATTGTTTTGCATCGTGTTGGAGCTTCTCTCTTTGAGCTTTTGAGAAGCTTGGTGGAAACCTGTTTAGAACAAGGAAATTAACAATGTGAGCGTACCAAGGGCGAATTTCCTTAAGAGAGAAAAGAGTCTCATCGGGAAATTCCCCTCGGATATCATCTTTGACATGATCATTTCCTTCATCAAGGACTAAACGGCTCAAGTGATCGGCCACCAAGTTCTCCATGCCCTTCTTATCCTTGATCTCAACATCAAACTCGCTCAAGAGTAGTATCCACCGAATCAACCTTGGTTTGGCCTCCTTCTTTGTCATTAAGAATCTAAGAGCCGCATGATCGGTGTAAATGATCACTTTGGTTCCAAGTAAGTATGACCTGAATTTTTCAAGTGCATAGACGACGGCCAGCATTTCTTTTTCGGTGGTGGCGTAGTTGCGTTGAGCATCATTGAGAGTGGTGGACGCATAGTAGATCACATGAGATGCCCTTCCCACCTTTTGGCCCAAAACGGCCCCGACCGCATAGTCGCTAGCATCACACATGATCTCAAATGGAAGAGACCAATCGGGAGCTTGGATGATAGGTGCGGTTACTAGCTTTTCCTTCAACGTATTGAAGGCCTTCTTGCATTCCTCGGAGAAGATGAATTCCGCCTCCTTTTGCAAAAGTGTGCATAGAGGAGATGCAATCTTTGAGAAGTCTTTGATGAATCTCCGATAAAAACCTGCATGTCCAAGGAATGATCGTATCTCCCTAACGGTGGTAGGATAAGGGAGTGATTGGATGACTTCAACTTTGGCCTTGTCAACCTCTATCCCTTTGGATGAGATTACATGGCCTAGAACAATTCCTTCTTCCACCATGAAGTGGCATTTTTCAGAATTCAAAACAAGGTTTGATTCTAAACAACTTTTGAGTACAAGGGAGAGATGATATAAGCATGAATCAAATGAGTCCCCATGGATTGTGAAGTCATCCATGAAAACTTCCATAAATAGCTCAACATATTCGGAGAATATGCTCATCATGCATCTTTGGAAGGTGGCGGGTGCGTTGCAAAGTCCGAATGGCATACGTCGATAGGCAAAAGTGCCAAATGGACAAGTGAATGTTGTCTTCTCTTGATCTTCAGGGGCTATGGGTACTTGAAAATACCCGGAGTAGCCATCAAGGAAGCAATAGAACTTATGCCCCGCAAGTCTCTCAAGCATTTGGTCAATGAAAGGTAAAGGAAAGAAATCCTTTCTAGTTACCGCGTTGAGGCGACGGTAATCAATACATACCCTCCATCCATTTTGGATTCGGGTGGGCATAAGTTCTCCATGCTTGTTCTCCACCACCGTGACTCCGGTCTTCTTGGGAACAACTTGGGTTGGACTAACCCATTTGCTATCGGATATGGGGAAAATTATCCCCATTTGGAGAAGCTTGATGACCTCCTTTTTGACCACCTCCATCATAGGTGGGTTCAATCTCCGTTGTGGTTGGCGCACTGGTTTAGCTTCATCCTCCATCAAGATGCGGTGCATGCAAGTAGATGGACTAATGCCTTTAATGTCGGCTATAGTCCACCCGATTGCAAGTTTGTGCTCTTTAAGCACCGCAATTAGCTTACTTTCTTGCTCCCCGGTCAGTTTGTTTGAGATTATGACCGGTAATGTTTCTTTTTCTCCCAAGTACACATATTTCAAATGTGTTGGGAGTGGTTTCATCTCAATTTCGGGGGCCTGCAAAATAGAAGGCAAAGGCTTTTCCTCGGGGATGGTTAGTGGGAATGCTCTTGACCCTGGTGGCATAAGTGGAAGTTGGAAATGGTTATCCAACTCCACCATCATGGCTTGCCTATTGGGGACCAAAGCAAGTTCTAAAGAATTTTCCCCGAGGCCATTCTCAATTATACTTAGTAGGTCATCCTCCCCATTCATTTCAAAAGTATTTTGCACAATGGGATCTATAACATCAATGGCGAATAGAGAATGATTTTCATTTGGGTATTTCATGGAGTCGTAAATATTGAATTCAACTTTATCTCCATCAAATTCCAGAGTTAAAGATCCGCTAAAAACATCAATTTTAGCTCTAGCGGTCTTTAAAAATGGCCTTCCTAAAAGGATAGGAACCGCATTCCTGTCATTTTCCATTTCTAAAACATAAAAGTCGGCGGGAAAGATCAAATTGTCTACCATAACTAGTACGTCTTCGACAATACCTTTAGGGTAGGCATTTGATCTATCCGCAAGTTGAATAACTACTCCGGTTTCATTGAGAGGGCCAAGTTCAAGTGATTTATACAAAGAATAAGGGATGACATTAATTGATGCCCCCAAATCTAACATGGCCTTTGAAAATGTAGTACCTCCCAACTTACAAGGTATAGTGAACATGCCCGGGTCATTGTATTTTTTTGGAAGTTTCTTTTGAAAAACCGCGGAGACACGTTCACTAACTTGAACTTTCTGTTTTCCATTGAGTCTATGCTTCCTTTTTATTGTGCATAATTCCTTGAAAAATTTTGCGAATCTAGGAACACCTTTTATTAAGTTGAGAAGAGGAATATTTACCTCACATTTGGAGAATGTCTCATAGATGTCCTTATCTTTCTCCACCCTTTTCGTTTCCCTTAGAGCTTCGGGAAACGGTGCTTCCACTTCATGAATAACCGGGGGTGGAGTTGAAATGTGAGCTTCCCCTTCCTCCGGTTGAGCTTTCTCCACAAGCTCTTCTTCCTCTTCCTCGCCAATGTGGCTTTTGGCTTTCTCCTTGGCAATCACCAATTCTTTGCCACTCCTTAATGTCACCGCATGGGCTTGTTGCCTAGGATTCGGCTCCGTTTGAGATGGAAGCTTTGTTGAATCCTTGGCTTCAAGCCTACTCACCGCACTTGAGATTTGGCTCATTTGATTCTCAAGGTTTTGGATGCTTGATTTTGTCTCATGTTGGAATTGAACCATGTTTTGTTGCATGGTTGAGACATTTGAGGTGAGTGCTCGGATCATGTCTTCGGTGGACATAGTTGAGCTTTGGCCTTGGGGTTTAGAGTACGGTTGTTTTGGAGGAAATTGGTTTTGTGGAGGGTTATTTTGTGGTGGGTTTCCTTGCGGATTCCCATATCTCAAATTGGGATGATCTCTAAACCCGGGATGATAAGTGTTGCCGTAAGAATCATACCTCTTTTGGTTTGGGAACCCCAAAGCGTTGACCTTCTCGGGGTTTTCTTCTTGAAGGCTCGGGCATGCATCGGTGGGATGGCCTTGTTGTGTGCAGATGCCGCAGACCTTGACTTCTTGGGTTTTGGAATTTAAAAGAAAATCCTTTACCAAAGAAGTCAAGCCGGCAACTTGACTTTCTAGAGATGATGTTGATTCGGCCGCCATGACTCTTTTTGTTGATGACCGCCCGTTGTGATATCTACAATTCTCGGCCAACTCCGAGATAAGATTCATAGCTTGAGAAGGAGTCTTGTTAACGATCCCTCCTCCACATGCGGCATTAATCATCCGTCTATCATCATTGCAAAGACCATCATAAAAGTATAGGATGAGGTCTTGCTCCGAATAGCCATGATACGTACAGCTTGCACAAAGTTTCTTGAATCGTTCCCAATATTCATAGAACGATTCATCATCTTTTTGCTCCACATTGCTTATTTGTTTTTTTAGAGATGAGGAGACAGAGGCTGGATAGTACCTTTCGAGGAAAGCTTTCTTCATGGCCGCCCATGTATCTATACTTCCCGAGGGAAGATAGAATAGCCAATCTTTTGCGGTATCTTTGAGGGAGAATGGAAAGGCCCTCAACTTTATCTGTTCCTCGGTGACTCCATTAGGGCACATGCTCGTGCAAACAACATGGAACTCCGAGAGATGTTTATTTGGGTCTTCTCCTCTTAAGCCATGGAAGGATGGCAAAAGATGAATGAGCCCTGATTTGAGCTCAAATGTATTACCTTCGTTGAGTGTAGGGAAGGTAATACATAGTGGTTGTTGATTCAAGTTTGGAGCTGTGAGCTCCCTCAACGTTCTTGTTTCAAGAGCCATAGTTATTGGTTCTTCAGGCTCGCTAGAATAAGAGCTAGTACTTGATGAATCTCCCGAGTCGGTATTTGAGAATTTATTTTTCAACCGCTCGAAAGTTTGCTCTATTTCGGGGTTTGATTGGTATGTGATTTCGTTTATAGAACGATATCGGACCATATACTTCCCAAAGCTCAGAAATAGAAAAATAAGAACTCTTTATATTTTTGGTTAATTATTTTTTTTGATTTTTCTTGAAATAAAATAAAAAGAAAAATAATTGCCTTTCCCCGGCAACGGCGCCAAATTTGACGTGCACTTTGTCGTGAGGTGCACTCAAAGTAATAATACAATACGACACTAATACGTAGTATAGTGTAGTAAGGTTCGTATCCACAGGGAAAGGAATACTTTTCTTCTTACAGAGATAGATAAGTAACAATAAGGGGGGTTTATATTTGGTTGATGAACTTTGAATTATATTTAAATACGAAGATAAACGAGTTATGTGGTTTAATTAATGAGAAGAAGACTTGGCTTTGCTTTTATCCACTTAATGAAATGCTCGTCGATCCCGGTTATATCTTTAACTATCTTCCTCTCGAATACTCAATCGAGGAGTATATCCAATTCATCGAGGGTAGTTATTAATAACGAGACGCGTTCATTAATAAAACTTACTATCGAGTCAATATAGAACACGCGCCGTATATGTACTTGATAGTAGCAATAAAATCAAGATGAAAACGATTGAGATTGATAACCTCAACACAAGCGGTTTATCGGTTTAATCAATATAATTAATTCCCCTTGGCTTACTAACCATGAGACGCATGCATTAGCAACCCAAGTTTACTACCGTGAAAGAGCCGAGTTAATAACAAGCGTATTAATCGACCGATTCTAGTATTAATTAATATATGAAACAAAACTAGTTGATCCTTTAAGTATTGCTCAAAATATTAATATGTAATAGGAATAAGAATTAATTAATATTCAAGGAAGAAGATCAAAGAAAATAACTCACAACTTACAATTCATTAAGCTTCAAAGTAGCAAAACCAAGATGGAAGAGTTTAGCTCCTCATTTGGAGACTAAACATGATGAAAATATAAAGAAAGAACTTGTCTACACTGAGCTTAGAAGTATATGTGAATTCGTATCTTCTTGTGGAGGAAATGGGGTGTATTTATAGGCTTTTTAGGCTTGCAGGGTCGTGTACCCGATCGGGTTTTCAGCCCACTCGATCGGGTACCATATGTGGCTTCGGCGAAGCTGAAAAATGGGGTCATACCCGATCGGGTCTGTCGGTCACCCGATCGGGTATGGACACCCGAACGTGTTAAAATCTTCCCGCATGATGCCTTGTTCCCGGATTTGATTTGATTCGAAATTTCAGAAGGGTACCCGACCGGGTATAGGTCATACCCGATCGGGTACAGACCAAAAACGAGATCTTCAACCTTTTTCTTGCATTCTTGCACCTTCCTTCCACTGGTGATGTTCTCCAAAGTGTATTTGGACCTGTTTGAGCTCAGAATAAACCTAATCTAAACATATTACAGATATTTTACAAACTAAACTATTTACACCAAAAGTGTGTAATTTCCAAAGTAACAATCACTCGAAACTAATTAAAAGTACAACTTTAAATACGGAAATTACACGAATGTCATTGATCTACATTCATTCAACAAAGCACACACCAAACACTTCTCACTAAAAGAATCGTAGTTTGCCAGCAGCATCCTAAGCAGTAGTCTTAATTGACTTTACTGCTTATCCTACTGCTTAATAACTCACTTTTCCTTGAGACAACTGCTTCACACTAGCTTTGAATATCACTACTAAAAGGTGTGGTTTGTCAGTCCTCAAAGATATTTCATTCATACGCAGCAGACGGCTTAGCAGTTTCCTGGGTTCACCTAACTGCTCAGACCCCTGCTCAGTCAAAACATCTTATTTTCTCCATCTCTACACATGTTCAGTTAGCCCTCATCACTCTGTACAAGGCTATATAATCATCTCTTTCAAACTACTGTTTTCCACTAGCAGTTACCTCAACAGTTCCCTGCTATCTAGCCAACTGCCAAGCTAACTGCCAAACCAACTGCTAGCTATCTAAGTCCAATCTTCCCAAATTAGAAAGTTGTCAAACTCTTATTACATAAAGGGTAAAGACTTCCGCTGTGCATCTATTAATCTATCACAAGATTATAGATCAATCCATCTAGAGGGAAAAACTTCAAAAAGTTGAAAAAGATTTAAAAGTCTATTCCCCCCCCCCCTCTAGACTTTTACCCTATCCGGGACCATCACCTCTTGGTTGAACTCCGACGAAACTCCGCCGACTTTTGACTGTTGGAAAAATGTGTGAAAAATTGTATTAAATGGTAATTTTGGGGAAATTTTTTGAGTGGGGTCTACTTCCGATTTGGGTCGGGTCAAAGTGGTTTCAGATTGTCCTTGCTTAGGGCTACAATTTGATATATGGTACGCTCAAAACGGATAACGGGTGAATGAGAAATTGATTCTCGAAGTTTACCCGTTAGAATAAGAAAACTGGGAAAAAGGATGAGTTTCTAGTGTGTTATTTCTCACACCGGAAAACCCAAGGGATTTGCAACCCTTTATTAAGGGACTCCCCCCTTAAGGAGTTAAGATCCCTTAGGGTAAATGTTCTCTCCACGCGCGCAGGGGGGGGTGCAAATCAAATCCCGAAATCGGAGAAGAAAAACCGCGACTTGCGTGCGCGGGCGACCTGCGGACACAAATGTCGTCCAAAAATCTATCTCTCAAGAGATACTGTATTGAATGCCCAACGTTCTTATCTTTTAATGCAGCGTTAAATGGACGATTCAATGCCCAACGGACTGGTCATTGATGTCCAACGTTCAGGTCCATTAATTCACCATTTACACACAACAAATCCTCCTATATAAAGGCTGACAGGTGGTTTGAAACAACACACGCTAATACACATTCCTCACGCATTTCTCAGCTCTAAAACACCTCCAGTCTCTCTGTGTTTATACTGTGTTCTCGTTCGCTGGAACTTTTGTTTGTGTGCTCAAACATTAGTTCGTAGTCATCGTATCCTGGGAAACGATTGTTGCAACGCTCCTAGCACCGTGGGAGGCAACAAATACGTTTTAAGGACATCGTGCGTAGCACGAGCTTTGACTGATTTCTGCTCCATCTTATTTCTGTTTTCTTTCGTCATTTTAATTAAGTTATTTTAATTAATTTTCTTTATTTTCCGAAACACACCCAACATTGACAACTCCGGCGACTCTTTCAACTTTGTGAAAGTTATTGAAATGCCTTTCACAAGTGCCTAACAAGGTTTTATAATCATAAAACCCATATTAGTACAAATAACCTGTAAAAGGTTATTTTCCGACGAACCGGTCGTTTTGGCTCCTAAGTCCGTTCTTGGACATAGAACCGCCTTCCAACCCATAAATCCATACTTATAACATGTGTAACCATACTAAGGGTCCTTCATATGATATATACCTCATATGCTAGAAGAAAAATAAAGGAAAAGTTATAATAAGGTCATTTACCTTAATTTTACACACTTTTCCTAGTTTTTTTCCTTCTTTAATCCCCCTCCTTGGACCTCTCTTGCTTGAGCTCGAGTTGCAGCAATGGAGAAAGGTTGGAGAGCTTTTTATTCCTCCTTTCTTGGGTAGCTTGGCCAAATAATGATGAGGGGAAAGGGGGGATGTTCACTTTTTGTCTTAATTAGCAAATAAGTGATGGGAGGGGGGTCATCTATGTACTTTAGATGTCAATACTATCTCTTCAGCTCCCTGCCTTGTCTATCCATCCGTCTTTGGTTAATTGGAGCACACAAAAACGTGGGGTTCCCCCCACCCATGTGGGAGGTCATCCCATTATGTCCCGACGTGTATAATCGGCCCCAAAAGTTGTATTTTTCGGACTGTTTTAATTATATTTTATTTTATCGGGTCAAATAAAATATATTACTCACTCTCAATCATAACGCCCCTTTGAAATAATATATATTCCAAAACTTTAATTTGGAAGTCTCCGAAATTCATTTTCGGGCTGTTATCTGTTAAATTACCAATACCGGTATTTGGGTCTCTTTTGACCAATCGGTCAACTCTGGGCCTTTCCACGACCCAAATGAAATATCCACCACCATATAAATATTATCTTGACCAAGATGAATAAAATATGTGATCTCGGGAACGTTGGGTGGCCCCCGCTCCCGATGTGGGTCCCACGTGCAATTTACTATTCACGCGAAAGAAATAACAAAAATTTACAACTTCGTAAATTCATTAACCATTTAATAAGGTTCAATACATTATTTACTTAAAAGTAAATATATTTGGGGACGGTGTTACAGCCTCAGCTTTGGACATGAGCTCGGACTCTGCCAAACAAGGTTGCCTTCGTCAATTATGAGATTGGTACGAAGGTATTACGAACTCACAGGCTAGGGTACTGGCCTAGACTCGGGCTCGGTGGACCATTCCGGCCTGTTCTTATGTTCTTTTGACCCCCTAAGGTATATGAGAATATACTCTATCATGAGTCCCTCTCTTTGAAGTGATGATCTCTTCCGATGTGATAGAGTAATTCTTTGGATGAGGTAGTGTTTAATGTAGAAGTCGGTGGGACTTAGAGATTTTCCATCCGATTCATAATTCGATGGAATTTTGAAGCTCAAAATATGAAGAATCGCCTTTTTAACTATTCAGATGTCCTATCATGATGACGGATGTCAAAAAGAAAAACAGTGCCATCATTGCGCTTTGTGGGTCATTATTTGGCAATTAAATGTGTCGTATAGCGGGGTAAGGCCCAGCCAAACACGTGTAAACAACCGCTCAATTTAGAAACATGTAAAAGGACAAACTTATGCCTTTCTTCTGTTTACGCTTCAGAAAATTCTCTGCGCTCAAACTTTTGGTGTATTCAAGCTCTCTGTTCGTTCCAAAGTTCCGATTAGGGTTAGTTTGTGTTTGCTGTTCTACATCAATCTTCTTCCCCACCGAAATTTCTAGAAAATTTGGTTTTCCGGTGGTCTTAGGGTTTTATGGTGAAAGCTAACTCAATTTGTTTATTAGGGGCCACTATCCTTCAGAGATCCTATTCGCTTAATTTCGGAATTGAGACCGGGCATGGATAGGCATGGACCCGGTTCGGGCCGCCCGGCCCGGGACCGGCCCGGCCCGCCACTGTGCGAGCCCGGAACCGGCCCGGTTCTCGGGTCCGGGTCCGGGTCGGGCCTAGGCCCGGTGGGGTGGCCGGGTCCGGGCTCGGGCCTTGAATTTGGCGAACCGGCCCGGCCGGGTCGGGCCCAGGCCCGGGCCGAATTGATTTTTTTTTTAATTTTTTTTTCTTTTTTTGGGGTTAGCCAAGTTGGGCTTGATGGTTAGGAGGGGTTTGGGGGTTTGGGGGGGGTGTGGGGGTGAGTGGGGGGGTTAGGAAAGCAAAAAAAAAAAAAAAAAAATTATAACCGAATCGGAGGCCCGGCCCGGCCCGGCCCGGACCCGGACCGGACCCGGTGGCTACCCGGGCCGGTCCCGGGCCTTCCTTCCCAAAAAAAAAGCCCGGCCGGGCCCGGCCCGGAACCGGAACCGGCCAGGCCCGGGTCCATGACTAGGCATGGATTATTTCGTTCTTAATTTTGCGATTGGAGCTTTGTTTGGGCTTCAATTGCTTGAAATGCCAATGTAGGATCCTCGATGTGCATGGTGTTTTTCATGATGTTCACCTAGTTGATAAAAACGATCAAATATGATGTGAAACAAATTTACTGAGCTATACAAAAATGAAAAGATGAGACAAAGATAGCGAGACAAATGTAATAAAGATCAATATGTGGATAATGGGGCCCATCATATGTAGTACTCCCTTCGTCCCATAAAACTTTGTCATCTTTCTTTTTTGGTACGTCCCAAAAAACTTTGCCACTTTCCCTTTTAATCAATATTTTGTGGTTTCCGTTGTTTCTGTCTCCTCTACACAAAACTCAATCACACAATTTTTACTTTATTATTCTCCGTGTCAGTCAACTTTGGCAAAGTTTTAAGGGACGAAGGTAGTAAATTTTTGTGGCTGAAATTTCATTCCAATGAAATCCATGTAGTCAAATATATAATTGGCCAATAATGAATAAACAAATGTAAATTGATACTATCCTCCGTTCTTTAATTCTTGCAACAGCTTGACTTTCACGTTTGACAATGCACAACTTTGACTATAATTATATTTAATTATGTATTAGTAAACAATATAAAAAGTTGATATTTTGGAAATTCACATTGATAGGAATTCAATAACACTTTATACGTAATAATTTAATTATGTATATTAGTAGAAAATCGTGGTCAAAGTGAGGTCTGTGAATAGTGCAAAAATCACGACGTTGCAAGAATTAAAGAACAGAGGATCTAATACAATTGAGCTCATGGTGAGTTAATAGAGGGAATTGAAAGCATAAAATTAAGGGAGAGGGAGGAAGAAGCATGTGATATATGATGACATGCGTTAGGCCACCCATGCCATTCACCTTTTCCTCGTAGACATAGATAGAGAGGTCCGGTCCGAGCCGGTCCAATCCGGTCCGGTCCGGTGCGGGAGAGATCGAGACAAAATATATAATCCTACAGATCAGACTCCACTATCTATACCTATCTATCGATCCCAACCCGGCATTCTGCTAATCCATCTCAAGCAAAAAACACTGAATATTATCTAAGCTTATCACCTACCTAGCTACCCCTTCATTTCATCATTTCTTCAATCTGTCCAAATGGGGGAGGTATAGATGCACCAGTTTCTTCATTTAATTTGGCCTTTTTCCTTTCATATGCATATATAACTGGCCGGGCCGGGAGATCTTGGATCAAATAATCCAATCTTGTTTATATATATGTAGGAAGAGAAGAAGCAGCCGGAAGAAGTGAAGAAACCGGAGGAGAAGAGAGACGAGCCTCCTCCGGTGGCCGCTGGTGGAGATGTCGGCAACGATAAGAAAACGGATGCGGCGGCGGAGGATTCCAAAGACCCGCCGCCGCCGCCGCCGCCACAGGAAATTGTTCTGAAGGTCTTCATGCATTGCGAGGGGTGTGCCCGCAAAGTTCGCCGCTGCCTTAAAGGCTTTGATGGTACGTACTTAATTCGACTTCATTGTTTTTGTTTAGTTCATCATTTAATTTATTAATTGAAGCTAATTAAGATAGCTACTTTAGTTGATTTTTAAAAATACATGAATCGACCGAAGAAATTAAATATTAATTTCCTTGGTTTATTTTATGCTTTCGAATTTGTATGCGTTGAGACGTAGGTAAAGAGGAGACGCCACATATAAAGAAATAGTTATTTTTATGAAAAATGCATAGAAAATCGTTTTTGGAATAATGGAAAATGTATACTTTTTTCGATCGGTGCACAAGTCATTTTCGTCAATTAATGCGTTCTGATATGAAATATATTGTTACATCACGTATATCAATATAGTTCTCGCTAATTTCCAACATATCTCTTTCAATATTATAATAATATAATAATATATTTACGTTATTCATGATGATAACTATTGAAATTTTTCTTGGATTCTAGATGTAATTAATTTACTCGTTATATTAGTATAACTCAAAATTCAAAGAATATCCCAGACACCTTTTTTTTAAAGTACCCAAGACACTTTATTTATGCTGTTTCGCGAATTTCCCTACCTAAGTCATTAAATCACTTTCAATACTTGCTTTTATAATTCAAATATAGTTATTACTCCGTACTATTTATTTATTATTGTGGCCAGGAGTGGAAGATGTGGTGACCGATTGCAAGACCCATACGGTGGTGGTGAGAGGAGAAAAGGCAGATCCAATCAAAGTGTTGGGGAGAGTGCAAAAGAAGAGCCACAGGCAAGTTGAGCTTATCTCACCCATTCCGCCGCCGCCTCCGGCAGAGGAGCCCAAAAAGCCGCCGGAGGAAGCCGATCCGCCCGAGGAGAAAAAACAGGAGGTGGCTTTACTAAATTTAGATTGATTTCATTCCCCTTTTTGGTGATCATAATTATCACGTCTTTGTCATTTCAAGTGTTTTCTTTTTCATGTGGGATTCCTCAATTCGTTTGAGTCATCATGCATATGGCATTAATCTCTCTCTCTCCCCTCAATTTTTTATTTTTTTATTTTTACGTGCTCGAGTTTAATTTCTAGTTTCTCCCTCATGTAATTCGGTCTCTTTCCTTTATTTGGCAATTACAAATTTAGCTGATGAATTATAAAAAAAAAACGGGGGATATTCTTTGTTGTTTTATTATTTCTAATTGAGCCCTCACTTTAATGAAATTGTGTTCAGCCACAGGTGATCACTGTGGTTCTGAAAGTTCACATGCACTGTGAGGCATGTGCACAAGAAATCAAAAGGAGGATCCAGAGGATGAAAGGTTGTGTTTCTTTTCCTCTTCTTCTTTTTCTCTTTACACATTGCCGGCCATTAATGATACTAATATTTCACAATTAATTAATTGGGGAATAGCCGAATACGTTTAAATTCTAAATTTTAAAAACGGATTATTCAAAAGAAGGTGTCCTATATATGATTAAAAACGTTTGAACGAATTTTTTTATCTAGAAATATGAGTCATTAGTGCTAAGGGCATGTTTGGCACAACTAGCTGAAAAGATACTTTTGTGAGCTTTTTAATAGCCGTTAGATTTTAGTGACTGAAAAGATCTTAAAAAGAAAAGGTGGTAGCTGTTTGATAAAAAGCTGACTGTTTGATTTAGTTCGGTTTGATATACAAGCTGTTAGGATTAATTAATACTAAAAGTCACTGGCTTTTCTTAGATGCTACTCCCGGTAGCATCTCAAAAAAGATCTTTTAATTTTTGAAAAGCTCTTAAATATTGTCATGTCAAACACACAACTAGAAGCTTTTAGGAACTTTTTGAACAGTACAAAAGCTAGAAATCAGGGACTTATGCCCGCCAAACATAGCCTAAGTTTAAAAAGTACTGTAGTGCCACATTTGAAGCCCAAATGACGCCAGGCGGTGTCAATAAATTCTCGATATAATATGTAGTAATAACGTATTCTTATTTAAGAAAAAAACATAACACTCGTTAGTCGTTTTAGCCCTATACTTTCCTAGTGACCAAACTTATAAAAATGGACGATTACGTTTTTTCACTAAACATTGCATCTGTATGAATAGAGTGAACAATGATGCATGCCATTCTAATATCTATAGGTAGCGCATTTAAAAAATGTGTGTCAAATTTATTAGTGGGCCACGCCACCTCAGTCTACACATATTACATTTATACGGATTACGGGGTATAAGGGTATTTATTACACATCTACCTCCTCTATTTATATACTCTCGTTCTCCCTTTCCTTTTTGGGCAGTCTCTCAAAACAGTGTCAAACAGTGTCAAAACAGTAAATTTACCTTGCGCTAAATTTATTTCCTTAATATGTGCGAAAAGCAATGAGAAACTTGTTTTGGGGACGGAGGGAGTATGTTCCATTTCACCATTTGTATAGGGTGGCATTGTTTGCCGAGAATATATACACTGAACTTATGAAAAGAGATTTGCGATAATTTTAAGCAGCTTTCACTTGTTATTGTTATTATATAATCTATTGTAACTAATAAATATTTACAATTATAAAACTTTTCTACACGAGGAAAAACTTTTTAATTAGTAGAAAATTGCCGGCAATGGCAACATCTTTTTCAATACACTCCACAATTCTTACTGAAAGTGTACTTTTCAGGGGAAGTCCTTAATTGGTAAAGATTTATTAATTATAGGAGCAAATTTACAAGTGACTAAATTTAGCGGACTAATAATGGAAACAACGGAAGTTACGTGACTAAATATGCAAATCTCCTGGAAAAAAGGACAGTAGGTTTAAACAAAACTTAATTACTACGTATTTATCTTAGTCGGTAAAAAGCTTAACAAATTATCCTAAATAGAAGTAAAAACGTTTGTAAATTTTAAAGTAAGACTTTTTTCTTTTTATTCCAAAGTAGAGGTAATTGTTGTGGCAATACCAGACCTTAAATATGGAACTCCAAATCATTTTTATTCCTATTTTCGGAAATTTTTCCAAAAAACTTAAGACGTTTGAATACAATTTACCTCTACAAAAAGATTTTTTGTTTATTAAAAAAAAAGATTTTTTGTTTAAAATTGCCTGGTTGGGGTTTAGTAGAATTCAATTAAGAAGGGTGTAACATGTGATATTCATTCACTTTGATTACCTATGATTTCAGGTGTGATGAAAATGGTGAATGAATCACGTTGAAATGATGGGTCTCCCCTTTTTCTAATTTAGTTACATTAGGAAATAGGTTATCTGGATGGCGACATGGCGTGAATTGAATTGCTTCGGTTCACCTAGTATCCCTTAAATGAGTCCAGCTTGGGGTACCCCAATTTGTACACTATCTGTGTACACAGATATTTGGACAGAAAGTCATGCCCTCTTTCAAACGAATTGTCTGTGTACACAGGCAATTCAGGGAGGTGAGTACAAAATGGGTACATTTTGGGTACCCTTAAATAGTGGAGTACTCCGTAATCCGTATTTGTCACTCCAAGAAATTAACCACAGGTCATCTCCACAAGTTACTACACGATGAATCTTACCCTTCACAAAAATATGGGGTGAAGTTTTATTTTGAAAAATGACCGTAGACACTGCTTTTAATAACAAAGCCGTGTCTAGCTTTGAGATCGACTTATTTTAGACAGATCATATTTGATCGTAACAAGTAAGTTTATCCACGGAAATGTCTACTGAAATAGATTTTACTCACATATAGATAATAGATCGAGATTTCTACCAAAAATGTATATTAAGACCAAAAAATAAAGTTGTCATAACATCCGAGAAAAATTCTTAGATAGAAGTAAAACATACAAAGTGGGAAAATTATCATTTAAGCTATCATAATATGTCGAAACATAAAAAACTCTCCATCAAATCCTCCAAATTTTGTAAAACACCAAAATTAGTGATTTAGCCGGTTAACAATTACTCCGTATATAAGTAGTGACCAACATAGTTTTATATAGGTAATACTCCGCATAGGACTTCTTCCTCAGTCTCCCCTTTGAATTGTCTGAGGTTTTGAGTTTAATTTTATAGAAACAGTGGAGATTATAAAAATTGAAGCATCGAAACATGGATCATAAGAAAATACCCCGAATAAAATATACTAGTAATTAGTTTTATTTTTGTCGGTGGGACGTACAAATAATCATGTGGTGTCTTTGGCTCGTTTTCCCCACAGATCTTCCTTTTTTTTTTATTTTTTTATGTAGGGCATGCATGATAGGTAGCTTTTTTGCTTTGTTTTTTATTTTATTTGGACAAAATCAATAACTAATAATCACAAAATAACTCTATATACTTTTTGGCTGAAAATGTCTCTTTAAATAACTCTAAAATGTCGTTCTCAAATTTGTTATAATATACTTCGTACGAAGTAGCTAGCTAGGAGTGTAAAATATAGGGTTCTTTTGATGTCAATTCATGGAATGATCTACTTCGATCTATTGAATTGATGGTGAGCTTGATTCATGCATGTTTTAGGCGTGGAAAATGCAGAACCGGACTTTGCAGCGTCACTGGTGACAGTAAAGGGCGTGTTTGAGTCACCTAACAGCCTAGTGTCTTATATAGCAAAGAGGACAGGAAAAAAGGCGGTGGTTGTGAAGGTGGAGCCGGAGAAGGCGGAGGCTGCCGCGGGGGCGACCGAGGAAACCTCGAAAGAAGATAAGGTGGTCGGGGAAGGCGGTGGCGAGAAGGGAGAGAAGAAAGGGGACGACATCGAAAAGAAGGGAGAGGAGGAGAAGGCCGCGGCTGCCGAGGCGGTGGAGGGGGTGCCGGTGGGCATTCAAGATCAAGAGTACCCAAAGCTAGAGATGAGGAAGAATGAGATGTTGTACTACTACTACCCTCCACCACCAAACTACTACCACCAGCAGCCGCCTCCTCCGTTCAGGTTTGCTCATCATCATGAAATGTATGGGTACGGTGAGGCCTATGAACAGCCACCGCCACCGCCGCCGCCGGAAATGTTCAGCGATGAGAATCCTAATGCATGTGCGGTGATGTGAGTGGTCATGATCAGCACGTACGAGGAACATGCATGGATGGATGGAGGTCAAATCATGAGTGATGTGTGAGGAGGCCGCACGTGGTATGATCTGCATGGACATGGGCCATTGTCTGCTCATGTGCCCTTGTCTCCCCCTCTAATTAAACTCTTTTATTTCTTCATTCCCCTTTTTTCGTGTTTATTACTAGCAATAATATGTATAATGCTTGTTCCATATATATAGTCCTAGCTAGATAATAATTAAAATAATATTATACCCCTCATTTACTCAATTATTTTACTAAATAAGCTAAGAATCCTTGATCATGTTGTAATGTTATTATCATGAACCATACGCCTTGGTGAATATAGAATTTGGTTCAATCACACTGATCGAATGGCGGAATATTTATGCTGATTTTATGGCAGAAAAATATGCCCACATTTATGTTTTACTTTGGTATGGGTATAATAGGTATATAGGGTATACTTTAGTCCTATCTTGAGAAGATGAATAACATAGTCCTATTTGTGCATTTTGGAATTAGTTTAGTCCTATTTACGGCTATTATCTCTTTTATAAATTGTGTCAATGATATAATGGTCTTGTTTAGCAATCGGTTGTTACCTGTTAGCTATTAGCTAGTTACGATAGCGGCTCAACAATAGCTAGTTATCTTAGTTGTTTGCACTGGCTAGTTATGTTATCTTGTTGTCGGCAACTGTTTCTTAAAATTAACGGTTTAAGATAGTTGTTGGAGTGTAAAAAGACAGATAAGGACATATAATTGTCAAGCATCTTGTGGTTCGATGACATCACTGTGATACTCTCAAGGCGGAGGTCACAGGTTCAAAACTTATCCTAGTCAAGGATGTTGGTATTTAACAGAGCAGATACTATAAGAATAGAGGAAAGTTCAGCAAAAAAAACCCACAAAACAAGCCACACACCATGAATAGGATCTAAAACTGTTAAAGATCTGGGGTTCCATCCTAAAAGCTCAACCTGATGGGAGCAGTAGTCCAAAACCTTATATAGTGTTTTATTGTTTTATAGCTTGGCAGTGTGGGACGAATACTTTAACACGCCCCCTCAGCTTGAACCGGGCTGGACAATATCAGGATGTATAAATGGACCAAACAGAGAATTGGATTTCATATGAGTTTAGCTGAAAAAACCCAGTTTTCAGCTGGCTGCCAAGCCTTTTGGCTGGCTGCCCAGAAAATCAGCTGACTGCTGATTTCTGGAGTTTTCCAGTTGGCTCCTTCCTTACCATTAAACCAGTTAACTCTTTTCGTACCTTTTCTTCTTTTTGATCTTTTTCTTTCTTTTGTTTATGGTACGTTTAACTTCTCTTTTTAGTACTCTTTGCTTTTCATGAGTACTTTATCCACTAAATATGGAGCACATTACAATTACACAAAGTAGAACATAGTAGTAGACTAGTCTAATACAGGAATAAAGAGGTTTGGCATCATCAAAACTATTTCATCAAAATCAGGGGACTTAACAACACTACTAGAAAAATGCCTTATAGTGACACCAAATTAGTGTCACTGAAAGCTTCTGTGACACTAAAAAAGTTTTAGTTGAAATTCATTTGAATGCCTTCCCTATTGAAGTTTTAGCTGAAATTTGATATGAGTAAACTAGACTTGATGAATAAGATGCTCAAAAAAATTTCATCAAAAAATTCCACCGGGAACCACCCTAAATGATGACGTCCGGACAGAACCTCCTAAATAAGGGCTTATTTGACCTTTTTTGGTTAGTACATGGGCCTATTTACACCTTTTCCCAAATATATTTTTATCTATCCTTGGAGAGGCCTCTGAGATGATTCTTCAGGGTAGATTCCCAGAGTTGCGTTCCTCTTTTTTCTCTCATTTGCATGGTGGATTTCATTCAATCTGCGCTGGTAGATTTTCTTAATATAATCTATTGAGATGGCTTTCTCAATGCTTTTTGTTCTCAGCCATCCCAACGCAAATTGTTCTTCTGGTTGCATATAGGATGCAGTAAGGGTGAGAATGTTGATTGGTGACATCCTCCAATTCTTCCATTTAGGTACTCTGAAAAGCTCTTGATCGAGTTCATTCTTTTCTTTGCTAAGGATAATCGAGTCCTCAATGGAAATCAAATTTTCCGTTGGTGATCTGGATGGCATTGTTCTTGAAGGTTTTGGAGGTGCCAGTGTTAGTTCAAGTGATATGTTTTGTGATGAAGTATATTCCATGTTTGAAGGAAGAAGATGGTTTTTCTGAGGTTTGAGGATGAAGAAGAAGTGTTTTGTGAGCTTTTGAGAATGAGATCCTTGTGAGTGAAAAGAATCTTTATAGCAAGATGTGTACTCGTGCGTTTTCAATTGTTGAATTAATCGAAGCGTTTTGTTCCCTTATTAAATGATTTCTACGGCGGACTCCTTTTTCGAAGCACAAATCAGCATGGAAAAGTGAGAAAAAATGGTTAGAGAAACTCACTTTAGAATTGCTCAGATAGTTGCTCTTATGTCAGAGTTTAGCTTTATTGATCAGTTGTACTTTACATTTTGCTTCATTCCCTTTTTATGCTCATTAATGTAACACCTTAATGAATGTCAATATACTCTTGATGTGATATGGATAGTCTTCTTTATGTATAGCTAACTTCGGATAAGCACTCCATAATAGATTCCAGGAATTTTCCGATCAATTTTGATCTTGAATGTTTGAGCAATATCCAATGTTCTAAAAGGCGCTATGCGCTAATCGGGCGCCAGCCCAACGCCTAGCGCCTAGGCGGCTAGGCGGGCGCCTAGTCGGAGACTAGTCGGAAACATATAAATTGCATTTTATCTATATTTTGCATAGATATGATAAGTAATATTGTATTTTTGTGTGTATAAAATACATATATACATATACATTAACAAACATGAATGATAGAATTATCACATTTAATCATACGTGGTATATGATAACTAATCACTTAAATTCATTATGTCATAAATATAAATAATGATAAAATTTAGGTATATATCCAAACTATATAGTTTTATCTTAATTTACAACTTCATTTCTTTATATCCATTGCTAAAGCTAAAATACGTATATCGCTTAGAAAATTAAAATAAAAAAGTGAAGTAATGTTCAGCGAATCTAGACGGCCTAGGCGGCCGATTAGGCGGTCTAGGCGGGCAACTAGGCGTCATAGGCGGCTGACTAATTCACTTAAATGGCAGACCAATTAGTCGGAGCGCCTAGACGAAAATCGGGGCGGCCGACCACCGCCTAGCACCTAGGCGGGGACTAGTCGGGCGCCTAGAACGATTTTTAGAACAGAGGCAATATCTGTGATGCTTTGATGAACATGATATCCAAAGATATACCCATAATTCAGATAGCTCAATCCTTGAAATTTTCCTGTTTTTGAAACATAAAAATGTTCCAATTCGAACAAACTTAGGAGCTGGCTTGTAGGTGTTATTTCGGTAGGCAGCTGATTTTCTGGAGATCAGAGTTAGCTGAAAATTTCAGCTTGCTGCTTTTCCTACCCAAAATCATCCTTCTTCATATCTTCTTCCTCGAGTTTCTGGTACTTTGTAGCACAAATACATAATACAATTAATCTATCTTTTTTAAGGTCTCCTTTTGTTATTTAGAACGTTGCCCAATCTCTGCCATTAATGATTTGTTTTTATTGAACAAATCCCACCTGATCCTCAGAGTTAGTCAAGTCATCTGGTTTCTGGACGTTATCAATTGGAGTAGATTAAGTTGCACCTGAAGCCTAGAAACTCTTGAAAGATTATGTAGCAATTAGCAAACTATTTCTTGAAGCTCATAATCTTTGCATAATAGTTTGCTAAAAAGCTTTCTTTCACCATCATTCTTCAAATATGAAAAGTCCTCATCTTCCATTAAGATTGTATCCACTTGAAGCTTTGAACATTCCCACTGTGTTGATGATTAAGTCCTTTAAGACTTAGTACTTTAGAAATGGACATTCTTAGGACACTGTTATTAGCCAAAATAGCTTATTAACAGGGTGCTCCTAAATTAGGAAACTACTGGTTAAGTAGGTAGCTCCTATTTTCATTAGGACACTGCATGAAAGCAGAGTGCTCCTAAGTAAAAACAAGACTATACAAAACAGTAGGTGAATGTCGTGTTGTTTGCCTGGATCTTTAGTGTAGTTCCCCCTCAATTAAATGTTCTTCAATTGATATTTTGAGAATACCAATTGATAATTCTTTGACACCATTTGATACCACTTTAAGATCATTGATATCACTTGAAATGGAAAGTACCAGTTGATGTCAAAAATTGATGATGAGGAATACCTATTAGTCTTCTGGCATGAACATTCCTTCTTCAAGGTTGTTCAACATTCAGGAGCTTGCTTTGAGAAATAGATATGCTAGGTCCTTCTTTGTTGCTTGAAATATCTCACTGTTGTAGACATCATCAAAATCTACTTACAGTGCAATAGGATCCTAACAATCTTGTGTGATGAAGTTGATGCTAGTTCAATCCTTTCTTTTGAGACAGTATTCTCTGATTGGGATTGAACAGATCATCTGATTCACACATTTATACTTTGGAGGCTGGAGAAGAAGGTCTTTTCATATGGAAATAGCTCCTGTTGTTCTAGGGAGTTTAAATTTTACTAGCAGTTTATTTCAGCAGGCAGCTGATTGTTCAGCAGGCAGCTGATTTTTTTCATCAAACAACTTTGAGTTTGCCGATCTTTTTTTTTTTGAGAATTCCTTCTTTCCAGTGAACACATCTTTGATGACATCTTTGAGGGCAGATGTCTTCCTTGTCATAGACTGGTGTGTGCTCAATAGATAGCTCATTGATTATTAACATAAGTTGTGTTAACAATCTTAGAGCTCAGTTGTAATTTACACTTGACTTCTTTGTTTCACTCTATGTTCCGTTCTTTGTTTAATCTTCTTTCTCCTCTTCAGAGCAGTAGCATCCCAAGTGATAACGTTTAAACTCAATATCCATCTTTTGATATTCATAACTATCCCATGATATTATCTAAGGTTGATAAGTATCAATTGATAATTAATGAAATCATTAGACTTCAGTTGTGTTTATTCTGCTTGAATTCTCCCTTTATATCATTGAATTTCTTCTGAACCTTTTGACCCCAATATCATATAAGCAGGATGACCATAGGATAAGTGTTTGGTCATATACTTGATCGATTTGTCCGGGTATGAATTTTCTGTGGAGAATATGTACAGTGACTAGTATATTTTCCTCCTTAGTGCAGTGGTTGACTTCTCAAAAGATGTTGTGAACTTTGATCTTTGGGATTTAAAGTAGGAAGGTTCTTTGGTATGGGAGTGAGGACAGGGTTGATTATGTGGTGGTGAGGGAACATATAGTTGGTCCCTGATCTATGTATGGATAGGTGTGATAAACATCTAGATCAGTGAATGTTATATTTTCTGGAGTTTTAGAGACATGAAATGTGAAGCCAGATTCAATATCTTCGAGTTTTGTAATCTTCATTAGTGATGAATTAGATGAGATTTCTCAGCTTTTATTCCTTCATAAGATTATCCTTAGTCACCAGTTTCATCCTCCTAGCGAACACTATTTGGATTTACTGGAGACCTAAGATTTTCAATTTGGTAAAGGAATAAGTTATCTGAATGTTCTTTTGAGTGAAGCACAGATGGATAAAGGTTGAACATTCAAGATAAACTGAGTACTGGAGATGTATTTGAATATACCTCTTCATGAGCATCTTTCCTTTGATGAAGATGACCAGAATGATGATGTCATGAGAGTAGGCTTGACTTCTTTTCAACTTTGCATGGCAGTCCCTTGCTTGGTGGTGAATCCGGTAGAAAACAGCTTGTTGTCTCCTTTCTTGTTTCTTTTCCTTCATAATAAGTATCCTTCATGGTGTTTTCCATCTCAATCTTCTATAAGTGCTCAGTAAGTTGGTGGCTGATCTTTTTGTTCAAAATAAGCCAGTTAAAAACTGACCCTAAGAACAACCGCTCTGATACCACTTGATGAGTGCCCTTGATACCAAATGTGAGTTCCAAGTGAGGTAAAAGTCTAGAGGGGGGGGGGTGAATAGACTTTTAAATCATTTCGGTTTTGAACCCCTTTTCCTCTAACTGGATATGTTTAACATCTTTTGGGAGATATTGATACATGCAACGGAAGTCTTGACCTCAAGAGGATGACACTGTATAAGAACAAAGGTTATGGCCCTTTTAGTTGTGAGAGAGATAGGTTAAACATTGTACAAATGTGTTTGCCAGAAATAGAACACTTTTGGAAGTAGGTTTCCGAAACCTAAAGGAGATGGCTGCCAGAAATCTTTGGGAGCTGACTGCCAAACCTTAGGAGCAGGCTGCCGAAATGTGATTCTGTTTGTTTAGTTAAAGTATAGTGAAGAACTTTACTCTAACAACTTGACTGACTTTTAGAACTAGTCTAACAAAGATAGGTCACTTTGAAGAACAGATAACAAGGAGATGACTCACAGTGAACTGGGATAGTTCACTGGACAGTTTAAGTAAGCAAGCTGTTTTTCTTGTGCAGTTGTGAAGGTGAGTGAGAACTGATGTAATAAGAAAAACTTCTAGGACTAAAATAAAATTTTTGGCGCGTGGTGAGGTTGTGAGAATTCTTGTTTTCTTTTATGTTGGTATTCATTTTGAACTATTTTAGAAGATGTCCTTTGCCCTTTGGTGATTTCCTAGAGAGGACTACTAAAGTGTAGAGAGGAATTATAGGATTTATGTGCATGCTTGCTCTTGGATATAGAATATAGGATTACAACCTTCCTAAGGAAATTTTAACATTATGCTTCGGGACGAAGCATCCTTTAAGGGGGTTAGTATGTATATATGTATCAAATTATATTATTTACGGGGTTGGGTGGAACTTACTTAGCATTGTTGCTAATTTTTGTTTTCTTTTGTTTTTCTTTCTGTACTTAATTTTATACAGGTGATGATTTGACGAAGTTGTTGATTTCGAGAGTCCCCGCTAGAAAATGTAGTTGTAGTAATCAATGTAGATAATTTACAAGATCTAAATAATCATTTTGGAGTTTGAGTATTTTTAGCCTGTGCACTCGGTTAAGAGAGAACCGAGTGTGGCGGTAACGCCCCTATTTCCCTCTGAATATTTTTCCGCTGTAATACTCTGATGTTTTCGAATAAAAGTTCAATATTTCTTTTTGAATAAATCGTTCTTTAAATGCATTTTTGGGTGGGAAATTTGGGGGTGTTACAATTGAAATAAGTGTTAGGTGCAGAATGTAAAGGTGACACACGATGTATCCTGGTTTAGGGGTAGTGTAATCCCCCTACATCCAGTTCCAACCTATTTCAGATGGATTTTCACTAAATGTATATCCCATTACATTTAGTACCCAATCTACCCTTGACCCAGGCGTAGATTGTGAGGTTTTTCACAAGGAACTTAAACACCTTTCCAAGCTACTCATGTCCTCCCAAGGTTTTTCACTAATGGCATTGACTCGCCAAGAGCTACTCATGTCCTTGCCCTTTCTCACCTTCTGGATTTGATCACCAAGCCCTCCAGAATGTCTAACACTAGTCTAGATTACATGGGTGTAATATCTAAACTGCCAACTAGTCTAAGCTCTATTGATTTGTATGAATCCTAACTAGTCTAAGAGCATTAGACGAGTGAGGTGGCGGCCTAAGTGGAGAAGGGGAATCAGCTGGCTGGATTTGAGCGTGTAAACTATGATTCACTTCTAACCACTTGACTCCTTTGTTTTTCCACTAAATTACCACATTTTTTCACACTTGGTAATCCCGCACTCCTGTATTTATAGACTTGATCACTTCATCTTCACTGTTGGCTGAGAAAATGAATCTTGACCGTTGCTTGATCTACTTGCTTTGTTCCACTTGACTGAGGCAGCATGGTTTCTTCTTGTCCCGTAGTGACACGGATCAACTATCTTCAGCTCAACTTGTTTACACATTTCAATGCAAGATTAAAGATATTTCATCTTTTATTTTCCTACGTAGAAACTAGTATAAAGCTGAGTGATATTTTAATGCTTCCTAACAACGATCGAACACTTGCTTTTGTAAAATAAATTTATAAGAAATTCATAATGTGATAAGAAATCTCTTATAAATTTACTTCTTAACAATTTGTTCTTTTGTGTGCAATTTGGTATTTTGTATAAGTGTTTTGTGCTAAGAGAAGAGATAATTAAATTTCGGATGAGTTTAGCTGAAAAGACCCAGTTTTCAACTGACTGCCAAGCCTTTCGGCTGGCTGCCCAGAAAATCAGCCGATTGCTGATTTCTGGAGTTTTCCAGTTGGCTCCTTCCTTACCATTAAACCAGTTAACTCTTTTCGTACTTTTTCTTCTTTTTGATCTTTTTCTTTCTTTTGTTTATGGTACGTTTAACTTCTCTTTTTAGTACTCTTTGCTTTTCATGAGTACTTTATCCACTAAACATGGAGCACATTACAATTACACAAAGTAGAATATAGTAGTAGACTAGTCTAATACAGGAATAAAGGGGTTTGACATTATCAAAACTATTTCATCAAAATCAGGGGACTTAACAGAAACTAGTAATCTAAACGTAGTTACCCATCATGGAAAATTTATCCTCCTGCAAAGGTATTTCACATCCTAACACCCACACAAAAACAAAAACAAAACTGAAATAAAAAAACGAATTTTAGACTTTCTTAATTTAAGCTGCACGTTTAGAGTTGGAAGCCTTCCTAAAATCTAAATGACCGATCATAATATATGCAAAATGTAAACAAAGTTTAAGCTGTTAAAAATTAGATATAAACAAACAGTCTACCCAAGAGAAAATGAGGAACTAAAAGATTCAAGCATAGTACCACAACTGCAGTTGCTGCAGGATTGACAATAGTGTCATCTTTTCGAGTTGGAGTTTTAATGTATAATTTCCCCCGTGTTGGGAGGACACCATTATTTATCATAGGCTGCAACGATTAAATTTCATTTTGATTTAATTATAAATGACCCTTAGTGTACATAAACTAAGCACTGCTTTTTTAAACAACAGAATGGTAATTAACATCTCAAGTTACTTTAAAAAGTTAGCTGCAATCACCTCTTCTTCATCCAGTCTAGCAAAAGACTTTGAACCAGTAGTGTGTGGCTCTTGATTCTTTGATCGACTCTCTTTCCTTATTTCAGACATTGGCTATAAATTCAAATAATACAAATAAAAAAAATGTCATCAAAACAATAGATAAAAATAATTAATAATCTTTTTATTCCATCGTATCAACAATATAAGGAAGCCAACAACAAATCATGTGAAACTCTGGATTCATCCAAGTCTTAACAAGTTCTGTAAATTGAGATTTATTTACCCTCATAACTTTCTCATTTTGTACCATTTCATCAATAGTTAGGGCTGGATCATAATTTTTTGATCTCAAGGTATTTTCCCAAGACTTCCACTTTGATCCCATATTTGCAATCACCCATTTCTTCACATCCAGAGTTTCAACCGGTAGGAATTTGAATTTTTCCTACAAACATCAACACAACATAAGAAGCAGTTTAGGTTGAAAAAAATATATGAAGAAATTGTGTCAGATACCTTCATAATACTCCATAAAGTTTCCTTAGTTGTATGTGCAACATCTCTCCAATCATCAAAATTTATTCCAACATGACTTGGCATTTTCACAAGGGTGCCTAAGAACTGTGTCAATTCTTTTCCTTCTTCTCCTATTGGCTGCACCATCTCATTAAAAGCAACTGTTATCCTTGTGTCACTTTTTAGCTCCCAAATGCTAAGCTTTTTCATTGGACCTCGAACTTTTTTTGAAACGCCTTTTATAGATCATAAACACCAAATCACATGTTAATAGCATATTCTACTTCAAAGAAATTAAAATATACTAATCACTTGATGGTTGTGAACTGCTTGTATTGGCTGAAATAGATGGTTGAGGATCTGAAGATTCTGTTTCAATATTTTGTAACTGCTCGCGGTGTTTACTTGAATCTGACTCTTCAGCTCTATCAGATTGTGGCCTTGTTGAGGAGTTATTGGTTGTGACAATGTTCAACCTCTTGCGCTTTGCCATTGTTACTTCAACAGAATACTAAATTAGTTTTAAAACATTTAATAATAAATAAAGAATAAATAAAAAAGTTATGTTTAGGCTAACCTTAATGTGATGAATGGATAAATGTTCTTCAATCAAAACCTGCAAAACATAAAACATTATAAATTGGTAGAATATAAAGGTGTAATAAGCACTCCTTGTGCCAAAGGGTTATGATGGGGTTATGAGACTAGGCCCAATGCCTAATCGGCTCAGGCCCCGAACTTGGACCAACAGGCCCAAACCAGGACAATTGTCTAGCCAGGCAGGCCCAACCAGCGGACCCAGCAATCCGGATCTCAAGTTGGGGCAAAATATCAAACTCATCAAGGAGCGAAAGTCCAACTGAGCGGAAGCCCAAGATAGCCTGCCTACCGGCCCAACCGGAAGCCTACCTTCCGGATTAGGAAGGAGTCTGTATTCTAGCCCAGCCAAGAGCATGCCTCCGACCCAGCAGGTAGCTCACCTCTAGCCCAGCGGGGAGCCTGCCTTCCTGTTCAGGGGAAGCCTGCCGCCCAAGAAGCTCAAGCGTCTGACCTGCCTGCCAGGCCGACCTGCTAGCTAGCCAAGAAGAGTAACGACCGACAATTAATGCGCTATTAATTATGTATTTAATTCCGTATTAATGTTGTAATTAATTTAGCCATTATTAGTCAGCAGTTACCTTTTGTAATCGCCTATAAAAGGCAATTCAGATTTCAAATACAGACATGCTATTTCTTGCTCTCAAACTCTCTAGCTACTTTCCATATTCGTATTGCTTTCTACTTTCCTGCTTGAGTGTTCTTTCGTAGCTTTCCTAAAAGCCTACGAGCGTCCTATTTTGGACAAACATTGGTGCTTTCATTGAGGGCCTCTGATTGTCTCTCACATCACTTGAGTAGGAATCACACAGGGAGTAACCAGATTATTCCCCAAGTCCAGGAAAACTGGACAGGTTAAAGTGACAGTAGGACTGACCCCCGAGTCATGAACGTTCTGGGTGCTGACCTAAGTGTCCTCCTCAAAAGTTCAATGTCTGACCTTGCTGGCCGAACAAGTCGCATACTTGTTGATTCCATATCAGCAGCGAACCGATCACTTCTATCCGACCAGGAGGGGAGCGAATAGGCTCGGCCACGCCAGCCTAACCACCCCCCTGGGAAGTAAGAGAAGCCGGATCCCCGAATAAATTGCTTAAGTGTTCGTGATGCAAAGTATAGAAAAAAGAAACATATGGATTAAAATTAAACATCCACTCAAAATTACATCTCTCAACTTCAAGCTACAAAAAGAAAAGTACAATGTCATTGCGGGGGACCATCAGGAACCGAAAGAAGCTCTCTCAAATATGAACCCCAATTTCGTCCTCTGCAATTGGCTCTCTACCTGCCTTCGTGGATAAGACCCCAACTGATCATACTTGAAGGCGAACAAGATAAAGCTCTCAAGGATTCCGCGTGGCAATCTTGGCCCCATCGGCCTCATGTTGAAATTTTCGAGGAGAAGACCAATGCCCCAATGTGCTCCAACTATCTTGGATGGACCCTGCAAAACAAACCGTCGTCAGAAAATCACGATAATCAAGTCAATGGTAGTCTGCTGATCGGTTGAATCACCACTGCCGACTCATCTTGGGGGTACGGCAAGCCGACCCATCACCAGTACAGGCTGCCCATGTGACGAACTCGAGGTTTCTGTCGACCCTCAGTCGCTGCCATCATAAGGCCAACTCACAGCCCATGGAGGTCATCCTACCCATTGATCCACGCGGGCAACAGGTAATGGAAGACACCGAGATGTGGTCTACAGTTCACACTCATCTCATCACTCATGATTTGGGAATTTTTGGAGCAACATGTTTTCAGCCATCCCACGAGGGGACTTCTACTCAACATGGTCGACTTTGCTACGGGGCTGCCGTATCACAATTAGCTGCCGTTCTCAAGGATGGTTAGTCGATTAGCAACATCAGACTGTCTGTAGCCAACCTGTTCGGCTGACCAGAGGTACATCCACCGACCTGGGAAGTTGCGCCACTGACCAGGGGTACCGACCTACAGCCTGTCGAATCCGAGGCTCACCGGACAACGCGAAAGATAAGGAAGGACATCAGTTGGTTGTTGTCGGTCATAAAACTTCTTACAGTGCAGGAGCTTTTGCACCACCTGGCCGCCTTAGCTGCCAGCCGGATCTTGAAGTTTGGGAGAAAGCTGATTGTCAGACTACTAGGATCTGAGGGAATTAATTTGAAGCCTTTAAAACTGACTTGGACTACTCCCTCTTAGCCGAGTCTACTACTCGACTAAGGGAGTGGGGGACTCGTGATGGGGTTTTGAGACTAGGCCCAATGCCGAATCGACTTAGTCCCCCAACTTGGACCAGCAGGCCCAAGCCAGGACAATTGTCTAGCCAGGCAGGCCCAACCAGTGGACCCAGCAATCCGGATCTCAAGCTGGGGCAAAATATCAAGCCCATCAAGGAGCAGAAGTCCAACTGAGTGGAAGCCCAAGATAGTCTGCCTATCGGCCCAACCGGAAGCCTGCCTTCCGGCTTAGCAAGGAGTCTGTATTCTAGCCCAGCCAAGAGCATGCCTCCAACCCAATGGGGAGCCTGCCTTCGACCCAGCAGGTAGCTCACCTCCAGGCCAGCGGGGAGCCTGCCTTCCAGTTCAGCGGCAGCCTTCCGCCCAAGAAGCTTAAGCGTCCGGCCTGCCTGCCAGGCCAACCCGCTAGCTAGCCAGGAAGAGTAACGACCGACAATTAATGCGCTATTAATTATGTATTTAATTCCGTATTAATGTTGTAATTAATTTAGCCATTTGATAAGTCCGTATTTAGACACGCATTTGATGCGTGTTCGGGTTGGATTTTGATGGTTTTCCTATCTTTAACGTGTTGCAAGTCTCAATTTTAGCTCAAGTTATGTTTAACAGGCGTTGGTTCGAGTTTTGTGTCATTTGGAGTCAAAATCAGGAATTTAGAGTCCGGCACCGGCGCTTGAGGAGCAATTGGGATGATTCGAGATGCATTCAAGAGTGGATTGAGAGATTTGGAGGTCAGCGGGAGGTTCACGATGAAGATTTGATGGCAAAAGAGCTCTAGGATTAGCTATGAGATCAAAAGAAGATGAATAAAGCTTGAAAACGGCATTCAGGATGACCTTCTGTCAATCGTTCACGCATATCTCCTTGTAGAAACATCCAATGGATACGATTCAAGTTTCATATGAAAGCCAACTTCAAGAGAAACAAATCTATGAAGACACCTTTGTGAGAATCTGAGAGGAAGAAGGTGAAAACAGACAATGAAGTCAGATGATCCCTGCTGCGATTTCAGAATGAGACCTTCCACCATTTTATTCATATCTCTTGATTGGATGATCCAAATCCAATTCGGCAAGTTTTGGTGGATAGAGGACTTCATTATCTACAACTTTAATGAAGGAAATTTTGTAAAATTCGGAAGTTTTACGCATGCCGTGCGTAGGGGAACGCACGCCCGTGCGTCTGAGGCGAGAAAGCAAAGAACCTACTGCCAGCAACGCACGGCCGTGCGTGGGGGAACGCACGCCGTGCGTTCCATATTTTTACGCAGCTATGCTCCGGACGCACTGGGGGATGCACGCCGTGCGTTGGCCCCGTGCGTTACCCCTGGAATCCTAATTTCGCCCGAATTTGTTCCGTTTTTCCTATTTAAACAGCCTGTAAACCCCGTTTTCAGGGGGGAGCTTAGAGAGAGTGCCTAGCACGAAATTTAGAGGGGTTTTCAGCCTTGTTCATCAATCTTTTGGGATTCCTTGTAAGTTCCACCTTTTTAATTAATGACAATTAATTCTTTTTATTCCAATTATATTGATTCTTCAATTATGAATTGTGAGTAGTTTTAATTAGGGATTTGGGATTGATGAAGGGGTTAATCATGATGTATGGCTAGATTCTTTTCGGTTTAATTGCATGAATGCCGTTTAATTTGTGTTTGAATAATTTAATTGATATCTTTTGTAACCTAGAATCGCGACTAGAATTACAATTGTGATGAAAACGGTTAGCAACACAAGAGGGGGGGTGAATTGTGTGTGTGGAACCGTGGCAGTTTTTCGCCCAGTTCTAGTGCGGGGTGAAGGGTATTGCAAAATAGTAAAGTGCACAAGGATTTAACGAGGAAAAATCCCTTGGCTCAAAGGGATTAAAAAACCTCGACCTCCCTCGGAGGAATTTTAACAACTTCACTAAAAAGCCTTTGAATGATTACAAGGGAAACTCTCCTAGTCTACCCTTGAGCCACCCCAACTCTATCCTCTCTAGGAAGAGTTACGCTTCTCTACCTTGCGGGTAGAGAGCCTCTCAGCTTTACAACAAAGCTCTCACAACACACGTTACCCAACCCGAGGAAGCTACACTTAGCTAATCCTCAATAACCCAATTACAATATAGGAAGAGAATAAGAACTCTGTCTAGAACTCCGGGAGCAGTTTCAGGTGCCTTGAACTTTGTATTTCTCTCGAGTATCTCTCTTGATATTTTCTCGGTCAAGCACACCCTGCTTCTTCTTCTTGATCTCGATTATATAGTCTACTAGGAATGGATCCGTTGAGACACTTCTTTCCTTGAATGGTTGAGGAACTTGCCTTGAAATTATTCAAAATGCTTTCCTTTTATTTAAGGATCTTCTAGCTCTTAATTATGATGGTCCTTGGTCAACCATATATATGGGAGCAGGAGGATACGTGCATACCATGAGCAAGTCAAAAAGGTATAGAGCATATTATGTGATCAACCATTTAGTAATAATTCCACAAAGATATATATCAATGCATATCAAGGGAAGTTATTTATTCACTTAAACTATGCAAGCATGCAACGGATCATATTTCAAATAATATGCAGGAGAATATTTGTTAAATAGGTATGCACAATCAACTAGCTAATCAATTAAGGATTCTTTCCATAAAATAATAAGCTATAATAATAAATCATGCATGAAAATATATTTTTGCTTAAAATAATATTCTTGACAAAGTATAAGCACTCATATAAGGAAAGCACATATTAATTAAATCATACACCATGTAAATCAACCGTTCACACAGAATACAATTAAGAATAATTTTGTCTTCCGTTCCGTATGGAACTGAGAGCGGTTCCTTCCGCTGTTCCACCTGCATAGTTAGTCATTAATAAAACTACATACTCAACAGATTCTTTCCTTTGAGATCGGTCTTCTTAGATGGGCAAGATCAGGACTTGATGTACTATCTTTAATAGCTCGGATCTCCATATATATTTCGGTCCTCTTGCATGGAAATCATTCAAAAATATTTCCTTATAGGTATTAAAAGATATTCTTTTTATTTGATTGAAGGAAATCATTTTTCTTAAGGAAACATTCCTTGTGAGAAGATATGCACGAAAATCCTTTTTGAATTTTGAATAACAACAATTATTTTGGAAACTTGCTTTGTAGAAATATCTCTTAATTAATGCCTTTGATTTAAATAACTTTCCTTTAAAGAACAAATCCTTTCTTTGTATGATCATTGATTATTTTCTTGCTTAAAAGGTTCTCTTTAATTTAGCAAGATAGATCCGAAATTAAATGGAGAGAAAAGATATTTTAAGCAAGCCGGATTAATCAATCTTGGATTTACGGTGCAGTTCTCGGACCAGTTCTACGGCTTGTTCCAGAGCACGACTTAAACTCTTTTCATGTAGTCACTTACAACCAAAAGTAACACTAGTCGTTTGTCATCAACAAAACAATACGTTCCAACAAATTCCCCCTTTTTGTTGATGACAAACACTTGGTGCCCTAAAGTTAGTTTCATAATGAATAAGCCCAATGTATCGAGCATAGAACACATAGGGCACATATTCTTCCCCCTTTTGTCACCAACAAAACAATAAATAGCTTGAAAGATAAAAGATAAAAGATAAATTTAGGAAAGATAGTTCATGCCTTGATGAACCCAAGTTCCATCCATATTTGTTCATGTTCATCAAGCTTGTTCTTGAATACCCATTTGAGACCTATCTTGGTCTTGTTCTTGGGTCTCGGTTCTAGATTCCACACTTTATTTCTCTTGAACTGATTTAGTTCTTCCTGCATTGCTAGAACCAGTCAGTTTCGGAGAGAGCCACTTCATGGTTCTCCGGTTCTATAAGTGATAGATAAGCAAAGAAGGAATAAAAATTTCTAAGTTTAGATCTAGTAGTTACTCCCTGATTTAGGTTAATCAAGAGGTTATCCAAAGGATGTGATTGATGAAGTTTCCATCCTCTATGAGCATTTGAAGTCTTCAATTTCCTGCGAGTCGTCTGGAACTGGATCTGCCTGTTCTTCAGTCTGGTTGGCAGTGGATATCCTCAGTTCTAAGCACGTTATCGTCAGTTCCTGCTTCTATCTCCTTATGGCGATTAGTTTCATGATTAGTTCCCCCTTGCTCATGGAATTGGTGCAATCTCCGTGTTTAGAGCTTCTGCCCAAAAATTCTTTGCGCTAGAGATTGACATAGTTCTAGTCATATCCTTCAGTGTTCTTTTCTTCCGTTCTACCACCCCATTTTGTTGAGGCGTTCTAAGAGCAGCGAAGTTGTGGTCTATCCCTTGTTCTTGGCAGAATGTATCAAGGAGCTTAATGTCAAATTCGGTCCCATGATCCGAACGAGTCTTAATTAATTGCTGCCCTGTTTGATGCTCAACTTTTCTTACAAAAAATAACAAACTCATTAAAAGTATCTTTCTCACTATCAAGAAAGATAGTCCAAGTATGTCTTGAGAAATCATCAACAATTATAAGCACATACTCTTTATTAAAAATAACATTGTTACCTTTGTCACAGAATTGAAAGATACTTAGCAAATTGAACTTAAAACCTTAAAAAAAAATCAATTGAATGGTTGGGTGATTTTCCGGTTTTTCCCACGGCTACAATTTCTCCTTTGCCTTTGTCTCCAAATATCACCTTCCCACCACTAAATGGCCGAAGTGAGAGGAATAAAGATGAGTCTCCAGTCCTGTGCTTAGAACAACCACTGTCAAGGAACCAGTGATTGTTCCCCCTCACTTGGCGCTGTTCCTGAATCACGGGTTAGTCCGTGGAACCCAGACTTGCTTGGGTTCCATTTTGTATTTGTTTGAGGATGGATATCGAACATAGTCAAAACATCTTTCTAAGGTCTTTTGTCGAGAGTGACATTGATACCGAAGATGCCCGATTTTGCCACAATGCATGCAAACTCGGTTGTCATAGGTATCAACGTATTTAGGTTTCCACTTACCATAAAAGCCTCTTGTTTTCTTATGAAAAGTTCGGTTTGGCGTTTGTCCATAACCGTTTTTGTGCCTCTGAACCAGTCTATCGAACCAGTTTGGTCCAGTTCTAGGTGGTTGTTGATATGGTCTAGAACTGGGTTGTCCTCTGGTTCTATTTCCATTAAAGGATCGGTTCTGAAAATCAGGTTTTTTATTAGGTTGAGTGTTCCTTGGAATATAACCGAGACCAGCAGTCTCGTTTTCCTTCTTATTGTGCCGAGGGGGACCAGTTCCAGAATAAGGTCTAGACCTGGTTTTGTTCGTAGCACTATATGCTTGGTATTCCGGTCTATTTTTAAAATCTGTACACTCGGCAACAAGACGATGAAGATGATCAATCAAAGTACCAACGCTCGGAATTTTTGAGAGAAGTTTTTCATCATGATTAACTTGTTTGTTCATACTATCGAGCTTAAGAGAGCAAATGATTTGATCTTGTTCTAAAACCACTTCACTGTACTTAAGCCTTTCATCTATTAACTCTCCCACTTTTGTTTCAAGCCTTATCTTGGCTCTCGTGGCTTCCTCGAGTTTAGACTCAAGCTCAGTGATTTGTGATTTAAGATGATCATTTTCAGAAAGGTTTTGATTAAGCTCAATAGTCAATCTTTTGAAAATTTTCCGGGCTTTGGTTTTGGATAGAGAGTCAAACTTAGATAGAAAATTTTCAAAGTTTACCTCGAAGCTCTCTTGGTCGGATTCCTCGTCGGAGTGTGCCATAAGACATAGACCTGTATGGTTAGAGTTCTTATCACTCTCCTCTTCTTCGTCATCGGATGAGTCTCCCCATGCTGCCATCATTGCCCTTTTGAGATCTCTTTTGAACCCTTTGTCTTTGCTGGACCTCCGGTTAGAACTGGACTTGTTCTTGTCGTAGGTCCGGTCATTTTTCTTTTGTGAACAGTCTTTAGCCCTGTGCTCAAGGGAACCACAAACAAAACAGCCTTGGTTATTAAAAGATTGAAAGTTATTTTTACCTTGTTTGTTCCGGTTGTTCTTGAACCGTCGGTACATCTTCCCGAATTGTCTAGCAAATATGCTCATCTCATCTTCCGATTCACTTTCGGATTCTTCCTCCTCTTCTCGAGCTTTTAGAGCAATTCCTCTCTCTCGCCTTACAGTCTCAGCGTCTTGCTCTTCTTGAAGCCCTAACTCATATGTCAAGAGTGAACCGGTCAAGTCTTCAAGAGTCATGGTGGATAGGTCTTTTGCTTCCTCAATAGCCGTGGTCTTAGGCTTCCATACCGAGGGCAAGCTTCTCAAAATTTTTCTCACTTGATCTTCCACAGTAATTTCCTTTCCAAGGGCTGAAAGCTCATTGATGATATTAGTAAAACGTGTAATCATATCCTTAATTGACTCTCCAGGCTTCATTACGAATAATTCGTAATTACGCATAAATATGTCAATTTTAGATTTTTTTACACGTGAGGTACCTTCATGAGTAACCTCGAGCAAATCCCACATTTGTTTGGCAGACTTGCATCCTAGAACCCGGTTGTGTTCGGCAGGACCAAGTCCACAAATCAAATATTTTAGTGCTTGGGCATTATGCTCGAGTTTTTGATAATCATCAGTAGTAAATTCAGATTTAGGTTTAGGAACAACATTACCTTCGCCGTTTAGCTTTGTGATGACATTGTCGCCACCTTCTATCACATTCCATACCTGATAATTATCGGCTTTGATAAAGTTCTCCATCCGACTCTTCCAGAACTGATAGTATTTCCCATTGAACAATGGTGGTCGTTGAGTCGAGTAACCTTCTTCCAATCGGTCAACCGTATTCATTTTGCCGGATCTCTTCCCAAGGTATTAACCTCTATGTGGTGAAGACCGGCTCTGATACCAATTGATGAAAACGGTTAGCAACACAAGAGGGGGGGTGAATTGTGTGTGTGGAACCGTGGCAGTTTTTCGCCCAGTTCTAGTGCGGGGTGAAGGGTATTGCAAAATAGTAAAGTGCACAAGGATTTAACGAGGAAAAATCCCTTGGCTCAAAGGGATTAAAAAACCTCGACCTCCCTCGGAGGAATTTTAACAACTTCACTAAAAAGCCTTTGAATGATTACAAGGGAAACTCTCCTAGTCTACCCTTGAGCCACCCCAACTCTATCCTCTCTAGGAAGAGTTACGCTTCTCTACCTTGCGGGTAGAGAGCCTCTCAGCTTTACAACAAAGCTCTCACAACACACGTTACCCAACCCGAGGAAGCTACACTTAGCTAATCCTCAATAACCCAATTACAATATAGGAAGAGAATAAGAACTCTGTCTAGAACTCCGGGAGCAGTTTCAGGTGCCTTGAACTTTGTATTTCTCTCGAGTATCTCTCTTGATATTTTCTCGGTCAAGCACACCCTGCTTCTTCTTCTTGATCTCGATTATATAGTCTACTAGGAATGGATCCGTTGAGACACTTCTTTCCTTGAATGGTTGAGGAACTTGCCTTGAAATTATTCAAAATGCTTTCCTTTTATTTAAGGATCTTCTAGCTCTTAATTATGATGGTCCTTGGTCAACCATATATATGGGAGCAGGAGGATACGTGCATACCATGAGCAAGTCAAAAAGGTATAGAGCATATTATGTGATCAACCATTTAGTAATAATTCCACAAAGATATATATCAATGCATATCAAGGGAAGTTATTTATTCACTTAAACTATGCAAGCATGCAACGGATCATATTTCAAATAATATGCAGGAGAATATTTGTTAAATAGGTATGCACAATCAACTAGCTAATCAATTAAGGATTCTTTCCATAAAATAATAAGCTATAATAATAAATCATGCATGAAAATATATTTTTGCTTAAAATAATATTCTTGACAAAGTATAAGCACTCATATAAGGAAAGCACATATTAATTAAATCATACACCATGTAAATCAACCGTTCACACAGAATACAATTAAGAATAATTTTGTCTTCCGTTCCGTATGGAACTGAGAGCGGTTCCTTCCGCTGTTCCACCTGCATAGTTAGTCATTAATAAAACTACATACTCAACAGATTCTTTCCTTTGAGATCGGTCTTCTTAGATGGGCAAGATCAGGACTTGATGTACTATCTTTAATAGCTCGGATCTCCATATATATTTCGGTCCTCTTGCATGGAAATCATTCAAAAATATTTCCTTATAGGTATTAAAAGATATTCTTTTTATTTGATTGAAGGAAATCATTTTTCTTAAGGAAACATTCCTTGTGAGAAGATATGCACGAAAATCCTTTTTGAATTTTGAATAACAACAATTATTTTGGAAACTTGCTTTGTAGAAATATCTCTTAATTAATGCCTTTGATTTAAATAACTTTCCTTTAAAGAACAAATCCTTTCTTTGTATGATCATTGATTATTTTCTTGCTTAAAAGGTTCTCTTTAATTTAGCAAGATAGATCCGAAATTAAATGGAGAGAAAAGATATTTTAAGCAAGCCGGATTAATCAATCTTGGATTTACGGTGCAGTTCTCGGACCAGTTCTACGGCTTGTTCCAGAGCACGACTTAAACTCTTTTCATGTAGTCACTTACAACCAAAAGTAACACTAGTCGTTTGTCATCAACAAAACAATACGTTCCAACAAATTGCATGTAGAATAAATTAAGAGAGATCTAATTTGTTCTAGGACACATTCACACACACTTAATCGTTCGCTAAGAGATTAGTAGCGATTAAGGGGCCGTAAGCTCGCTCGTCTTGGCAATAATTTAGGATCCTGTCGCATGAGAGATCAGCCTGGTCCCCTAAATTATTGTACTCTACGCCGCAAGAGCGGTAAGAACTTAGTAATGATTAGCTAGGCTCAATTAAATTAATTTCATGTAATTAGGCCTGATCTGCCAGAAATCTGGTTACCCCGGAATCGATCCCTGTTCCCTTCGTCATTAATTAGAAAGAACCCCCTAGGTTAATTGTTCGCATTAGTTTTATTTTCCAAACCAACCAATCTCGCACGACGCTTTTATTTTATTTTCTTTTTAATCGCTGAATTTAATTAATTCTTGATTCCCTTTTGTCCGTCCCTGTGGAGACGATACTCGTACTTACACCACTATATTACGATCTATTTTAAGTGCGAGAAAACTCACATCACCATTATTAGTCAGCAGTTACCTTTTGTAATCGCCTATAAAAGGCAATTCAGATTTCAAATACAAACATGCTATTTCTTGCTCTCAAACTCTCTAGCTACTTTCCATATTCGTATTGCTTTCTACTTTCCTGCTTGAGTGTTCTTTCGTAGCTTTCCTAAAAGGCTACGAGCATCCTATTTTGGACCAACAAGTTATTCAATTGCAAACTTGGAAATAATATATGGGTATAACAAACACACAATATGTGAAATGATTATTTTAATAGGAGAAGATACACACAAACCATGAACAAATAACTAGAAAATATTATGAATTAGATAGTTGTTAAAGCACTATTAGTACACATCCAATACAGAACAACATAAACTTAATTAATAAGAACTATATCAACAACATAAACTTAATTAATAAGAATTATATCAATTTAAGTAACAGCAATGCTAGCTTCTTCATCTTCTTCATCTTCATCATCTTCATCATGCATAACTTCTTGTTCCATCATTGGAGTGACATCAACTCCATTATCATCATCAACTCCAACTTTGTGCAGGTTTGGTACATCAAATATTGCATCATTTGACGTATGTATACTATGATCAACATTATTTCCCATTTGAAACATATCCCTAACTTTGACATGCCTAACAACCAACCAATCCTTAGACTTGCAATCTCTAGCATAGAAGACTTTCTCAACTTGTGAGGCTAGAACAAAGAGGTCATCAAGCACATTTGTTCATGTGTGTGCCAAATACGAAAAGTTAACCAGCGTTGTACCCATATCATCTCGCTTCACACCTCTATTCACATCAACCCAATCACATCTGAACAAAATCACTCGTAGTTTACCAGAATAGTTCAAATCAATTATGTCTTTCAATGAGCCATAATAGTTGATCATACCAAGAACTGGTTGTTTATCACGGGAGCTAGCATAACATTCACTCTTTACCGTTACAACAACGCCACTATTTTGTGATTTCAAGAATTTCTCATGATCCATTGTATGGAATCGATACCCTTTAACAAAATAACCACAATATGTCTTTGCAGAGGTGTGGGGGCCAAGAGCAAGCCATTTAATTTCCTCACTCACTCTTGCATCACCTTCTTCTACTAAACGAGAAACCTACATCAATAATGCAGAGTGTCATAACATAGAATATATTATTAAAATAATGTATCACATAATAACATAATATACTAAAAATTACCCTTTTTGGAATCATTCATTAAATTCTTGGCAATGAAGTCTTTCAATCTCATATTCGGGTCGTCGCCGTGAACTATTTCAATTCTTAACGATTGATTTATGTTCCCTTAAATAAATCAGTATTATTGATAAACATGTCAGGGAATAGTTCAACACTAGGAAAAAGAATTATATAAATAAAAATGTTCACTTACTCTCTAAATGGCATGACTAACTCGACATTAAATAAGACATAACGATGTGCTTGTATCAGCAACTTCTTGTAAAGCACACAACGAGATACTCTCTTTCTCTTTCGAAAAGAGACATTACAATCTCTGCTTTTTCTTAATGGACGCCCAGGACAAAGTGAGTTTAACTCTTCAATTTCATTATGCTCACCCTCATCGTCATTTCTCACAGGTCGAGTAAACAATGTCTCAACAACGGAGAGATAGCGAGAGACAAATGTTAAACTTTCCATAGCTAAATAACCTTCAGTGATTGAACCTTCTGGATAAGCTCTATTATGAACATATGACTTCAGTGTGAGAAGTTCCCTGAAAAATTATTGATACAGTAAGATGCCAATTTATCTAAGAACAAATATAATTAATATTTAAGATAAATGAAATTGGTTTTAAAATCACTTACCTTTCAACAGAATGCATCCACCTAAAAGTTACTGGACCTCCCATCCTCAATTCTTCAACCAAATGAACCACTAAGTGCACCATAACAGTAAAGAAAGAAGGACATAGTTCAATTGTGCATAAGGTTAGTGTAACCTTCTTTTCAAGAAACTGGATGTCATGTTTAGACAAGTTCTTACAACAAATTGCCTTAAAAAAATCACACAGTTCAATGATAATTGATGAAACATTGTCTGGCAATGTCCCCCTTGAGGCAATAGGTAGATATTCTTGCATCAACATGTGACAATCATAACTTCTTAGCCCTAAAAGTTTTTTATCCTTCAATTGCACACAACAAGAGTTTTCAAGAAAGCCTCCTTTTCTGATCAAGTCATTTGGTAGCATGCTCGAGCAAGCACGTTATATTGCTCACTTGACGCTTTTTCGGGTGAAGTTCTTTTTTTATACCCATTTTTTGTAAGTCTAATCTTGATTTGTAATTGTCTTTAGACTTTTTACCCTGTCCCAACAAAGTTCCAAAAATGTTCTCGCACACATTTTTTCTATGTACATGACATCAAGGTTATGGGTTATGACGCAACAATAAATGTTTCTGGTAAGGCAACATAAAGAAAATGCTTTTTTTTCATGGACCATTATTGACATTATAACTCACAAACTCAAGCTCGTCTAAGTGTTGAAAAGCTGAATGCCCAGAAATAGGTGTAGGTGTGACCTGTAGCTCTTGCTCTCCATTAAAAGCTTGAGTCTCAAACCGCCACCTATGGTTAGATGGAAGTCATCTCCTATGACACATATAACAAAACTTTCTTCCAAATTGAAGCCATTTTGAAGCAGTACCAAATCCACATATAGGACATGCAAATTCTCCCTTGGTACTCCATCCTGAAAGGTTTGCATATCCAGGAAAGTCAGGAATTGTGTAAAGTAATGCTGCTTTCAGCCGAAACTTATCTTTAGTAGTCACATCAAGTCTCAATTCCATCCTCCCACAACTCTTTTAACTCTTTCAACAATGGCTGCATATATACATCAATCTTATTCCCAGGGCCTTTTGCTCCAGGAATAATTAAAGAAAGAATGAAATTGGGTTGTTTCATGACCAGCCACGGAGGTAAGTTACAAGAAATTAAAAAAAAACTGGCCAAATACTATATTTAAGATTCATTGTCTTGAAAGGGTTAAATCCATCACTTGAAAGTGCTAACCGAATGTTGCGTGGATCATTGGAAAACTCAGGATAATTCTTGTTAAAATCCTTCCATGCTGCACCATCAGCCGAATGTCTCTATTTTTCATCATTTATGCGTTTACTATGATGCCAATTTGTAAGGTTAGACGTCTTTGAAGACATAAACAATCTTTAAAGCCTTGGTTTCAAAGGAAACCAACGCAAAATCTTTGCTGCCTTCTTATTTTGGGCGTTTACTATCTCACCAGTATTATCTGTAGAAGCAAGCCATCTTGATTGTCCACAAATTGAACATTCATTTTCTTTCTCAGTATCATCCCAGAACAACATACAATCATTTGGGCATGCGTGGATCTTTTCGTAGCCTAAACCTAGGTCTCCAAGTAGCTTTTTAACTTGATACGTTGTTTTGGGCATCAAATTTTGATCTGGCAACAAATCTTGTAAGAACTCCAGTAACATAGTGAATGACTTGTTGCTCCAACCATTCAAGCACTTTAAATGGAACAAGTGTACCAAACAAGAAAGCTTGCTATACTTTGAATTTGGATATACCTTCCTTTCAGATTCCTTTAAGAGGTCAAAAAACTTGTCAGCTCTAGTTTCATAGCTCTCTGGATCACTGAAGTTACCCAAACCCGTACTCCCTTCACACTCCTCCATATTAGGTGTACCTACTTCTTCATGGGCCACTGAAAATAAATCATTTAATAGTCCTTGTGTGTCAAGTCTAAAAGTCTCCGCTACATTATTAGGCGCAGACCTTGAAAATGATGATGTTTGATGTTCTCCATGATCTATCCATTTTGTGTATTCTTTTCAGAATCCATTACATATTAGATGATCAAATACTTCCCCTCGAGTATGATAAAATTTGACTTGATCTCTCAAAAGCAAATTTGATAAAGCTCTCCACTCCATTTATGAACTGTTCACTTGATCTTGGAGCAGAATACATCCAAGATCTATCCACCATGATTCTAAAGGTAGACTTAAACTAAAAAGTAAAGAACCATTAAGTAAACATCTAAGTATATAGTGACATAACGTTATACTAAGTATGTGAAATTTAAGGATATGGGAACAGGTGAATATTCGCATAAGAATGATTACCTTCGATATTAGGTTGTAATAAGCATATAAAAGAGAGTGTGACTGAAAAGAAGATATAATACATCTTGCAAAAGAAAAGATCGAGCTTGGAAGACAAGGTCAGGAGTTCAGGACGGACACTAGAGAAGAGATTAGAAAAAAATGTCATATGCGTTTGGTGAGAAAATGTAAGGCATTACAAAAAAACACGGACGTAGTCACGGATTTAGTCACGGACCCTAGAATAAACAATCCGTGACTAACTCTGCTAGTCACGGATTTTTTCCGTGACTAAATCCGTGACTGTTCGGGCGTGACTATTCTAGTCACAGCCAATTTTCCGTGACTAAGCGTAGTCACGGACCCGATCTTCGGGCTACGGCTTGAGCGCCGTCGATGGGCTCTCCTTCCTCTACTTTCACCTTCTTCGAATATCTCGCCATTGCTTCCTCTGCTTATGCTTTCTCGACTCAATAACCGTCACTTCCTAGTGTACATTTATTATAGCCATCTCGTAATATATTATGAATCGGGGAGACTATGATCACGCGGTAGCATTCCTCCTACTTACTGCAAAACTCTGGACATGCAAGTTTCAGGGAGATTGTATCCATGGCCAGTCCTAGAGGGAGGCCAGCAGGGGCGACCGCCTTAGGCCCGAAAAAAGTAGGAAAAAAAAAATTAGGCCTAATTTTTTTTCTTTATATGTAATATAAGTATGCTTCTTTTTTTATTTATAATTTCAATTAATTAATTAGGCCTAATGTTTAATTTTTGTTGACAATTTGAGAATTTTAAAACCTAAGTAAAAAGTCTTGAACAAAGCTAGACAAGTTTTTAAAAAGAATATAAATTTAGTTTTGATTTTTAAATAGAGTTGGTTGTAAGTCAACACATTTGTTGTTGAATCAATAAAAGCACGTCTCTTCACATCTTTTTAGCCTTTAAGATTTTTTACTCTTTTAATTACAAAATTACCAATTTATATTACTGTGTTTGGGATGCCGGTGCCTCACAATTCTCAAACATCATCCCAATTATCTATTATGCCTCAAAAAACTTAATGGATTGACAATTTTAAACATTGCACGTGTGATCTTGGAAAAGATTGATTATACAGCAATTATTTATGATTTTACTTCACAATGTTCTTTTGTGATACATGTGTTACGTTGTTACTTTTGTCCAAATATGCAATTCAAATAATATGAAGGTGAATTTCATCTTTATTTTATAACCTTTACGGAGTATTAGATAGTTGTAGGGAGAATTCCCGAAATAGGAGTAATCGTTTTTTAGAATTTCAAAATAGGACTGTCGTGTGTTTATTTTCTGAATAGGAGTAATTACTGTCATGTTCGAAAAATACTACCATGTGTAAAAAAATACCGATACTGCCAAAATATGACATTTATTACTTCCATTTAGAGAATAAAACATGATAATCTTAGTTAGGAATATACAAACGTTTTTAGTCGTATTTAGAGTAATTTATCCTAGTTTTATTATACTCCGTAATTTTTACTTTAAGTAAGTATAATTTACTGTTTGTCTAGGAAGTAAGGTCAAAATAGTATATCGCCCATAGGCCCAAAACAGGACAGGACCGACCCTGATTGTATCCAACTTTTATGTTCATAAACTCTGTAACGGCGGATAGCTGAGAGTATCTCTCACAATCAGCATACAGAGGCTGATCGGCAGCTTTTAAAACATCTTGAAATCTCTCAGCTAAACCTTCATCCACATATGCCTCGAGGAAAATTGATTGCATTCTGTACAATACCACAATTTTATCATACATCCAACTTCTATTTTGCCTATACATTATGCCTGAATATTATGATAATAAAAAAATATATTGGTTAAAAACTTTAAATCATAAACATTATCAACAATTTGTTATGTTAAATATTTTCACTAATTCATACGTAGGAGCATTAATATATTCAATTTTACTAAAGTTCAATGCACTACAATTACGTAACGTTCAATTAATATTATTAAATAACTATATCTACTAATACGTTAATGACATTAATCATTTAAATTATTAACTAATAATCAATACATTAACACTAAATAATCAATATTAATTGTTAATGGCAATAATAATTTGATATGTTTAGGAACATTTATTTATTAAATTTCACTAAATTTCCCTAAAATTAACTAACTTCCAATGAATTTATGTGGAGTATTATTAATATATTCAATTTCACTAAAGTTCAATGCAATTGAATATTATTAATCACAATAATGTTCAATTAATATTATTAATTAACTAGAACTAGTTAATACGTTAATATACTGTCATTAATCATTTCAATTATTAACAAATAACCAATATTATGATTTCAACACTAAATACACTAAATTATTACGTTAATGACATTTAATCCACAATACTAAAATTATCAACATATTATTAGTAATACACAATTAACAATTCACTAAATTAAATAATATGACCAAATCCAATAATTTGAGCATATATAAACTCATTTGAATTAATAAATAATACACAATTCACAATAACAATGCACAAAATATAAGTAATGTTTTAATCCAAACTAAATTTAACTAATTCATTTCGTTAATTAATTAACAACCTTTTTTGACTTGCGTTACGTTTAGCTAACTAATTTGACTTAACACATCACTACGTTTAAACATACGTTTAAACCTGCGTTACGTTTAGCTAACTAATTTGACATAACACATCACTACGTTTAAACCTACATTTAGCTAACTAATTTGACTTAACACATCCCTACGTTTAAAAATAAAAATAATAATTCAAATAATATACTTTATCTGCATAAATAGGGAAAATGACATAAGATAGACTACATCCTTCGATTTTTCAAACAGATACTGTATTATATACTAGGAATGAATTGGTGTGGTTCTGTTGAATGAGTTGCTCTTGCATATATAAAAAATCTAGTCACGGACTTAGTCACGGATTTGTCCGTCACTAAGCAAATTCGTGTACATTACGCGTCCAAACCGTGTAAATGACGTGTAAATTAAATATTATTCGATTTAGTCACGAAATTAGTCAAGGAACAATAATTGCTAATAATTCACAATAACAATTCACAAAATATAAGTAATGTTTTCATCAAAACTTAACCCATCACAAATCCTAATTTAGGCATTAACATTAAATGCTAATAATAAAATCTAATAATTTGAGCATATATATATATATATATATATATATATATATATATATATATATATAGAGAGAGAGAGAGAGAGAGAGAGAGAGAGAGAGAGAGAATAGAGATCAAATACAAACCCTTCTTAATTTACAAAGTACAAACTCATATTGACCATCCGATGAGTTGATCCAAAGGACATAAAGGCAAGGTGGTATTTTGTAATAAAACCCAACTTTTTTAGGGTGCAACTCGTTGAACGTTAATGTGCAACTGCTATTTTATGGCTGAATAATATGCACTACTTTGAACCTCAATATGCAATACAAAGAACGTTAAGGTGCATCGTACAAATGTTTGCACAATAAGCACAATTTGTACTTGATCTTTCCCCTATATATATATATATATATATATATATATATATATATATATATATATATATATATATATATATATATATATATATATACCCATTTGAATTAACTAATACTTAAATTTAACTAATATTATTAAAAAATTAAGTAATTTAACTTTACATTTAAATTAATCCTACGTTTAACTAATTTTAACTAATTCATTTCGTTAATTAATCACCAACCTTTTTTTTACACATTACAATTAACTAGTATTTAAATTTAACTAATATTATCAAAAGCTACACTAACTTAACTAAATAATTTAACTTAATTATTTAAAACCTACGTTTAGCTAACTAATTTTACTTAATTTAACTTAATGCATCACTACGTTTAAAACTACGCTTAGCTAACCAATTTTAATTGAATTATTTTATGAACCTAAAAATTTAACTAATTTTATGACATCACTACGTTTATAGTTAAATATACTGTTAATTAATTAACAATCTCACTAATTTAAATTGAATCAACTAATTCTAAATAAAAAGAATTCAAATAACATACCTTAATTATCTGCATAAACAGGGAAAATGGCATAAGATGGACTACATCCTTCGATCTTTGAAACAGATACTAGTCACGGATTTTTCCGTGACTAAATTATATTTGCCGTTGCGAAATAAATTTTGAGCACTGGAAATTTAATTTTTTTTAAGTCACGGACGTAGTCACGGATACGTCTGTGACTAAGTCGCCGGAATAAAAACGGACCTACCGGCGACGGAGTTGGGGCTACCGGAGGACTTTAGTCACGGTCCGTAGTCACGGATTTATGTAGTCACGGACTTAGTCACGGCCAAATCCGTGACTAATTTTTTTTTCAAAAATCCGTGACTAGTCCGTGACTAGCCCGTGACTACGCTAGTCACGGACGAAATCCGTGACTAACGTCCGTGACTACAGGCGTGTTTTTTTGTAGTGAAGGGTCCTAAGGGAGTTACTTAAATACCCTTAGCATGAGCGAAAATTTTAATGAAACACTTAGTTCATTTTGTAATTAGTATATATATATATATACAAAGACAAAATATGATATGTACACAAAAAGTGTAGAAACGTGGGTCACGATATCGGATTTCGCAACGTAACCCGACCTGCATTGTTGGGGTTCTCATGTTGGTAAAAAAGAATATAGGAATTAGCAATGTAAGGTATGGAATTAGTTGAAAAAAATACAGATAATAATTGTAATAAGCCTAGAAAAAAATTAAAATAGACAAGACAGGTTCATATAACTCCTTTCACATTAGTTATAGACACAAAAACTGTATCTGAAAAATCATCATCAACTGAAAAGCTACACAAAGCTTTAGGTTGAAACAACAAGCTTTAATAAGGTTCAAATAATAGAGTAGGAAATATCATGTTTTAACATTATACTTCAACAAACTGCAAGTCTCCAAAAGGGAAATGTTCAATTAGGAAACTCACATGTCAACTTAATTCAGAACCATCTAGTTGGTTTCAAAATTGACAGATCAAGCTTGATCACTTAGTTGAGTAGAGTATATAATATAGAAATCAATCTGTTCTATACAATGGTATAGACAGAAAACCTAAATATGATGTGATTTTGTTAATTAGGTTTATAAGACTAAGAACTGAGGCATAAAAGAATTTGTCTTAACTCATGATCTCCATTACAGATTTCATCATTTATGTATCAAATGTTTAAAATATGGACACATCAGAGTACGAATCCATGAAAAATACAAAGCTCTATTTAATATGCTGGATCAACACAAGGAGGCCTGAATATTAAATCTGGTAGACATAGATCAAATATTAAATCACTAGTAAGCAATAAACAAGTCACTCCAGCAGAAATTAGATCAAATACGTGCAAATTAATCAGAGAAACAGGCTAGAATAGAAGAGAATGCATAGACTATTCTTGGTTTCTTTCAAAAAAAAAAAACTATTCTTGGTTTCTTGTTTTCTTTTTTTCTTTTGCAAGACAGAAGTTATCTATCTCATAGAACGGGCAGTGTTCGAGTCAGAACAGGCCTGCAACGGAGACTTACCAGGTATATACGAAGCATCAACATTTCATTTAAGCTGATTCTAGAGTCTATTCCATTTAACAAACCGCACCTTTGGTTTACTTCGCTTTTTACAACCCGAAGAAATCAGCCCTTTGGAGATAAAAAAAGTCATAAGTTTCATAACTCATACTCCGTATTTGTCTTTAATTAATCTTTTCAGCTTAAGTATCACATCAAGTTTGATGCAAGCTAAATGCACTCAGAATTGATTATGTGGGTATTTATTTTATTTTTAGTTAACACAAGTGTGCTAATTATTTTGTGAGACACACTCTAGTACTTATCCATGTTTATTGGTATTCATGTTGTTTTATCATATGAGTTCATATTATTCAAATTAAATTTAACTGTTTCTTTTAAATTATTTAATTTTCATGTATTTTTGTTTAGCCATTTTCTAAACAAAAATATTGTGTTGGGAAAATGGAAATTAATAATCCAACATTTGCACCTCATCTTCATTCGTTGATCCCCGGTCGGGTGATGGCCTGCTATTCCACGTTTTTTCATTTTCTTTGCAAACCATTCAACCATAAATCCCATCTTTCACAAATCTTCACCAAACAGTCCCACATATCATTTTTCTTTTTTCTTCCTAAAACTTTTCCTTTTTTATTTTTATCGTCTTCACTACTCTTTTATTCCCCTTTTTGGTCTTCTTATTCTTATTTTATCACTTTCCTGTTTTTTTAATGTTTATGTATTCCATTTTTCCTTCTTTTTCTTCTTTCCGTTTATTATTTCATTTTCATTTTTATATATTTTTTCGGATTAGTTTTCTTATAAAATATATTTTTCTCACCGCACTAACTTTTTACTTTATTTTCATTTTGGTACATAATATAAACTGTTTTTTAATATTCTTGTGAATTTGCAATTTCACAAGCACATGTTTGATCATTCCCTTAGTTAATTCTTACCTTTGTTCTACCACTAATATATACGGAGTATTTGAGAAAATAGCACCAAAATAGGACTAAACTAATCCATAAATACACAAATATGACTAAGTTATTTATCTTCCCAAAATAGGACTTAAGTACCATCTATCTTCTTATTCTACATTCTACCCTTACCATAACCTAATAGTATAATCACATTTTACATTAAAAAAAAGGTATTTCAATTTATAAAAATATAGCAACAAAATAAAGTAAATGTGAATGATTTATATTTTGTAAGTAAATGTAGACATTATGATTTTTATAAGCAATATATCACCAGTCATACACAAACGTCTAGCAGTACTGGTCTCATTAGTGACCTTAGTCTCTTTAGTGTTTAGCAACCGCAAACACTCCCTTAATATGCCAGTTTAGGAGAAATACAATACAACACTAATACGTAGTAAAGTGTAGTAAGGTTCGTATCCACATGGAAATGAATACTTTTCTTTTATGTAACTAGTAACAAAAGGGTTTTAGATTGTTGAAGAACTTAATAGTTTTTAAACACCAAGTTGAATGACTTATGTGGTTTACTTAATAGAGATGAATTACGGAAAGAAAAAGAAAACGACAAAAAAGAGCTATTTTGAAGACAAAGTTTACAAAAAAAAAAAAAAAAATCTCATAATAGAGTAAGAAATAGAATAGACCAAGCATTCCAGGCCAGCTGGTTGTGAGGTTACCATTCCTAGTGGGAGGTCTCGAGTTCGAAACCCGCTAGGCACATAGGGGTTTGAAAATCAATGGAGTGAGTTTCAGCCCTAATTACTCCAGGCCCCCCAGCCCCCCTCCCTCAGACCCCCCTGGCCTGGAGTATTAAAAAAAGTAAGAAATAGAATAATAAAAATGGAAAAGAAATAAAAAGTGTCTAGGGATGAAAATAAAGAAAGAAAATTTTAAGGAGAAAAAAGAAAAAATGAAACATGGGACCGTTTTGAGCAGATTTGTGAAAGGTGGAATTATTTATATAAGGTTTTCAAAGAAAGGGTAAAAAATCTTGCATAGTAGGTTATCAATATGTCAGAGTCCAACGAAACGTGAGATTATTCTGGTATTACGTAAATGCGTGATTATTATGAGAAGATCAGTGAAATGTGGAATTATTCTTGTCAATTTTTCCTCTTTTTTTGAAAATGTTAGATTGAATATACCATGAATTGGTTTGATATATAATATATATACTCCAGTTTTTTTTCAGCCATACCAAAAGATAACATGTGGGGTAAGATTTTGGATTTTTTCGCTTTCAGCAAAGCGGTATAGTCTGAAAATAATCACCAGTATTAGTGGTGTCTATGATTTCCAGATTCATCATCAATCATCATTCGTTTGATAATAATCACCAAAGTATGCACTAACACTATCGTTTGGGTTTGGAAGTCCTAGGCACCGAGCCCCAAGTCTTTTAACCATTAATTTATCAATTTCATTTTTTTTTAAGTTTCCAATTTCATTTAAAATTCTAATTTTTTCGATACTTTATATTTGCTTCATGTATAGTCAAATTCGTACCAGATACGTGTAATATTTACGATTATGTTTTGACAGAAAAAATAATCACATGGATTTCAAAATGTTGCTAACTTGATGTTAGATTTGAGAGTTGCATTATGCATAAGAAACTCTTGTTGTTTTGGTCTTTTGGACAACAAGTTATTTTCCTATACAACACAAGTAGATAAGATAATGCGGAATAGATGCTCTGACAAATGTACTAAACTCACAATAATGATTGCTGACATGGCACTAACCATTTGACCATAAGAAAGTGGTATCTTGATTTGTAAAATACGTAGTACCGAGTATGTTTAAAAAGTAGAGGTGGGCGCGGTCTGGTCCAATATTTGGTCGAACCCGTACCCGTACTGTGATTATTCAAACGTTTCGGTTTGGTCTTAGACCTAAATCCATTCGGTATGATTTCATTTTGAAACAACACGGTACCATGTCATACCAATACCAATACCAATAACCAACAACACTTGATTTCATTTGATTTCAAGTATTTTTTTGTCAACCAATGTTAAAGTTAAATTCTCTTACTGATAATTAATTCAATTTTTTAATAAGTTAAATTTACATATTTGGAAACTACATTAAAATCTCTTCAAAGTTGCAAGCTTCATTTTAAATATAATTAAAAATTGACATTCGAAGTATGGAACTGTTTGATCATGAAAAGTTAATTTTGCAAATCAATTTGGGACAAAGGTAGTATTAGATAATTAATAAATTTAAGATAAACTATAGTAGTACAAATTTAAATAATTAAACCATACATCTATCTGATTTCAGGCTTCCTATGAACTAGCAAAGGCGGTGAAAGTGTGAAGGCACTAGTCAAAGTAATGTTATAAATGTAAATTTAAATAATTAAACCATACTTCGGTCCGGGTCGGTCCGGTACCGGTTCTTACTTTATGAGAACCGGTCATGGCATTGTTTACTACCGGTACGGTCCGGTTCGGGACAAAAAATTTGAGATCCGTTTCAAACCCTTTTTTTCGGTTTGGTACCATGTCGGTTCGGTATTTTTGTCCACCCCTAGTTTAAAGTAACTCGGAATTAGGAAATAAGATTGAAAAATATTCTTTTTTAAAAAAAAACAGATGAATGTTGATTCTCTAAATTTCCCTAAATAGAAGCAAAGAGGTTTTAAAATTTCAAAATAAGAATGTTATATTTTTCTTTTTGAAACAATAGTTGTTAATGTCATAATTCAAAAATATTGCCACTAATAGTAGTAAATTTTGTCTTATTAATGCATAGTATTGCAGCTATTTTAACAATAACGGCTCCAGATTGCTGTAACTACTGCTATATTATGTTTATTTTCAGAAAAAAATACAACAGTGTTAGTTTAGAATTTCAAAACTTGTTTACTCCCCTAAGTTGAGCTAAAGTATGGGATTGTAAGATACATTTTGATAATAAAATCAAGGGAAAAGGGGCAAATAAGCCCTCAAACTAATAAAAAAAGTGCAAATAAGCCCTTTTATAGGAGGTTCCGTCTGGCCATCGTAATTTGGGGAGGTTCCCGGTGGAATTTCTTGATGAAAATTCTTGAGCATCTTATTCATTAAGTCTAGTTTAGTCATACCGAATTTTAGCTAAAAATTCAATCGGGAAGACAGTCAAATGAATTTTTGAAGATAACTGCGCAGTTAAACAACACAGTATATTTTTGAAAATCATTTGAGTGCCTTCCCGGTTTAATTTTTAGCTGAAATTTGGTATGGCTAAACTAGACTTGATGAAGAAGATGCTCAAAAAAATTCATCAAAAAATTCCACCGAGAACCTCCCCAAATGACGATGATCAGTCAGAACCTCATACAAAAGGGCTTATTTGCACTTTTTTGATTAGTTCGAGGGCTTATTTGCCCCTTTTCCCTAAAATCAAACTTGTTTTATGTGCAATAGAATCTCAATATGCAAAATTTGTCGTCCAAACGTTTGCACTTTGTATTATCCATCTCTACGCTTATCTATCATGGGTGACGTTTTCTCAGTGCCGCCCCAAATATGCACCGCCCCACACGCCCTTTTCGATGTCTTTCAGAAAATGCTGCAATATTATCATCGGCAAGATTACAAAATGTAGAGTCTAATCTGAATAAGCAAATATGTACGAATAATTCGAGAAATCAATCAATGGTACACTTGATCCTTCATCTACTTTGCCTTTTCGTACGAGTGTATTTGGGACCCTGATGGACAGGATCATCCACAGCCAACGGTAACTGATGTGTAGGACATCAAATTCAGGATTCTTTCTAGTCTAGAAATAATGATAAACATGCCACTACAAAAACTTATGGTCTTCCATTTATTTTTCTCATTTAGAGTTTACCGAGTATGCTCTTTCTCTCAATATTTATATTTATATTGAAATTTAGATTACTAATATTATCTTAGAGAATATTGCCTGAAATAGGACTAAAAGGTTTGGAAATTCCAAAACAGGACTTTCATGTTTTTTTTCCCAAAATAGGACTAATTATGTCATATTTTGGCACTACCAGACTTCAAACATGACAGTATTTTCCAAACTTGACAGTAATTACTCTTATTTTGGAAATAAAAAACATGACAATCCTATTTTAGAATTTTCAAACTGTTTTAGTCAAATTTCAAGAACTTTCCCATTATCTTATTAATGCCTAGTATTGTAGAACCTGTTGTTACGGTATATTTCCTATTGTTTTTTTTTGGATGAACCGTAAATGTATATATCATCCAGGCAAAAGGTTATAAAATTTAAAACTCTCCCCACCCCCTCCTGTTACATAGGAGAGGGTTGGAAGAAGCTTTTTACAATCACACACAATTCACAAAAGGGGCTAATGCGCTAAAAGCCGCGACCCAAAACTCAAAAAATAGAGGTGCTGCAAGAAGGACGCACTCAAACCCCTATACTACTATGTGCCGTGGCTCCCAAAAAAGTTCTTTGTGTCCACATCTAGAACATGATCAAGTCATGCGGGTAGATGCTGAATAAGATCTTGTACACCACATGTTTTATTTTCTATTGTATTTATGCACGTTGGAGGTTCTATGTTTGGTGGCTATTTGTAGTGAAAGAGTCCTAACCCACTACTATTGAGCCATTGATATTTTTCACGTTGGAGCTATGTATTATTTTGTTTGCACATTACTTGAAAAAAACCATTGCTGTTTTGCACACCACAACAAACTTGAATCTCTATTATGTTTTATTTTGTTTATTTAACTTTATTATTTTATCTCTAATTCTGTTTTATCCGTTTATTTTAGTTTATCTTTTTCAGTTTTATAAACCGAACTTCAAATTAAACCAAACCTTTCTTGAATCAAAACGAAACCAAACGGAAATATATCCACTTTCACTTAGGTACCACCTTTGTGAAACCAAACAAACAAACCAAAACCGATATAAGCCGAACCTTAAACCGCTTTGCCCACCCTACTCCCACCTGGCCACCTGTCACTGCCATGTTTTCGCAACTTGCTTGAAGAAATAGCAAGAGTTAATCCAACGTGTAACAATTCCAGAGAATCTAAAACACTCACTGTTATTTGTTAAAAGTTGTAGATGACATAAAAAATTCTTTGTTTTTTATCCATAGATTTTTCGAAGCAATAAGTTCCTCTCGAGCCATTGCCAAACTTGACAAGACAAAAAAGCATTAATTTCATGCCCAATCTTATGTCTATGAAAAAGAGTTCCTTTTGGTGTAGACGAACCATTTTCTTTTCAAACAACTCATATTTCAAGAGATCACCCCACATGAGGCAAATAATACCTAAATCTAACCCTGTGAAAATGCAATTATGAGAATATGAGGGGTGCAATAAACTATTGGTGTAAGAAGAAATTTTAACGGTTGACACAACCTGTAATGTATGGATTGCTTTGATTCACATAACGTTCCCATAAGGGCTTGTAATTACTAAATCCCAAGTTCAGCCACGGCTTCATGTTGCCATTGAAGTGAATCACGGCTGCACTCTCTATCAAGCGCTTGTCTATATGGGCGTCGTGACCAAACCCTTGGACGTGCCATCTCCTATCCAATGGCTCTGTCATCCCATAGAAAGCTAATAGGGCTGGAGGAAGGCTGGTCCCGTCCTTCCATATGCTCCCCTCCCTATTCTGCTCTTGCCAGTAATGATACTGTCCAGTCACATTTGCTCTCCTCCAACCAATCAAATCAAATATGTTCACCCCGAACGCCCACCCACATGCCTGCGGGTCAAACTTTGACCCGATAAGCGGGTTTGAAAAGTTAAGATACTTGTAGAAACGGTGATAAGCTTCCAGACATGTTTCCACTGCTCCATTTACATTTCCATGTAAATCCAATGAGAAAAGTGGGGTCAGATCCTTCTGCACCACGACATCATCTTCGAGAAAAACCACCTTCTCTAGCTGGGGATAGATTTCCGGGATGTAAAACCGAAGCTGACTCAACAAAGAATGATCCTCCTGGTTAACAACAAGAGGGTAAGAATGTGATGAAGCATTATTCAGCCACGTGAAATCTTCGATATTTTGTATCTCTATTGTACATCCTCTAAAATCATTACTGAGGAACCACGCATGCATTGCGCCATAGTGCACCCTGTTTGTCACAATATGGAAAACGAACTGCTGGGAATGATTGGCGTTGGAAATGGTCGAGTTAACTACTGCCGAAACCGCCATCACATTATCCGAAAACACGCAAAAGTGGTACAAATTGTTGTCCCCTAGCCGAGGAGAGTTTCTCATTTTGTCTGCAAGATCCAGTGTTGATACTTTCTTGATCCAATCAGTCGTGAGAGCGATATCGAGACAGTGGAGGCTTTTGGGTAGAGATTCAGAAAGTAAACGTCCAAACGCAGTGCTCTGAACGGATGCTGCATTTGCGCGCTCTTCGAGAGCTTGAATGTGTGATTTCATGGTCATCATTGTCGTTGCTATGTCATAGTGCACGTCTTGTGCCTCAAAGATTAGAGAAGATAAGCTTCTGATGATGGGTTCAGCTTCATCTACAGAGATAGGGTCCACCCTCATAGCAGCCTTTGAAAGTAAAAGTTGGCAACTCCTTATCTTCATGCTAAGCTTCCATGCAAGATGGAGGTTATTGCGCTCCTTTGCTATAACCACATAAGCCTTGGCAAGTGTCATCTGCTCTATTAATTGTCTGGCATATGATGTACCACTTGATATTTCTTTAGTGAAATTTAAATGCTCATGTACAACCTCATCATTTCTGGAACCTCTATCCTGAAAAGGAAGTTCTAACTTATTAAGCATTTTACCATTCTCAAATATCTAAAAAATAATTGTCATAATAATATAATACAAAGCAAACATATCATAAAGATAACTTATTTCATCCAACTTTAAATCTTTAATGATGGGTATGATAACCAAGAATATGTACAAAAGCCCCAATTACTGAGAATGTACCGCAATAAGTAAAGAGTAATTCACTATATATAATGATCATTCTACAAAAGGTAAAAGGGCAGGCAAATAAGAGTTTTTTTAATTTTAACCAGTAAAATTGATTGTGACTCGGGAGAAAACTCTTACTTTCCCATTCCACAACACGTACAACTTTTATCTAAAGCCCGTAGCTGGGTAGTACTATTTTTGTTCTCTAACAACAATTGAATTGTTTATGCTAGCACATTTCTTGAATTTCTTGTCAGAAAATGCGCTAATAATATTTCGCAATATAATGAAATTGTTTGCTATCAAATTTGAGATTGTTCTCTATTTTAGATGTTCCCTCCCTTTATACCACACAATATTATATATAGTCCTCTATGGAATATGAGTTTTAACATTAGATGCGACTTCTCTTTACGGAGGTAGTAATAATATAGAAACAGCAGAGCACTCGATGATGTTTTCACAAAAGCTCTACTTCTATAAGCTGTAGTAATGAGTTTAACCAAACATGCAATAACTATGATGCATATAATACATTAATACCCATCCTCAACAACCTTGTGACATGAACTCCATATTACATGCGTAGTATGCAACAGCAAGGGAAAGTCCAAGCCACCAAAGCGGCCAATTAAAATGCTTCCCCAGTTTAATTTCCAATGTTAAATTCAAAACCAATTCAAAGCATGGGGTGATACCTCTCTTTACTTCACACCATATTACACAGATTTTAACTATCGTTTAATGAACACACAAATGAAACACTTATTAGTTCCAAACCTTTCCTCTTTGGCATATACTACCTACGCACCCCTAACATTGGTACAAGAGGAGGAGATGTAGTTACCAAGAAAAGTGACTTTATGTGGTCGATATTGAATAGATAAAGTGATAATAAAGTAAGAATGCTTTAGAACCACACAAATCTTGCCAAATTTGGTGTGGGACAATCTTAGTGGGGCGGACTTAAAAGGATAAGATGAGATGATCTTAGCGGGATGGAGGGAGTACTTCCTCTTTCCCAAAATAATGTTCCCATTCACTATTCCTGTGGCCAACTTGACTCTCTTTTAGTCTTTTATTTTGCATATTCAGGTTTGGGTTCAAAAGAACTTTTGGTGCAGTTTTTAAATGTGAAAATTTCAATTATTAATTCTAATTTAAATAGTTTTAAGAAAGAGTTACCTCTATCATCACTCAAACATTGTAAACCAAAACGAAAACCTAAATATAGGAAAAAGGAAGTATATAAATGGTTTAATATTATGTGGTTTTCTACTTGTATAAAAGACATAGCTAGAATCCCTCTCGTGATACTGGTATCATGAAAATCCAAATGTCCCGTTAAGTTCTGGCTTCTGTGCACTGATTTATATTGGAAAAAGTAGTTGATTACGGTTGATGTTAGAACTAACTGCAGCAGATACAAAAAGAAGCCTAACATGCTAGTAGAGGATCAGTATAAAGCCTTGTTCTTTAAAAATGAACTCTAATTAGCGAGCATGAGTCGAAGAACACTAATCAATCGAAAGCTCAGCCTCGAACCATAATATAAACTGAGCTTCGCAAACATCAGATCGGGTTATCATGAAGACTAATCAAGCGCGCCCATGTACAATCATGAAGAATAATAAAGCACCTAATGGTAAAAAAACAGCTCTTAGTAGTTTAAATGAAAAGGATAAATCGTTGAACTGATGAGAAATCCAGGAACTATTAGTAAACATCGAATACGGAACCATAGCTCATGGAACCCATGAAAGGCCAACCACACTATCCTATCCACTTCTGCAAGAGCAGATGAATCACGAAAAGTTCCCTAATCCAAAATTTCAAATTACTCAATGCATCGAAACCAACAAGTAACTGAGATTAGAGAATCCTGACTTACAAGAATTTGCGGTTCTACATGATCCTCGCGGTCATGCAGGTGAAGCAACACAAACAAGACGAAACCTGCAATAAAGAATATTCCCAGCAGCGTCCAGATCCAGCAAGAAAAATTGCTTCGAACCGGGCGCCGGTAATCGGCCGTCCGCCGCCGCCGCAGCATTATTCACCGACCGCTTCCACAACTCCCCACCGTAGCCTAACTCTGATGTCCAAGAATGAATCCTTAACAAACAAATCAATATCCAGAGCAGAGGCCTTCAATAGTTCAATTCATGTGCTCAAACCAATCAAGGGCCCCTCACTCAGATTGAGATCTTCTCCAGTGTGGAAATTCAAGATATGCTTGAATACGATCTTTCTGCTGCCCAAAGAGGGAACTAATGCATCGGAAGTTAAGGAGCATAAAACATTTAATCCCGAATTAACCTTTTCAAACATTACAACATGCAGCACAGCAGAAATAGTTCTTTATATCCCTAAAAACATCAAACATCTGATGTGTTTTCCAATGTACAAAACCATATATCGTTTCGAGACTCAAGAGTTTCTTTAACACAAATCGTGTGCTAAAACTTTTTTTTTTGAACGAATCGTGTGCTAAAACTTGAAATAATGTTTTTGGAAGAGAACTTTTCTTTTTGTTTTTTTTTTGGAAGAGAACTTGAAATGCTTTAAAAAAAGTGATGGAATAAATAAAAGGAAAATTGGACAATAATAATCTTATAATCTTATGCACCCCATTTTCTTGCATTGGACTCTGATCGTTTATGTGACCTACTAATTAAGGTTTTTATCTTTTCTTTAAAACTCTTATATAAATCATTTCATCTTTCACAAATTTGCTCAAAAACAGTCGCACATATCATTTTTTTCATCTTCTTATTATTTCATTTATTTAATCTGTTTATGTTTTTGCTTTCCTTTTTAGCAATAACTTTTTCTTTCTTCTTCCACATTTTCACTTCTTCCCTTTTTATGTATTACCAAGGGCGTGTTGGTAAATTTTTTGTCCATCAGAGTCTCACCTCCAATTCATTCGGTGGCTCGTCACTCAATAAGTATTTTGGTTTAGAAAAAGTTTCAGTGTTCATTACTTGTTGGGAGGACAAAGAGGGTTATTCAGTTGCCTACTAGGGATGGTCATCTGGAATTTCAACAAGGCAAAATGATACGTAATGAGGTCCCCAGTTGAAAGAATAAAAGTTTTTGGGAGGCTGGGATTAAGTGTAATGGGAAGGACATGTATGTGAGGAAATGATTTTTGATGCAGTGGGTAGGATAGACATGTATGTGAGGAAAACCATTGCGGCAAGAGCCTCATTGTTTAGCTCTGCAACTACTCCGACATGGAAGAGGAAAAGAGACATGAAGGTAAATGCCGCATAATTGTTGGCTATGCTGGGAGGCAAAGCCAGCGCTTCCGCCGGTGACATCAAAAAAATCCTTTCTTCTGTTGGTGCATAGGCTGATGATAGTAAGCTTGAGTTGCTCATGTCTCAAGTCGAGGGGATAGATAGCACTCAGTTGATTGCAGCTGCAAGGGAGAAATTAGCTTTCGTACCAATAAGAAGTGGTGGTGGTGGTGTGGCAGCCAATGTTGTTGCACCTTCCGGTGGCGGTGTTGCTGCCCGAACTGCTGAAGAGAAGAAAAGGAAGAGAAGGTTGAAGACGAATCTGACGATGATATTGGCTTTGATATTTTTGGAGGAGATGATTAGAGTTGTTTTATTTCTATATGCATGTTTGTTTTGATAATACTATCAAGTTTTAGAATCCTTTCATGTTTTTTGCTCTACAATGAACGCTTCTAAATCTTTTTTTTTCCTATTGTGGTATCACAATAGCTGAAACATGAACCTAGCACCTCCATCTTTTCATTTCCCTTTCAAGCCTTTTTTAAAACAATTATTATTAGAACACCAGATTGCTTATTTTAAAAAAAAAAGATACTCCGTATTCAAGAATGGAATCTGGATTTATCCCAGTATACTGTGATGAGTAACAATGATAAGGTGAAGGAGATTGAAAAGTTGGAATTGTTGGAGAGTTTGATAATAAGGATAAAATGAATGAAAATTGGAAGGATTTTTCTACGGTGCCTTCCTAAATAAATGAGGTACCGGTACCCAATGTTTTTTAGCCAATCATATAGTATTATGAGATTAGCTAAAAACATTGGATACCGGTACCTCATTTATTTAGGACGGTACCATAGAAAACCCCTTGAAAATTTTATTGTGCTTTAAAGCTACATTTATGGTTAGAAGGATAAGAAGTGTATGGTAAAAATTCCTGATAATTTTTAGGGTAAGCTAAGTTCATATTGTTGAGAATTAAATTATTTAATTGAGTATGCTACTAGTATTAAGTTTTTACCACTCTCATGGCGTATACTACCGTGATCTAGAGAGCAAGATTGGTCTCTCATATGATGTCTTTCTAATTCGTTGCCAAACGAGTGACTGTACAGTTCTCTCACCGTGCTAATCTCTTACTGGGTGATAATAAAGCGTATGTGTATGAATGTGTGCTAGAAAAATTTAGATATATCATAAATTATTCTATAAACAATTATAATCCTAGCAGCTATTCCAGGGATATTCAGGTTATAAACAATAGCAATTAACTTATTCATGCACAAATTAAATAAGAACCGTGCAATTACACTGTCAAGAATGAAACCCTAGATCATAAGAGTGTCAACCACTTCATCATTCTCAAATCCCTAAATAAAACTACTTCATTTTTTTAATCCGGAAGGCAAACCACCCATATTAATAATTGAATGAGCAATAACATTGAGAAGAAAAGATTTACTTATCACTATTTTTTTACTTTTTTTCCTTTTCTTGTTTTTTTTTATTTTTTATCTTATCATTAATAGAATGAAATTAGTTACAAACAAACCTCAGAATTCAGTTGATTCAGAGCTAAAAACAACGAAGAACTCTTCCAAGACTTGTTTATAAACTTTGTTACCTACAAAATGGGGTTTAAATCACCTTTGAAAAGGAAAAATTCGAGTTTAGGCCGACCTTGGTCATGTATTGTCATTCGCAAGACGTGTGCAATCCGTGTGTGACCCACAAAAAATCAACGTGCCTTCTCTTTGCGGGCGCCGTTGAGTGCGTGATCGAATTTGGGTATGAGTTCTTCATTGAATTGTACGTATTTAATGAAGTTCTCTATCTACCCCCGATTTGAATTACTTGATTTGGATCATCCAATTAAAAGATATGACTAGAACAATGAAATGTGTTCATCCTAAAATCTCAATAGCGATTGTTTGTCTTCCACATATAATTTCACCTTGATTCTTGCATATTTCTCATTGTGTCTTCATAATATTTGTACCTCATTTCGTATTTCTCATGTGAACCTTGAATGGTTTCATTTTTATTTGTCTACGAAGATATATGCTCAAATGATAGACATGCATGACGTCATCCAAATTCAAGATTGTGAGTTAAGCGGTGGTATAAGCAGTAGCCATTTTCTGTACTCTAACTCTCCTTCGTCTTCAAATCCTACCTTGAGTTAATTTTCCGCTAAAACCTAATAATAGTCCTTCAAAAAATGCAAACACCACTATAAGACATGATCAATCAAATCTTAACAAATGACTTTGGATGTGTACAAATGACTTTAGTAATTATTATAAGACATAATAATGCAAGGGATTTTGTTAGTAATGTGTACAAATGACTTTCTCTCACATATTAAAGTGTGTTAGAATAAGGACTGATCAGAAGCCGACCTACCAGCAAACTGAGGGAGTTGACCTGCTAGCCCAACAAAGAGCCGCCCTACAAGCCCTGCACAAAGTCAACCACACACTTCAATGTGACGTGACCTTCCACTCCGAGTAGCCTACATACTAGCCCAACAAGGGAGCAATTAATGGTTACATTTGTTAATGCCTATAAAAGGCCAACAAATTTATTTGTACATACACAACAATCCACATACTAAACTCGCTTCATTGAGCACATAATGCTCTGATGCTTTTGTTTTTCCGTACTTCAAATTTCTATCATAGTGATGGATATCCGACCTGGGCGGTCTACGGAATCCGGGAAATGGAGAGACTGAAAAGTGTTAAGTAAGATAGTGTGGAAATTTCGGTAAAGTAACCACAAGTTCTTACAACGAAGTTCGGATCCTTTTCCACACGTTGGAATGTGATATTTATAAGGAGAAAATACTTGGCCAACAAGTAAAAAGATGATATTCTATTGTGATGAGAACACGTGTCCCATTTGGCTAACAAGAATAAGAGTATGAGTTTAATAGTGTGGTGACACGTGTAAAGTTGATTGGAGAGATATCTTGGACAACTCACTGATTGGTATTGTGTGTAACAAAATTGTCTTTTGTATACCAGAATGCACATGCACGCCACACGTGTGCTATTTGGAGTATTCTTATTAAGCAAGCGTCAAGGTGACGTGGCGGTAGTCCCGTGTAGTGTCTGGTTGTTGAAATGTCTAAGTCCATAATCGATTAACGAGGTCCAGAGCTCATCAGGTGAGGTCGAGCTCGGATATAATGTGTTTATTACGGAGGGGGCCGGGAAACCCCAATCCACTGCTTGTCCGGTAAATGATGAATCCTCTGTTCTGTTGACTTTCTAGGTCCGCCAATTGACTTTGTGTCCATGTATGACGTCGGAATTGGTACCAACCTCGGCGAGGGTCGAGCTCGGCCTTGGTTTCGGTCTGATCTTGGTAATCTGTGAGTCGAATGTTGGGCCTACCTTGGGTGAGTTGAGGTCGGCATCGGCGAGTAGTGACTTGGTATTTCCGGAGACTTCTTTTGTCCGTGAATATTGATACCCTTGGGGTATACGGGAATTGAATATACTCCATCACATAGCTTTCTAGAATCCCACGTGTGTCCATTCTTTTTATCACGAGTATTGGCACCTTTTTCACCTTTACCTATCATATAGAGATTCCTCAATCACTGATGATGTCGGCTCACTTAATTATAAAAAGAAAAATTTTATGGTGCACCTGTTAGGAAATTGATGTAAGGTACCTGAAAACAACATCAACGCAAGTTTAAAATTTTAGCGAGATCTTTCCTGATTATGACAAAACAACGAATATAACAACAATAACATATCGAAGCTAGAAGTTACAGATTTTCCAGCGTAGCGGCGATAATCTTCGATCTTAGGTATCCACGTGATTTCTCCTTTTCCGAAAGAACTGTTAGATCTACCAAAGAGAAAGGCTAGGAAATCTCTTTGCAGGGAAATAAGTGGTAATACTGAATATGAAAAACTTGTCTTTAAATTATGAAGGAGAAGTATGTATTTATATTAATTCTAAATTAGTTTCCAATTCACAATAAAAGTTTTACTCATTAATGAGTTCTAGTCCAACCAGGACAAATACTTCATTATTAATTAAATAAGTGGATTAAACAAAATAAAATAACAACAACAACAATAGATAAGTGGATGCACACCACTCTCTACTTGTTATATATTACTACCTCCGTCCCGTTTAAAGGTTCCTATGACAAAACAACACGACTATTTAGATAATAATAAAATAAGCTAGTTCGAACATATTTTTAGAAATAATTTTAATAGTATATAATATAATGGGGTTAGTTTTGCTAACTTTGGTGTTATAAATGTATTATTTTTAATATTTAATGACTAATTTGACATTTAAGATTGTTAATCATTTCCTAAAATGGAAGTGGAACCCTTTTCATGGCACACTCCAGACGGAAAGTGAGAACATTTTTATGAGATGGAGGGAATATTATTTATTTCATATTATTTTCCTTTTAATTCCAAATCATAAAAGGAAATACTAACTTTATTAATAATAAATTCATCTTAATTAAGTATAATAATTTTAATTTATCACACTTAATTAATTCTATCAAAAAGAACTCTCCTTCAACATTATGAATGAAATATAGTTTAATCTAACTAATATTTAATCCATTTTCAGTATTACATACTACGTATCAAATATTATTTCATCCAATTAATATTTAATTCATTCTAAGAATTCAATGGCAAGGTATAATCACTTGTTGTGTGACCCATAGAGCATTATATATTAAGCACTAATCAAATGAAAGTTTTAAGGAATCCCTACACGATTCTCCAGACAAACTTAATATATAAGGACGTTTGCGAGGACTATTCAAACCCTTTGTAATATAGAACTCATAGTGAGGACTTTTCATTGAGCGAACATTCAACTAAATCTAGAATTTGATATTGTGTCTATTCCAATAACTACTTTGACTTTCAGTCTTTCTAGATGACCCATAATGATCATATTTGATATCCAAAATGAATATATCTTTGCATTGGTCAATGACTTTATGATTATTCTAGCTATGAGAAGTAGAAAGATCTCTCTTTTTTTTAAATAAAGGATCGACTTTTTATATTAAAAACGAGACAAAATATAAGATAACATCCAGACAGTTATGACAGATCTGATTGTGAGCCACTGAGCCCTAGGAATAGACATAGAATCAGTCACTCATACAAAGCAACCTGATTCGCTAGGCACGAAACGGGCAATTTAAAGCCTAAAACAATCGGGACTGAAATACTGTCTATCAAATGTACTTCAGAAGTCCAAATTTTCAAACCAAACCTACTTAAACTAAAATAAAAACAATTACTACTAATGGAAATATAAAATTGAAATAAAGTGATTCCATCAAACTCTTCATGCCACAAAGATGGTTCTGGAGGAGGACGAACTTTATCCATGTTATGCACTCTAAAAGAAGACAAACAACTAGAAATCCCTGACAAGACGAAGCTAGCCGACACACCAAAAGAACTCCCCACATCGAGAGACACAAACCACCCCAGAGCACCAGTGCCCAGGAAAGAACTGCCATAGCATAAAATCAACACAACCAAAAGAGAAGAACAATCCAAACTGATCATACCTCTACCATAAGTCTCCGAGCGATGTCACTGTCAGAATTGTCATGTGAGAGATACAAAAAAATATTGCTTGAAGATCTCTCTTAATCTATTATGAGGAATGAATTCTTTCTTGGCTCAACTACTACTTCATGTGATTTGGGATGCACCCAATGCATGTCGCGTCTACCCCGATTAAAGTGAAAGCGTTTGTCATGATCAAAGTACACTACTCTACACATGAAGTACATATTGACTTCAAGTAGGAAAACTATTACACTACTCGATATGCGAATAATTCCATAGACATGTGAATAGAACTTATAAAATGGTCACTTGGTGGTTATGCCAATATTCTCTAGAATATCTATGTGACCATCATGAATTACCTGAACTCGTAGTTGTGAGATCAACTATTTCCTAAAAGTATGATGCAGTCCACATACCAATCTTATCTCATATGATCAATATCCCTTTCTTGATAATCATTGATTGTGGCTATTTTAGGATTTTATGTTATACTCCCTCCGTCCCGCTATGATTGTTCCATTTTACCATTTCGGTCCGTTCCACTAAGATTGTCTCATACCTTATTTGGTAAAGTTTGTGTGGTTCTAAATCATTCTTACTTTATTCTTACTTTATCAATGTAAAATCAACCACATAAACCCACTTTTATTAATAACCGTGTCATCTTCTCTTGTCCCAAACTTAGGGGGACGGAGGTAGTATCACATAAGATCCCACTAATTTAGTGACAATATAAGTCCAAGGGCACAAAATTATGAAACTGGATGTGAACAAGAATATATATATATTTATGAAAAATGATTGTCACTAGGACATATATACTAACAATCTCCCACTTGTCCTAGTGCCAATCACTGATGCGTCTAATACCTAGACTCTCAAAAGTTTAGTGTGTTTCTCGTATCTCAAAGGTTCGGTGAAAGGCTCAACCAAATTGTCCTTTACGGGAACACATTCTATGCAACTTCTCCTCCTACTATTTGTTATCAAAACATGATAGCATAGATGTATTTTCTCGTTTCTTTCTTTGCATCTTGGTTCTTGAACTTGTGTAAAAGCACAAATATTATCACAATAACAATTATAGGATAATTGTCACTTGGAACTACCCCTATTTTTTTATGAATTCGCGTATCTAAATGCTTACCTAAGTTGCATCAAATGCAACAATTCATTAGACTTTAGTCGACGAATTTATAATAGTCTCTTACTTACAACTCTTTCAGCACTAGTGTTTCATTGAGACTGAAAACATATAGTGACTATGACTCGTAGTCTTCATTATCATCCAAGAAGCTAGTGTTACAATAACTAAGTTCTACTCGTTCTTTATCTCCACCATAGTCTAATGGTTATTCATGAAGATTTTGGATAATCATTCTTTCACGGACTTCAATGAGGGTATATTGTTCTCTATGATCAACATATATGACTATAAAGATCACGCTATCCTTAGCTTGTTGCGCACCCTAAACACGTAAGCATCATCATTTCTTCTGATGAAGTCAAACGATTTGACTATTTCATCATAATTGGTATTTCAACTTCTAGAGGCTTTCTTTAGCCAACAGATGGATTTCTCCAATTTACATGTTGATTGAGAATTTGACTTTGATACAAAACCTTCAGGTTATACCATGTACACCTTCTCCCTAAGGTTTTCATTAAGGAAAGCGTTTTGACATTCATTTGTCAAATCTCATAATCATAGTATACAACTATCACAAGCAAAATCTGAATAAACCTGAGTCTTACAACTCGGGAATATGTATCATTAGAGTCAATTCCTTATGTTTGACTATAACCTTTAATCACTATTCTAGCCTCCAGCATCAATTTTCTTCTTGAAAATCTATTTGCATGCAATGTGTCTAACCTTAATAGGAAGTCAACCAAGTTCAATACTTGATTGATATGCACTAATTAGTAGTGCATAAGTGTGTGTTTTTATGTTTGATTTGTGTGGATTGTTTACCATTTTATTTAGTTTGTAAACATTTGTGTGATTTTAGTTGTAATCGTATTTTAGTTCTCATTTGTAAGTTGTAAAGTAGAGTTAGGATTTATGGTGTTGGAAAGGAAGACTTTGAAGTGAAGAAAAATGGATTTTGACTGTCCAGGAGAAAATACCCGACCGGGCATAAGATGTCACCCGGTCGGGTCTGATTCAACAACCGAAAGTGCCTGGAAAGTGCACTCACCCGGTCGGGTCCCCTATTCCACCCGGTCGGGTCTGACTTGACCCGGGACACTTTAACATGCCGAAGATCGCCAGAACGTGGAGGATATTTGATTTTGACATGCACCCGGTCGGGTGGGCTCTTTACCCGGTCGGGTACCCGGCCCAAGGTGTTGAAAAACACCTATAAATAGCACACTTTTCCTTCACAAATAATAATCCCTTCTTCCATACTCTTAAGCTCAGTTTAGAATAGTATTTCTTTTATATTTTTATAGCATGTTTAGTCTCCAAATGAGGAGCTAAACTCTTCCATCTTGGTTTTGCTCCTTTGAAGCTTAATGAATTTGTAAGTTGTGAGTTATTATCTTTAATCTTCTTCCTTGAATATTAATTCTTCTTTTAAATACTATTTCTATATCAATGTTGGGGAGTGTTACTAAGATGACAATTAGTTAACATCTTGACATTAGTTATAGTAATAGTTATTTCTTCCTCTACGTTAATATCGGGGAGTGTTACTAAGATGACAATTAGTTAACATCTTGATATTAACTATAGTAGGATTCATCTTCTTCAATATTCTTTCTTGAGTATTAATTAATTCCTATTCATATTTCATATTAATATTTTGAACATTACTTAAAGGATCAACTAGTTTTGTTTCATATATTAATTAATACTAGAATCGGTCGATTAATACGCTTGTTATTAATTCGGTCCTTTCATGGTAGTAAACCTGGATTATTAATGCATGCATCTCATGGTTAATAATCTAAGGGGAATTAATTATATTGATTAAACCAATAAACCGCTTGTGTTGAGGTTATCAATCTCAATCGTTTTCATCTTAAGTTTATTGCTACTATCAATTTAATATACGACGCTTGTTCTATATTGACTCGATAGTAAGTTTTATTAATGAACGCTTCTCGTTATTAATAACTACCCTCGATGAACTGGATATACTCCTCGATTGAGTATTCGAGAGGAAGATAGTTAAAGATATAACCGGGATCGACGAACATCTCATTAAGTGGATAAAAGCAAAGCCAAGTCTTCTTCTCATTAATTAAACTCATTTAAGTCATTCATCTTAGTGTTAATTAAATCAAATCAAATCTAAAAACCCCCTTTATATTTACTAGTTTATAAAAAAGAGAAGTATTCCTTTCCCTGCGGATACGAACCTTACTTCATTATACTACGTATAATTGTTGTATTGAATATTATTTTGAGTGCACACCACGACAAAGTGCACGTCACCTTTAATCACTATTCTAGCCTCCAGCATCAATTTTCTTCTTGAAAATCTATTTGCATGCAATGTGTCTAACCTTAATAGGAAGTCAACCAAGTTCAATACTTGATTGATATACATCGAGTCCATTTCAGATTCTGTGGCTTATCGTCATCTTTCTAAATCAATATCTAATATTGCTTCAGTGTAAGTCTTAGGTTCATACTTGTCACAAATCTCAATATTGACTTCACTCAGAAATGTGAAGAATGTTATCTCCTCATAAAATCTATCAAACCTAGGGTAACATACCCTTGCTTCTTCCCCATTCTCTACAAGCGGAGATTAATCATTATGACCAAATGCACTCCCGAAAATAGAAATTATAGAAGTTGGAAAAAAGTTAAAGAGGTATTTACCTAAATAGGAGAAAATCAATCTTTATTTGCCAAAATAGGACCAAAGTTTAAAACTTCCCTAAATAGGAGTTATTATTTGTAATTGGACACAAAAACCCTTGAAGCTTGGAGGTATACTGTCGTTGCTCAGAAAACCGGACCACCTCCATTCGTTGCCGATCGCCGCCAGTGTCCGCCGGTTGCCGCCGGTCGCCGGACACCGCCGTCGTCTCAAAAACTGGCCGTCGTTGCAGATCGGGCCATCACCGTTGCAGATTGGGCCATCGCCGATGCAGATCTGGTGGGCGTCGCCGGAGATCTGGCCAGATCTAGCCGTCGCCGGCCGTCAATCGTTGCCCCGAAATATCCAGCCACCGTCACAACTAATCCGGCATCTGCCGCTGCAACTCTGACCTCCTCATATGCAGATCTGGTCTCTACCAACGTGAATGCCAAGTTTTTTATCAGAATGCCATTTTAATGGCATTTTTACAAGAAAATACAACATTTTTGAAGACTTAGAATGCCATTTTGATGGCATTTTCAGATTTTAATATGGCATTTTGTAACAATCAAAGAAGAAACGAAGAATGGGGGGAGAGAACTAGAGAAGAAGAGGAGAAAGAACGAGGAAACCAACCAGAGAAGATAAGCCAATCCATGGAGAAGAAAATTCGTTCTCCGGCAGCGGCGGCGGCGGACTTCGTGGCGGCTGCTATGGCTATGGCTTCTGAGTTGTTGTTACTGTGTGAAGGGGAAAGAGAGGGAGTGATGCGCATGGAGTTGACGATTGATGATGCGCAGGAAGAATGATGCGATGATGTAGGTGTGGAGAATTAAAGAGGAAGAAAAATAAGGGTAAATAGGTAATTTGGTTTTATTTGGAGAATAAAATTATACATAGTCCCATTTAGGAATTTCAAGAACAATTTAGTCCTATTTAGGGCAATAAGTCAAAATTAAAAACTGAAAACTGAATGAGACTCTTCTACAAACATCTCCTAAACTTGAATGCAATAAAGAATTGAAAATGTCCGCCTAAAATATAAAGAATCCTATACAAAAACAATAAAAAATTCGAAAGATATTTAATTGTCAAATACTATCGTATATACGCCGTACTCCGTCGCATAAAAAAGCATGTTTAAATGTAGAAGTGGCCAAGTGGGAGAGGCGTTTGGAGATGGATGATCTAAGGCCAGTCAAATATATAGCGCAACAATCGCCCCGTTAACTTCCTCGTTGTGAAGAGTGAAGATGAAGATCTGCCTCTTGCTGTCATGTTAACTTTGACAAATATCAGGTTGTTGGAGGATCACTATGCAGTTTTAGATTTTATTTAAAGAATAGCTGAAATGGAAATGTCAAATTTCAAGTTTTTTGTTCAAGCTACCAAAACACGATGTAATGTAAAGGCATGGAAGAGCTGCCCAATAATTAATTAATTCGGTTCTGGTAATAGAAATCAACGTTAAGCTGTAGACGTTTAGTGGCATGGCTTATTGGCTTGATGTTCCTTTATTCACCAAAGCAAACCTCTGTAATCAATCTCTTCCTGTTACCGGTGCTGGGAAAAAAGATCCTCAAATCGGTAGTTTTATTAAAAATAAGATAATTTGCCATAATTTTTTCTATCCTCCATATATTCTTGTTGGTTCAAGTTCCTTCAACCCGCTCTTCAATCAATCTGCACGGCACGTCGATCTGGCGATCAGTCTCACGATCCATCATGGAGATTATCTTCAATGTTTGGCTAAAAGATGGGATAGGGGTGTCATATGCTCTTAATACGATCTCGAAACATAGTCACTCCACCTCAGTTGGGATTGGTTCTTCATAGCCTTTCTTTCATATTCCGTCTGGTTTTTGGTTCCAAGTTTGATCCGATTTAGAAGCTGGTTATACAAACATAACATTCCTTTCAAAAGCGACTTGTTTTTTGAAGGCTAATAATCTCATTTTGCAGCATTACATTTTCACTGGGCATTCATTTTTTGACCTTCTTTCCTGAACCTGCACTTTCTTTCCTTGCAGGAGTGAAGAAGGAAAGGGTTGGTGAAGATGGAAGGCCAATCAGAGAGATTTACTGTCAATTTTTTGATGGGAGGAGCAGCAGCCATCTTTGCAAAAACTGCTGCATCGCCATTAGAAAGAGTAAAGCTTTTGCTGCAAAATCAAGGGGAGTTGATTAGAACAGGACATTTAAAAAGACCTTACATGGGTATAGGTGACTGCTTCCATAGAGTTTTGAGAGAGGATGGTCTTCTGTCCTTCTGGAGGGGTAACCTGGCCAATGTCATTCGATACATCCCAACCCAGGTAACCCAAGTTGCAAACTAGTGTAAGAAAGCATCTCCTAAGTTGATTTGTTAAATGGTTCTTGAGGGACATTTTTTTGTAGATATTTTCAAGTGACATATCCATGAGACACTTATTATGTGGATTTCAATCTTCTGTTTGGGCGTAGTATTTTAAGGGAAATTGGGCTTTGCACCCTATGTTTTGTTTTATTTTATATTGGGCGCCACCGTACCCAAAAGTGGGATGTAAACTCAAATATTAATGTAATGATGGGGGTGAAAGTCTAAGAGAAATAACCCATTTTGGAGTGCTTTGGATTGAAAACTGAAAGGACCTTAAACTCTGAAACATGGGGTGCTAAGTCCAAAATTCCAAGTAAACATGCTCCAAAATTCCAAAATATTATTTGCCCATATTTTAATGGCTAGTGGGGGTAATAAGAATGTTATTTATGCACTTTGTCTATGGTTTATTTATATTTGGAGCAATTTCTTTTGACTGATAGACCAACCAAAACCAAACTGAACAAAACTGAAACTAAAACCAAACCTTATGCAGTTCCATTTACTGTTTGCTTGGACCAACCATAACTGATTTAACACGCCGAAACCTTCCTAAAATAATTACATCAATACCGACCGGAACTCATTTAAGTCACTCAATTCAGTCTTGGTTTTGCATCTTTTAAAACCTGAATGACCACAGTGAACGAACACAATTAATTCAACGAACATCCTTCTGCATGTGAATGTCAATGAAAAAAATGTCTCTAGTAATATATGAATATCATGATGGTGGATTGAGTTTTAGGCTCTTTTTGGTGGCCATAATTGGCTTATTGCGCTTATCTTCAAATAAGTATCTTTTCCATTCTTATTATGCTGAAATAGATTTTACCAAACAATTTCTCTATCAGAAAATGCAGCTGATTCAACAACTTTAGCATTAAGGAACTTACCAAACGGGCCCTTATTTACTTTGGAAATGGTTTTAACTTCAGTTTGTATTTAGACCTCGTAAATCTGTTGAAGCTAAAATACTTATAGCTGTAGTTTTTGATATCACATATCATGTTCTTTCATAGGCTAGCAATTTTGCATTCAAAGATTACTTCAAAAGCCTCTTTGGGTGTTCGAAAGATGAAGATGGGTATGCAAAGTGGTTTGCTGGAAATCTAGCCTCAGGAAGTGCTGCCGGAGCAACCACGTCATTATTTTTTTATCACTTAGACTATGCACGAACTCGGCTCGCTATGGATGCTAGGGAATGCCTCATTAATGGAAGACGCCAATATAAGGGACTGATAGATGTTTATGGCAAAACATTATCAAGTGATGGCATCATTGGGCTCTACCGGGGATTTGGTGTTTCAATAATAGGTATAACTTTGTATCGAGGAATGTACTTTGGAATCTACGACTCCCTGAAACCGGTTGTTTTATTTGGACCCTTACAGGTGAGAACCTCTCATAGTTCTTGGAACATATGTTTGCTGGATTAGTATGTCATCCATTTTTTTGTGCTAGCTAATTGGCCATCATGCAGCTTGGTGGTGGGTTGTTGTTTGGAATGTGATAGGTTTTATATGCTAAATGACCATGAAGAATACACAATTTATCAGACATCCTCTCTTTCGGAAAATAAAAACACATTAACGTGCTGTTTGAATTATGGGAGAAAACAATCCACTTCTTACTTAAATCCTAAAAAAAATCAACCCCTTGATTTGGATGTTACACCTTTTTGTCCTAGGAGAATTTCTACTTCAACTATAAGGAGTGCATTGTCATATGAATTTAGCAGTATTATTTTCTCTTCACCGGGAGGTATGAAAATGATTGTCTAGTCGGACAATGTCCTTGTGGAAATCGAGTATTCCTTCTTTCATCTTCTTAATATATGCTCATTATGGTCTTTCAAACTTTCAAAGGTCATTCCCTTATCATTTCAAACCAAACCGAACATTATAATAAGTATTCCTGAGGATTTTGTTCCTGCAATTCAACCAATTAACTATAAACTCCTTGTATATTCTTTTGGTAAGGAATAACTACTCATTGTTGTTAGAAAAGAATCACTTGCTAATAGAGAGGGATATTATTCTAGTTCTGATTCTAAAAAAGAATTACGTTGAGAACCAATACTGAACACCCCCTGACCTTCTTCTACTGCGGAAACAAGTCAAACAACACAAGTACCAATATCATTCTCTCTCTTTACCATTTATTTGATATTGCATTTGCAGGACAATTTCTTTGCAAATTTCATGTTAGGCTGGAGCGTGACTACTATTTCTGGGATCTGTGCCTATCCTTTTGACACACTGAGGAGAAGAATGATGCTAACTTCTGGACACAAATTGAAGTACCATAACTCCTTTCATGCCGTAAAAGAAATCATTCACCATGAAGGGGTTTCCGCACTTTTCCGTGGAGTTAGAGCAAACATTCTCTATGGTGTTGCAGGTGCTGGAGTGCTTGTAGGATATGACCAGCTACACCGAATTGTATATAGTACTCATTAGAACTTTAAATCTTCTCACAGAGCCTTGTGTTAAATTATATTTCAATATTGGCCAACCTCTTATAAAGAAACAATGATTTGTGACCCATTGATGTGAAGCAAGGAGAAATAAATGGGAAACCCCAAATTTAGGGTGACAGTTTTGTAGCATCATGAAATTCGTTACTTCTGAAGGAAGGAGACTTGTTTTTGCTAAGGATGGAGCAAGAGAGATACGCTTTTGTTGAAAGTGTTGTTTCAGTTTCCTATACAGCTCATCAAAATTAATGAGCCCGTTTGGCAAAGGTGATTTGGCTAAAACGGTTGAATCTCTTGAGTTTTCTGTTTAGTAACATCAATTTCAGCCAATTAAGTCAAAAACTACTTATTACTACTACTACTACTGCTGCTTCTACTAATACTACTACTATTACTATTTTTAGCTGGCTAAGGCTACCATAGGGGCTCTATATATACTTACAAGTTACAAGCTTGCTACTTTTCTTTCCATAGTAATAGGTTATATGTGAATAATAGCAACCAAGTGTATGTGTTGATCCATTTGTTGTATGGGACAAATTTGGCTCTGCTTTTTTTTTCTGGAAGCTTCAATATGTAGAAAACGTTTGTTACAATTTGTACATTCATGAATCTATTCTAGTTTTTCATGACAATTGAAGCTTGTTACATGTTTTGCAAACAGTGTAACTGTATTTCTCTCCAATGCAATCCAGAATTGAGATGCTGGGGAAAGTGAGTTTATGGAACTGCTTTTTTAAATTCTAAGCTAGCAGCCAGAAGTCCTTGTGAGACTTTGTAGTAATCAAGTACCCTCCATATTTCGTGCTTTTCCTCCTAACTGCTACTGTCATACAACTTGTATTTTGAATGCAGTAATTCACAACCTTAGGATTGACTCTTTTCCCTGACCACATGGAATGCAGGCGCCACGTTGTTGACCTTTTTCTTTGACCCAAGACCAGGAGAGAGACCTTTTGTTGCTTTGCTGCTTCAACAATCACTTGCTCTTTTTCTTTTCCTTCTTGCAATAATATCTCCACTTTTACCTATTTCATGATTTCATACAATTTAGCACCTTATATTTGCATAAATCTTTAGTGATGATGCATTTCCTAGTTTTCTTTCTGATTTACAACATGCACAAGGAGAAAGGAATGAAGCTGTATTAAACTGAATTGTCTCTATTCTAGGAAGCCAAGAAATGTATAGGTGAGTGAATATGAGTAGGTAAATTATAAGATCGAAATGGTAAGTTAATAGACGTGTTATTTTGAAAATGTAAAGCAACAAGTATGCATAAGTGTTTTTGTGTGTGGCTAAAACGTGAAATGTGAAGCGGAGGGAGTATAGTTTTGGCAATATAGAAAGAGACTAAATACGTACCCCCGGTCTTCTTGTCTGACACATGTTTTTCCTCGAGGAAATAAGTTGATATGGTCTCTGATTGGATTCGTTGCTGGTATTTCCACCTGTTCAGTTAATAAATAAGAAATATAAGCTACAGCATCTATGTTATGTTACTACATCATCTCATCCTTTTAGGACAATTTCCATGAAAGTGAAAAAACCGTCAAAAGAATGTTGTGACAAGAAACCGTCATATAACTTTGCAGTATGTTTTCCTTGCATGACGTTTAGGTGTTAACTAATCTATAAATATAGGAGATCACACTTTTAAGTTTTGTCCCCTTGTAAAATTTAGATACACTTTTAGTCCCTTAAAGTTCTGGTTATGCCCACATTCTATGCTGCTGAGAAAACCTTAATACCGAACATTTGTTTTGCAATAATCTACAAAAACTAAATGGCAGCAAACCTCAAGATATATAATACAGAGTATCAAACAGCCAAGGACTAAGCAGCAACTATTCTTTTAGATATTCAATTGACACTATTGAGACAAACATTGTTGGGATTAAGGTGATAGGTAATCTGTGTTTCACAAGGATAGAGGAAGAAGATGGACTCACCTTGTTTTGATGGCTTGGTGACGTGAAGGAGTATGACGGTGTCCTGGCTTTGAACAGTGTGGGAAAGCGCCCATTGCAGGGCATGTTTGGCTTCAAGGCTATGATCAACCACAACCATGACTCGGTTAGTCCCGCATTCAGATTCATGTTTTGTCATCCCTTCATCACTGTTGAAGCTGCTCATCTCAGTGCTACTGCTGCTGCTTTTACTGGAAAACTCGCCTCTCTCATACGACCGTATCAGGCTGCCCGACTTCTTGTATGTGTGAATGGGCGATCGAGCACAGACGTGGGCCACAGCACGGCGGCTCACGCAGAACCCCTCGCGCATCTTCGCGTGTAAACGCATAATCTTTGTCGCCATCTCTATCCTTAGCTTTTGATTGCTGAACTAACTTTGTGTTTGTTTCTGTGTCTGAGTGTATCTGTCTTAGCTTCGCTTAAATATATGGTCTACTATATATATGCTCGAGATTTGGTGTGAATGAGAATTGAGATGTTATAGAGGTCATGCAAAGTCACCATCTTGGAATCTGTTTGTTTATTGGATTTTCTTAGTGATGGGACTTTGGTAGTTGTCGTGCCTACCATGAAGCTGCAAGAGACTCTCACGTCTACTAGTCAAATGAATTAAATGTCTCTTGAGATTAAATATGTTCCTATTTATTGATTTTGACAAAGTTTAAGGTCAGCTCTTACAAGCAATACCGTGAATAGTTTTGACTTGAGTTATTATCAAGTATATAATAATATAATATAATATAATATAATATAATATAATATAATATAATATAATATAATATAATATAATATAATATAATATAATATAATATAATATAATATAATATAATATAATATAATATAATATAATATAATATAATATAATATAATATAATATAATATAATATAATATAATATAATATAATATAATATAATATAATATAATATAATATAATATAATATAATATAATATAATATAATATAATATAATATAATATAATATAATATAATATAATATAATATAATATAATATAATATAATATAATATAATATAATATAATATAATATAATATAATATAATATAATATAATATAATATAATATAATATAATATAATTACATACAAGCCATTCATTATGATAATGTCTCTTTTTCTCATTTAGGATTTTTTTTATAATTGACGAAGAGTATTTTATAATTGTCCAAGTCTGGTCTGGTCTGGTCTAATTTGGAAGTTGTTCTCTTCGTCTGATCTGAATGTTTCTGATTTTAATTGTTTACGGTTTGATTTGATATGAATTTTTCTGATTTGATCTGATCTGAATCTTTCTGATCTGATGTGATCTGAATATTTTTGATCTGGTCTGGTCTGATCTGAATCTTTATGTTTTTTTTTTGTGAATTTTTCATTTTCCATGGTTAACTCACTCACTGATATTTAAACCTAGTATAATTACTTTTGTATCCGAGATTCTTGGATCCACTTATTCTATAGACAGATCACCTAAAATTCATCTCAACCAAATTGCGAAATTTGTGGTGATTCATAACTCAAAACATCAGATATCTGATCTTAACATCAAAGCGTCACAACTCTTCGAAATTGATGCTAGCTATATATTGAAGCTACCATGCATCTTCCTTGTCGTTTTTATACTGGAATAAACTGGATATATATGAAAGTTGTTTTTTCTCCATCAAGAAACATCCTCATTTTTATAATGTACACTGTTATCGATGTAAGCATTTACTTGATTGACAATGTGTATTACATCTTGTTAAACTGAGTGATCTAAGGCTTTAATGAAGCAACTTTCAGGATAGTTAGTTTTCTATTAATTTTTTTCCTATGACAATGGAGTTAAGATAGCTAATTCTATCATTCATAATGTAATTAGTTTATTGTGTAGAATATTGAAAACCAAATGAATGTTATTATTTTGGTTTGTAGTGAGTTTATTATTCAAACTAGTTTTATGTTTAAATTAGTAATGTTTAAAATAAATGTGTTTTGGTATGCCATTACAAATTGGTTTGAATAATAAACTCACTACAAATGCATTTAATCAGTCTCGATGAAGGACATTAGAGACAAGAGGTACCTGTTTACTTTTTACCATGAAATTAATATGAAATGTGTTCTAGCAAATGGTACAAAATCTTTTAGTTCTGCGTGTTCTTCGTTGGGATGCTCTTCAAATAAATTAATGGTCCGGTAGTTTTTCAAAAGTTTGGGTACAAGTCCATAATATGCTAATGATTTTCTTTCCCTAAAGGTAGAACAGGAAATTGAGAATTTTATGAGAAAGTATGTTAAAACTTATGATAATCAATTTAGCATAACTTGGAAGGCATATATATATATCTACAGAATAGGGTTTGTCTCGATATCAATAATCCTTAGAAAATAAGAATGAAAATTGGGAAAGAGAATGGGGAATGATTTTGGGTTGATTTTAAATATGCAAAACTTTATAGCTTCTGTTCTGTTTGTGCTATTATTGGATATATGTAAATAGATTTCCCCCCTAGAATTTGAAAAGGATGAGATTGGGTTGATTAAGTCGTACAAACAGTGGCGTAGACCTAGAAGTGACAAAGATAGATCAAGTGGAAGTAACTTAGGGAAGGGATCTTAGTGCTAAAGTAAGTGATCCAAGTATGGGAGGCAGTAGGGGTCAGACTGGAAGGCAAGCGGAAGAAGGGGAAGCAAGCATGAAGGGGTGGATGATTAGGTCCCTATTTGGACTTAGCTTGGAGAAGGCTTAATGACTATGGAAGAAATCATAAGGGGGCATGTCTGGTTGGTGAATGGAGAAGGCATCAGGCTGATTTTTAGTTTTTCTAGTAGTTCTAGTTTTATCTATGATACATGTTTATTGTTTTCAGGCATATACTACTCTGGCATTTTCATAGTTCTTAGGTTTCTGGTCGAGGTAAGACTAGTGACAAGGATATCGACAAGCTCGATCACTATTAACACCCCGACCCGCAAGACTTAAGATAGTTACTCCAGACCTCTAGTATCGCAAGACCTTGAAAAACTTCCTAGGGGGTCACTACTCCCGTGCAAGCATGCTTAACTTGGAGTTCTTAGGTGATGAGCTCCCTTAAAAGAAAATGCACCTCCGTTGATATGAGTAGTACTATTAATTTTTTTATTTAATCTCAAGTGTTATAGGGTGATTGACCATGTGTTTAATCCTAAGGTTAGTAATCTTGTGATGAATTTTAATCTGGTTGTATACCTTCGAGATCAAAGTGATCAAGTATATGTCTTTTACCATTAAAAAATACGACTACACCTAATTTAGAGGCATCTAATTAGTTTTTCCAAAAAGTGGTCATTATTATGTCTAATGTTTTCAGATTTTCGTTGATCAGCCTTTTATGAAACGAATTAAATAAACCAAAGCTCGAATTAAAATGCATGAGATACATCAGGATTCGGTATCTAGATATTCAATTTTCCAAACCAAAGGCCGAATAGAAACACATGAGATTATGCATCAGGATACGATATCTAGACATTCAATTTTCTAGGAATTGTTCTACAAACAATTATGAATTTGTTGAATACTGCTCGAATCAAAGAATGGTTATGAGAAAACATCAAAGTCAAAAGTAATTAAAACCAGCTAGCTGATTAACAATGAATGATATAAAACTAACTACTCCTATTTAGGTCAAATCACCTTCATTAGCTTGTCAAGAGAGGGACCACAATTATTCGGAACTCATATCTAACGACTTCCATCCCTGAATTAAAGACGTGACAACCTCATAAGTCCTAATTAAGTCTTAATTCATGTTTATTTGGATTGATGATCGACAACGCCTAGTGTGTAGCCGTATAGGTCCAATGAACATTCTAAACTCGAGCCATAATAAATTACATTTCGTGCATGTTTGACAAACATAAGTATGTTTGACATGCCAATTTTTGTACTGTTTAAGAAGTCTTTAAAAGCTTCTGATGTATGTTTGACATGCCAATTTTTAGGAGATTTTATAAAAATAAAAAATCTCTTTTGAGATGGGTAACATCTTAGATAAATAAGTCTGTAGTTTCTAGCATTAATTAGTCCCAACAGCTCTTATACGGTTATACCAAACAAAGCTAAATCAAACAGTCAGTTTTTATCAAACAGTTACCACCTTTTTATTTTAAGATCTTTTCTGTTATTAAAAGATGACAATTACCAAAAAGCTCACAAAAGTATCTTTTCAACTAGTTGTGTCAAACATACTCTTAGTTAAATAGACTTAGGGAGAAGAGAAACTGTGAAGAGATAAGTGGAAGAGAAAAAATGAATTACCTCATAAAATTTGGTTAGAGAGAAATTAAAACTAGGGTGTTGATCGGTTGAAGTAACATTTTGTTGGGGCAATAATAATAGTAAGGATGTTTTTATTTGGACTGTTTTCAATCTCAAACCAAACCAGACTTAAACAGATCAGACCAGACCAGACATGACTTCCGTAGTTATAAAATACACAGAGATTAGACGTTACCAGACCAGACCAAACTTAAACAGATAAGACCAGATCAATAAATTACAGTCCAAGTAAAAACATCATAAGTCTTATACATGTATTTGTTGGGATATTGACACATTAAGCAAGTCAGGCCCGATACCCCATAAATAAGGGGAATCAATTGAGTGGAAGCCTCCAATAGAGTTTGCAAGAACTGGGAAGGAATAAGGATGTTTTTACTGTAATTTGCTGGTCTGGTCTGGTCTGATCTGGTCTGGTCTGGTAAAGTCTAGTTTCTTTGTATTTTTATAATTATCCAAGTCTGGTCTGGTCTGAACTTGTCTGATCTGGTCTGAACTGGTCTGAGACAAATTACAATCCAAGTAAAAACATCCTAAGTGGATAACGATCCAGTGGAGATCGGCCTTAGGGATCACGAATGGGAATGCTCTTATGATAATCAATTTAGTGTAACTTGAAAAGGCATGTCTAAGGATTAGGGTCTGTCTGCATATCGGTGATCCATAGAAAAGAAGAATGAAATTTGGGGAAAAGAACAGAGGATGATTTTGGATTGATTTTAAGTATGAAAAACTTTTTAGGTTATCTTTTGTTTGTACCATTATTGGAATTAAAGAAGATCAATAAAACTTTCATACTCCGTATATCATTAAAAATTACAAATCCAAACAGAACCAAACTGCACCAAATCGAACTCAACCGAACCAAACCAAAAAACTGATAAGAACCGAACAAAAAACCAATATGCTTACCCCTAGTTAAAAGCTAGACGCCGCCGATGTCTTTCTTTGTAAGACATAATTTTTTTAGACTAAATTTCCCAAATGGGATTAAAACATAGGCAAAATGCAAAAATAGGAGTAGTACTCCTGGAGTACCATGTTTTGAATAGGAGTAACTTTAGTCTTTAGAAAAAAAATACCCTTATCCAAGCCACAAGCCCCAACCACTTTCATTAATAAGAGTAAAACATAAAAGAAATAACATTAATTAATTTATAATAAAATTGTAAAAAAAATTAAAAAAACACAAAAAATATAATAAATAAAATATACTCAGTATTAAATGAAATTAATAAAAATAAAAAATTATTAAATTAAAAAACATTAAATAAAAAACTAAAAAAATAAAATAAATAAAAAATGAAAAAATATTTTTAAAAAATGTAGGCCTCTGCTGCCGCATCATCAACCTCCCAACACCACCAGCTTCGACCACAAAAAAAATGCCAAGATTTATCCGAGATGCCATCATGATGACAGTTTTCGAGAAAATTTGACATTTTCAAAAAGTAAAACTGCCATCTTTATGACATTTCCATAGAAAAGTGACAGTTTTTACATAAAATATCATTTCTTTTGTCGATCGAAAGTGGCATTGTTGAGTGGTGGCCGAGGATGCAGGAAAGGCCTGCATAATATTTTAATATTTTTTTAATGTGTTTTATCTATTTTTAATGTTTCTTATTTTTCAAAAAAAAAATATTTTTTATATTTTATTATTAAAATATTTTTTAAATACTTTGGAATTTGTTTATATTTTAATAGGATCAAATAAGTCATCATTTAGAATTAATTAGGTTAGGGGTATTAAGGATAGAAAATTAATGTTTACTTTTAATAGGATCAAATAAGTCATCATTTAGAATTAATTAAGTTTTGATTTTACTTCTATTTGAGCAATTATATTTATGTTTACTCCTTTATTGGACAATTTCTAAATTTATTATATAACCAATTCAAGGTATACGATGTAATTATTAATATCAACAAGTACACATTTATTGTGACAATTATACTACAGGGGTCTATTGTATCTGGATTTTGGTTGATATTCTTTGATCCCAAATATTAAAATAAGTCTGTAAACTTTTAATCATGTAGAGTTTTTAATTCATTAATTTTGAAGTCCATAGACTTTTAAAATCGAATTACTTCTAAGTTCTAAATAAATGACTTTTAAATGAATGACTTCTATTGATTTGAATATATCTAGACTTTTATATGAACATTTAAATACATTGCAATGAATCGATGGGTTGAATATGTCAGTCTTGATTTAAAAAATAATGCAAATTATACCGTGAGATCGGTATACCATGCTCATGGTATACCGATCCCAATACGGTACCGTTTTCCATTTATCCACCGTCTCTTACTTTAGTCGCACTCCCCCAGCCCACTATCGTTTCTTTCCTTTTTTGTGCTTTTTTACTTTTAATCAAAAGCTAACAATCATTGAGTCCACTATTTCGGAATGATTTTTTTCTAATTCATGATCAGTGGAATGTATTAGGAGCATTACAATTTTCTGATCCAATTTTAATCATTTCAAAATAAATTAATTACTTTTTTTCTATCTTAGTCCTTTGTCTTACACATTCTTTCTATTTTCTTTCTTCAAATGAAGTTACAATAAAATTTATTTTTTATGTGATATTTTTTAATATTTATGCATTTCTTTCATAATATATTTTTTCCTATTCATACACTTTTTTCTATAATATATTTTGTTTATCTCTTTTATATGTTGTTAGTTTTTTAAGACATTAAACTTGTTTATTTTGATTTACATTTGATAAAATATGAAATTATTTTTTCATACGTGTGGTTTATGTTTTCATAAAATAACTTTTGGCAATTATAATTAAGTAAGCAATTACACTCCTTGTTTTCATTATTTACATTTGAATAATTTGATCGATAATATATGGAATTACATCTTCACATGCGCAAGCTAATTACACCTTTTTTATGCGTATGTTACATATTTCTATATGCGAGTTACATTTGGACTTGTCTCAACAAGTTACCTTTTGCATATTCCTAAGTTGGATTTTCCATTAACGCAAGTTACATTTTCCATAACACGAGTTACATCACAAAATAAACTCGTGCTATTGAAACAAAAAAAATCAATTTTTTGCAAACAAAAAAGATTTTTTTGGCAAAAAAAAATGACTTTTTGACAAAAAAATTATTTTCATTTAAAACATTTTTTATGGCTTTAATACTAAAAACAAGACATATTAATTGGTTACTTTAATTAATTGAGAAATTAGACTGCTTATTTTCATTGCTTGTGATAATATATGAAGTTACATATTCTTATACGCGAGTTACATCTTTTTTATGCGTGAGTTACATCTTCCGATACGTGATATTTGGACTTACCTTAACAAGTTACATTTTGCATACACTCAACTTAGATTTTTCTTCAACGCGGTTTACATTTTTCATAACATCTGTTATATTACAAAAAAAACCACTTCAAAAAAAACTTTTTTTTGCAAAAAGAAGAAGATATTTTTAGTAAAACAATCACTTTTTTTTGCTAAGAAATGATTCTTTAGCAAAAAAAATAATTTTTAAACAACATTTTTTATGGCCTTAATATTAAAAACAAGGGAAAAGGTGCAAATAGGCCCATGTACTAACCAAAAAAGGTCAAATAAGCCCTTATTTAGGAGGCTCTGTCCGGCCGTCGTCATTTGGGGTGGTTCACGGTGGAATTTTTTGATGAATTTTTTTGAGCATCTTGTTCAGCAAGTCTAGTCTACTCATACCAAATTTCAACTAAAACTTCAATCGGGAAGGCATTCAAATAAATTCTTCAAAATAACTGCGCAGTTAGAATCGTATTTATCTTCAAGAATTCATTTGAATGCCTTCCCGATTGAAGTTTTAGCCGAAATTTGGTATGAGTAAACTAGACTTGATGGATAAGATGCTCAAAAAATTTCATTAAAAAATTTCACCAGGAACCACCCCAAATAGCGACGGCCGGACATAGCCTCCTAAATAACGGCTTATTTGACCTTTTTTTGTTAGTACATGGGCCTATTTGCACCTTTTCCCTAAAAACAGACATATTCACTATTTAGGTAAAGTAATTGAGCAATTGACTCATTATTTCCATTGAAATCAATATTTTATTTCTTATTATCCATATTAGACAAGTTACATTTTGACTTGCCTGTAGTTACATTTTTGTCAGCGTGAATTACATTTTCTTACGCGTGAGTTACATCATTCTGCTTCCAGAATCCAGACAATGAAAAAAAAAGTTACTGTTCACGCGTGTGAACAGTAACAAGTGATTTTTTCAGGTGGGAGTAGGATGCTCACCGTGGGCTGCTCCCACGGTATAACAACTGAAAAAATAAAGTCCTAACTGGCACTAAACAATGGAAGCAACCCCTCCTCTTATACGAACATTTAAATACATTGCAATGAAATCGATGGGTAGAATGTCAGTCTTGATTAAAAAAAATAAAGTCCTAACTAGCACTAAACAATGGAAGCAACCCCTCTTACATTACCATACCTCCATCAATTGTCAAGACCTGCACTCTCATGTAGCTTGCCGTGGGACGAAGAACAAGGAATTCCATTAATCCGGGAAGTTCTTCCGGTTGGCCGTACCTTGCTAATGGGATTTGATTCAAAATCTTTTCTTAATATTTTCCCCTACCTTTGTCACAGTTTTAGTTAGTCCAATTACACCAGCCTTTGCAGCACTATAGTTAGCTGCCCAAAATTGCCAACAAGGCCAACAACTGAGGTTATGTTGACTATTCTTCCCTTTCTCTTCTTCATCATTATTTTGGCAGCTGCTTGTGTGCACAGAAAAACACCAGCAAGATTCAGGTCAATAATAATCCTCATCGGCAAACTATCCCTCGTATTACTGCACTGTTGATCAATATATCTACAATGCCCAGGCCATGCATCAACTGCAGTTTTCATCATTGCTTCCACATCAGCCTCTATAAAAATATCTCCACTCAAACCAAGAGCCTGAGCACCACCTGCCTAGATCTCTTTGCACACTTCACCCTCTTTTTAGGACCTTGCATAATTAACCAAAACCTTACATCTTGCTTTCCCTAAAGCCAAGGCAATGACTTTGCTAATTCCCCTAGAGGCTCCAGTGACAACAACTACGGGACATTCTACCTTTGGAATCACTTCAGCAGCTTGTCCTATCGCGGCAACCTGGGCTTTTACATCATAACAGGGAAATGAGCTTTTGGATCCGCATTTTGATGTAAACCCGGATCCACATTGGACCTTGAGCAGCGAACAAGGTTGCGCAACATAGAGAATTTCCAGTGGCCGTAGAGAGAGGATTTCTTGGAAACTCCGGTGGCTCCGAAGGAAATGACGGCACATCCTAGAGCGTAGGTACCCATACTCATTTTAGAAAGCAAAGCAAAGTAGCTCGTAAAGCACGCACATTTGTTGATTCGAACAAAGAAGTTTGGAGAGAAGAATAAGCAATAGAAGGGAAGGATAAGCAAAGAAAAAACGCTTGATGTGGCCACTTTGGGAGAAAGGAATAAAATGGCAATTAGAAAGTCTCATGAAATCACTTGGGTAAGGATGAGAAAATAATGGAGAATGACTATTTATATAAATGGATTTAATATCCACCAATATGAATAATTACCCAAATCCATGAGTTTCATAATTATATTCAATAAACAAACTTTTATTCATTTTTAAAAGTCTGCATTGAATACATCTAAACTTTGGTGGATTTGTTATTGACTTTTGAAAATTCTAATTGAATACAGCTAGATTTTTATGAACTTTTAATAATATGTATTCAATACACCCAGACTTTTAAATTCCATAGACTTCTAAGATTTTACCACTAATTCTAGATCCAATACACCCCCTAAGAGACAAGAGCTAAGCCATATCTTTTTTGGGTGACCCAGCAAGGGACAGGGGTAGCTCACTCCATCTATTCCCTTATTTGTGTTTTGAGGTGAACATGAAAACTCCCACTTCTCACAGATATATTTTTCTTAGAGTAGCTGTGGTAATAAATTTTTCTAGGAACCCTTTTGTTAACACTGAAGTTAACTGCATAAGCTGAAATTCTACCGAGGTTAGTGACATCAAACTGATCAAAACTAAATCGAATGAAATTGACACCAACTAAAACGAGATAACCCATTGGCACTTGGGATTATGGTTCAACATTTGGGTTAAAAACCCGAATCGAAATCGACTGACAAAAACCGACTGAAGCTGATACAAACCGACCAAAACCGACCAAAACCGACCAAAACCGACCAAAATCGACTCAAGTTGTGCGGTCCACTTCTAGATTTCACCATTACAGAAATCGACTAAAAACCTAACCAATAAAACCAGCATCGAAGAAACCGAACCGAAGAACACCCCTACCAAGCGGGCTCTAGAGCATCAGTGTTATTAAATATTTAAACATTTACAACTAAGCATTCAATTAAACAAAAAAATCCTGTTTTGCCAACAGATGGAACAATTGAATACTGACCTTGAATACCGACCGGGACTGGGAATTTGGGAGTGTGAGACCACTCGAAGAGTCTCAACCTTTTCTTTTGCTGTTTTATGTTTTCCTTCATTAAATCTTCATAAATATACTTTGATTATCTTCTGTGATTGTTCCGCTACCTATCAAATACTTGTTTGGTTAGACACTTAGATGGACTCATCTGAACTGGATGTGCCAGAGGGGACCGATCAGTAACTCGTTGCCTTGTATAAATTTTGAGTAACACTATATTCTTCTTGAGGCCATTTAAATGTGTACTTTTGTAGCTCTCTTAATTGGCGGGGCTACATTTGTCACATTCTCCCACTCACTTCAGTGTAGTCCAGTACCAAACGTGGGTCATGAAACATACAAGTGATATAACCCCATCTTACCCAACCCATTCCCTTTTAGTGCAGATCCATGCGCGAAACAAATCCTTAAAATTCAAATATATACCAACTCAACATGGAACGTGTTTTCCAAAGTTTGCAGAAAGATTTGTTTACAGCAAGTCTAATCGATAATTATAAAAACTTAAAAAGAAATGCATTTTATTTACAAATCAAATCAAATTTGTTTCCAGAAAATATTACATATCATCTACCCACTTCAATGCAGAAATTGTCAGAATATGGTTTTAAAAATACCATAATCAGATTATAAGTTAATCACTGAAGTGCTGAATCTCCAGTAATATCTGTGTGGCTTGCACAGTTGCACTTAAGTCATAACTCAATGTTTCAGGAGTACCTCAAAAATCCAAAAGTAACTGTGGAAGTATCCTCTCTAAATGTGTTGCTTCAATCCTATCAGTACCTTCAGCTTCAGCAATAACAGCAGCACGTTGTACAGCTTCTACATTACAAAGGAAATTGTTTTATTTCATGATTTTATTGAGAAATTGGGGATTGAACAAAATGCCAACAAACAACAAAATATTCAAATGGAGAACAATTGTTATTTTAATTAAAGCCATCAAACCTGCAACAAAAACTCGAAGAAGTTCACAACTAAGCTTCACTGCAGCTGCATTTGCTGCACGCGTCAACATAAAGTCATAAACCACTTCAATAGTCAACCAAATAGAAAAGTTAAAAAATGTTGGAAGTTGGAAAAGGTAAAGATGAATCACGAACAATTTCTTTACAACAGATCATTCAAAAAGCGCAATGAGCGACCTGAGAATAAATGCTAACCAACATTTCCAAGTAAATTGCTTATAAATTTAAAAGTTAATGCCCAGTTTTTTATCTCTCAACTATGCACCATCGCTCAATCTATTCATCCTCTTCCTTTTGGACTCAATTTTGTCCTCAACTAAGCAGATGCAATTTATACTCAATTCAGTCCTCATGTCTAATTTGTTCAAGGTTATTTCCATACGCTTAGCAATTTTTTTGTCCAAAATTGGGTAAATTTAGTGAATGGAAAGAAGAAGCCCTCTTATGTAAAACCTAACCACACATGTATGAAAGCCAAATTTGATCCAAATACCATAGTTGAGGACCAAATCCATTCCAATAGTAATGTTGAGGAACGAATTAAATAGTCGTGTATAAAAAAGGGAACAAACTGGGTATTTACTCTAAATGTAAGTTTATGTAAATTGAAATAGAAACAAAAAAGTACTGATTGCACCTGAAAAAAAAATCTGTATCTAATTCAAAAGAAGTATGACAAACATGGGTACCTTTTAGCAGGGGGGGAATAACAATGATGATGATTAGAAAAACGCAAAGAAATTTTATACACCAAATCAGCTAAAACTATGAAACTGTCAATATGTACAAACAACACAACCTTCATCCTAAGAAACTAGATACTCTAATATGATATATCATATGGTTTTGAAATGCTATACACCTTCTAACTCAGTAGGTGGAATAGATAGTCCAATCATCAAAGCAAATTGACGAAAAATATTGAAATTCATTCTTTTACTATAGGCATTAGATAAATCCAAATATAGAGCCTTCATTCTGCATTACAAATCATTGATCTCTAAGAGATGTGGAATTATGTAGACATAAATCTACAGGATGGCGTGCCATTTTGAACTTTTAGAAGTCCCTAAGACAGATAAAATTGATCCGTATTATTAGTAGGGCAGTACGTGATGAGTATATCAGTATATGAGCTCAGATCCACAGCACACATACTCACAAAACACCTAAACAAACCCTACTGGTAGCAAGCCCAGAAGACAGTCCATCACGGCCTCGGTTGGGGCCCTCATCCAGCTGAGGGAACCTTCAGTGAACTTGGTTGCCGGGCACTTCCATCCATTCACCCATCAGCCGGGCCCTTCAGCCGGCCGAGGGTACCGGTGGATCCCATCAGGGATATACAGCTGAGGGATGAGGGCACATGCCTCTCGGCGGCCATCACACTTCAGATATCAGTAGCACTACCTGCCCATAAATTCTTACATGTAAGATGTGTTCTCCAATTTAATGTACTTAACATTAAGTAGCACTGTTCTTTTTAAATATCTATATTAGCACTACTAATAGCCCATTTGTAATAATAAGATACACTTTCTATATCTATATAATAAGCCCTATCTCACTCTCAAATACCCGGAGTATGGTTTCAAACTTCCAGTTATAGCTATCCGTACTATCCCCGCTATCCCGGCTGAAAGTTCAGCCGTGATTACTCCAGCCCCTCACTTAGCCCCCTCTGCCCCTGGAGTAAAAAAAAACTATCCGTACTATTTCTAATCTTAACAAGTTTCTCATCATTCGAATATGATTAGATATTACGAGTAAAAAAACTACCAGAAGTAGGGCGGTTTTTCCTGGAGGTGGTAGCTGCTCCAACAATCTCGGCATCCATAGTTTGGGAGATTTCGTTTTTCTCGCGATCTGGAGGGAAAATATGTCGGAGAACTAGAATTTGAAGGAAATGATAATAGACGAAAAGGAAAAGGCAGGACCTGCAGCAGTTTTTCTCCAGACGAGCTTGAAGATTTCGTGAATCAAGTCCTGATCAGTTACAGACCCAAGAACATTAACTAAAAACAAGAACTCCGAAAAGGGAAGAGAAGTAAAGGAATTAAAGTAACAACTTGGTTGAAAGAGCAATCCTTCTCGGCTTCCATCGGAATTCCGATCAGCGACGGGAAAACTGCTGCTGTGTTGCACAAGAGATTTTGACGGAAATGGATAGGCATATATTTAAGCGAAAAATATACCTTGCCCAGTTATTATTAAAAAAAAAAAAAAAGAATGAAAATTAATAATCCAACCTTTTAGCGGTCTTCTTTTAATAGTCCGACCTTTTCGTTATTCATGAATAATTCAACCTTTGCACCTCATCTTCATTCATTGGTCCCCGATCGGTTGATGATCTGCTATTCCGAGTTATTTTCTTATCTCTGCAAACTATTATACCATAAATTCCACCTTTTACAAAGACAATATTTTGCAAAGATAAGAAAATAACTTGGAATAGCAGGTCATCAATCGGTCGGAGACCAATGAATGAAGATGCGATGCAAAGGTTGAATTATTCATGAATAACGAAAAGGTCGGACTATTAAAAGAAGACCGCTAAAAGGTTGGATTATTAATTTACATTTTCCCAATAAAAATTTATCAATTTTTCGCTGAAATTTGATATAAGTAAACTAGACTTAATCAAGATTTTACCGGAATCATCCTTAGTGGCGACGGCCGGAAAGTCTCCTCTATAAAGAGTGATTTGCAATGTTCGTTCGTCAAAACAAAACAAAATATGTCGCTCGTCAAAATGGCTTGGTTTGACCAAGTAGAACGAATCCAATGAAACTGAAAATTAGTACTCGTACTTTAATCTGATTTGAGTTCATTGTAACAATTTACTCAAACTAATGGCTTAATTTGGTTTGGTTTTAAACCATAAATTGAGTCGAACAACTTGTAATATTTATAAAAATAATTTGTACTTGTGTTATTGATTTTTCATATACAAGATTACATAATTTAGATATGAAACATATTTAGCATATATCACTGTTCAAAAAATCGCTCTAGGTGCTCAACTAGGTGCTAAGCGGTGGTCGGGCACCTCGATTTCTGTTTAGGCGTTCCGACTAATTGATTTAACGCCTACATGAATTAGTCAGCCGTCTAGGGCGTCTAGTTGCCCGCCCAGACCGTTTAATTGACGCCTAGAACGTTTAGATTCACCAAACAACTTTTTATGGAGTAAAGGGTCAGTTTGGTCCTCGAAGTTGCATGAAAGGGGTCAAATAAGTCCTTATATAAAAGGTTCTGTTTGGACGTGTCATTTGAAGCGGTTCCCGGTGGAATTTTATGATGAAATATTTTGAGCATCTTATTCATTAAGTCTAGTTCACTCATACCAAATTTAAGATAAAAATTCAACCGGGAAGACATTCAAATGAATTCTTGAAGATAAGTGAGCTGTTAAAAGTGCAGTTATCTTCTAGAATTCATTTGAATGCCTCCCCGATTGAATTTTTAGCTGAAATTTGGTATGAGTAAACCAGACCTAATGAATAAGATGTTCAAAAAAATTTATCAAAAAATTCCACCGGGAACGGCCTCAAACGGCATGTCCGGATAGAATCTTCTATATAAGGACTTACTTGACCCCTTATAAGGACTCTGCTTGACCCCTTTAGATTCACCAAACATTTTTTCCTTTTGGTGATATCATGTATCAATTCATGTTAGCCGACCCCAATATCATTTGAGACTAAGTCTTGGATGTTGTTATTGTTGTAGTAATAATTGTAAATCGTCACATTTTGTTATAATGTAAAATTGTCAAAATATCAATTCTCTTTTACTTGAAACAACTTCAATTTCAGTTCCTCACTTGTCATTTAATGGCATTACAAGAGACATATCCTCAGTTCTAAATCATATGTCTGAATCTTGGGGAGTTAATCGTGATCATCACGAACCATGTAATGGTGTAGCAAGAGAGGAAGATGATATGTTGATTCACCAATTAGATGAGGTTGAAGGTGTGATGATATTTATTACACCAATTCAAACATATGTTAAAGAATATGTATTTTTCATATCTAAATTATTTATATCCTATACATCAAATTCATTCATTGTAGTTTTTTCTAAACATGTAAATTATTTATAAATAAGGTTCATTATAGAAAAAAACTAATAAATTAAATTAAAGAATATGCTAGAAGTAATATTTTATTATTTCTTTTTCTATCTTTTATTTCCCTTTACATTTTATTGAAATATTAAATACAAGAAGATGAGATTGACTACTATTTTCACTTTCTATTTCTAAAATATAGATCTTGATCAAATAAAATAATAAACATATGAAACCAAATCAAATCGAACTAAATTGAACCTAATAATTTTTACTTTGGTACACCGAACTTAAAACTGAACCAAACCGAAACCGAAATCGAACTAAAACCAAAACGGAACACAAATGATTTTAATTTGGTACAATATCTCTCAAATTGAATGAACCAAAACTGAACCGAAACCCATAAAAATCGAATTCTAAACCGTATTGTCCACCCCTAATTAATGCCAATTATATTACCTCCCAACAATTTGATGGTGTCACCCACCAGAGGCAATGAGACCACAACCCAACCCGAATGATTGACAACTATTCAACTGAGATTTAACATATCATGAATTTTAATAATTTTTATTTTTAAAATTCAGATACTCTTAAAACTTTGTTAACTTTTCTTTTTTGGTTGTCCCACTAACTTTGGCACTTTCACTTTCAAGTAAAGAATTTGTGGTTCAAGCTAATTATTATGAAATAATTACATAAATATGACCAAAATAAAGATGGTTTACAAAAATGTGATTCATTACTAAAGTAGTAATGAAGTCATAGTAATTCATGTTCAAGTTTTGAACTTTAGTTACCACAGCACTACGTTGTAGTAATGAATAGTCATATTTATGTAAATAAGTTTTATTTTAGTAATATTCTCGTAAAAAACCCAATTATTATTTGTCCTCTACACAAACGTTATCCACACACTTTTTACTTTTTGAATCCGGTGCGAGTCAAACTTGGCCAAATTTTAAGAGACGAAGGGAGTATTATTTAGTCTTATTAAATTAAAAAACTTTTGTGAAGAAAAGATAATAAAATTTAGCAATAAAGAATTATATCGATAAAAATCTATGATAGTTAAGGTTTTTAATTTATAGTCTTCAATCATTCAAGTCCTCTATATCGATTGACATATTTTATCATTCAGGTTCTTATTGATAGTGAACATAATTGTTGGGTCGTAGTAACCAAAATAAAAGTAATTAACAAAAATGTGACTTGAGTAATTGTATTCAAATGTTACATCGTAGTGACTATAAAACATAGTCATAGTAACTTATAGTCACATTTTTGTCCATAGATTTTTTATTAAAGCATGTGCCAAGGAGAAAGGATTACCTAGGTAGAATGTTACTTAATACGGAGTATTAAGATATGGTACGCCTATCTTTCCTTTTTTGGTTGTCCCGGTAACTTTGATATTTTCCCTTTCAAATAAAGAATCCTGCAGTGACGGTTACGTGCCTCCAGTGACCGACTTCCAGTGATGGCGGCAGCAATGTCCAGGTCGGTGGTGACTAGTCCTTTGTAGTATGAATGAAGACGGTCCTTTGAAGGAGCAATAGACTCAAGTTGGCCCGTTGGGGTTTGCGGGAGCATTTTAGTCCTTTCAATTTTATTTGGTCTCTTTATTATCCATACGAGAATCTAGTCATATTTTTGTCATTATAGGAGAAACCTATAATATAGTTTTTGTCATTATTGGTAAACATGTGAATTTAAGTTTTGCAGAGAATTCGATCAGTGGACATACTTGTAAATGTTTTTACTATAACTAATTCACAATGACGAATACATGTAGCTATACTCTTGTCGGGAGGTTTCATGTTAAAATTATTATAAAAAGAATACCATAATGTAATAATATTATAAAAAGAATACGATAATGTAATATGAGCGCTATATTCTTTAATTTAATTTATTACTTTTTATAAAGGAGCTGAGTCTGCTGCTCCTTTATTATGGATAATAAATTTAATTTATTACTACCTCCGTCTCAAAAAACTTTGCCATTTTCAAAACTTTGACCGCATATATCTTTTTATTGAAAATGATTTAAAATATAAAAGTTATATGAAAATGTTCTTTGTTAAAAGTACTTTCATAAAAGTATAAAATTTATAACTTGCATAATATTATACTAAACAAAATTAAGGTTCAAATTTTTGGAAATGGCAAAGTTTTTTGGGACGGAGGTAGTATATTTTTTCAAAAATATTACTCAAATAAAATTTATTTACATAAATATGACTAAAAGTTAATACAATGCATTGTCATGTCAATCTCTAAAAAAAAAACCCTTTGTTGCCATTCTGGCCTAAACGAAGATATCTTCTCGCAGCCCTGGTTCCCCGACCATGGGGGAGCCCCCACCGCCACGCTCTTGGGCATCGGTGGTTTCCGGCCAGCCCAGGAAACAACCAATCGCCAAAGACGATCCGTCTCTGCAGCTGGTTGTCGGAAAGCACAACGGATGCTTCGCGGTCAAAATCCCCAAGGCTAGGTCTGATCTCCTCGCGGCCGACCTCAAATACTCTCTCGTCGGTACCTTTCTAAAGGGACGCCCTCCTATTCTTGCCATTCGTAAGGTATTCGAAGCCCTGAAATTTAAATCGTTTACAATCGGTCTGTTATACAAGAATGAAATTCTCATATCTTTTTCCGATAAAAATGAGTACATCCGTTGTAGAACCAGGCAACCCTGGATTATTCATGGTTATACAATGAGGGTCTCTAGATGGTACTCTGGTTACCATCCTGATAGGGAATCCTTATTCGTTCCTTGCTGGATTCACTTCCCCCACCTCCCCTTTCATCTCTTTGATGAAGATTTCCTGTTTGAACTATGTTCCAATTTTTGTCAACCCCTTCGCTAGGATAAACCCACGTTGGACAAGAAGCGTCCTTCCGTGGCCCGTTTACTTGTCGAAGTTGACCTCCTTAAGCCCATCCCTGATAAATTCTGGCTTGAGGATGATGGGTACGAAGAATTTTGGCAGTATATTATTGTTGAAGAACAACTTCCCCAATATTGTAAAACTTGCTACCACATTGGTCACAATGACTCTAGTTGTCCCAAAAAACACCCTCCCCCCCAATCTGAGGCTCACCAAGGACAATTTATTGCTCCTAAATCTGACCTTATTCATAGAAAGGACAAGGCCAAAGAGGTGGCCTCAAACACCAACATTCACACTGGTCAAACTTTGACTTTCTCGCAAAGAAAAGGACCTTCTAACTTTGAGACTGGTCAGACCTCCGGTGTGCTAGCAGGTGAGGAAAATGAACCCGTTATTGAGCACTTTGAAGATGCCCTGCAACATATTGAGGAAACTCAACCTCAGTCCAATATTGTCATGCTTGCCGACCTGGAACCTGGTGAAATCTCTGAAGGGATAAACAATCCTGATCTTAACAATCTAGAGAATCAATCTCCTGACCTGATCAACCAAATACAGATTATATCTGTGGCAGCCCTAACTGACCCCGCTGATAATCATCACTCCTCCGCTGCTAATGTGCTACATCAGTCCTCCCCCGATGGCAAATTGATCCTTAATGATCTCAGTCAGCCCATGAGTGATGAAATAGACACTATGATCGAGGATTTGGACCCCAGAACCACAAATTCTGATAGGGAGCCAGTCAAGAAAACCATAAATTATGGACCACCTAGTCCCTCTGTCCCTTTCAAACAAAAAAATGAACCCCTAAGAGTGCCTTATACCTTAAGGCCCAAGAAATCTGCCCAAATTTCAAATCTTAATGATTAGTTTTCTTTTTTGGAATGTTTGTGGGATTGGGAACTCCCAATCTTCTGACTGTTTAAACCTTCTTTGCAAAAATAATAATGTTAATTTAGTGGCTCTCATTGAGCCTAAGATTACTACCAGCTCTTTAACCAATAAAATGATGAGTTTTGGTTTTGATAATGCTTACGCTCACTCTATTAATAAAATCTGGATTTTCTGGCATAATAACATCACTGTCACTGTGATTTCTGATCTAAACCAGTATATTAATCTCTATGTGGTTTGTAACAGCATGACCCCTATTTATATCTCTGTTATCTATGGTGGTAATGACAGAGCTACTAGAAGAGCTCTTTGGACTGACCTAACCAATTTCAGGGATAGCATTGAGGACAAACCATGGCTCCTGGGAAGGGACTTCAATGTAATCTCCAATATAATGGAACACAAAGGCAAGAGTACGCCATGTAAGTCTGATATGGATGATTTTAATGCCTTTATATATGCCAATAGCTTGACTGAGTTAAAATTCCATGGTACCCCGTATACTTGGAGTGGGAAAAGGATGCATGGGCTCGTTCAAAAGAAACTGGGTCGCGTTATGGTCTCTACTGAGTTACAACAACTCAACTGGTCCTTAACCCTTAAGAAGCTTAATCGTTGTGTTTCTGACCACAATCCTTTGCTCCTTCTCGAAAACAAAAAAGTACTTCTGGTCCCAAGAACTTTAAGTTTCAGCATATGTGGACTCAACATAAATCCTTCCTTGAAACTGTCAATGCCTCCTGGGATAATCCTAGTGATGGGTATGGCATGTGGAAGTTTTCAGCAAAACTTAAACGCCTAAAAACTGATTTAAAGGATTGGAACAAAAATATTTTTGGTAATATTTTCAATAAATTGTCTGAAGCAGAAGCTGATATAGCTATTCTTGAAAATAAGCTCTCTGATTCCCTATCCGAGAATGACCATCTACTGCTTAAAGAGGCCCAGGCTAATTACATCCATTACGCAGCTCATATAAACACCTAGTATCGGCAAAAGGCAAAGATTAATTGGCTAAAGGAGGGAGATGCAAATACAAAATATTTTCATCTCTCCCTTAAGGCCAAACATAATTGGCTTAATATCTCTAGAATTAAGTTGGATAATGGCATTTGGATTGACAAAGATGATGATATTTGTAATGCTGCTGTTGCCTACTATTCTAACTTGCTTAGTGCAGATGATGACACTGACTCCCTTGATCCTACAGGTTACTTACAGAGTATTAATCAGATCATATCTGAGGAGGATAACATTCAATTAATGAGGCCTATTACTAAAGATGAGCTAAAGGAATCTGTCTTTAGCCTCGGCAAAAACAGTGCCCCTGGAATTGACGGCTTTGATGGTGTTTTCTACCAATCTGCTTATGAGATCATTGAGGATGATCTCTTCAACGCTGTGCGTGAATTCTTCTGTGGGGTGCCCATCCCTAAAAGCATTGGTCATACCTTAATTGCTCTTATCACTAAAGAGCCTAATGCTTACAAGTTTTCCCAATTCAGACCTATTAGCCTTAGTAATTTCTCAAATAAAGTTTTTACTAAAATTCTCACTAGTAGGATTACCCACCTCCTGCCCAAAACTATCTCTGATGACCAATCTGCCTTTCAACAAGGCAAAGAGATCTCGGACAATATTCTTTTGCTTAGGGAAGTGGTTAATCACATTAATAAAAAGACCCGGGGGCATAACATCATTTTTAAATTCGACATGACTAAGGCTTTTGATCGTATTTCTTGGCATTTTATTAACCGTGTCCTTCTTAGCCTAGGTTTCCACCATGTCTTTATTAAACTTATTATGAATAAGAATTTTTGCCATTTTTGGTCCCTCGACTATTATGTCAATGACACTTTTGGTACTCGACTTGTAATTGTTCCATTTTTAGTCCTTGACTATTGTGCTAGAAACACTTTTAGTCCCCGACTTCCAGGTTTCCCACATTTAGTCCCTGAGTATTGTCAAATTGACACTTTTAGTCCTCCCATTATGATTTTGGCATAATAAGTGGAGAACTAAAAAAGTCACTATTATAATAGTTGAAGGACCAAAAGTGACACTTTTATGAAAGTTGAAGGACTAAATATGAAAATTTTCAAAGACGGGTACCAAAAGTGTCTCTAGCGCAATAGTCAAGGACTAAAAATGGAAAAAATCAAAGTCGAGTACCAAAAATGTCAATGACATAATAGTCGGAGGACTAAAAGTGGAAAAAACTCTTATGAATAATCTGCATGCAACTTGGTGTTCGATTTTGATTAATGGCGCTCCAAAAGGTTTTTTCAATCCCTCTAGGGGCGTTAAGCAGGGTGACCCCCTCTCCCCTATCTTATTTATTATTGTGGCTGAAATACTTTCCAGGAATTTAAAGTTGTTATACTCTTCTGGGAGAGGTATGTCCTTTAATACTTACCGAAGTATGCCATGCATTTCTCACCTTTCTTTTGCTGATGATTTGGTGGTTTTTTCTAATGCTGGAAAAAAAACGTTGATTGGCCTTCATAAGACTATCACGGAGTACGAAAAATACTCTGGACAGCTTATTAATAAGGATAAAAGTTTTTATGTTATTTCCAAACACTCAAAATTCTATAATGGCAATGTTGTGAACCATATCTTCCATATCAATAAGGGCTCTTTCCCCTTCACTTATTTGGGAGCCAACATTACTTCGGGGCGCACGCTCAATGCGCATTTTGACCACATTTTGACTAAATTTGATAATAAACTTGCGGGTTGGAAACACAAGATCCTCTCAACAGGTGGTAGGATGATTTTGATTAGTCATGTTCTTAACTCCCTGCCTCTTTATCATATGACTGTTTCCCCCATCCCTATTACTGTGATGCATAATATGGAGCATAAACTTGCTAATTTCCTTTGGGACAACAACAATGGTCATAAAAACACATTTGGCCTAAGTGGGCTAAAGTTTGTTATCCTGTTACTGAGAACGGGCTGGGCTTTAGGAGTCTCCTCCATATTCAAAAAACTTTCTTTATGAAACTGCTTTGGAAGCTCCAAAACGGTAAAGGGATCTGGGCGTGTTGGGTCAACTCTCTTAAGGACAATACTTGCTCTATCATGTATAACTCTCTTGATTCTGTCCGACTCAATTTTGACAATAATTGTTGTGTACAGGTTAACAACGGGATCAGTTCCTTCTAGTTCTCTAGTTGGAGTAACCTTGGCCCTCTATATTACTACCGGGATGATATCCCCTGCACTGAGGCAAACTTGATCGTAAGGGAGGCCATGACAAACTCTATTTTGAAGCCTACTGTCCAAAATCAACTAGAAGATTCAATTTGGGATTAACGATGATCTCAACATTTGGCAACCCAACCCTAATGGCAAGTTCAGTTTTAATAGCGCCTATGATGTCCTTAGACCCAAAAATAATTTGAGTCCAAAAGCCAAGTTTTTATGGAACAACCGAATCCCGAAAAAAATCTCTTTCTTTTTATGGAGACTAAACAATGATCTTTTACCCTTTGCTGACAAACTAAACCTTTTGGGCATTCATGGCCCTTTCAAATGCCCTTTTTGCAATAACAAGGATACCATTGATCACTTTTTCCTTAATTGTTGTTATGCAAAAAACATTTGGCATCACTTTGAAACCATTCTGGATTTTTACCCCATTAAGTCTGGCACCTGTAGTAATTATATTACTACTTGGTACCTTGATTACCACGGCCAAATTAATGATTTCAATTACATTTTACCCAACATAATAACTTGGTATATTTGGAAGGCCCGAAACAATTTCCTCTATGATAATAAAATGGGTCATTTACCTGAGGCTATTAATGCTATTAAACATGATATCTTTGCCATTTCGGTTGCAAAACCCCTAATTGCCAAGATCTCAAGTGTCCCTTTTAATATCCAGACGATCCCTTCCAAAAAGAGTCCCAAAACGGCCACCCTTAGTACTTGGATCAAACCGCCGATCAACACATACAAAGTCAACTTAGCTACTAGAAGGCTTACATACAACATCACCCGCACGACTGCTATCATCCGCGATAATGATGGAAGCTATATTGCCCATGCAACTCACTTGGCTAGCCACAACCAAACAACCACTGCTTCCTATGAAGCTCTTGAATACATCATCCCTCTCCTAAACAACATTGGGACTAATAATTTTATATTTGAAGTTGATGATAGGAATGTCTATGAAGGGGTTGCTGGTCTCACACTACAACATTGGAAATATTGGCTAAAGATCCACAAAATCCAGGAAAAAGTTAGAACCAACACTTGGTCGGTCACCTACACTAATCCAAAAATCAACAGAGCAGCGGAATTTCTTGCTTACCATAGCATGTCCATCAAAACCAATACTCATCATTTTAGCCAATTCGTTGGTATTCTTAAGTTTGATGCTATTAGTTTCCCTTATGTTCTGTAATCTTTAATAGAGTAGACTTTGGTCTAGCCCCTCCTACTCATGTATCTTTTTTCTTGATTTTAATAAATAGGTGAGGTGTTTCCTGGCCCTCACCCCAGAAACTCTCGGGTTTTTGGCATAAAACCGGGTTGGAAAAAAAATGCATTGTCATGGTAACTTAAGTTTAAAAATTTAAAATAAATTACTATGATTTCATTACTACTTTAGTTACTAGTCACATTTTTGTAAATAACCTTTATTTTAGTCATAAATATGTTATTATTTCATAATGAAAACCTTAGAAAGGTTAACACATTTCGACATCTCGTATACACTGTATTTTCAATTTAGCTTGTATTCTAATACTTTTTCCGTGGCGGATCTTAAAACCCAAAGTTAGGTGTTCAAAAAAATTCATGGTTAAAATATTGAAAAATAATATTGTTTGATCCACAATTGAAGAGGTGTAATTTTATCAACCATAAAAAACAAGCAAAAAGGTTCACAGGTAAAAACATTATATAAAAAAACAATATATAAATTATTACATCAATTCTATACATGTATTTTTACATTTTGTTTTCAAAATTTTGGGTGTTCGCTTGAACACCCCTGAATAAAGGGCGCTTGTCCTTGTTACTTTTGTAATAATTTAGTAATGTAACTATTTAAGGTGTGAATATAAAAATTATGAATCATTCATACATATACATAATTAATTCTTGTGTGCCACTTTTAATTCAATCTAATTATTTTCACTTTCCATGTTACATAAAAAATATATGTGATTTGTCACTAATATATTGAAAATAATTCATTATATTGTTGCGAATAACATTCGTATTGTGATTGAGCACAAACAATAATATTATACAAGTATATGTATATCTAAAATAAAAAATGACACATCTAAAAAATGGGCTTTAAATGATGTGTGGTACCTTAATTGTTCTAATTAAGTAGAAGTAAAAATATTTATGAATATCCAAATAGGCTACTAAGTTTAGTTTCTAAATATAGGTAATTACTGTCATGTTTAATTTGGCATTACTCATATATTTTAAACATTACAGTATTTTCAAAGTTTCACAATAATTTCTCTTATAGAAGCTAAAGGGCACATATGGCCACAATATCCAAAACATATTTACTCCTAAGTTTACGTAGGGAATAAAAACACAATACCTCTATTTTGAAATTTCAAATTTTTAACTTCTATTTCCATAATTTTCCTAGTTGTTTCTTACTAAGGATATGTACATTTCATATTTCCAAATAATATGCTAGCATGGAAAACATTACACAAGCATTTATAGAAGACAATGGAGGATGTTTTACACATAGGGTAAGGCATGAGAGTGTGAATCATCATCACAAACAAGTTCCATTGTCACCCTATTTTTTATAGGGAAAAGATGTTAATACACTCTTGAAGTATATATGTGCAGGTGCAGATATTTTTTTAAAAGGTGCAAGAACATCCCTATGGTTACTACAAAGGAGCAAATTACCCCCTTTATTAGTTTTATATCACAATTTAATATTGTTAGCATAAAAATTTGTTCCGAAGCTTTACTACATATATATAGCTATTTATGATTCTTTTGGAAAAGTGTTGACATATATGTTGCAATATAAGAAAATTATTAAATTTTGGTATTGTTTGCACTATAAAATTTACTTAACATATTTCTATGATGATAAAGAATTCAATATTACAAAATACTCCGAAGTAAATTTAACTTTATTAGGTTTAAACAACACCAAAAGAATGTCATTTCAAAAAAAAAATGTAACAATGTGTCCAAAACATTGCAACAAGACTAAGATTAATAATTATGAATTTGAAGTGCTTGTTTTACAAGGTAAAAATAATAATTTTGCAATTAAAAATTAAAACGTTAACATTTTAACATAAAAAGAAAATCTTATTTGTATTCATTTTAATAAGGAAATTAATACTTGTATAAAGAATATTCTATTTTTTAATAAAAACATGTAGGGTTTTTGTTTTAAATATTTACATATTTCGAACCTAATATTTTTTTTATTTGTATTTTTAAAATAACTACTAAGTGTTAATTTTCTCTTTGATAAGAATATTAGGAGTACTTTTACACCTTATAGAAGTTAAGCAATATATCTACATTTTCCCATTTGCACATTTCAACTTTCAAGGGCATATTTTGCACATTTTCCCATTTGTTTTATAGATGTCAACCCTAATTCAGAATCCGTTAATATATTTGTCGAAATTTGTCATTATTGTTGTACACATGCATCAACAGACCAAGTAAATTAAATAGGTTACTGGTTTTTCACTATATATCATTTACACTTCAACATATTGTTGTTTTCAAAGCTTACCTACAAAAGAAAAGAACAGGAGATTATCCATGAAAAAAAAGCATATATTTAACTCGCCACTAATTAAGTCCATAACAACTCCAAAAATATATATAAGTTTATCTGCATATATTAATCAGTTCAATGTATCAAACATACGTACATGTTACATAGAACTTTACATACACTACTTCCCCTTCCCCTTAGCTTGTGTGCTACCACGGTCCACGGTATAGAGAGAGAGTCTAGCATTCTAGCAACTACGTACATATACGTACAAGGTTGAAATTACCATAAGACTCTTTGTTCTTCTCTTCCAACACATATGTACGCAAAAATTAACCTTCGCAGACAAGCAAAAAAGCAGCACAAGATGTTTCTACCAAAGGGGTGGGTACTCAATGCCATTCAGACTATATACATATGATTTCATATATGTCCTAAATCGATTCTTTAATTAGTTAGCCATTCAGGTGGCTAAGCATCCACTGGGGCATTACGGTGTTAGTTGCATGCTGCGGTTGTTGACATTGAATTCCTTCCATTCCTCCATGCTCTCCTCCTCCATTATGATACCCTTCACTGCGGCAATCATTTTTTGTTTAATGTTTCAAACAAACGCCATATTAGGGAACCCCAGAGATCAATCGATTAAAATAATTGGTAACTTCATTTTCTAAATATAATTATAATAAAGCCGGTTTCTTGAGTAGTTATTACATACCTGAGGTGAAAAGAGTTGAATAGTTGTGGGGGTACAACATAGGAAGGGTTCGTGTTGTCGTTCTGTGTTTCCCATTGAGCCTGTTGTTGAGCAATCTCCCTCTCCCTCTCCTTTATCTGTACATTTTTCAATCAAACTCATTTGAGAATAAGATTGAATCAACTCATTCAAAAGAGCTCTTTCATTACAAGCATAACGACACATTTATTCATTTTTCCACTTTTGCGACTCATAATCCGATAATGCACACACGGTACAGAGTAAGCACATGGGAACTAGCGAACTTTCTATCTTTATCGTTAGCATAGCTGGAATCCACAGATCCTAACAGTTTCACACCATCATCACACTTCAAAACAGTCAAATCATGACTGATAGTACATTTCAAATATCTAATAGCCATTTTAAAGCATTCTACTGGGACAAGTCGGAGTTGGAATTGTACTAACTCAAACAACTCACTGAATATGCAGATAGACATCTATAGTGAACCATAATATACATAAAAGACCCTACAACACTAGAATAAAGAACACATTTCATTTTGTCACTTTTAGATTCAGTCTTTGGGATTGATCATTACTTAGAACAAAATTAGAAGTAAGAGACACATTTTCAGTTAACAGACAACATGCATGTTAAACTCACTCAATACTTCTCCATATGAGATCTGATTATAAACAGAAGTATATTTATACCATCCCTAACAATATTGATGCTTAGGATCTTCTTGATATCACCTAGGTCATTCATAAAAAAAATCAACCAAACAATTTTGCACATGCACACTAGATTTAAAAACATGGGTTGATCATGATCATGGAATCAACATGATTTTTTAAGAAAACATGCAATGGTCACCATACCTTTTCACAAAATCCAAAGATATGCATACATTTACCAAACTTAATATTCTACTCTCTAGGGATTGCTTTAGGCCATACAAGGTCTTCCTTAGTAGCCAAACATGCTCACTTTTCTTCGTAAAGACAAAGCCCTCTGGTTGACACATGGATTTTCTTATCCAATTCAACATGCAAGAAATTCATGGTAACATCTATTTGCTTCATTTCCTAATCAAAGGCAAACTAAGGCAAGCATAAACATAGCAGTTGTAAATTTAAAAAGCAGAGGAAAGGCTTCACCATAGGTCTTGAGTTCATTCAAATTATGGGATTTAAACACATTAAAGGCAAAATCATAAATTTTATACACATTACAAGCAAAATCATGCATACTATCCATATAGTTAATTGATAGTTATGTAAATCATTTTTAACATGCACTTCAGGATTATCAAGAAAATTAGTTTAAGCAAACATGGAATGCTCATCATGCATAGTGCAATCGTCGCAAGTCATTGTTATCACTTATCATGCTCATGCTCATGCTCATGCACCACCTCACTAGAGGTAGTATCACAGAAGGGGTCATTACAAAAGTAACCAAGACTATCATGCAAATTTGTATTATCAGAATGGATAACAAACATCAGAGGATGAGAGTAAGGGATTGAGGCTCCATCTCAAAAGGAGTCACATCAGGAATCAGGCACAGAGGCAGGTAAAGTTTTAGATAAGCAGATAAAATCAATCCCACATAAACAACATCTCTATTTTTCACAACGTTAAAACCATTAACATTTTTGTCCCACAACCTGTAACCTAGAAAAACGTAGGGTCTTATTTATCCACCTTTTGGTGCATGTGAGTCGCACAACCAAACACCCTAAGGTTAGAATATCCGATGATTTCCCACTAAAGACCACTCTAGGGTTTTTCCACCTACAGACACTGAAGGGGATTGATTAATTAAATAGGTAGCAATACTAACTGCATTTCCCCATAATTAGTTCAATATCCTAGAAGTAGCTTACATGTTTCTTACCTTATCCTATAAGATCTTATTCATTCTATTAGCTATCCCATTCTGTTGAGGTATTAGTGATAGTCCTATGGCGTTTGAAGCCAACAGCAACACACTGTTGGTTAAACTCCCAATCAAAAAACTCTGGGGCATTATCTGTCTTAATGGTCTCAATTATCTTCTTAGTTTGATTTTCAACTAAGAGTTTCCAATCCTTGAACTTATCATACACATCATATATATGTTCTAATAAACAAACCCATACTTTGCTATAAATTCTCAATCAAGCACATAAAATGTATTTTAACCCATATGCAGTGACATTAGAGTTCCTCAGACATCATCATGAATGTACTTAAACACATTGGAGCATTTACACAGATTAGCATAAGAAGAAGTAGGAAACTTCACCTCATATTGTTTACCAAACACACATTATTCACATAAAGCCACAAACGTCACAAGGTGTTTCCAAAGTAGCCACTTATATAAATGATATCTAAACCCCTATTACTCAAATGTCCTAACCTATTATGCCACTAAGTAGTATTATCAACCACCACAACATTAACACTTCCAGAAATAGGCTTAGCATGGCAAACATAAAGATTATCTACTTTTTCAGATTTAAACAACAAAAGTGAAATTTTCAAGATTCTCACACATCCATTTTGCCACGTATCTTCCAAACCACAACCTTCTAAGAAGCAACAGATAAAAAGTTATGACACATATCAGGGGCATGCCTCACATTCTTCACAAAAGACACATAAAAAGAAAATTTCAAGCATACATACATGTTGAATACCAAGCATACTGCATTTCTAATTATCAACTAAGGACACATAACCATTCTCACATTTCTCATATCTAGTAAACAAATTGTTATTGAGGACATGTGATAGGTACAATCACAATCAATCACTTCATCAATCATATTCAAACAAATAATTAGACAGAATTCACATAATCGCATACCATCAACATATCACCATGACTTCGAGTTCAACAACAACACTAGCATATATGTTAGCTTTAATAATTGTCTAGGGTTAGCACAACTTTGCAAACCCGCTTCTTTGATTTACACCTCTTCTTTCCATTATGATTACTAGTCTTACTTTGGGTTTTTTGTTTATGATATTTAGATCTACTCTTAGACCTACCTCTCACAGACATAACCTCACCCAAAGCCTTAGACGTGTTACTATTACCCCTATCATGTTTTAAGTCAAGTTCTTTACTTTTTACGTCATTCACAATTATATCAAGTATTCAAGTAAAATATCATCACTACCATACTCGATAACATATTTGACATCATTATATGAATCGGGAATGACATTTAGTTATACAACAGGAGTATAGAAATCTAATGTGTTTTGAATCATTTGTTTTAACATGTTCAAATTTTATCGATGTCTTTAGCTAGGTCAACTCTAAACTTAAATTATTTTACAACAGAAAACAATTTCCTTGGCAAAGAAGTATCGGTATACAAATAGTCAAGCTTATCCCATAATCTCTCAACAAATTAAATAGTGCCTACCTTTCCAAGTACAGAATGAGAGAAGTTCGATCTTATGGGGGAACATACAATTCCATTGATGTTAGTAATCTTAATCAAATAAATCCCACCTCACTCACAACCCTAAAAGTTTTCTTTTGAATTTAAACACATTTAATCTTTATTTTTCAAATGTAAATATTAAACAATAACATACCACATTGATTCATAGGAGATGACATGACAACACACACAAACAAAAGTATCACACAACAAGGGAAAAGGCAAGTGGTCTACTAAAGCTATGAACTACCAACTCACTCAAAGGTGAGCTTACAGACAACGCAGATCCAAAGGCCACTTGAGTGGCTGACAAGGAATCTCACAATCCACACCAAAAACCAAAGCCACCCAGTAGTGATAGGTAAGAAAGATAGCAGATCTGGAATCACCCAGTAGCAACAAGAAAGAAAGACGATTAACCAATGCAAATCCAGAGTCACCTCATAGTAACCAGAAAAAAAAGACAATAGAGCACCACAAGTTCGAAGTCACCTTATAGCAACAAGTAAGACAACCTAAAATATCTACGTGGATCCAAAGCCAGCTTGTATTACAAAAAGGGGTTATCGTCGATTTACCTAAACGATGATCCTAGGGGAAAACCTCGACTTGCCTTTAGGATCCGAAATGAGTGAGGCATAAGAGGCGGTTGCTGAAATGCTCTCTCGCGGCAGTGTAGTAGTGAAAGGCGATGGCTATTGATATAGCAGCAAAGATAGATGAAGATCTATTACCACTATAAAGATCTCACGTTGACCTCTCCGGTTCAGCTTTCCATCTCAGTTCCCCAATAGCTCATTCAAAGCAACATCAAGGCACACATGACTAGAGAACCCTCACACACAGTAGAAAGTGAAAGTAAAGACGCGACTGGAAGATAAAAATAACTAACTAGCCACCTAAAAGTAGGAAATGGTAAAGATATACTCCCTCCGTCCCGCTAAGATTGTCCCATTTTACCTTTTCGGGAAATCCCACTAAGATTGTCCCATACCAAATTTGGTAAAGTTTGCGTGGCTCTAAATTATTTTTACTTTATTCTTACTTTATCAATTTAATATCAACCACACAAACCCATTTTTCTTAATAATCGTGCCACCTTCTCTTGTCCCAAACTTAGTGGGACGGAGGTAGTACCTAGTATAATGAATATTCATGTACATGTAGATTTATGTACAACTAAGAGCTATACGCCTTGGAAAATGAAGGTTCTTTTGCAAACTCTCAACTTGAATCTGAATTTTTCAAAAGACGTTTGCCCGACGGTTTTAACATATGCAATATATAGCTTTCTAGAAATATGACATACATTGAGTTGCTCACGTTCTCTAACAAAAAATCAAGAGCAAGTTGTTTCATGTTTGAGTGAAGAATATTATTAAGAGATTCATATGTAGAACCTTGGTAATCATAATAGAGAGTTGCTATTATCGAGATCATAAAACCAAGTTCTTGAAAAATGGTGTGAGCCCAAACAACTTCTACACTCTCATTTGTTATCATTAGTACTCTGCATCACTAGAGGTATGAGAGACACTTTTGCTTGGCAGACTTGTATGAGAGATGTTTGCCATAGAGAACATAGGGAATTGGTTAACGATGCTTATCATGTAGCCCACCCCATCGGAGTATGAAAACGTCGAGAGATGAACACATGAATGGCGGAGAAAGAGACATTAATTGGAGTGCCTTTGAGATAGCATAACACCCGCTTAACAACATGTGAATGTTTCTCAGTGGGTTTGTGCATAAATTGAGAGTCTAGTTACCTAAAGGAAATATCTAGTTGGGGTAACTGTAAGATACTTTAGAAGTATGAGGGACCGACGGCACATTTGTTAATCAATGGGTGTTGTACCAGTAGAGTTATATAGAGAAGATGAAAAGCTCATAAAATTGCTTCCTTCTTAGCATCAAACATTACACAAGTCTTTGGGATGTGTACAATATATTGTGAAAACAAAAATACCATCAAGTTAGGAATTAACTTCAATCCAAAAGAAATGATGAAGTGGACCGAAGTCTTTGACCGAAAAAAGGACAGTAAAGCCTCAAACAAAAGTGTCCACCATAACTGGAGTTTTACCCATAGGTACAATATCGTCCGCATTTTTAAGAAGTATAAAAGATTACCTCCGTCAAAATATATGAAAAGCAAATTGTAAGCATGAGACTTACCCCAACCCAATCGACGGGAGAAAATGAGAGTCCCATATATCACACACAAGGAGCTTGCTTTAACTTGTACAATGACTTGCATATATTGCATACATGTGTAGGATGATGAGAATCAACAAACCTGGAGGGTTGAACCGTGTATTCTTGAGTTCTAGTTGGTGGAGATCGCAATTGTGAGAAAGGGAACTGGTGATAAATGTAATGATTGTGGCAAGATTAGTGATTGGGCTTAATGTTTCAAAGTAATCATGCCTTAGGTAACATTGGGACGGAAATAGGAATGGGTAACTCTAATCCCAAAATATCAAGATATGTGTATAACATCAAAATGTCGAATGAAATACTAAAATCTTACTAATAACAAAAATAACATTATATGAGGTCATCTTTACATCCAAAAATGGGAATTGAGTAAACCAAACAAGGAGTGGCCGCCTAGAAAACTCTGCATCTACAATTAAATCTCGAGATTGTCGATGTGTGATACTAGTCTTTGCGTTTGGAAACCGTTAGCATCTGTCCCTTTGCGACAAGTCCGACTAAGGCTATCTTCTTGGAGTTCACCTTAATTGCTGAGTGGGGAGATTCCTAAACTTTTGCCATTTTCTCATTCACAACTCGCAAGTGTCATTTCATGCTTTTAGCATGGTTTATGGATAGGAAGGGAAGCAGACTAAAGGTATTTCTGTTAAATAACAACACGTGTCGCTTCACTTCAAATCCTGTTAAAATGTCCCACACCGGAAAGATTTGGATGAACAAAGTGCTATATTAACACATGGGCTACTCCTCCTATCAGGTTGACCTTTTAGGAAGGAACCTCGAGTCTTAACATGGTATCAGAGCCAAATCGATCCATGGTGTGGGGCCCCTTATGAATCGTGATGACACAATTATAAAAAATGACAATTAGGGCCGAATGAAAAAAAACGGACCGATGAAAAAAAATTGAATTATGGCACGATCCAGACGAAGTGTCTGGTCGTGAGGAGGGATGTTAAAATGTCACACACCGGAAAGGTTTGGATGAACAACGTGCTGTATTAACACATGGGCTACTCCTCCTAACAAGGTTGACCTTTTAGGATGGAAGCCTGTGTCTTAACATGGTATCGAGCCTAATCGATCCATGGTGTAGGGCCCCTCATGAAAAATGACAACATGATTATAAAAAAATGACGATTACGGCCGGATGAAAAAAATGGACCGATGAAAAAAAATTAATGATGACACGATCCAGACGAAGTGTCTGGTCGTGAGGAGGGGTGTTAAAATGTCCTACACCGGAAAGATTTGGATGAACAAAATGCTATATTAACACATGAGCTACCCCTCCTATCAGATTGACCTTTTAGGATGTAAGCTCGGGTCTTAATATGGTATCAGAGCCAAATTGATCCATACTGTGGGACCCCTTATGAATCGTGATGACACGATTATAAAAAAATGACAATTATGGACGGATGAAAAAGACAAACCGATGAAAAAAATGAATGATGGCACGATCCAGACGAAGTGTCTGGTCGTGAGGAGGGGTGTTAAATGTCCCACACTGGAAAAGTTTGGATGAACGAAGTGCTATATTAACACGTGAGCTATTCCTCCTAATAAGTTGACCTCTTAGGATGGAACCCCGGGTCTTAACAAATCCGTTTAAGAAATGTTCCCCGAAGTAAGCCCAAAATCCCAATCCCTAACAAAATTCTTAGCATTTCCCATAGCATTTTCGGCCATGTCCCCACATTTCCCGTTTCTGAAACATTTCCAAATGGAAACCGAGGGAGCAATGGCACTTATATGCTTCCTAGATCACACCCCGGTTGTTGGAGATAGTCGCAAGCCACAATGTGGGCTATGAAACTGGTGACGCTACCAACACTTAATCTGAAAGAGCCACTTGTAAGAGATTAGTGTGTGACTATTTCAAGAAACCAAATCCCATGTACGATTTCATTGAAGTGATTCATATTCCTCTTACATGCACCTTTTCACATGGGTCAATTAAACCTTTTTTCATACTAGCAGGTTCAATTCCATGTTAGGTAAGAATTTTTGTGCTGAGAATAGGGTTCGTATGGAGAAGACAACAAAGGGGACTCTGCAGCATAATGGCGTAGCTGAACGCATGAACAGAACACTGAATGAGCGGGCAAGATGCATGAGGTTGAAGAGTGGCTTACCGAAGATGTTTTGGGAGGATGCAGTGAACACCGCGGCTTTTCTCATCAACAGAAGTCCAACGATCTCGTTGGAGAATGGCATTCCTGAAGAAAGGTGGACAGGTAAGGAGGTTAATCTGTCCTATCTTCGCATATTTGGTTGTGTTGCTTATGTTCATATCAGTTCTGTTGACCGAAGCAAGCTAGATGCTAAATCTGTCAAGTGTACATTCATTAGCTATGGTGGTGATGACTGGATACAGATTCCGGGATGATCAGAATAGGAAAATTATTCGTAGTCGAGATGTGGTGTTCAACGAGCAGGTTATGTACAAGGACAGATTGAGTGTTTCTGATTCTGAGCAAGATAATCCGAAGATCATTGAGTTAGATATCTCCAATTCGGGTGGGAGCAGTCAGGATCAGAATGAAGAGTTTAGCAGTGATGAAGATCCATGAACCCCACCAAGGCAGCGGCCTGCCAGCAACCGGAGAGCACCAAATAGGTATTCGCCTTCTAATTTCTATTTGTTGCTTACTGATGGTGGACAACTGAAATCCTATGCAGAGGCAGTTCGGGTTGATGACAAGGGCAAGTGGAAACTTGCAATGGATGATGAGATGACATCTCTCACATCCAATGATACTTGGAGGTTAGTTGAGCTACTAAGAGGAAAGAAGGCTTTACACTGCAAGTGGGTGTACCGCATCAAGAAGGAGGCAGATGGTAGCAAATGCTACAAAACTAGGCTGATTGTGAAGGGGTTTGAGCAACATTATGGTATTGATTACACAGACATTCTCTCCAGTTGTGAAACTTACTACTATTCGGTTAGTATTGGGGTTAGTTGCTACAGAGAATTTGTTGTTACATCAGATGGATGTGAAGACTGCATTCCTTCATGGTGATCTGAATGATGAGATTTACATGGTGCAACCAAAGGGCTGCTATGTGGCGGAAGGCAGTGAGAATCTCGTATGTGAGCTAGTGAAGAGCTTATACGGGTTGAAGCAAGCACCGAAGTAGTGGTACAAGAAATTTGATGGTTTCATGCGTGAAATCAGTTTCTTGAGATGTCACACCGACAATTGCCGCTACTACAAGAAGACCGAGAACTGTTATCTTATCTTGCTATTATATGTAGATGACATGTTGATAGCAGGAGTTAGTTCAAGGGAGATTGAGAAGCTAAAGAAACAGTTGTCAGAACGTTTTTCCATGAAGGATCTTGGAGAAGCAAAGTAGATTTTGGGCATGCGGATCGAGAGGGATGAGGCAGCAGGCAGATTGTATCTTTCACAGGCAGAATACATTCTGAAGGTCTTGGAAAGATTCAAAATGCAAGATGCAAAGGCAGCAAGTGTACTGTTGGGTAGTCATTTCAAGCTTAGCAAGGAAGACTCACCAAAGAACAAGGAAGAGCGTGCTCAAATGCAGAATGTCCCATACGCATCGGCAATAGGCAGCATAATGTACGCGATGGTGTGCACAAAGCCAGACATTGCACATGCGGTGGGAGTAGTGAGCAGATTCATGGGAGACCCCGGGAAAGAACGCTGGGAAGCTGTGAAGTGGATCATGAGGTATTTGAAAGGTACTGCTTCTAATGCTTTGTGTTTTGATGAGAAGAATGTAGAGCTGCTGGGACATGTTGATGCAGACCTGACATCGAATGACTCGGATGGATCAAGGAGCACCAGCAGGTATGTTTTTACATTTGGTGGAACGACTGTTTCCTGGCTTTCGCAGCTGCAGAAGATTGTTGCATTATCTACCACTGAAGCTGAATATGTGGTCATTACGGAGGCAAGTAGGAGATGGTGTGGCTTCAGAATTTACTTGGGGAACTTGGGAAGGAGTACAAGAATAACATTCTTTATAGTGACAGTCAAAGTGCTATCTTCTTGGCCAACAACTCAGCTTTTCACAAGAGAACCAAACACATTTGGTTGAAGTATCACTACATCCGTCATCTTCTGGAGATAGAGGCATTGCAGCTTATGAAGATCCGTGGGAGTGAGAATCCAGCAGACATGTTTACTAAGGTGGTAACCTTGGAGAAATTGAAGCTTTGCATAGCTTTAATTAGCCTGGGTACTTGAAGTTGAAGGCCGGCGCTACCATGCTTAGAAGGGAGGTTTGAAGAAGACAGTCTCTAGGTGGGAGATTGTAAGGTGTTAGAGACATTTTCTTAATTTATTTTTGGAAACAAGTTTCTTTATTTATTTTAGGATACGCATCCTAGTTACCTTGGGGTTAGGATTTACTTCTCTATAAATACAAGCTCTCTCCCTTGTAATCATTGGGTGTGGATCCGAAAATAGCAATAATATATCTGGCTTGGTACCGCCCTCAGACGTAGTCATTCGTGGCGAACTGGGTTACCAAATTTCGTGTGTGTTTTAATTGTTCTTCGTGTTGCATAAATTAATTCCTAACAGATGAGAGTATTGTGTTGTTGTGACGAAGGAAATGGCAAAGTTTTTAACATTATTTGACCTCATGACCCACATTGCCACATAAATGACACACCATTAAGTTGAAAGGCCCTTGAGTCCGAGATCCTTATATACCATGACAGAATTACTGAGATGATGTAAAACAATAGTCTCCACCATATCCAAAACATCGGCCATGGTTGGTGTGAGAGAACGACTGGGTGGTGGCTTGAATAACATTGACCGTAGGTAGGAGAGACCGGGTCGAGGTGGCAGCTTCTTGAAGATGAGTCTCATGTTCAATTGAGGGGCACCTAGACACTAGGCACCGACTAGGCAGATTTTTTGGCTGATTAGGCCAATTAATCCTCGACAGTTAGGGGCCGCCTAGTGCCTAAGCACTGATTAATTGGACCGACTAGACTGATTTTAGAACAATGAGTATTAACACAATGATAATAGTTCGCTTTAGTCGAAAAGAAGACCATTAAGAATGTTGATGATGATACCTTCCAATATAATTGATTTTAAGCTAAAGCCAATTATTTTGCAATGGCCTGCATTGTCACAACGTAGGTAGTAATGGAGCGAGATCCCTTTGTGGTGTGAGCCATCATTTTTTTAGGGAGATGATCCAACCACGAGATGTGTTAAGCATATGCAAGATTAAGTTTGTCCTAATTCCAATGACAACACTTATGAGTTTGTCCAATTGATACCAGATGGTAATACAACAATTTTAGTTTAGTTTCGGCGACATCAATGAATTGATGTGACATAAAAACAGTACAATCCACATAATCTTCAAGACCCAATATGATAAAACCGGAATGAACTCGGCATTTTCAGACTTGGAAATCTCATGTGGTAAGCTTGATGGGATCATGGGAATGGTATGGGTGGTGGATGTAAGAGCAATTATTGAGGCAGTTTCGGTGTTGGCCATATTTGCGAACACCATAAAAATATATAATAGTTTGTTAGAGTATGAATCAATTATAAGCAACGCACAAATATATATATATATATATACATAAATTTGTATATCTCATAGGAAGGAATAACAATGACTAACTTACAACCTAAAAATAAGGAATAGTAAAGTTATACTTACAAAGTATGATAGATAAATGAATATGTGTACTTCTATGTACAACTTATGACTTATGTCCATTAAATAGTTTCAAGCTAAGATAGTAGGAAGATATTGATTTTTCAATTATTGTGAAAGTAATACTTTTGATTATAACACTGGCCATGGCAAAATTTAAAGACGAATACAAAATGTATTATATTATAATCATAATAATGCAAGGCTTAGATCTGAAAAATAAATTAAATGCAGTCATCAAAAGTCTCTCGGAAAATTGCCATTTTCATCCCGTAACTTTCGACCGTTTTCATTATTAGTCTTGTAACTTTAGTCACTTGCAAATTTGATCCTGTACCTAATCAATATTTGCAATATAAGGATTTTTTCCTGAAAAGTACACTTTCCGGCGATAGTATACCTGAAAAGATATCGCCGACGTTGGAATTTCTGCCGGAAAATGTACTTTCCAGTAGAAAAGTCCTTAAACTGCAAAAGATTAAAGTTACACGACCAAATTTGCAAGTGATTAAAGTTACAGAGGCAATATCGATAATAGCCGGAACTTACAGGACTAAAATCGCAAGTCTCCCAAAGTCTCTCTCAGCTTAATAGTTAGAGGATAAAATGTAGAAAAAGTTAGACAAATATCACAAGAGTGAAGTGTTGAATGCTGAGGAAAAGACTTGTTCAAGTATTTTGTCCTATATTTCATTAGTGTTGATCGATCTGAAAAAATCAAGAAAACATCAAATTTCATCGTGTGTTCATCACGTGCCCTGCATTTTTGTTCTTTTTAGAAATTTATTTTTCAAGTGTGCGTTTTTATTATTGACGAAAATACTTAAGCATAGAAGTTATCTATTGGTGGTTTATATATTCATCGAAGTCCAATATTACCGAAAGCTTTCAAACTAGGGAACGTATATATGGTCCACACAAGATGGAAGTTCAACGATGTTTTGAATGAAAGTTCTTGAAATAGATAATGGTCCTAAGTAGGGTACTCTTTTAACTATGTAGGCAGCATCTAAAGGATAAGGGACCAGTTAGACATGATTTTTTTTTAAACCACCAACAATAACTTGTTCTAGCATTAATATTTGGCCAATTTTGTGGAAACATTCCAACAATCTAATCACTTGCCTCCACTCTACTAATATGTATGTTATCTTCTTTACTAATTTATTAACCTCTCCTTACTCCACCCCCACATTGTAAGTTTAGCTATCAGCATATTGTAAAAGATAGGGTGCATTTTAAGTAAAATGAGAATTGCCTTCTTAGCAAGCTTGTTGTTTTCATCCTGCAATGCTTTGTCCTGTGAAAAAAAATTAGGCACAAGTTAATATTTCATCCTTGCATGCATTCACATACAAATCATATGTGTTATTTCATCCGCATGAATAAAAAGACTTGGACTCTAATTATGATATTATGAGCTCAATCAAGTGCCCAAAGTATATATGAATCATTACATTATAATCTTTTCAAAGAAATAAATTCCATACTCGGACTATAACGTGTTATTTCTAACTCAAGTTATCCACCATTTATGTTAAATTACACACGTTAATAAACTCGTCAAATATGTATAGATATGGGCACTAAATGATCACACTATCATTTCTATATCAATAAATGAGATGTATCATCATCATCATCATTACCCCAGTGCGGCAGAGGTTCACACCTATGGTGGAGTAAGGGGGTCGGATGTACGCAACTTTACCGATATATTAAAGCACAAAGAGACTGTTTGTGGAATAAATGAGATGTATGTATCACAAAATTAGAAGATTAACAAAGTTGAAAAAAAGAAAAATATCCAATCTAATCCCCTTTACAAAATGAGGAGAGTATTTTGGAACCTTCTTTAAAATTTGAAATATATTGTGAAACCGTATCTTAAACTACACTAATAATATAATTAAGTACATCATATTCTTAAATAGAGCATCTACTGTGTGCTTTCTTCCTGAAATGGGGTCACCTGCTCCCAAGCAAGGTGTTTCGAATTATTTTTTACTTTGTATTGTTTATTGTAGGGGTAAATGTGAGATGAAAAAATATGCATGGGGTTAAAATTTGTGCAAATACACAAACACAAAAGTTCTCACTTTCTTTTGGTGCACGGAAATGGATTCAAACATGAGTTGATTCTGCAAGAAAAACATACAAACAAAAGAGGAATTACTTTGCATAGAGAATAAAATAAGAATTTGAAGCAATTTCCAAGAAGGTGATTTTTTTTTTTGCCTTTTACCTTTCTTGACCTGATATTTTTAAGAGCAGAATCTAGTTGGCGCTCAAGATTCTGAAGCTCTTTAAGGTTTAACGAGTCCAAATCTTCTCCCTCATAATGCCTACATACATAGCCCACACTTGTTATAACTTCATTATAACCAGTAGAGGAGCCAAATTGGTACAAGATGAATTTTTTTTTGAGAAAATTGAAAATGAAATTGAAAACTCAAATAAATTGTTTTTAATTAGTATTTATGTTTAGACACAAACATATCGAATGTTGGGTTTTCCCAAAATTCACATGCCTTTTTCTGTTGGACTCGTCTTGGAAACTTAGAAGCTTAAAGTTTATCTTTAATTCTGCAAGTCTATATTATTCTATAGAATTATCTCCAATATTTCCCAAGACAAAACCATGTTTTATAGGTAGTACTTATTTTTATCTCATCAATATATTATTTTATATATTACTTAATCATTTTATCTTTTTTATCTTTTCTATTTCTCACCATTCATAATTTTTTAACTGACCTCTCTTTGGATTAAGACTTGCATGTTGTTGTTATCTTTCCAAGACAAGACCTTCTATCCTATTAGGTACCCAAGCACCCCAAAGTCATTTGGACTTATGACAATCAACCATTAACAATTAGGGGGTGTATCCAACTAGGACTTGGATGGATTTTAAAAGATCGTGAATTTTGAAATCCGATGGATTCTACAAGATTTGTTGTCGAATGTTTTTGTATGTAGAAATCCATCAAAATCCATTCTAATAAGTAACAATAGAAATCTATTGATTGTTTGAGAACACCCTTATTTTCATGGATTCCACAGAAATCCTTATGGGTATATCACTACAAGCGGAGTAAGACATACTTCTTTATGGGGGTGTTTAATAAATGACGTTTCAGTTGTAAAATGGCAGTTTGACCAATTTTAGTGTTTTCAATAAGTCAAAAAAATGTTTGGTAAATAGATGTTCGACACTAGCATTTTTGAACGGAAACGTTGAAATGGAAACACTGCAAATATATATGAGCGTTTTGCACTAATTTTATGACCAAACAACTAAAGTATATACTAAACATCTCGTGATAACCCGCAACTTATTTCGCTAGTCAAACCCGCTGACTGAATTCGCTATTGAAAACTCGCTAACATAATTCATTATCCGTAATCCGCTAAATGTCAAACACGTCCTATGTAGTGATTTCTGCTCTCACTATAAAAAAAGACAAGTTTGAGCACAAATATTTGGCATTTGGCACATATAGCATTCGTACCTAAGTAGGCATAGAATTTGGCACGATTATTTTTGAAAATTAAATTTCCGCATAGGCTTTATTGTTTGGTTCAAATGCTCACATAGTGCATTGCCAAAACTTGGCACAAACTATTTCGTAACAAATTCTGAGACTATGAGCATCTAAAAAGTAAAAGTGTAATGATGCCATGAGCGACTGGAGTGACATATAGACATAAAATAATACAGTAATGGGTATTAGTCTTAAATAGGACTAAAATTAGGCCAAGATTCAACAATAGAACTGCAATCTTCTTATTCCCAAAATAGGACTAATATATGTCCTTTTTCGTATTCTGCCCCTTCCTATAATATAATTTCTAATAGATTTATTTATTAATAAGAAAATTATAGTTTTATTTAGAATTACTAAATACACACAGTAAGGTTGAAACAACTTAACCTTTGATTTGAACCAGTTGTTGGAGAATTGAACATATATAGCTTTTATGTCCACTATTCGAGGGTATATATGATGGTGTAATTTATATGAACTATTATGGAAAATATAGTCTATACTAGGAGACTAGAATAAATATGAGGGCCAAAAGTGCAACCACATATAAGTAATGACTGTATGAGTAACCTTTAGTGGTTATGATATTATTATTCAATTTATATGAACTAAAGTAATGTTTTAGAAAAAAAAACTCGTATACTAATGAATCCGGGGCCTAGCCAGGAGTAAGAGTTGGGTTGGGCCGATGCAAAGAAATTTTCACAGATAAATTTTTACACATAAATTTTTAAATTAAAATATAATAATTTTAAAATTTGGGCTGGGCCTAGGGGTGGACCCGGGCCGGTTCGGGCCTGGGCCCGGCCGGGCCTCGGGCCAGAAAACTGGGGCCCGAGCCCGAACTGCCGGTGGCCGGTTCCGGTTCCGGGCCAAACCGGTCCATTTTTTTTTTTTGGTTCTCCTATTTAACCCCCTATCCCTCCCCCTCAACCCCAAACCACCCCAAACGGCCCAAAATACCTAATCCAACCCAAAACTTAAAAAAAATTCAAAAAAAAAAATTTAAAATCCGGCCCGGACCGGGCCCGAACCGGCCGGACCGGGCCCAAACCGGCCGAACCGGGCCCGAACCGGCCGGGCCGGTTCACCTAAAGCAGGGCCCGAGCCCGGACCGCCCACCACCCGGGCCGGGCCAAACCGAACCGGTGGACCCACCGGGCCCCGGGCCGGGCCGGGCCAAACAGTAACCGGGCCGGGCCGGTTCCGGGTCGGGCCACCCGGCCCGAGTCCACCCCTAGCTGGGCCGTGGCCCGGTTGGCCACCCCTCCACCTCCGCCCCTGAATGAATCAATATACTTCAGCTGTCCCTTTGTTGTTATCATCAATATATATGATGCTAGACTTTGATCGTTTATTATCTTTATATGAAAGTATTTATAATATGAAATGGTTTTTTGCTAAAAACACTATCATAAAATTAAAGTATAAAATTTATAATTTTCACTTAATATAGATGTTAAAGTGATGACCAAAGTTTACCATAATTAACTAAAAAAGTAAAGATGGCTAACTAAAAAAGGATGGAGATACTTCATAAAAATAACAATACCTGATGTTATACTAAATGATAATTGTGAGGTGAACTTATATATATTAAGGTACCTCTGGTTTATTTGCAAAATCTCCATTCTGGCCTTGAGCTTTGCATGCTCTAGAGACCAACTTCCCTACAGATAAAGGCTGAACATCATAAAGCTAAAAGTATGTTTTAAAAAAAATGGAATACATCTGTTTAAAGGCAAGCATACTTGAGAGTCTGGATCAGCTGGATTTAGTTGCCTTTCTGCATATGAGTATCTTTCGTATCTCTCAAGTATCTTTTCCATGCTAGTAGAATAAAAATTAAATTTAAAAAACGCAGTTGACCCGATACTAGCACCATATAAGCAATAAAGTTCATTAATTTTATTATTTGCAATTTTACTAAACCTAGGGTAGAGATAAGTTCTACAATATGTTATTCTGGTGAAGCAAAGGGTGTAGTGCAAATGGTTTGAAAGGATAATTATATGGTTGGTCAATATATGTCACTATGTGCGCCCATCCTAAATATATTGGTTAAGTTATGTTTCAAGTTCAAATGCTGCCAAGTCTCTACAGTTTAAGCCTCTTGAATTAGGAAATCACCAATTCCAATATTCAAACTCTGAGTTGGCAAAAAATAAAAATTGGAGAGTGGGCAGTTGAGGTTGAAAATACTGAAGTGCAAATTGGAGAGCGGGCAGTTGAGAGATATAATTTCAGAAGAACTTGAAAGTCTTATTACTTTTGAGTTTTTGATTAATTTAAGGCTTAAATTTTGTTGTTATTAATTATTAGAAATGTAAGAGGAGTGCCTCATTTATAGTTCCTTCAAAGATCCTTCTAATCCCTTCTAGCTACATCTCTTGCCTCCTTAAAGTGACTAATAAGCCCCACCTCCGAGGGGAATATTTAGCCATGAGCATGTGATGTGACATATCCCCCCACAACACTCTACAAGTAAGTTTTATTAGGGGTGGGCGCGGTCCGGAACGGTCGGTAATTTAGTAAAACTCGTAATGTATTCGTGAGGTTTCTAACGGTCCGGTACGGTCCGGTTCTAAGGATGGAATCATTCGATACCATGTCGTTTCGGAACGGTATAAAACGGTACAGTACAATGCCAAACACATGCTAAAAAATTGGACAAATCTTGCAATTAGTAGATATCATCACACCAACCAATTCACAATAAATGTTACAAGAAATTGCATACATAGTACTAAAATTCACAAATACACAAATAATGCAATAAGACTAAAAAAAGTATAGCAAAATGATGATACACGAGATAAACATCATCTTTAATTTACTAAGTTCACGTGAAAATTTAAAAAAGAATATCATCACATGATTGAATATAATAGAAAAATTCAATGTTCTTCATTGTTCTAGGTTAAATATTAGTTCTAATTAAATTAATAGTTGAACTGCGATATCTAAGATTCAAAGTATATTAATTAAGTTGTAAAATTGCATAAACGTGATACAACAAAAAGTCATACACTACATTACTAAAAAGGAATAGTCATTAATAATTTCTAAAACTCTATCATTTTTTCAATACATACCAAAATATAATATAAATTATCTAAAAAGAAAAAATAATGTATGCAACAAAATATAATATAATATAATATAATATAATATAATATAATATAATATAATATAATATATATGTATATATATACATTTTGCTATATTAGGGACACATGAATACATACTTGGGCTATAAAATTGTTGGTCTATACGAGAGATTTATTGGTATGGAAAAAATATAAAAATTTGAAATGCATTTTTCTTGAACGGTCCGGTTCGGTATTTTTCGGTTCTCAAAATCTAGGACCGGTCCCGTACCCGTTTCAAACGGTACGGTTTTGGTTCGGGATAAAAATCTATAGAACCGTTTTAATACCCGATATTCGGTTCGGTACCATTACAGACCGGTTCGGTACCGGTTCGGTTCGGGTTTTATGCCCACCTCTAAGTTTTATCACTCAATTCTCCATTATATTACCTTGATAAGTTTTGTTTCTTTCAATTAGTCATGGACCCGGGCCGGGCCGGTTCCGGTTCCGGGCCGGGCCCGGCCGGGCTTTTTTTTTGGGAAGGAAGGCCCGGGACCGGCCCGGGTAGCCACCGGGTCCGGTCCGGGTCCGGGCCGGGCCGGGCCTCCGGTTCGGTTATAATTTTTTTTTTTTTTTTTTGCTTTCCTAACCCCCCCACTCACCCCCACACCCCCCAAACCCCTCCTAACCATCAAGCCCAACTTGGCTAACCCCAAAAAAAGAAAAAAAAATAAAAAGAAAAAAATCAATTCGGCCCGGGCCCGGGCCCGACCCGGCCGGGCCGGTTCGCCAAATTCAAGGCCCGAGCCCGGACCCGGCCACCCCACCGGGCCTAGGCCCGACCCGGACCCGGACCCGAGAACCGGGCCGGTTCCGGGCTCGCACAGTGGCGGGCCGGGCCGGTCCCGGGCCGGGCGGCCCGAACCGGGTCCATGCCTACTTTCAATGAGTTGTGTCTAGAAAATTGTGAAGAAATGTAGGTGCTCTATATCTCTATTCCCGGAGATTAAAATAGCTTAGACTTCTTGTAAGACTCTAGAGGTCTGGAGAGTATAAATAGTTCTAGAGAAAGCTAGTCAATTACATTAGAGAGGAATAGTACAAGTAGGGGTAGGACTCCTCATTCATAAGTGACTATGAGAAGGGCAATGAAGAGAGATAGGTATGAGCCTCCTTCAGATAGAGAACTCAAAGATGCATTATGATGAGGGTGACCGAAGAGTTTCCTTAATTGGGTGATAGAAGACAATTCAAGAAGATTCTCATAATTGTAAGCGAGTCAATAAGATTAAAGTGGTTCCAAATCCAAAGAGAAAAGTGAGATGCATGTATATTTGTACAATCTTTCTTGTAAACTTTATTGTAAAATATAAAGTCATATTATCAAAGTAGACCTGCACAAAAGCTGGTTCGGACCGGGCTTTTCTTAATTTTTTTGCCCATCATATGTGGGCGGGCCCGGCTCGGCCTAAAAACTTAAATTTAAACATAATAAACTATAAATATGTATAAAGACAAATTAGTAAATATAAATATACATGTGTACATGTAAATAAATTTATATATATATATATATATATATATATATATATATATATATATATATATGTATGTATATATATACTAAATGTAGCGGGCCGGGCTTATCGGCCCGAACGGGCCTACACCCTAACCCAAGCCCGCCCATATGTTATTGCGGGCCGGTGGGTAACTATATATGCCCAAGCCCGCCCATTTGTGCGGGCGGGTTGGGCGTGCAGGCCCGATTTTGTGCAGGTCTATATCAAAGTGTGTCTTAGAGTGTGCGAATGAGACGAAAGAGTTCATATGAGCTCGCGAATTTGAAGAAAAGTCGGATTGTTTCCCAACAACTCTTAAGACGTGTTTACTTCGCTGCTAAAGTCACAGTTACGTTTGTAAGACAGATGAAGTAAACACACAAGCTGCTTAAAAAGTTGATTACTAATCCAAACAGGTACTTAAAGTGCCGCTTATTAAGCATACAATCCTCAACAGTTTAAACTTTTTCAATTTCATAATTTACCCTCACCCATTATTGTTACCTCTACCCTACGCCTACCCTTCCCCTACCTTACCCTGACCCCACCTCGACCCCAACCCCAACCCTACTCATTCCCCGTACCCCTAATCCTCTACCCGTACACGTACCCTTACCCCAACCCTACCCATACATGTCCCTATAACCCTTACCGTACGCGGGTACACCCCACCCACCCATACCCCCTACTTGGCCCCTACAACTAACCCCTAGCCCTTACCACCCCTATCCCGACCATACCCTTTACTCGTGGCCCATACGTACCCCTACCCCCTTCCCCACCCCCCATACTACACATGCCCCTACCCCTACCCTACACCCTACCCCTACTTTGTACCCATATCGATCCCTACCCCTTACTCGTGGCCCATACGTACCCTTACCCCACCGGGGGTGTAAGGGTAAGGGGTACGGGTCGGGTATGGGGGATAGGGGCAGGGTACGGTAGGTGACGAACACTTTGTCACGGTGCGTCAAAATAAATCGATACTAACACTTATACGTAGTATAGTGAAGTAGAGTTCGTATCCACAGGGAAAGGAATAATTCTCTTTTTATAAAACTAGTAAATAAAAGGGGGGTTTTGGGATTGTTGGAATTTAATCAATTTAAACACCAAGATGAACAACTTATATGTGATTTAATTCAAAGATAAAAAGAACTTGGCATTGCTAGTTTCCACTTGTTGATATATTTTAGTCGATCATTGTTATATCTATAACTTATCCCCTCTCGAATACTCAATCGAGCAGTATCTCCAATTCATCGAGGGTAGTTATTAACAACGACCGTTCATTAATAATCCTTACTATTAATCAAATATAGAACAACGTCGTATACCGATTTAATAGTAGAATTTAATCTCTTAACTCCTTGATGAAATCAATTGAGATTGATAACCTCAACACAATGGTTTCAGTTTAACCAAAAAAATTAATCCCTCTTAAGTTTATTAACCACGACCGTGCATTAATAAACCGAAATTACTTACTTGTGAAACCATCAACGATTAATCATCGGTTTGTTGATCGTTTCTAGTAGTAATTAATGTCGAGATGTTAGCTAATTGTCATCTTAGCAACACTCCCCAACATTAATATAGAGATAGATTAAGGGAAGAATTAATATTCAAGGGAAGTAGTTAAGAAAATAACTCACAACTTTAATAACCAACAAGCTTCACGAGCAACACCAAGAAATGGAAGTTTAGCTCCTCATTTGGAGACTAAACATGCTATAAAAATGTAAGAAATAACTATTCTAAAATGAGCTTAAGAATATGGAAGAAGGGATGATTATTTGTGAAGGAAAAGTGTGCTATTTATAGGTGTTTTTCAACACCTTGGGCCGAGTACCCGACCGGGTCAAGTGCCCACCCGACCGGGTGCATGTCAAAATCAGATTAATTTCCACGTTCTTATGTTTCAGCACGTCGTTTTGTCCCGGGTCACATCTGACCCGACCAGGTCAAGTAGGGGGCCCGACCGGGTTCAGTGATTTTCCAGGTACTTTCGCTTGTTAAATCGTACCCGACCGGGTGAGTATTCCTACCTGACCGGGTAAGTGTCCCTGGGCAGCATACCTCTTGTTTTTCCTTCTTTTCCTTGCCAAAAACTCTACCACTACTTTACAACTTATAAATGGAAGCTAAAAACAATTACAAACCAAATAAAACAAATGTTTACAAAGTAATAAAAATGGTAAACAATATACACAGATCAAACATAAAAATATACATTTATGCACTACTAATTAGTGCATATCAAATACCCCCACACTTGAACCTTTACTTGTCTCGAGTAAACCAAATCTTGTCTGAGAAGTCCTTTAAATGACAAGAGTATCAACACCAACATCCACGAGTGTTTATAGAAAATAACACAAAGTATCCCCAAAACTAAAAGAGTAAGGGGTCTTCAACTCCAAATCTCCTATCAAATTTTCTTTTTTCATTGTTACCCTTAGGATCCTGCAAAGATATTCTTTCTCTCGTTTCTCTCATTTTGCCTAGGTGCCCTTTCGGGTTTTCATCCCAGCTTCCCAGATTTTTCTGTTTTAATCCTCACAACTCACTCTTATTTTTGCTTTATTTTTGCTTAAGTTGCCCTTTTAGGTTTTCAACTTAACAAGCTTTTATTAATTTTTTTTAACAAGAATAAAGAGTATGAATGTGAGTATTCCATAAAACTCTCCCCCAAAGCTAACCAAAGCACTGTCCCTAGTTCTCATCGTCATAGAAGATGAACCCTTTTTGTGGTGTCATTTCTCTCTTTGTTGGTTGAGCAAAAATTTTGACTTGGTGTGGGTGGAGTTAGGGAATTCGGGTTTTGGGTTATTTGGTGGGTTTTGTTGATAAAGAAATGAAAAAAGTGGAGAGAATAAAAAGAGTACGAGTTTAGTTTGTGGATATGGTGGATGGATGGAAGTGTGAAATTGTAATTATGGAGGGTTTGAGGTATTAGGTTCGAATTTGGAAAAGACGAATGGGATGTTTTTTTTAAAGTGCAAAAATAAAATACAATAAGTAAATGTACCTTGCATGGGTTGCCTCCCAAGAAGCGCTTTATTTAACGTCGTGGCACGACGTTATCATTGTGTTCAGTCATTCAAACTTGGATCGTGATAGTTTATCTTCTTTACACTTTCACTCCTAGGACTTCCATAGAAATGCTCAATTTCTCGACTCTTCACTTTGAAAATCTTTCCAGGATCAAATATCCCGATTTTCATTGATTCATGTGGTGGGGGTGAGGGAAAGAAATTATCGTTAAACATGGTTAACGGAAAATGTTTTGATCCCTCAATTTTGTTGAAGATTTCAAAAAGTCATTATCCTTGTCAATTTTATGAGTTTCCCTCAAAGTTTTTAGAATTGTTGGGGGCACCTCAAAGGATGACTAGGATAGATATTTGACCTTGAAACTTGGTTCATTCTCTTCTTTGACTAGCTGGAGCTCTGCGTCTCTTTCTTCTTCTTCTACTTCTTCTGGATTTTGGATCTCCTTTTGCATTTCCTTTTCATTTGTCAATGTGATTGCAAAAGTTTGTTGTTTAGGATCACATTTAATTTGAGAGGGAAGTTTTTCCGAATCCCTTGCTTCAAGCCTACTTACGGCTCCGGCTATTTGAATCACTTGAGTTTCCAAGTTTGAAATGCTAGACTTGGTCTCATTTTGGAATTGCACCATGTTGTTTTGCATGGTGGTCATGGTGGTAGCAATAGCCCGGACCATATCCTCCGTAGACATGTTAGAGTTGGAGAACGGATCATACCTCATATGAGGTACATTCCTTTCGTAACCAACATAATCAATTTGTTCAAGGTATTCATCTTGGGGCTTTGGACAGAAACCCGTAAGATGCCTGTGAGACATGCAAATGTTGCATGTCTTGGCATCTTGAGCTTTTGAGCTTAAGATAAATTCCTTTACTAGAGAAGTCAAGAAGGAAATTTGACTCTCTAAGGATGAAGTGTTGGTATCCATATACTCATAACTCATGTAAGCTCGGAAAATAGAAGAGTAATACTTTTTTTTATTTTTTTTATTTTTTTGTTTTTGATTTTTATGAGAAAAAATAAAAAAGAAAAAAAAATGCCTTTCCCCGGGAACGGCGCCAAATTTAACGAGCACTTTGTCACGGTGCGTCAAAATAAATCGATACTAACACTTATATGTAGTATAGTGAAGTAGAGTTCGTATCCACAGGGAAAGGAATAATTCTCTTTTTATAAAACTAGTTAATAAAAGGGGGGTTTTGGGATTGTTGAAATTTAATTAATTTAAACACCAAGATGAACAACTTATATGTGATTTAATTCAAAGATAAAAAGAACTTGACATTGCTACTTTCCACTTGGTGATATATTTTAGTCGATCATTGTTATATCTATAACTTCTCCCCTCTCGAATACTCAATTGAGCAGTATCTCCAATTCATCGAGGGTAGTTATTAACAACGATCATTCATTAATAAGCCTTACTATAATCAAATATAGAACAACGTCGTATACCGATTTAATAGTAGAATTTAATCTCTTAACTCCTTGATGAAATCAATTGAGATTGATAACCTCAACACAATGGTTTCGGTTTAACCAACAAGATTAATCCCTCTTAAGTTTATTAACCACGACCGTGCATTAATAAACCGAAGTTACTTACTTGTGAACTCATAAACGATTAACCATCGGTTCGTTGATCGTTTCTAGTAGTAATTAATGTCGAAATGTTAAATAATTGTCATCTTAGCAACACTCCCCAACACTGGTAAATGTCCCCCGGCATTTACCCCACTGATTTTGGTGGTTGACCTTCCGCGGTAAAAGAATATAGAGATAGATTAAGGGAAGAATTAATATTCAAGGGAAGTAGTTAAGAAAATAACTCACAACTTCAATAATCAACAAGCTTCAAGAGCAACACCAAGAATTGGAAGTTTAGCTCCTCATTTGGAGACTAAACATGCTATAAAAATGTAAGAAATAACTATTCTAAACTGAGCTTAAGTATATGGAAGAACGGATGATTATTTGTGAAGGAAAAGTGTGCTATTTGTAGGTGTTTTTCAACACCTTGGGCCGGGTACCCGACCGGGTCAAGTGCCCACCCGACCGGGTGCATGTCAAAATCAGATAATCTTCCACGTTCTTGTGTTTCAGCACGTCGTTTTGTCCCAGGTCACATTTGACCCGACCAGGTCAAGTAGGGGACCCAACCGGGTCCAGTGATTTTCCAGGTACTTTCGCTTGTTAAATCGTACCCAATCGGGTGAGTATTCCTACCTAACCGGGTAAGTGTCCCTGGGCAGCATTCCTCTTGTTTTTCCTTCTTTTCCTTGCCAAAAACTCTACCACTACTTTACAACTTATAAATCGAAGCTAAAAACAATTACAAACCAAATAAAACAAATGTTTACAAACTAATAAAAATGGTAAACAATACACACAAATCAAACATAAAAATATACATTTATGCACACTTCTAATTAGTGCATATCAGTAGGGGTACGAGCAAGGGGTTGGGGTAGGGGTTAGGGGCAGGGTTACGCGTTACGGGTGGTAGGGGAGTAGGGTTGGGTAAAGGGTAGGCCCCCACGTATTATATATATTCTTGTGTATACATGAATGTTTGTGTGTCTATACATGTATAGGGTTATTTTGGACATTATAGTTTTAAACGGTGTTTTAAATCATGTGGAGTAAACATGAGCTTATAACACCGCTTATTTTATGCATTGCTTATTAATGCAGATCTTAATAAGCACCGCTTAGTAACTCGTAAAGTAACCGCTTGTGCAACGATGATAGATTTCACCAAATGATACATAAGGTGATTATGGCCTTTCATGACAATCATGGTTAATTTTGCAATTAACCATGGTTAAATACTCCATATATAACTAAGCTGTTTTATATTTAGTAGTTGTTTGATAGTAGCTGCTACTACATTGGTTTATATGAGCCCCAATCCTCTATGAATTGAATAAGAAATCACATGATCTAAAGGCGTGAAGTATTAAATAACAATTATCTTATACGGAGTATTATATTAGAATCTTACAATTTTATGGTATTTCAACTTCGTATTTTACTGCGGGAATAATTTAAAAAGGATGACTTTGATGATTGGTGGAAATTGGGGGATTGAACAATATATTGAAGTATGGTATACAGATCGATCGACTTCAATGCCATGGGCTTCAAATTTTTATTTTTGCATTTCATTTACAATAATTTTACATTTTTTGCTATGATTAATTAAGCTTTCACCATTTGCTAATTAATAAAAGGTTTTGAGTTTGGTTTTATACTTTTACTTATGAGGTTGTGAAGCTTTATTTGTCAATATATTTGTTGTTTTCATTAACATAAAATTGTACTTTTGAAAGCTCCAATGATCTTCAAGTTTGAAAATAACTATCCGAGCCAACATCAAAACTCAAGTTCATTAATTACATATTTACATTTTTTATGACTTCAATAATGTGTGGGTTGATGATGTTTATTTATTTGTATCTAATATTGCACTTTGTATAGCAAGTGATATATTAAGAAGTTAGAGCCACATTGATGAGCACGTGGTGTTTATTGTTCATAATGTATTAATATACTATTAATGTATTAAGTAAACACAGACTGCTTAAAAAGTTGCTTACTAATTCAAACAGGTACTTAAAGTGCCGCTTATTAAGCATACAATCCTCATGTATTAAGTAATCAGCAATTTAAACTTTTTTAGTTTCATAACTTACCCTTACCCCTTACCGTTACCTCTACTCTATGCCTACGCCTACCCCGCCCCTATCTTACCCCGACCCCACCCTTACCCCCTACCCGACCCATACATGGCCTTGTACCCCAGAGCGTACGCGTACCCTTACACCTCACCCACCCATACCCTACCCAACCCCCAACCCCCTACCCAGCCCCTACCACTAACCCCTATCGCTTACCACCCCTACCCCGACCATACCCTTTTCTATCCCCCGTACTCGTTCCCCGTATCCCCTTCCCCACCCCCGTACTACCCATGCCCCTAACCCTACCCTACACCCTACTCATACTTTGTACCCATATCCCTACCCCCTACTCATGGCCCCCTTACCCCACCGGGGTGTCGGGGTAGGGGTAAGGTGGTACGGGTCGGGTATGGGGGATAGGGGCGGGCCGGGTACGGTAGGAATACAAGCGAGGGCTTGGGATAGGGGTTACAGGTGGTAGAGGAGTAGGGATGGGTAAAGGGTAGGCCCCCATGTATTATATATATTCTTGTGTATACATGAATGTTTGTGTGTCTATATATGTATAGGGTTATTTTGGACATTATAATTTTAAACGGTGTTTTAAATCCTGTGAAGTAAACATGAGCTTATAACATTGCTTATTTTTCGCAGTGATTATTAATGCAAGTCTTAATAATCACCGCTTAGTAACCCGTAGAGTAAACATGTCCTTAGTGATGAATTGGTAATACAACTTCTCTCTTGGATTTTTAAATTTCAATTGTTGTGCAATGGTGATAGATTTCACCAAATGCTACATAAGGATATTATGGCCTTTCATGACAATCATGGTTAATTTTGCAATTAACTGCATATACAATTAAGCTGTTTTATATATATATATTTAGTAGTTGTTTGGTAGTAGCTGCTACTAAATTGGTTTATATGAGTCCCAATCCTCTATGAATTGAATAAGAAATCACATGATATGATCCAAAGGCGTGAAGTATTAAATAACAATTATCTTATATTATATTAGAATCTTACAATTTTATGGTATTTCAACTTAGTATTTTAATGCGGGAATAATTTAAAAAGCTAAGGATGACTTTGATGATTGGTGGTGATTGGGGGCTTGAACAATATATTGAAGTATGGTATACAGATCGTCTTCAATGCCATAGGCTTCAAATTTTGATGTTTGCATTTCATTTACAATAATTTTACATTTTTTGCTACGATTAATTAAGCTTCCACCATTTGCTAATTAATAAAAGGTTTTGAGTTTGGTTTTATACTTTTACTTATGAGCTTGTGAAGCTTTATTTGTCAATATATTTGTTGTTTTCATTAACATAAAATTGTACTTGTGAAAGCTCCAATGATCTTCAAATTTGAAAATGACTATCCGAGCCAACATCAAAAGTCAAGTTCATTAATTACATATTTACATTTTTTATGACTTGATTGAATAATGTGTGGGTTGATGATGTTTAGTTATTTTGTATCTAATATTGCACTTTGTATATCAAGTAATATATTAAGAAGTTAGAGCCACATTGATGACCACGTGGTGTTTATTGTGCATAATGTATTAATATACTATGAATTAGTTAATTAATCAATCAAATATTTAACTGTAGTAAGGATAATAAGTCCAAGTTTAAAACTTCACCCTTTGTGTTTAGACATTTAAATTTGTATTTTCGCAATTCTATGGCCTTACAACTTAATTATTTTTTAAGTTAAACTTCTTGCTAGATAATTATGTTAAACTTTGGCCAATGATACATTGATATATAAAATGTTTTTTCTAAAAATATTCTCATAAAATAAGACTTATAAATTTCACAAAAATATAATTTATTAGTCAAGATTATTGAACACAGTCTAACACAAAGTTGAAGAAGTATTTTTTGAGGAGAAATCTCAATCACCCAAACCGGAACGCAATCAGACAGAATCCAAATTTCTTAAAACCCAATGAATTTAGAGTACGCTTGATTAGTTGTTGAGAATAGCAATGTGAATGATGGTGTTTGAAAAAAAAAAGTAATGGGTTTATAGTGACCATACGATGCCCTAAAAGTGAGAAATAAAAACCACAACAATTTTCCCATTCTTGCATTCAAATGGTCACTATAACAAGCTAGATACATGGGCGGAGCTAGGGGAGGGCCATCCCTGGCCCTGGCCCTGGCCCAGCCCAAATTTTAAAAATGTCTGTATTTTTAGTGTAAAAAATTCCGTGTAAAAAATTTTCAAAAAATATTCTTTGTATCGGCCCAGTGCGGCCTAGTGCTCTAGCTCCGCCCCTGGCTAGATAATTATAGCATATAAATCTATGCATGCATATATTTATGTATGTGTATATGTTTATAAACATACATCCTTTGATCGCTAGGCTAGGGTTTTGATCAGGTGTATATGAAAAGCTAATTAAAGTCAGTTTTGAATTCGTGATATATTTCTTCTTTTTATGAATTATTGTAGTACGTGGACAGGGCTGGAGCTATACATGCCCAGTTGATTTGCATGCAGCTAACCGTTATATACGCAGCACTATCAAACTTTCTGCTATATAAGAAAGTTAGTTATTTACTACTACCTCGTATTTAAGAAGGCTCCTTTATTTTGGCTTATTACCGAATGTGGAAAAAGAAAGGAGTCAGGGGATGTTTTCTAAGGTGAACATACATTATTAATGCATCAATATTCTAAAAAAAAACTGCATATTCATAAAATTAATTCTTTTTTTAAGAAAAAAAAAAAAATCGCAGTCTTGCGCAGAGGCACTTGGAAAAAGGACAAGAAGGCCGGCCGTCCTTTTTGAAAAGGCAGGCCGGTTTGATCCTAGTATATTTATAAGGAACTACCTATTTATAATTGTTACTTCTTACGCAGATGATTATAAAAAGTAGCAGCTTGCCAGCTTGGAGGAAAGAAGACCAAGATGGTAAGGAAGTCAACACTAATTAAATCTGTAGCAAATTAAACCCTGCCCCTTATGATGATGAAATGTGTACTATGCCCCCAGTACTATAATGACTTATCATTTTTCAAACAAAGAATGACACTTTCCCATTTATTAGTAATATGACTAATTAAGTTGGGAAAAAATCCACCTGGGTTTTAATTCTCAAAACCCAACAACATTAGCCAAAAAAATGAAAACCAAGAATGTGTGATCTAATGGAACCATGTGAAGAAGATCAAGACAAAGAAGCCCCAATTAGATTTCAAAAAAATACTTTCGGGTTCTGACAGAGCTAGACGTACGTACGTACGTACGGAACACCCCAAAGCTGAGGTTTTTTAAGGAGATGGAAAAAAGAAGAAGCAAATCAAAGCAGAGAATCGATGATTTATAAGTATATGGAGAGAGATGAGAGAAAAGATCGATCTGAGAAGAAAGGAAAGGGTAGTAGGTGGGCATACATACCAAGATTCAGTGGCGTACTGAAAGAGCTTGCCTTTGGCGGAGAAGATGATGAGGGCGACCTGGGCATCGCACAGAACCGAAATCTCGTGGGCTTTCTTGAGCAGCCCGGTCCGGCGCTTCGAGAAGGTCACCTGCCGGTTTATCTTGTTCTCGATCCTCTTCAGCTGCACCCTCCCTCTCCCCATCTCAGATCAATTATTCGATGACCGATCCCTATGGATGGATATTTATATGAAGTATATAGGAGGTATGGTATATATATATATATATATATGCCGGCAGGGCCGTCTAATGAACTTGGAGGCCCGTGTTCAAAATACAAATTTGAGGCCCCACGTTAATATAAAAAGCTACAAAATATACTCGATGTAAATTCTTATTATACTCAAATCAATTGAATACTTATTTATTAAAGAATTACATGTTGTAACTTTCCTTTCAATTGAATACTCATTAAATAATTAGTTAATATTAATGACCTAAAATGCTACTACTAGCTTCATATAAATATTGGGGCCCCATACAAAGTGAGGCCCTGTTCCGTCGAACCTAATGAACATGCTAAAAAACGGCCCTGTATGCCGGCAGACCTGCATCTTCTATATATACTCGGTCGGTCCTGCCCTCAAATTTATATATATATACAGGACACATATAGAGATTAAATAAATAAATAAATGTGGAAAATAAAAGGGGTGGAGATCCTTTTCAAAAAAAAAAGATCAGGTCGAAGGCGGTCCTTTAGCGCGGATTGGGTGAAACCGGGGTTGTTTAGTCGGCTTTGTTTTCGGTCGTTGATTGGTTAAAGGCGCAGAAGAGGTGGTTTGTGTCGCTCTTCAGGCCACAAGTTTTCGGGGATCCTTATTGGCTGGCTGGCTAGCTAGCTTGCTCCGAATAAGCTAAGATCTGTAAGGCTAGCTCCCTCCCAATGTCACATACTATACATTCAAGGGAGGGACCTTTAGGAATATAATGTGACCATGGCCCGCTTTCTACTCCCTCTACACTTCCATGTCCCAACATCTAATCTAGGGGTGGGCATAAAACCCGAACGGAATCGGTGTCGAACCGACCCGTAATGGTACCAAACCGAATATCGGGTATTTAAATGGTTCTATAGATTTTTATCCCGAACCAAAACTGTACCGTTTGAAACGGGTATGGGATCGGTCCTAGATTTTGAGAACCGAAAAATACCGGACCGGACCGTTCAAAAATAATACATTTGAATTTTTATATTTTTTGACACCAATAAATCTACTCCGTATTTTATAGGCCAACAATTTTATACCCAATATGTATTCATGTGTCCCTAAAATAGCTAAATGGGTGTGTTTATATGTATATTGTTATTTTTTCTTTTTAGATAATTTGTGTTATATTTTGGTATATATTGAAACAAAGTTAAAGTTTTAATAATTATTAATGACTATTCATTTCTAGTAATTAAGTGTATATGACTTATTGTTGTATCATGTTTGTGCAACTACAACTTAATTAATATGGTTTAAATCTTCTCTCACGTCCAACTATAAATTAAATTAGAACTAATATTTAATCAAGAACAAAGAAGAAGAACGATGATTTTTTCTATTACATTCAACAACTTGATGATATTCTTTTTATATTTTCACATGAACCTAGTAATTTTAAGATGATATTTATGTCATGTATCATCATGTTGCTATACTTTTTCTTAGTTATGTTGCATTATTGGTGTGTTTGTGAATTTTAATACTACGTATGCAATTTCTTGTATTTATATCAAAATTTCATGTGAATTAGTTGGTATTATGATATCTACTAATTGCAAGATTTGTCCAATTTTTTTAGCATGTGTTTGGCATTGTACTGTACCGTTTTGTACCGTTCCGAAACGACACGGTACCGAATGGTTCCATCTTTAGAACCGGACCGTACCGGACCGTTAGAAACCTCACGGATACATTACGGGTTTTACTAATTTCCCGGACCGTTCTGGACCGCGCCCACCCCTAATCTAATCTACTCTACAAAGAAAACCACCTTTTTCTTATTTTACCATCTACATACAACATACATTCACATGATAAAACCTTAACAACACTCCTTTCTAAATTCTGGTTGAGTTTGAATGTAACTTCAATCACAAAATTTTTACTTTTTTTTCAGAGTGTCAATCAAACCTTGCACATTCCATGACGATCAACCTTAATTGGAAAAATCGGCCAATTGCTTGTCTAGTTCATGGGCGATGGAGACTTCACTAAATCCGGCAACATTGACATCTCAATCTCGCTTGTAGTTGAGGATTTGAGGCAATAGACTTAACAGTTCTAAATGCCTAATAATATGTTTCCAATGTAGCCCTTCCATGTTGATATGCACTAAACGTTATCTACAATAATGTGACAAGATGATTCAAGTCATTATAGTGGAACTTGGTAATGTGAGCATTCCCTCAACAACGATTTTAAACACATTCATGTTTATATGCACTAAACGTTAGTGCATAAATATTTTATCTCCGGATTTTTTTATGATGTATGTGTGCTTATTTCGGGTGTTTACAATGTACTATTTTAATTCCTCTTTGATTGTTTGTAAGTAGTACGTCATTTGTGAGTTTAAAGTAGTAAGTTTGTCATAGCAATTGAAGGCACAAAGAAGAGATGCTTAGAAGGCCAAACAAAGGAAGTAATGATTACTTTGATACAACACCCGATCGGCTTTTACCTATACTCGGGCGGGTATGAGGTGATTTCTGAGCTTCCTGGAATCTACGTGACACACCCGATAAGGTGTCTACCTACACTAAATCAGGCGTGACCTTACCGCGGGCATTAGAAGGTATTGAAGAACAAAAGATCGTGCAAAAGGGGGATTAGTTATATTGATTAAACCAATAAACTGCTTGTGTTAAGTTTGTCAATCTCAGTTGATTTCATCTAAAAGTAAATTGCTATGATCGCGTCAATATAAGGCGTTTGTTCTATATTGACTAGATACTAAGGGTTATTAAGGGCGGAACATGTCTCATTATTAATAACTATCATCAATGAATTTTAAATGTTCTACAACTGAGTATTCAAGAGTGGATAGTTGGAGTTATTATAGTAATCTACAAGCATTTCACTAAGTGCAAATTAGCAAAACCAAGTCACCATCTCAGTTGGATTTTATTACCTCATAATTCATTCATCTTAATGTATGAATATTCTTAAGTTCATACAAATTTTAAACCTCCCTTTTATTCCAATTTCACAAAAGATGAATTTCTTTCTCTGTGGACACGAACTCTGCTACGGTATTAGTGCCAGTAGTCAATTTATTTTGAGGCACAAGCGACTTTAGTGCCTTCACATTTGGCGCCGTTGACAGGGAAGGGAAATAAATTTTCATTTGTAAACACCTTATTCTAAATCCTTTTTGAGTGTTTTGAGAGAATATGGTAAAAACCCATTGCAAAAACGAAATTACCCTTCAAACAAACCCAGAAATAGAACAAGTCTTCGAGAGGTTTTAAAAAAAGTTTTAAAGTGCCGAAGATCAAGCTACTCATATGGCATTGGAGACTATAACCTTAAGGGATCTCACAGCCCCGAATGTCAACCAACAACTCTTGTGTATCACCATCCTCATTCATGATGAAGGTGCTACATTTGAGTTAAAATTGAGGTTAATTGATCATCTACTTCCTTCATTCAATGAGCTAGGGGATAGGATGATATTTGATATTTAGTAGTGCATAAACACCACATTTTAGAATGGTTTTTCGTTGTGTTTACTTTGGTTTTGTACAATTACGGTGTAATCTTTATCTTCCAAATAAGATTAGAATTAGAGAATATTAAGAGATTGTGACATGTAAGTAAAAAACACGATCGAAGAGAAAGAGGACGGAACATGAAAGCATAAGGAAGGATCTTGAAGACAAGGCGATTCATCATGGAAGACAAAAGAAATGTGAAAAATTCATTTTGGTCACACACCCGGTCGGGTATATCCAATATTCGATCGGGTATGCTTTGACCCGGAGATCATAAGAGATCAAATAAAGAAAGGGAACGTGGGTGTATCAGATTTGGTCTAATATTTGATCGGGTATATTGACATATCTGGTCGGGTGTGACTAGATTTCAACACTTGTGTAGCTACTGCCAAGGATACCTGGTCGGGTATCCAACCCAACCACTTCATTTCTCCTATAAAAACACCTATTTCCTTCACATTTTAAACACCAATCAATCTCCTCTTTCATATATACTTTATTATTGTAATTTAGGTAGTCTTTTAAGCTTGGTTTAGCTATCTTCAACCTAGTGATTTTCAAGTTGAGTTATTTCTTTAATCCTCTTCTCTTGAATATTAATCACTTTCTAGTTTAGGCAGCTTCAACTAGTTTACTTTTTGAACACTCAGATTTATCATATCGTGAAGATGTGGATCTCGACTCCTCGAGGGGTATTTTCTCAGGTCACACATTTCAGAGAATGAAAAGCGGGCTCCTATATTGACGATGAAGCATTTATAGGATTTTGATACTGATCAGGATATCTGCAATAAGGCATTGCTAGTCATGAGGGATAACTATGTGCCTATGAATAATATGAACTCGCCGATGACAAATTACAAAAACAAGAATCAACATTCTCAAAGCAAAACTCGCGCTGCCTGTTGATGATTTTTTCCCGTTGTAGACTAAGGGAACTAGAGCTTGTTTTTCGTATGGGGCCGGAACTCGTTTACTCAGGGTTAAGTCTTCTCTTTTCATTGCTTTCCTTTTGTTTGCCTTTTCCTTTTATCTTTCTTTTTGCATTGTACCTTTACCCTTTCTTAATAGAAGATTTCTTTTGTTAAAAAAAATTGAGCATCGCTAAGTGATCAATTAATTGATGTTTTCATATTGATTATTACTAGAATCGGTAATGAATACGCTTGTTATTCACTTGGTCCTTCCACAAGTAGTAACCTTAGATTACTAATGCATGGGTCTCGTGATTAATAATCTAAGAGGGAGTAATTATATTGATTAAAATAGAAAAACAAGCACATCATTCATTTTTGTGTTTTATTTGCTTTCTCAAATATCACAATATCCAACCCCCTTCCATTTACTTTGATTTCTTACTCTTACACACACGCGTGAAAAACACTTTTCCTTGTGGATATAAACTCTATTACGTTATACTACGGTATTAGCCCTTACAAGTTAATTCATTTTGAGGTAAAAGTGACTTTAGTGCCGTCAAATTTGGCGTCGTTTTCGGGGAAATTAAAGGCAATGCTTTTTAACTGTGTGTTTGCGTTTTTTTTTCTCTTTGATTTTTTTTATTGTTTGCTTTTTCTCTATCTTGATAAAAGTGAGAGACAAAACACTCCCATCCTCTACTCCACCCCACAAAACATATCTTCAACTAAACTCCACTTCTCTACCTTAAAAAAAACTTAATCTCCATCATCACTACGCATGACATCCTCAAATGCACCCAAAGCACTCCCGAAACCCGTTGTTATGAATGTTTCAAATTCTCTACGGAGGGACATGAAAGAAATTAATCGTTCACACTAAAGGGAGTGCAAATAAATAACCGACCAAGTCCAAATTTATCAAGTGGATTGATCGAGCATTTGGAGGATCTCAACACTATGTCCACCACTCCTGGTATGATCTCTCCCAGTATGGTAATTTTGGTGGCATTTAACATGATGATGACGTTGAAAGAAATCACTAGGGTAGGGCTCGTATTAAGTATGAGAGTATTGTGAATATCCCGTAAACTCATTTTACATACGACAACTTACTCTATTTTCATGCTTTGTTATCTTGTTCGTAAATTCTCAAAAATTAAAATAATGAAACAAAAGATGAAGAGAAAAAGGAAAGCCAGTGAGTTTGTAATGTTTGGCATGTTTGTAATGTTTGATATCAGTGAGAACCTGCACATGACTTATGACCCATCCTTGTAAAGCATCCATGGGAGATGTGACTTTGGTCATTATTGCATGATCACAAAGACCAACAAGAAAAATATAGTCCTAGGGTCACATAGACTCACTGTTTGCATCGCTCTAGAGACGAACTCTAGAGGATGGCCTGAACACGTTGGTGAAATAATTCTTGCAACGTCAGGACTTCCTTCCGATCCTCGAACTGCATCTGGAGTAGATGAGCTTATGGAAGTTCTCGTGTTGTCACAAAGACCAGTAACTAACTCAAAATATGTCTGTGTCCTTGAAAATTCAAAACATTTGACAGCGGATGCACTGGACACGCCATAATCAATGATAGTTCAGTGGTGTGGGGTTGTGGACCATTGTAGTCAATATCAGTCACCTCGGAAGGAGACAGTGATGGGTAAATGAGGTTCCCCTTGAAGTGGTGATAACACATGTATGTTGGGAGACAAATGAGTAGGCTAGGGTAGGGTGGTGCATGTGCCGTTGGACAAATGCAGTGACTTGTACTCGAGATCTGATTAAATTAGTCCTGTAACTATGGGGTTTGTCGTGGCGTTTTGAGTGACTTTTGGTGCTTTCTCTTGGTTGATATAACGCTTATGAGGAGACAGGTGTCGTTGATTTTCTTTTACTCGGTCATTTAAGCCTTTAGCATTCTCACTCTCAATATGTTCACTCATGTTTAGCTTTGTATCATGAGTAGGTTCAGTTGGGTTACACTGAGCCATTGGAACTTATCTCTCATTGCTCCCCCTCAACAGGAGCACTCAGCAGGTTTGCACTTAAGTAGTCTTGCATTGGGCATTGTTCGGCATCACGAGGAACAAGAAACACCCCCCACAGAAGTTGCAAGTGGCGTTGTTCTTCGCCAGAGGGCGTAAAGTAAAAAAAACCTTGCAATGTGCTTTCATTTTTGTTTAGCACTAGGAGGCGTGAAAAAGAAATATTCCCCCCTCAGAATATCCATTCTTCATTTTTTGGCACCGTGAGGACTTGAGGAGTGAAAAAGAAATACTTCCCTTCAGAATATGCATGGGTTGATTGCTCAGTGGCTCGTTCATACACACCATGTGTGTGGAGCAATCAGATCAGGTACCATACATGACGGACCTGCAAAAGGTTAAGAAACCTTTGGTGCCCATTTCAAGGTAAAATATGTCCATTTGTTCTTCCATAAAACAAATTAGGAAATGTTGGTTTTTATTTTTTGTTACTAAACAACTCCTTTTTGAAGCTTTAGGAGAACTATTTGATTGGAAGTCTGTATTATTTTAAGAATTATTGGTGGTATGATAAGAAGATTTAGAAATGGGAAGATTTTTTTGTTACGGACGAAAAAGGAAAGTGGAAAGATTTTTTAGTTACGGAGGAAGTACCTTTTTAGCTTGTAAACTTTCAAAATGAATAGAATTTGAAGTACTTTTCTCGAACTCATAGTTAACGTGTCAAGTACTTTCAAAACCCTTTTTATTGCTAGATATGAATCATTAACGTGTTGTTGGTTGAGTTTATTTGCAAGTTTTTGGGCCTTAGAGTGTAGTTTTGATTAACTTTGATATTTTTGGACTTTGAACAGTTTGAAGAATTGACGGAGTCTTTTGAAAATGATAGAAAACTCGATCAATCCTTGTGAATTAGAGCGCGTGAGAATTTGCTGATGGAGCATGATTTCGATCGAAATTACAACAAATGAATCTACTGTTTGATTTGTGAGACGAAAAAAGGATAAGTAGAATGGAGAAAAGAGGAGAGGAGACTGAGGCATAAGCCTAAGAAAAATGACAAAAAGGAGCAGTATTGTGAATTAAGAAAATATTAGAGAAAAATAGGAAAATTAATTACACTTTTAGTTTTATGAGTTTTATGTCAATTTTAGATTTAGTCAACATTTTTCACTTTGCATACTTTTAATACTTGATAATGTTTTTTTGTCATTTGTGATCCTTTCCTGGCGATTTTAACAACCAAAAACATTGTTAGGAGGACCATATATGGATGAAAACATAATAGTCATGTATCAAAAGCAGACAAAGTGAAAGACGTGGACTAAATGTGTAATTGATATAAAACTCATAGAATCAAAATGAAATTTATTCAAAATTGAAATACAAAACCACACATAAAAAATTGTGACCAGTTATCTAGAAATGTAAATTGGTTGTTCCTTATGAGTTGCTTTATTCTATCACAAAATTACTCAACTGAAATTTTGCAATCTTTCAAAATATATAAGATCATATGTTTAGTTTTTCTTAATTAATTAATTAACACAATTAATTTCCCCTTAGTTCCCTTCCATATGAAGGTTAGTTTGTTTGTGGTGGCAGCAAACTTCGCAGGGGGCGATGGAATTATGGCAGAGCAATGGAGGAATTCCGGAAAAGAAAATCGACAACCGACATTCTGGCAACAGGTAGTGGTCAGACGACTTGGGGACAGTAGTCATTCTTCCCTATGAGGTTATTTTGATCGATTCACAAATAAAAAGTTCTGTTTATAACATTTTTAACTAGTACATTAATTTTATTTTAGGAAAAATGCATTATTTTGGTCTTATTTAGATACATCTCTGCTACTTGATAGATTGTAGAGATTTTTATGGCATTTTCATATCAAAATAGGAGTGGTTACTACCATGATTGGAAAAAAATTATCATTAATGACAGTAAATATTACAATGTTAATGTCTGGTACTGCAACTATTTTAGTAGTAATGACTACAAAATAACAGTAAATACTGCAATGTTACTCATATTTCAGGCAAAAAGAAACAGTATTCATATATTGAAATTCCAAAACATGTTTACTCTTGTTTCAAGAACTTTCCCAATATATAACCTTTGTTTTGTCTTAATTTATAAAAAATTGAAATGGGTTGCTAAACCTCCCAAAGCACGCATATCGGTTTATCAATCTTAGTAGCAAAAATACATTTTGTACACACTATTTTGGTGTACATACTTTTACATATATCTATGTAGGTGTTTTTTGTCTATATAGACAAAATGTGTTTTGTCTATTCCCGAGCGGTAGTAGCATTATTCAAAAGTAACAACATATTAGTAAAGGGCCTCCAAGCAAGTGATGTAACCGTCCTCCACCTTTTATATTATTTGTACGACGTGACATGTGATATTTGTTGAGGTATATACTCCCTTTGTCCCGCAATAAACTCCACACTTTCTTTTTTAGGTAGTCCCAAAATTAACTTCACATTTCAAAACTTTCCTTATTTGGCAAATTATCCACATCAAAACAGTGCCAAACAATGTCAAACAGTGTCCAAATAGTGTCAAACAGTGTTTCAATAGTGCAAAACAGTGCAAAACAGTACACTCCACAATAAAATCATTTTTTTCTTAATCTGTGTGAAGTCAAAGTGTGAAGTTTATTGCGGGATGGGATGGAGGGAGTATATCGATTATCCTATATACTCCCATCCCCATGACAGTTTTCACTCTGACCCGTAAATATTTAGGTTTTATAAAGTTTTGTTTTAACGTTTTTCGGTTATCATAACTTTACCCTAAAAAAAGGCTATCATCATTACTTTATGTCATGTAGGCTAGCTAAACATAAAGCAGTTATGAAAATTCCTACCAAAAAGATCATTTTATATAATGGGAATTTCACTTGAAAAAAATCCATTAATACGTAGTACTACATACGAAGTACTCCGTATTACTTTTGAGAAAGTAATGAGCAAAAAGTGAATTAATAATTTTTTTATTAGTAATATTTTAAGAAATCTTCATTTCACTTTGAAATATCTAAAAACGGAAATTGAAAACTTATTTTCGAGAGTTTGGTAAAACTAGTTGTTTAAAATAGTTGTTAGAGGCTTTCGCCGGCCCTAGCGAGAGCTTGGGTGCGGACGATTTTTTCTTTCGCCGCCTTCTGTGCGGCGTAGCTCTTCGACGAATTCCTGCCGTCGTGGCACGGCTTGGTCGATTGAGAAGGAAGGCAATGGAGGACGAGGCGGACGATGGGCGCAGAGATGATCGAGATCTGGGAGATAAACAAGTGGGAAGGTTTGCGGGCACATATGGAGGTAGGGGTACTGGGGGGGGGGGTCGAAGACGAGCTATTGATCGAGGATGAAGAGGAAGGTGATACGGCGACCGGGGCAGGAAAGAAGGAAGAATTTCCGGTTGTGGGGACGATTCTCACGGACAAGTTCATTCGGTTTTCTTTCTTCAGGGGTTTCATGGCTGATTTGTGGCGTCCGGGAAAAGGTATCTCAATACAGGAAATTGGTGAACGGAGGTATCTGTTTAAATTCTTCCATTCTATTGATATGAACCGTGTCGTGGATAATGGACCCTGGCTGTTTGACCATAATTTGATTGTGTTAAAAGCTGTTAAATCGGGTGATATCCCGACTAAGATGTTGTTAGATGAGTTTGAGATCTGGGTACAGGTTCATAATGTGCCGTATAGTTTTGAAAATTTGGGAATGGCAAGGAGAATTGGGAATCTTTTGGGGGAATTTGTTTCCTGGGATGATAGAAAATCTGATAAAAAACGGGAGAATTATATGTGCGTGAGAGTTCATATGAACACAGGTAAATCTCTAAAGATTGGGACTACCCTAAGAAAAAGTAAGGGAGAAAGGTATTGGGTTGATTTTAAGTATGAGAAGCTGCCACATTTCTGTTTTTGTTGTGGTGTGATTGGACACGCTGAGAAGGTTTGTCTTCGGTTATAGGAAAATGAGGGGCAAGCTGTTGCTAGACCTTTTGGGCCGTGGCTCAGAGCGAGTGGATGGAGAACGAAGCCAAAGATGGGTAGCAAATTGCGGCTTTCGGAAGAGAGCTCCTCAGGCGGTGGTAAGCGCGTGGCAGGTACCATGAGGTCGGTACAGGAGATGGGCCCGGAGAAGACAAGAGAGAACGCTCAGGCTGAAATGGGGATTGCTATGAATCTAGGGGTGACATAAGAGGAAGGAGTGCCAGGAGAGCTAAAGAGAAGACGCACTTGGGAGGACCGGGCTAGGGAGGATGCTGCAAAGGAGGCTATGGTGCTTGACTTCCCAAAAAAACGGGGTTGGGGCGGGTGCTGGACTTCAGCCCCGCCTGATGATCCGATGATGGTTTCGGCTATTTTCGTTGAGAAACTTATTTTCTTCTATCGTTTTGCTTTATTTATTTCCCATGTTCTGGATGTTGTTTTTGTTTTGGTTGCGCTGTGTTTTTCCAGCGAAAAGACTTGTGAAACTAAAACATGAGATGAGGAGTCGTGTCTGCAAGTCATAGGCTATGTTTTGCCCAAAGTGGGATCAACGAATTATATGGCTTCTACGGAGGCGATTAATTCAGAGTCTGGTCCTTGGGCGGATGCTAGACAGGAGACTTGTTGTCACTTTGTAACCTGTTTTGGTTTGGTCCGGTTGGTCTGTTTGATTATGATAAGTTAAGCCAGTTTCGTTCAAAAAAAAATAGTTGTTAGAGTGTAAAAAGACAAATAAGGACATTACTATGTATTTATTATTTTTAGATATGTAATGAAATTTATTTTAAAAAATAGCTCCAGACTTTTACTTGAAAATCTAATAATAAATTGTAATGGCTGTACGTGGTATAATTGGTATTGGCAATATGTACAAGGTTTTGGAATCTAATAAATGGAATTTCTCGGTCGGGGATGGTGGATCGGAGTTCTATTCACAAAGGGCCCTGCTCGAGCTGTTGGATTTCTCGTCATTTGCCTGAGGGAACCATGATCAACCCTATTTCTCCTACCTTGCTGGGTTAATATTCACTGATCGATACACATAAATTCAATTTACATCTCCAGGCTGTTTGGTAATTGGCTTATCAGACTTATCAGTCAACTTTTTCACCAAACACATAACTCTTGTTTTCGCGCGCTGAATTGTGTAATACGTAGTAATAAGAAAAAGTAAAATTGAAGTTACTTTTATGGTTGTATTGGCTTAAGTTACTATAGATGACCAATTTTGCTATTTTTACATATAGTTTTTTATTTATTTTTTTAATAAAATATATTTTTAAAAATATTTTTTTCTTAAATCAGCAGAATCAGTCAATGTAGCTACTTCAGCCAAAATTTTATAATTTCAGCAGAATCAGCCGGTTTTCGTGTTATCAAATGGGCTCTAATATCTTTTAGTGATACATGCACCATGAATATATCAGGGAAGATGTTAATCAAAAAGGAGGGGAAAATCGAGAAAAAATGGGAGAACGAAGCAGAGTACACATATATATATGGATTTACAACTTTAAAAAATGAAAATAAAATTTCATACTCAGTATAAAATAGAAACGGAATTTTATCAATCCAGAACTTGAAGGATAGACAAATTGTCAATCTAGGACATGAAAAATGAAATATATCGGTAAAGAACCCGAATCACAGTGCAAGCGCATCATTTTGAATATTCAAAATTTTTTATTTGTAGTCAAAGGCAATAAGTCTCTTGTTTGTTTAGATCAATAACAAATTTTCACATGAATTGTGAAATTTTTCTAGGACTCTAGATTGCGTTTGTAGTTTATTTAGATACATAATCTCTAGAATTACTTATACCAAAAGTTACATGGATTTTTTATTTAAGATGTCATCACTTGGACATCTTAAATAAACTAATAATAATAATTTCATATAGCAGTTCCAGACTTCCGGTCCAAGTGAAACTCGCCATTTTCAGATACGGAACTGGTCGGGTTTAATGCACCGAACCCCCCTGTGATATGGAAATTCGGCGTATTAGTCTAATAAAAGAAAAATGATTACATTTTTGTATGATTCAGAGATTTTTGACATGTTTACTTGCATATTCAATCAAAATATTAGGAAAAGTGATTTTCAAATCGTTAAATTTATTCATAAAAGGAGTATTGTGCATGATTAATTAAAACACAAGGGGGTTTGACGCATATTTTAAATCACAAGGGGCTAATGCGCTGACTTTTTATATCACGAGGGGGTTTGGTGCATTAAACCCCGAACTGGAACCTTAAACTTGTAAACTCTCTTACAACCCGTTTGGTAACACTAAAATTGGTTGAATTGGCTAAATTGACTGATTCTGCTGAAATTTATGAATGTTTGACTGGAGTAGGGGTGCAAATGAGCCGAGCCGAGCCCGAGTTTATGTAGGCTCGAGCTCGAGCTCGGCTCGAACGAGCTTAAAAAATCCGGACTTGAGCTCGGCTCGCAAATATTGATTCGGCTCGATTTGGCTCGACTCGGCTCGACTCGGCTAGATAATTTTGGTTCGTTCAAAAGTTACAAGTTCGATTAGCTCGAAAGTTCGTGTTCGAACTCGAGCTCAAGTATGAAACAATCTTTAAATATTTGTGCTTAACATTTGCAAATTGCAATTTACATGCCCAATAACTAAACCTTACGGGAAAATAAACAAAATACAATTCTAACTTCAAGTCTCCACCCAGTTGTACTTCTAATATAAATCAAAAGTGGTCAACCATGAAATTTTGATTATTTTTGTTAAATTATTTTATAATTAATAATATCTCCCCGGTCCTCATATACATTTATGAATCAGTATTATATATATAGGGTTGTTCCTGTACATATGAATGTACAGGAAGCTCTGTACGGACAAATCCATCCGAGGCCCTTCCCGGTCGAATTTTTTGATGAAATTTTTTGAGCATGTTCTTCATTAAGTCTAGTTTATGCATAACAAATTTCAGCTCAAAATTCGATCAGGAAGGCAGTCAAATAAATTCTTGAAACATACTGCACATTATATGTGCGCACGTTATATGTATTAATACTCCATATAATACAAATTATATGTGTGCATATACAATATATTTTATCGTATATATTACATATACTAATATATACTCTGTATTATATATTAATTTGTATTGTATATTAATATATTACATATATTAATTAAATATGCACACATATAACTAGGTTCACGAGCTAGCGAGCCTAAAATCAGTAGGCTTGTTTATGGCTCGACTGCTTAACGAGCCGGCTCGAGCTCGAGTTTGACCGATCTCGATCCGAGCTTTGACCGAGCGTCTCACGAGCGGCTCGGCTCATTTGCACCCCTAGACTGGAGTGGTTGTATTCGCTGATTCTGCCGATTTATGAAAAAAATTATATTTAAAATATTTGTTATTAATAAATAAAATAAAATAAATCATGGAAAAATAGCTAAAATGATCCTTCATAGTAACTTCAGCCAATATAGCCAGAAAAGTAACTTGAACCTTACTTTTTCTTATTATCACACAATTCAGCGCGCGAAATCAAAAGTTACGTGTTTGGAGAAAAAACTAGGTAATAAACCTGATAAGCCTAAAAAAGATGTTACCAAACAGGCTCTTAAATATTACTCCGTATACACATTTGTAGCATGTCTAACAACATAGATTAGTATAATAGCTTCATAGATTCCTTAACAGGACACATTAGTAAAACAGATTTGCCAATTCCGTAATAAGATATATTAGTTCAAGCTAAAATATTTGGAAGCAGGGATCTATATATATAGTAACAACTAACAAGGGTTGAACTGGTGTTACTTTACTGATTGAATAGATTCATCATTCATGTCCTACCAAACCATTTAGTGATTTAGACAATATATTTTGTCCCCAATCATCAAAGTCTTTACAGCTTTCTCTCTTTCACCAAGTATTTGGCCTAATCCAAAAAATCAGGCTGCTAAAGACTTACCCTCACGAGTGAAACATAAGCAGAAAGAGGGAGGAAACAAAGACAGCTCGCCAAGAACATACTCAGTGTATTAAATTAAATTCAGGCATCAAAACATGTAGTTTTTTAAATTAAAAAAACGATACTCCCTACATATAAAAGATAGTGTGACAACATAATAAATTCAACATTACCAACCGAACATAGTTGGGATTAATTCTCTAATACATGTATGATGCCAGCTTAATTGGAGGGGGCTCCATTGGGCAACTTAGCCTTCAAGGCAGGGCCAGTTGGGTTAAGCTCATCCCAAGCTTCGATCCATGTAACCATGGCATCTCCTAGATTGGTGAAGTAATCATCAACCTTGCCCAGCTTGGCCTTTACTTGTTTGGAGAGCTCAAGGTAACATTTCTGGACTGTGTTGCAGTCCTTTGGGAGGGTGACGGACTGGAAAAATGGGATGATCTCCTCTTGCCAGTAAATGCCCTTGTATTCCTTCTTCAGGTTCACAAATGGGTTGCTTGCTTTGCTGTGCCAGATGTAGGGCAGCCCGGTCTTTACACCCCACCCAAAGTGGTCACAGATCACCTACACAGAAGATGAGAATGTATGAAGCACAAATTTACCATTCAGTTTGTTTGGTTAGTTTATTATGCTGAGGTTGTGACTCTGTAATTAACCTGGCTGAAAAATAATAACACTTGCTATTTTCAAAGGAGAGTCAATTTCAAGAAAAGTATAAAGGCAAGGACACAAGGGTAATACTTCCCAATAAAAAGAACTTCCAAGTTCCAGCAAAAAATGTCTTCCTTGGAAAAAAAGTGACTAAATACTTGTTGCTACAAAATGGGCGATGTTAGTTGTTAAGGAAGTTTGTAAAAGTACCTTGATGCACCACCCAGCCCACATGTCATCATAACGTCCGATGGGCTGGCCATCGCCCATGAGTCCGAAATACATAGCAGGGCCAATCAGTTCACGGTCAAATCCCAAATTCATACCGCACATGGGAAAGAGAGTGCCTTTTGGTATTGTCAAAACTGCATCAACATACCTGAAAAAGGCCACAAGGGACGATAGACTAGTAAGATCACATCAGTTAGTAATATCAAGAGAATTTAAGCAGCAGCACACCTAGTGTTTCTTTCGCGAGGTTTGACAAGCTGGGTAGGCGCATCATAGTCAGGTATATTAAGCCAAAGTCCATGTGAGACAGCAGTCGGTGCACCTTCACGGAGACTGAATGGGTATCCGCGGACAAAATCTGCACCATCTCGGTATGGATCATACAAAGTGTTGAAGAAAAACGGTGTTGCGGGGGACAGCAAGTTCTTGATGTGCTGCTCTAGTGCATTGATTTCTTTCCCAGATGGATCTTTGGCAACCTATGGATTCAATAACACGTGAAATCATTTATCCACAATCCAAAACTTAAAAACAAATCCTTTTGCTCTTGATATGATATAAAAGTGGGCCTAGCTCACCCGAAAAGATCCTGGTGTGGTTTACCTCCCATTTATATATCAGATATAGACCTAGTATATAGTTTATGCTAATGAGCAAATAGCCCAACTTTTAAATTATTTTCGGCCAAAAACACATTGCACATCATAGGTACTTGATATGAATGCTTACATACACACATGTATATATACTTTTGAATATATAGAACTATATGTCTATATGTGCTTGAGATGCTATTTGTTTAGCCTGGGAATATAACATCATTGTGAGGCAAGAGATCAGACACCCCTTACCAACTCATATCAAAACGAAACAAATAGATCCAGGAGTGGAGGGGATAAAACCAAATCATAGAGCCAATCCCTACATAGGTCATATATCGCTAAGGTTACATGAGATCCACAAGAAAAGTAGCAACCAAAATGACATGCCATGTTCGTTTCAGCTATGTTAAACAGCAATAGAAGCATGTCACTATCTGAAACCTTTTGAGGGCTACTTTCGAAAAGCAAAATAAGATTTGAAAAATAAAGTCAAATTTTAGAAATATTGTTTGCTATGTATATATATAAATGATACTCCGTATTCAAGATCCAATATTGGTGGACCCATCAAAGTCTATGACAAGTTGAGCATACAATATGTTCCACAATGCCGTGCACAGTGAATACAATTTTCCCTACTGCACAATTTTGAAATTTGACATTCAAGAATACAACGTATGATAACTCAGATTCTTCATAGGATCCTCTCAGCAAATCTTTGATGTCAACGTACATCATTTTAGCACATTAAAAGATAAAAAAATTGGTGAGCAGATTTAATAGAGCTTGAAAAGAAAAAATAACAGCATTTGAACCTGAATTCATCAGATCAAGATACCCAAAGACACATAAAGGTAGATCTGTATTAAAGTCCACCATTTGTTTAACTGCTAAAACTGATGAAATAAATTGAAGCCATGCTGCAAACGTATTTGATATTAATGACCACCATTGATCCAGAATACAAATCATACTTTGAACATATCAACAACAACAAAAATCTAGTTTTGACCTGAATATACAATAAAAATAAGATGATGTGTTTACCAATGCCCGGACACTAAATGCTATGATTAGGTTAAACAATTGACGGAAGAGGGGCAGAGACTTACAAAGCAGTCATCATCAATAGTGTAGATGTACTTCTTCTTAGAGACCATGTAACCAAAGCAGCGGCAAGCGGAGTCCTTGAAGGAAATGCAGGAGGCTTTGGGACCCAGAATCCGGTTGATGTCATTGCGGTTGTAAAGCTCGTAGTCGAACCCATCTGGTACCTGGATCGTCCTCGACGGGTCTCCGTCTTGAACGATGATAAGATGGTACGGCTGGAAGAACGGCCTCCACTGCTCCAAGAAATCCAGGTTTCGGATTGTGGGGATCACAATATCGAGCTCATCTTTCAGCAGTGGTGTCGCGGGAACTGAAGAAGATGGGTTCGCCATTCGTATACGGGTCGGATAGTTGGCGGGTCGCTCAACCGATGAAGAATTTTATTGCTCTCAGATGGAGATCTGAGTATATGTATCTGACACAAGGCGGGGTTTTAATATATAGACAAGAAAGTAGGGAGACAAGAAGAGGAAAAATCAAAAAATATCAATCATGTCCCTTTAGTTTCTAACATTATCAACCTCGACCCGGTAATTTGTCAATGCCCCGCAAGTGCCGCAACTATTTGTCTATTTTTCATATCTAAAAAAGTTGCTTTTGTAAAACGAATCTAAAAAACTGCTTAAAAATTAAAATATGAGTAAATAGAAAAATACAATTTGTTCACACCTTCAAGGAGGGTGAAGTAATGTCAAATAAGTTACCGTACTTTTACGAAAAACTCAATTGGCTCCTCGAAGTTTTTTGTGAGTCAATTGAGTCCTTAAAGTATTAAAAAACAACCAAATCTCCTATTTTGTAGGTTATCATCCGGTTTCCCTGTTAACAACCTAGATGGCATTTTTTATTTTAATTTTCTATTTTTTTTGAAAAAAATTCAATTTCTTTTTCTTTTCTCCTTTCTTTTTTCATCTCTTTCTTTCCTTTCTCTCCCAGACCGTTCTTCTCCCCCCTTATGCGTTTGTTTTTCTTTTCTTTCTCCAGCTAAAGATTTTAGCCTCCACCAGACCACCAATTCCGCTGCACCTACCTCCGTACTCACCATCTTCGCCCCGACAACCCTATCTCATACCACCACCTCCGCCGCCCCTACCTTGATACCCACCGGCCACCATCTCCGCCGGTCCTTACTCCATACCCACGACCTTCGCTGTTCGGACACCCCTACATCAATACCACCCCCTCCAGTCCTCCTCCGCCCATACCTTCATACCCACCGGTCACGGTTGCCGCCGCCCCTAACTCCGATCCAAACCCACAACCTTTGTTGCGCGGCCAACCCTGACGGCCTCCACACCCACTACCTCCGTCGCGGTGCCACCCCTACCTCCATAGCTATAGCCTCACAACCTCTTCTATGTTTCTTATGAAGACCTGAAAGGTTGAAACAAGGGAAAGGAGAGGATTTGGTAGGAGAAAGAAACAAAATGCAGACATGGGGGAGAAGAACGGGTAAATGGAGGAGAAAGGAAAGAAAGAGATGAAAAAGAAAGGAGAAAACAAAAGGAAATAGAAAATTTTTCAAAAAAAAAAAAGAAAATTAAAATAAAAAATGCCAGGTAGACATCTATGTAGGTTGATAACCGGGAAACCGGATGATAACCTACAAAATAGGAGATTTGGTTATTTTTTAGTACTTTAAGGACTCAATTGAATCACAAAACTTTGAGGACTCAATTGACTTTTTCGTAAAAGTGCAGGGACTTATTTGACAGTTTTCCCAAAAAAATTTCTTCACGTAAATTATAGTGAATCGGTAAATCAATCATAAATCCTTGTAGATCTGACCTTAAGTCTCTCGTATCTACCAATTGATGTACCCAATAATCAAGATGCATTTCCTTTAGCTCCGGAGAAAGACATAGATTCAAAGAGAAAAATTAAATTTGGGTATAATGTCAGATGAATCGGAAAGACAGTGTTCTGGATTTTAAAAAATTTCCGGATTCAGAAGAGAGTGTTCCAGATTCAAAAAAATGTTCCGAATTCAAAAGAGAGTGTTCTATCAAAAGAAAGTGTTCCAAAATTTTATAAAAAAGACGGGATTTTTTATCGAACCCCTTTCGCTATCTATCAAACCAAATTGGGGAATTTTTTTGTATCAACAATTGTTTTAATGTTTTTTTATTTTTAAATCCAATTTTTAAAACAAATATATCCATTTAAAAAATCAATTTAAAAATGGATGTTTAGAAAAGATAGATATTTTTAAATTTTTTTATATAAAATATTGGTACCATTGGAAAGATCATAAAAATTTATTAAAACTAATATTTTTTTTCAAAAATTGGATCATAAATAAAAATATTGTAACAAATTCAAAAAAATGAAATGTGATGCCACATGGTAGCAAGGGAAGGAGTAATTGATGTTAGGGAAATTATGTAGGAACAGGCGAGTACTTTTATAATATGTAGGAACTTTAAGCCTCTGAATAAAACTCTCATCGATCCCTGACATCTAAATTGTGCGAGGTATGCTCAGGCTTTTTTTAGCGATCGTATTCTTCGTCAAGATTGAATATGTTGTTGTTGTCTTCTGTTGCCATCATAGCCACTCTGTCGATCGGAAATCCACGATGCCCGAGTCGCACAACATCGGTAGATCTAACATATAAACTTGGTGGTCCTCGTCTAAGGTATAACCGGATTTAGAAAAAAACCGGATTTAGAAGGCCGCCTTTGCTTGTGGGTCGTCCAACATTGCCACCGCTAGTCGGTCGTCCATCACCGCCATCGGGCGCTTGTCTTCCAGCATCGCCACTTGTCGCATGACTCAGAAATGATGAATCGGCATTTTTTATAATAAATCTATTGTATTTGCTTATTATTATTATTTTAAAGAAAAAAAGGCTAACATATATTAATAAAATCATGGTTCAAGGAGGAAACAATACAATCAAGGGGAACATCAATCCAAACAAAACGACTAGACATAGAACCGACCGCTTCAGCCAAATCATGGGCTGCCCGGTTCGCTAATCGTTGCACATGAGAAAACTCTATGCGAGTAATACTAGCTGATATCTCTTTAATATCATCAACAATAATACCGAAAGCTGACTCGTTTCCCTTGCTTTGAATAGCCCTTATAAGTTGGAGTGCATCAGATTCAACATCAACTTTTGACCAACCAGCCGTTTTAATCCAGCTAAGAGCTTCCCTTATTTCCAATGCCTCCGCTTCACAAGGTAAACATTCTCCCACACAGTTTATAGCACCCCCTGCAATGAATAAACTTCGCAATTCCTTGCTATCCGTCCTAATCCAACGCTTCCCGTCCCATTTTTAACAGCTGCATCGGTATTCACTTTAATTCGACCTATTTGCTTATTATAAAAAACGGAAAATGAAAAAAAAAAAAAGACTTTGATGTTAAACTCAAATGTGTATAACACGTAAAAGGGGTGAACATAACACTTGAGTTTTTTATTTTTTTGATACTCAATTTATAAGTTTTGTATGCTATTTTGGTACTGATGTTATGCTCATTTAAAAATGTTATATCAACGCATATTTCAAAAGTAGCATATCACATTAGATTTACATATGAATTGATTATAGATACGAGAACACATATCATGAGGAGGTTTGAAGCTCAGTGAAAATGTTATGATATCAACTAACAAAACTTACGATTTTCATATCAATGTTCATTTTGTAAGTTATATATGTTCATTTGATACTGATGTTATGCTCATTTTAAAAATGGCATATCAATGCATATTTCTAAAGTACCATATTACATTATATTCACATATTCAAATTCATAGGAGTTGATAATAGATATAATTTAATAAGTTTTTATAAAAGAGAAAATAAGAAAAAGAAAATGAATTAAAAGATATGAAGTAGAGATCATGATGTTTAATATTAGACTTTTAATGTTCAACAGAATAGGTTTGAGGCTCGCTAAAAGGTACAATAATGTTCATTAGCGGAAGCCGCGGATTTCACTTAAATTACTAAAATGACACCGACTGTATGGTGCTCACCGTACAACTGGTTGTACGGTATACGAACTCCTGGTGTTCACCCTCTTTGGAGGGGGTGACCTAAAATGGACTCGTAAATAGGAATTTCATAATTTAATTTCTCTAAATCAAAGTAATATATTGTGTGTAAATAAGCATACCATCATATTTAGTAAATTGATACTAATAATCCCTACTTTTACACATTTTACAAAAAACAATCCCTACTTAAAAAGTTCACAACAATAATCCCAACTTGTTAAGTATTTTACAAAAATAAACCTGGTGCTAATAGTTTAAGTTTTCTGCTATTTTTTTTATTTAAAGTATATTGAAGCGAAGATATACATAAACATTGACAATATTACATTTGAGTTTAATCTTATATCTACTAAAAATTGAATTTAATATTCAATAGAAAAAATAGCGGAAAAGTTAACACCGCTAGCTCTCAGATTATTTTTGTGTAACACTTAACTAGTAGGGATTATTTTTGTGAAACACTTAACTAGTAGGGATTATTTTTGTGAAATTTATGAGTAGGGATTATTCTTGTAAAATCTGTAAAAGTAGGGATTATTGGTGTCAATTTCGCCTATTTAGTGTTTAGGATTAAGAATTTAGGATTGGGTTTAAGATTTAGAGTTGTGGCTGCCAGCGGTAGTGAAAGTTCGGGGCAGTGGAAAATCGGTGACCGGCGGTGACAGAAGTCTGACAATAGCTGTCACGTGGCAGTGATTAATAGCTCTAAACCTTGTAAGAGTAACTAGTATCGCACCCGTGCGATGCACGGGACAATTTTTGTTGTATTTTCGTTATGAGATATACATGTAGAAATATTACAGCACACACATTTAATATAATAAGATTTGTTTTATCATATTTAATATAATAAGATTAAAAAAATAAATGATATGAGAGATATATTAATAAGTTGTTGAATTAAAGAATTAATAACATTGTAATACAAAAAAGCTAAACGTTTTGAAAAACTTCTGGGTATACAACATTTATCGTTGAGTTACTGGAGGCACCATCGGGGTTGCATATCAATATTTTCAATCCTTCACGTTTGGTAACTCGGGAAACAGCAACGTAGAGTTGACCATGACAGAATACCGGGTTTTTTAGGAACAACCCAACATGAGATAGCGACTGTCCTTGACTTTTGTTGATTGTCATTGCATATGAAACCATTATAGGGAATTGTCTTCGCTGAAACTTGAAAGGCATTCTAACATCCGATGGAGTCAAATTCAACCTTGGGATCAACACTTTTTGCCCGGCAGTATGCCCAGACAGTATTTTAGCTTCCAACACATGACATCCGAGTCTTGTGATAACCAATCTTGTCCCATTGCAAAGCCCCATTGAATGATCTATATTGCGTAGTAACATAACCGGAGTGCCAACCTTCAAAGTCAACTCGTGATTTGGAACTCCAGAACATTTGAGACTATTTAGAAATTCAGGAGTATAGACATCAGCTAAAACATCCGCATTTGTGTCGGATTGGCAAGCACTGTCTGAACTAAAATAGGTTTTTGATTCTCGGGTATTCAATGACATCATGTATTGATTGATGGAATCAACAACGTCTAGAGTTGGAGCGAGTATAGCCCGTTTTTCCAAATATGTCGGGTCATCATCAATATCGGGAAAACCGGGGTATGTACTTCGGACTATGGTTGCTATTGGATCACTTTCATATTTCAGCAATATATCATCTGGTATCTCAATTGTCGCAAACCCATCTGATGAATCACCAATTGCACCATCACCGATTCTTGCAATCCACTCAGCAAACTTTCTAATCCGTTCAACTTCATCCGGGGTGTTAGCACTTTGAAGCCTCATATTTTTCGTCAATCGCAAGACCTTACAACACCTCCATAGATAGGATGCATTGATAGTAGCTGAAACGATATCATTCCGAGAACCTTTGGGAATCACAGGCAATATTTGACGAAAATCACCACCAAAAACAATGGTTTTTCCTCCAAAAGGAGTGCTCAAACTCACAGGATTCGTCAACTGCAATATATCACGCATTGTCTTATCAAGTGCTTCAAAACAATGTTTATGCACCATTGGGGCTTCATCCCATATGATAAGCTTGCACTTCACGATAAGTCCTGCCAATTGACTGCCTTGTTTTATATTGCACGTTGAGTCTTCATTTATGTTGATGGGTATAGCAAACCTGGAGTGAGCTGTTCTTCCACCAGGCAACAACAAAGAAGCTATCCCACTTGATGCTACATTAAGTACAATCTCACCTTTACAACGCAAAGCCGCCGATAAAGTTTTCCACACAAAGGTTTTTCCAGTTCCACCGTAACCATACACAAAGAAAACACCTCCAGTATTGGTGTGGACTGCATCTATTACAATATTATAAACCTTGCGTTGTTCTGCTGTTAAGTTACATATGAGACTGTCATGCAGTTCTTTCATTTCACTCTTATTATATCGCAACTCTTCACATATCAATCTGTTCACGTTACTTTGAGTTATATCCCCACGCGGAAGTGGCATTGGGTAATAATCCTTTAAACTCCTTCCATAACTTTGTAGCAATCGCTCAATCTCAATAAGTGCCAGATTCTTAATCTCATCATCATCGAGTCTCAAGGCTACACGAATGGGGAAACAATATCATGTACATTACAATGAACAATATAAACGCGAATATTTCGAATAAATGTATTAGTATATGTAATACCTTCATATTGCAACAAACGGCGTTGTCTATAAAGAATGTCATCTGAAAAGAGTGTCCAGCATTTCTCCCAAATGTGCTCTGGACGTGACGCACAATTCGATGTTAAAATTGTTGTGAAAAGATATCTGAGTAAGAATGCTGAGGCTGAATGACTTGACTCTTCAATTGCATCTATATATTCCCTATCATCATCTAATAACCCTCTCGCGTAACATGCATCACGATAAGTCAAAAATTGTATGTCATCAACTATTTTCAAATCATCGTGACACGTTGCTCCACGAACAACATTCATAAGGCATCGCATGTAAAATATTTCCCCGCTACCAGGAGGTACATAATTTATTCGCCCAATAGAAAATCCTTTCTTTCTTTCTTTCCACTCCTTTGTTTTTTTATGCCATACGAACTTCTGAGGGAACTCAACATAGGTTAAGTTTTTTGCTTCAGGGAATTTCTTGTTTGCTTTGAACCAAGCCAGAAACATACTCTCCTTCATAGTTTGTTGATCTAATACGTTCTGCAGCGATGAAGTGTCTGAGAAATATACATTCTGCTCACCAGGTAAATGCAAGCTTAATCGCTCAACTGCAGGATTTCTATATTGAATCTCAAAACCAAGAATTCTCCATGCTGCTTCACAGGGGGATACATATCTACAGTCATAGTACATCTTAATCTCATCAACAGGTTGATTGGACTCATTAGAACTTGGATTCTGGTAAAATGCAGCAGTCACACGATCGTTCCCTTTGTTGACATACTTAAATAGGTACTTTATTGAACGGGATTGATTGCACCACTCCACATTCATATGAGCACCATATTTAAGCAAAAGATATCGATTGTGTGGCACTACAAATTGATTGGTCAGCTCGACCTCCCCTTTTGTAATTGTCCTTCCATCATCCCTTCGTCTATAGATCGGGTACCCTTCATCATCAATCGTCGTCTCCCCATTAAATTTCTTTGGGAAATGTTTAGTGCAACGACCATTTGACATACACGGAGAATTTGTCCTAGATGGTCCACATGGTCCGTGCATCATGAAATCAGCTACTGCATAATAATAAACAGGATCCACATTTTTATCTGGGATTTCAGCTGAAATGATACGATCGATGTCATTTGCAAACGGAGATGAGTCATCTCTAGCTATGAAGAGCAATATATGAGCGTGTGGCAGTCCTCTTTTCTGAAACTCTATGGTGTATATGACTACAAAAGATTCCACAATTGCCATTACTTATACATAAATAAGAACTTGAGTATAATTTTTCTGGAGATCTAGGAGATTTGATGTATAATTTTTCTGGGTGTTAATATATATTTACATTTCATCCAAAAAAAAAAAATAAGAACTTGAGTTATTACAGGGAAAAGAATTACACATAAAATATATAAGCATTGAGATCATGTAATATATTACCTGCTTTAACACGACCAAATACTTTATTATCTCGAAGATCTTTGATCAATCCGTCCAACTTGACTTTGAAAATTCGACAAATAATATCAGCTCGGTCTTCTGGTTTGAGTCTCCTTTCTTCAAGAAAGCGGCTAATTTCAGACCATTTGGGATTGCAAGTAAACGTTATGAACAAATCCGGATATCCAGCCCAACGACATATTGCCATGGCGTCTTGATAATTCTGGATCATATATCGTGCCCCTCCGGTGAATGTAGAAGGCAATATAACTCGTTTCCCTTGAGCACGTGAGTCTGTTTCTCCCCGCAATATTGCATCCGAAAGACCTTTATACATCTCACATCGAAGTTCTTTTTGATGCGTCCTAACATACCTCAACCTCCCGGCTTCTACCATTGTGTACGCATCCACAACAAATTGTTGAAAGAGTCTCTTTGAGAAGAGTATGCTTGGGGATTCTTGATCTCTTTCATGCAAGCGAAATGCAAAATATTCCCTAACACTGACATTAGTTCTTCCATTTGATGTAGGTTTCTTCAAATCAGAGAATGGGATGTCTTCTCGATAACCATCTTCTCCATAAGGAAATAGAAGGGGATATTGCAAAGGTAGATAAGCCGGATGCAGTTCATTTATACGTTGCAATGATCCAGAGTGTGTTTGTAGCACAATATCTCTGTTACCTAATGTTTCGTCAAAGTCACCTACTATTAATGCAGCCACTTCAGATGTTGAAGGAAGGTTATACGTTCGAGCATCAGAAACTCTCTTGCCAATGAGTTTCAACCGAATATTAAGCTCTCCATCGGTAACTTTCTGGCCAACCATTCTAAAGGACTTAACAAAAGCATTATTTTTGTCCAACATTTCTTTCAAATCGCTAACGATGTCGGTGTGGAGGGTGTTCATATAATCTACATCCCTGTTAGATAAGAACCTCATATGTTCAATGCACTTATTCATAAAAGGGATTTAAAGAGTATTGCATTACAAAACTATTTATGGCATACACTAACCTCACAGATCTTATTCGATTAACCACCTCATTTGCAGTATCGTAGATGTATAATTGTGCAAATTTAGGTACTTCATTCTTGTGACACCGCACCCGAACGTCCTTGAAAATTTGATTTTTAAAATTCAAAGTTTATGTATTGGATTTCTGATTCCCAAACGATTGTAAAACGATTAATGTTTTACGTAATTAATGATCGATTATTGTACTGTTCGAACTCGTATATAAGTATCGGGCCTTATTAATAAATAAAAGAGCCTAAAATTATCTAAATAGTGATACATAACGTTTCAAGACAAGTTGAGGAAGGGCGGGCGGCCCAGATATTATTTTGGGCTCAACCCGCTAAAATAGCAAGTATTCGAGAATGGCGTCGTAGGCCCACTCGGGGGCGACCCACACGGCTTGTAGCCCAATAATATGAATGACAAATGTCAAAATAAGTGATAGGATGATTTGAGATGAATACAAATGCCTATGATCCCATCTTTGACATTATTGAGCTAAATAATGGGAGTAGGATTTTCCTTCTATAATGTCCATCAAGTAAATTATTAAGATGAGCCTACACATATTGGAGATCAATAATGTGATGTAGGAAGTTGACTTGTTCTAAATAAATTAGGATGAGTACAAAAAGACATCTTTGACAAAAGATAAAACAATAGAACCCATCTTCCCATTTTTGGAAGTATTGATAGATATTTTGGACCCCAAAATAATTGGGATCAATGGGGAACCACTCCACATGATATTAGTACCTGCAAGACAAATAAAAATGGGTGAGAAGACTTACCTTGGCCGACCACCATGGAGAGGAGCTGTACAAGACTTGATAGGAATCAAATGTTGGGCCACCATCTCCATTTTTCGCACAAAATGGTGTGCTGTTTGTCTCCACTCATTATGGGAGTTATACTCGACCAAACAACGTGTATAAGGTGTCCTTGGATAGCCTTTGAAGTCTATTTTCATAATTGAGTGGTCTCTGTTCGAGAGGAGAGAGTAATAATCCAGAAATCGATCTGGAGCGAGCAGTGGTCTGTAAACTCGAGCTCTGAGAGTGCTGAAGCTGTTTGGTGGATATCTCGAGTTATACCAATCCAATTAAGGCGTGTGAGATACCAAAAGAAAGCTCTCAAGACGAGGAATCCGTGAAGGTCTGGTTTGCATCAATCGGAGTAGTGGAAGGCTTCCAAATCGTCCGAGCAAAACACAACCTCGCAGAAACGGATCTACTCTTCTAAAGTGAGTTGTTAACCCCAAAACCTTTCCTTTCATTTTCCAAATGATATGAACGATTGGTGGAACTATTGTACACTAATACAAGTGTATAATATGTCCTTGTAAAGTTATTTTATTGATGTAAAGGTTAGATACTAACCTAGAGTAAATCTTGGAAAACTAGGAAACGTGTTCACCGGAAAACACCCATTCTAGGGGCTGTTTTCGTACCAACGTTTAGGGGTTGAGCTAGCGCTTTGAAGAGGCTGTTTAACACCCATATTTGAGCAAGGAATCAGTTCCAAATCCACCTTGACCAAAGTCTTGACCATTGGACCAAGAAGGGATAGTTTAAAGCTCAATTGAGGTGAGGATGACCGACTATATTGCTTATAATCCTTGGGTTAATTTCATAAGATTACCTAAGATAATTAAATGTGATTTTCATGGATTATTAATGATTAATAATGCCTAATGAAAATATTGTTGTTTATTAATAGAAGATGCATAATATACAAATTATGAGTAAATGGTGTATAGTTATGCATTGTAAGAATGATGATATGATGAATGTATAAATCATGAGTTTTTGTGATGAAATATACTTTTACTTCATGTATAGAAATCATGAATGGATAAAAGTGATATTTTTGATATTGAGATTAAATCATATATATAGGTTGGGAAATTCATGGGAATGAGCCTTATAACTATGGATTAAAGAGCTTGGTGGCTTAAAGACAAATGGATTAGTATTGATTTTACTAGTTGGAAAATGTTAGTATGGAAAAGTGATAGAACAAATCCTAAGGGCTTGGATTGCGAAAGATGCACCTTAAGCAGTCTTATGAGATGTCTTAAGGTAGGAATGGACGACCGCTAAATTACATTAGGAGTAGGCCTCATAGGCTACTCAAGATAGAGAAACCCTAGGCATAGAATTTGCTTAGTGAGTTAGGATCGTGACTAGAGGAAGCCTCTAGCACGATGAAGAATGACTGGAGGAAGCCTCCAGCATTCGTGTTGGACGACTGGAGGAAGCCTCTAGCGTAGTGTAGGATGACTAGAGGAAGCCTCTAGCATAATGTAATGTGACTGGAGGAAGCCTCCAGCACAAAGTATGTAAGGTGATTAGAGGAAGCCTCTAACACCGAATTTAGTGACTAGAGGAAGCCTCTAGCACGACAAAAACATGACTAGAGGAAGCCTCTAGCATAATGTAATGTGACTGGAGGAAGCCTCCAGCACAAAGTATGTAAGGTGATTAGAGGAAGCCTCTAACACCGAATTTAGTGACTAGAGGAAGCCTCTAGCACGACAAAACATGACTAGAGGAAGCCTCTAGCATGGTGAACTAATATTGATGGGCGTGGCTTGAAGTCACGGGGAAAGGGTTGAACGTTTTCAAGGAAAACATAGGTCTTCGGGCCGACTACTTGACTTTATATATATAAAGTAAGTATACATTCAAAGAGGGTAACCACGGGTTATGACCTATAATATAATAACATCCTAGATTGAGGGTCTTGGAAATTGAAACTTTGATTATACTTAGTATAGTTGTCATTGTACTTGTCAAATGCTTCCAAGTACTGACCTCCCCTTCACGGGGGAGGCCACCTCACAGTTTCAGGTAGGACTTGAAGGTTGCTACCACGCCCGTTGCTTCGGGAAGATCAAAGGAGGAGGACGTGGTTCGTGCTTCTTCCGTTTCTGTTTTAAACAATTACAATAATGCTCATGGAAATTATTTTGAATACTATTTGGGGGCTTGTATGCCCATGTTTGCCACGTGTGGCTTGAATACGTGTATTAATGTTTCCGCTGCTTTAAATGAATATTTTACATTATGTTTGTTTATGGATGTACTATGTGTGAATGGTATTCAAGACGCCTAGTATAGTATGGATGAGTTGGACTGCGGTTGACTATTCGTACTGTACGGCGGGTTGTTGACGTGTCCGGTAGGTCCGGGGCGTGACAATTTAATTGGTATCAGAGCCTTAGTCCGTAAACTTCATAATGAAGCTTCAAAATCCCTTTTGAAAATGATTTTGAAAACCATGAGCATAAAAGTTTTGCACTTATAGAACTTTTGGTACTTGAGTTGCAAAGTCTCTAATTGTTAAGATGGTACCCTTAACAATTGGTATGACGGTGATTTGAGCCAAAGGATGTCTTTAAGTGCCTATCCGTCACTTGACATTGATACGAGTCTAATGGCTCATTCTCAATTTCTTTCTGAAATGGAACGTACCGGGAAAGTTACTCGACGGAACCCGACTGGCCAGGCACCGGGAAGGTCCCAACGTGGCAGTCGGGGAGCATCGAGGATGTCCGGGGGACAAGGTCGTGCAGGCCACTCGCTGACCGTGAGTGACGGCCATGTTGAGACGATTGACGAGCATCATGAATCCGAGGAGGATTCAACTTACCGGCCGGGAACTGAGCCGGTTGAAACCCCATATGATGGAGGGGACGATGACGTTAGCGAAGAGAGCAATGATAATGACGCTCTCGAGAGGATTGAGGAATTGCTTCGGCAATACCAACAAGATCGCCAAAGGCGCCGGGCAAGGCGTGCTTCGGGAGGGGCTTCGAGAAGAGGGAGCCGTGTTAGCTCTAGGGAACATGAGGAGTCCCGAGGAGGAAGAGGTACCGAGGTTCCCATCATAAGAATCTCGAAATACCTCAAAGAGGCGAGAGAGTTGGGATGCAAACCATTCAATGGAATGGGAGACATCTCCGTGGCAGCCGAATGGATCAAAAGATTCAATGAAGCGGCCCTTGATATGCAGCTGCCACCCCATATGAAGATGAGAGTGGCAACAAGATTGCTAGAAGGAATGGCGTCCACATGGTGGGACGGTGTCAAGGGGAAGTATGGTGAGGCGGTCACTTGGGAGAACTTCAGGCAAGAATTCTTTAGCCAATACTACTCCGACTTCGAGGTGAACTTGAAGAGGAGGGAGTACACGAATTTGACCCAAGGAGGGGAATGCACGGTGAAGGAACTTGAGCACAAATTCAGAAAGCTTGCCGAGTTCATACCGGAGTACATTTGTGATGAAAATCGGATGGTGAACCATTTCTGGGACGCCTTGGACCTTGATATACGTGAGAGGGCAACACAATTGCCTAATATGACGTTTAGCCAAGTGGTCGAACAAGGCTTGAAGGGGGAGAAAGAATGGGAGGAAAGGAAGCGAAGAAATGCCGAGGATGCAAGGAAAAGAAAATGGGAGAACCATGGCACCCAGGGTTCAAACAAGAAGGGGAATCACGGGGGAGGAGGATCCTTCAGGGCACCCGCACCACCATCAAGGGGGAATCCCAACATGGGTGGGCAAAACTCGGGGTCACAAGCCTCGACGAAGCCTAAGTGCAGGAATTGCAAGAGAAATCACGAGGGCAAATGTCGTGATCCCCCACGGTGCTACCAATGCGGAGATACGGGGCACATAAAGCCCAATTGCCCTCAGCTTGGTGGGAACCGGTCATCAGGACCAAGCAATGCCACCACGGTGAGTAGAAACCGGGGTGGGGCACCAAATGCAAGCGCGGGCCACGGCGGGGCAAGTACAAGCAACGCACCCTCCGTGATCCAAGGAAGAACTCAAGCGAGAGTGTACGCAATGACCGAGGCAGATGCTCGAGCTAATCCCGACTCCGTCGCAGGTAATACACTTATTCTGGTCATTTCTAGGCTTACTTTGATCATATACGTCGTTGGGATTGAGTGCGGGCCACCCCGGGGTCAAACCGGGCAAGTTAGACCAAATTCGGCTGGAAACAGCCACTGCCGGCCAGGCACGGCCGCAGGCACGCCGTGCGTGGCACCGTGCCTGGAGGGCAGTGGCTCCCCGAAGAAAATTTGGCCAGGCACGGCCGCAGGCACGCCGTGCGTGGCACCGTGCCTGGAAGGCAGTGGCGCCCCGAAGAAATTTGGCCAGGCACGGCCGCAGGCACGCCGTGCCTGGCACCGTGCCTGGGAGGCAGTGGTGAGCAGGAAGAATCCGAGGCACGCACGGCCGTGCGTGCCACCCAGGCACGCCGTGCGTAGGCCCCAGAACCCGAAAATCGAATTTTTCCGCTCCGTTCTTCTACGTTTGGACCCCCGATTGATTCCAAACATTAGTATGAACCTAATAACCTCCTAATGATGTGTAAAAACATTAGAAAAGGTATCCCACATGGTGTATAAATGTAGGAACATTAAAGATCAATGGTAGGTATGCGAGGATCCTCATCGATACCGGGGCACAACGCTCATTTGTGAGTGAGGCGTTCGCCGAGGGCCTTGACGTGCCATTGACACCTATGATGCAAACGTTGCTAGTCTCCACACCGTTAGGAGACGATGTGGAGAGAAATCATTACTATCCATCATGTGAGGTGGAAGTGACGGGTCAACCCTTGACGTGTGATTTCGTACCGCTGAGTATGATGGAGTTCGATGCAATCCTAGGGATGGATTGGCTAGAAAAGCATCATGCTAGGGTAGATTGCTACACAAAGGTCTTGGGACTCGAAGGCAATGATGGGGATACCCTACGCTTCGAGGGGGACCGAGGCAAATCAAACAGCTGTATCATATCCGCTGTGAGGGCGAGAAGTATGATGAGAAAGGGATGCCACGCTTATCTAGCATACGTGGTTGACAAGACCAAGGAGGAAACGAACATCATCGACGTGAGGGTGGTTTGTAAGTACCCGAATGTCTTCCCAAAGGGCCTGCCGGGGCTTCCACCTGATAGGGAGATTGAATTTGTGATCGAGGTCGAGCCCGGCACCAAACCAATCTCCATACCGCAATACCGTATGGCACCCGCTGAACTTAACGAGTTGAAAACCCAATTGCAAGAGCTTTTGGATAATGGCTTCATTAGACCAAGCCACTCCCCGTGGGGAGCACCGATTCTTTTTGTGAAAAAGAAAGATGAGACACTTCGAATGTGCATTGACTATCGTCAACTCAACAAGGTCACAATCAAGAATAGGTATCCTTTGCCTAGGATCGATGACTTGTTTGATCAACTACGAGGAGCAACTGTGTTTTCAAAGATTGACTTGAGGTCAGGGTACCATCAATCGAAGGTTAAGGAAGATGACATACCAAAGAGTGCTTTCCGCACAAGGTATGGGCATCTTGAGTTCCTTGTTATGTCGTTTGGGTTAACAAACGCCCCAGCAGCATTCATGAACTTGATGAACCGAGTATTCCATAAATACTTGGATCGATTCGTGATTGTGTTCATAGATGACATTTTGATTTACTCAAAGAGTAAGGAAGAGCATGAAGAGCACTTGATACTCGTTCTTGAGACGCTACGGGAGAAGCAACTTTATGCCAAATTTTCTAAATGTGAATGTTGGCTAAAGGAAATTGGCTTTCTCGGGCATGTGGTTTCGGGATCGGGAATTGCTGTTGATAATACGAAGATAGGGGCCATTACCGAATGGGAGAGACCAAAGAACGTCAAGGAAATTCGTGGTTTCCTTGGGTTAGCAGGCTACTACAGGAAGTTCGTGTAGAAATTCTCCGTTTTGGCATCACCATTGACAAAGCTCACTCGTAAAGGAACCAAGTTTGTATGGGATGACAAATGTGAGAAAGGGTTCATTGAACTAAAGAAGAGATTGATCGAGGCACCGGTACTTGCATTACCCAAACAGGGTATGGGGTACGATGTCTATAGTGACGCGAACATCCAAGGGCTTGGATGGGTGTTGATGCAAGAGGGGAGGGTAAATGCCTATGCTTCACGAGAGTTGAAGAAGCATGAGGTGGATTACCCTACCCATGATCTAGAGCTGGGAGCAGTGGTGTTTGCACTGAAAATTTGGAGACATTGTCTCTACGGAGAGACATGTCACATATATACTGATCATAAGAGCTTGAAGTACGTGTTTACTCAGAAAGAGTTAAAACATGAGACAGAGAGGGTGGATGGAGTTGATAAAGGACTACCATCTAGTTATTGAGTACCATCCAGGTAAGGCAAACGTTGTAGCAGATGCCCTCAGTCGGAAGAGTTGTCTGGGGCATTGTCGACTAGTTTGAGGGCATTGAGGGGAACTACACTGTGCAACCAATCAAGGTCACCGATAGAAAGGTGAAGAAACTGAGGAGCAAAGAGGTCCCAATGGTTAAAGTACTTTGGAAGAGCGATCAGGTCGAAGAAGAGACATGGGAAACAGAGGCTTCGATGAGAAAGCAATATGCTTTCCTATTCGAGTAGAGCTGTGAATTTCGGGGACGAAATTCCTGTTAAGGGGGGGTGAACTTGTGACACCGCACCCGAACGTCCTTGAAAATTTGATTTTTAAAATTCAAAGTTTATGTATTGGATTTCTGATTCCCAAACGATTGTAAAACGATTAATGTTTTACGTAATTAATGATCGATTATTGTACTGTTCGAACTCGTATATAAGTATCGGGCCTTATTAATAAATAAAAGAGCCTAAAATTATCTAAATAGTGATACATAACGTTTCAAGACAAGTTGAGGAAGGGCGGGCGGCCCAGATATTATTTTGGGCTCAACCCGCTAAAATAGCAAGTATTCGAGAATGGCGTCGTAGGCCCACTCGGGGGCGACCCACACGGCTTGTAGCCCAATAATATGAATGACAAATGTCAAAATAAGTGATAGGATGATTTGAGATGAATACAAATGCCTATGATCCCATCTTTGACATTATTGAGCTAAATAATGGGAGTAGGATTTTCCTTCTATAATGTCCATCAAGTAAATTATTAAGATGAGCCTACACATATTGGAGATCAATAATGTGATGTAGGAAGTTGACTTGTTCTAAATAAATTAGGATGAGTACAAAAAGACATCTTTGACAAAAGATAAAACAATAGAACCCATCTTCCCATTTTTGGAAGTATTGATAGATATTTTGGACCCCAAAATAATTGGGATCAATGGGGAACCACTCCACATGATATTAGTACCTGCAAGACAAATAAAAATGGGTGAGAAGACTTACCTTGGCCGACCACCATGGAGAGGAGCTGTACAAGACTTGATAGGAATCAAATGTTGGGCCACCATCTCCATTTTTCGCACAAAATGGTGTGCTGTTTGTCTCCACTCATTATGGGAGTTATACTCGACCAAACAACGTGTATAAGGTGTCCTTGGATAGCCTTTGAAGTCTATTTTCATAATTGAGTGGTCTCTGTTCGAGAGGAGAGAGTAATAATCCAGAAATCGATCTGGAGCGAGCAGTGGTCTGTAAACTCGAGCTCTGAGAGTGCTGAAGCTGTTTGGTGGATATCTCGAGTTATACCAATCCAATTAAGGCGTGTGAGATACCAAAAGAAAGCTCTCAAGACGAGGAATCCGTGAAGGTCTGGTTTGCATCAATCGGAGTAGTGGAAGGCTTCCAAATCGTCCGAGCAAAACACAACCTCGCAGAAACGGATCTACTCTTCTAAAGTGAGTTGTTAACCCCAAAACCTTTCCTTTCATTTTCCAAATGATATGAACGATTGGTGGAACTATTGTACACTAATACAAGTGTATAATATGTCCTTGTAAAGTTATTTTATTGATGTAAAGGTTAGATACTAACCTAGAGTAAATCTTGGAAAACTAGGAAACGTGTTCACCGGAAAACACCCATTCTAGGGGCTGTTTTCGTACCAACGTTTAGGGGTTGAGCTAGCGCTTTGAAGAGGCTGTTTAACACCCATATTTGAGCAAGGAATCAGTTCCAAATCCACCTTGACCAAAGTCTTGACCATTGGACCAAGAAGGGATAGTTTAAAGCTCAATTGAGGTGAGGATGACCGACTATATTGCTTATAATCCTTGGGTTAATTTCATAAGATTACCTAAGATAATTAAATGTGATTTTCATGGATTATTAATGATTAATAATGCCTAATGAAAATATTGTTGTTTATTAATAGAAGATGCATAATATACAAATTATGAGTAAATGGTGTATAGTTATGCATTGTAAGAATGATGATATGATGAATGTATAAATCATGAGTTTTTGTGATGAAATATACTTTTACTTCATGTATAGAAATCATGAATGGATAAAAGTGATATTTTTGATATTGAGATTAAATCATATATATAGGTTGGGAAATTCATGGGAATGAGCCTTATAACTATGGATTAAAGAGCTTGGTGGCTTAAAGACAAATGGATTAGTATTGATTTTACTAGTTGGAAAATGTTAGTATGGAAAAGTGATAGAACAAATCCTAAGGGCTTGGATTGCGAAAGATGCACCTTAAGCAGTCTTATGAGATGTCTTAAGGTAGGAATGGACGACCGCTAAATTACATTAGGAGTAGGCCTCATAGGCTACTCAAGATAGAGAAACCCTAGGCATAGAATTTGCTTAGTGAGTTAGGATCGTGACTAGAGGAAGCCTCTAGCACGATGAAGAATGACTGGAGGAAGCCTCCAGCATTCGTGTTGGACGACTGGAGGAAGCCTCTAGCGTAGTGTAGGATGACTAGAGGAAGCCTCTAGCATAATGTAATGTGACTGGAGGAAGCCTCCAGCACAAAGTATGTAAGGTGATTAGAGGAAGCCTCTAACACCGAATTTAGTGACTAGAGGAAGCCTCTAGCACGACAAAAACATGACTAGAGGAAGCCTCTAGCATAATGTAATGTGACTGGAGGAAGCCTCCAGCACAAAGTATGTAAGGTGATTAGAGGAAGCCTCTAACACCGAATTTAGTGACTAGAGGAAGCCTCTAGCACGACAAAACATGACTAGAGGAAGCCTCTAGCATGGTGAACTAATATTGATGGGCGTGGCTTGAAGTCACGGGGAAAGGGTTGAACGTTTTCAAGGAAAACATAGGTCTTCGGGCCGACTACTTGACTTTATATATATAAAGTAAGTATACATTCAAAGAGGGTAACCACGGGTTATGACCTATAATATAATAACATCCTAGATTGAGGGTCTTGGAAATTGAAACTTTGATTATACTTAGTATAGTTGTCATTGTACTTGTCAAATGCTTCCAAGTACTGACCTCCCCTTCACGGGGGAGGCCACCTCACAGTTTCAGGTAGGACTTGAAGGTTGCTACCACGCCCGTTGCTTCGGGAAGATCAAAGGAGGAGGACGTGGTTCGTGCTTCTTCCGTTTCTGTTTTAAACAATTACAATAATGCTCATGGAAATTATTTTGAATACTATTTGGGGGCTTGTATGCCCATGTTTGCCACGTGTGGCTTGAATACGTGTATTAATGTTTCCGCTGCTTTAAATGAATATTTTACATTATGTTTGTTTATGGATGTACTATGTGTGAATGGTATTCAAGACGCCTAGTATAGTATGGATGAGTTGGACTGCGGTTGACTATTCGTACTGTACGGCGGGTTGTTGACGTGTCCGGTAGGTCCGGGGCGTGACAATTCTCCTCAGGCATAAGACTTCCAATCAAATGGTAGTTTTGTCCATGCAATTTGAAAACCGGTGGAGATTTACCTTTGTTGGGCTCAACATCGATCTTTCCTCCCATCGAAGTGAAAGAAAACATACTATTATATGATCGTATGTTTTGTAAAAAGTGTTTACTCTTTTCACTACCACCATATAGTAGATCAAGTACTACTTGAGGAGGAGTCTTCATCGGAGAGAGCTTTATTGTACCATTCACACAACAGAGAGAATACTTCGGACTTTTGGATTTGTAGTCAGCTCTCAATCTTTCGTCATACCAAAATGTTGCTCCACAATTCCCACACTTGTAAGTTGGATCTCCGATATCCCAATATGAAACAACTACATAAAATATTACTGTTTAAAAACTAATATAATTGAGAACGTAGAACTATATTAATTGTTTTATATTAAAAAAGGTTGGAAAAGAAGCATTTACATACTTTTATTTGTAAGATTAGAGTTTTGCAATAAAAACATTAGTAAAATAATGTTTGTTTTGTAAATACATAGATATCCAAAGTATCAATAAGCGGAGACGAAGAAGAACAATTAATGTTGATCACCTTCCCCTGAGGTAGACTGAGTGGACACGTGTTTCTCCACTCGTGCACGCTTTCTTGTCAAGCGATCCACATTTACTATACAAAAAAAATCAAGACTACTTTATTTAGGAATAAAGTAAAGACTTTTGTTTATCCGTGTACATGTCCATATAAATGACACAATACAATAATCCATTTTATAAAAGTAATTACACATCCTAATAAATTTTCTCCTAGAAGATACAATTTATTGACAAATATTAGTATACTGAATGTGTATATGTTTAATTTGTGTTTCTTTACCATTATTACTATTATTAGTTACTCATTATAAATCTCACTTTAACGTAAGTTTAAATTATTTATTTTATACAATGCATAACCTATAAAAGGACACACAACCCTTTTAATCAGTTTTATTGCTAGAAGCATGACGAAATTTATATGAAAAATAGCTAAAATGACCTTTTACAGTAATGTCAGTTAACACAGTCAGAAAAATAATTATAACTATATTTTTTTATTATTGTACAATTTAGCGCATGATATAAAAAATTACATATATAGTAAAAAAGTTGGCTGATTAGCCTAATAACACGAAAAACAAAATTAGCAAATGGGCTCCTAATTATAAATAGTGAGAAGTATTTATTTGGGGTGGGCCAGATCATATGATAATTATTAAGGTTGTTTTTACTTGGACTGTAATTTGCTGATCTAGTCTGGTCTGGTCTGATCTGGTCTGGTCTGGACTGGTCTGGTCTGGTCTGGTAATGTCTGGTTTCTTTGTATTTTTATAACTATCGAAGTATGATCTGGTCTGGTCTGGGACAAATTACAGTACAAGTAAAAACATCCTAACTTTCCATTTTTTCGTGGGCTGTTTTTAAGTTCCTTTACCCATTTTGTGCTTAGCCCACACAACTTTGGCCCAACTGTTTAAAAAAACCCTACTCCACCCTATATATACGCTGCCTGTCCGAAAGAGTCTTGCTAGAAGCTTCAGGCAACTTGTTCGTATCCTTCATCCCTCTCCCTAATCTGTACCCTTCATTTACGACTCCTTCCACACAATACCGATGTTCTCTTCAACTCTTGGTGTTCTTCACAGTTAATTCGAGGTCCACAGAGGAAGATAGTTTCGGTCAATTTGCCATCGATGGAAGAAGGTGAGGCCGGTACTGATTAGCCACACCGTAGGTACATTCTCGCAGTCAGATATGTTTCATTTTTTTAAAATTACTCTTGTTTTTTGGTTTATTTTCCAACCTTATTTGTTATTTCACTGTATTGTTATAGATATAGTTTTGATGATAAATCTGTATGAACTGATTTCTTATTACGTCTATCTGTCACAGCTTATATAGATCGAAAGGAAGCTGGGTGCATTCTCTGAGAAATCAACCGCCTTGCATGAGATAAGTTTTTCCAAACTTTTTTGTGTTTATATTTTCAGATCTGATGGTTCTTTAAATTTATTTAGGTGTTATATTAATGCGTATTTTAAAAAAAGTATATGGCCGATTAGTTTGAGATAAGTTTTCATCAAACTTTTTTTCTCAAATATAGTGATTTTTTCTAAATTTAACAACCATATTGTCCTATATATACTGTAAATCATCAATTAAATATTTGAGTATGTTATTAATAAACTAAATACTTTAATTTTAGTAAAAATACTGTTGACATGTTTTGCTAATTTTCCAACCTCTTTTGTTAATCTATCGTATTGTTGTAAATACGGAGTATAGTTTTTATAATAAATCCTTATTAACTAATTTTTTCTTATGTCTATTTTTGAAGCTCATACATCTAGAAGAAGCTGGGACATGCTCTGAGAAAACTTTCCACTGGAATGAGATAAGTATTTCATATCTGGCACTTTTACATATATTTTAGTTGTTATTATAAATTAGTATATATGTTTTTTTTTTGTATTTGTTGGAGCAGTCTAACCAAAGATTGTTGTTATGTTCAATTTAGTCAAACTCTTTTCAAACGAACAAATCAATTGAAATCTTTAAAATACTATTCTGTTTAAATGATGCTTCCAAATCTTTTTTCAACAGTTTTGGCATTTTAAATAGGAATTATGATTAATCTAAATCTTTTTTTGCATATGTTAGATTCACGTATAAGTATATTTTCCAGAATGTATGCTTTTTATTATAAAAGCATATCATACAAAAGCAATACACTAAATTCTCAGAATACCTATACATGGTAACATGGAAAGTGCACTAAATATATTAAGAATAGAGAGGAGTTTTTCCAAACTTTTTGTATGTATTTACAGATCTTATTTCTTAATTCATTGTATTGTTATAGATGTAGTCTTAATAATAAATCCTGATGAACTGATTTCTTCTTATGTCCATTTATCACAGCTCATACATAAAAAACAAACTGGGTACATGTTCTGAGATATCAGCTGTCTAGAATGAGATAAGTTTTTCAAACTTTTTGTGTATCTTTTCTTATATGAGTTTAAGAATGAATGCCCTGCTGCAGATTGTTCTCGAATTAGCAGCATATACATAAATTTGTTGTCTCAAGCTTTAGTAGCTTTAGTAGTTCAGTTTGCTAAGAAGGGGTGTGGTACTTGTGGTTAAATTTAACTTTGGTAGTTAAATTCGAATCCAGATTTCTATGTTTGTGGTGTGATGCTAAGAAGAAACTTCCTCATCTTTGTAGCTTGTTTAGTAGTATTATACGGAGCATGTTTTAACTTTGTCAATCTGTCAGTCACATTTTTATTTAAAGGTGATAGGGAATAAGTTGAAGTGTTCTTATTGTGAATGCATAGAACCCCCCCTTTCTTGTATGAGTTTAAGAAACTACCCCAGTTCATAAAATGCATTTGTGACTTTTAAAATGAGGGTGAAAATGCTATTTCTGTAAGCATAAGATACCTTTTTTATGAAGTCAATCTGAAGTTTATCTTATTATTGATGGCTGTTAAGAAATACTTGGTTTTCTTATCATTGTACCTTGTACCATTTTCAGGTTTGTCTACTGTGGAAGTGAAAGCACAACAAAGCAGATTGATCCCTACAATTCCTGAACTTTTGATTAAAAAGCTTATAGGTTGATATAAATCCCTTACTTTCACTAACCTGTTTTCTAAAATAACCCAAAGTACACTTCTATATGCTCAATTTTTTTTTTTTGAGTTCATAATAGAAACACATACATAAAAAACAAAGTGGATACATGATCTGTATAATTAACAGCAAAGAGATCCCTAAAATTCCTGAAATTTTGATTAAAAAATTTATAGGTTGATATAAATCCTTTACTTTCACTAACCTGTTTTCTAAAATAACCCAAAGTACACTTCTATATGCTCAATTAATTACTTTTTATGTCTATTTGTCGAAGCTCGTACATAAAAACAAACTGGGTACATGATCTGTATAATTAACAGCCTTGAATGAGATAAGTTTTTCCAAACTTTTTTGTATATATTTTAAAAATTATTATTTTAATCTTCACATTTTTATTTATTTATTTGATACCATTAATCTCTTCAAGTATATCTTTGTACTACTATGGGCTGCCAAGTAAAACTTAGATTTCTCAATTTTAGCACTTAATGCTTTAAACAGTGTTTGGAAGTGTTCTATTTAAGCAATTATTCCGTTAATAAAGATACATACATATTAATTTGTATAATCCAACAGTCCAGGCCCGGCAGAGTGCAAATATAGAATCAGTTATATTTATCATCAGTTTCAACTTTAAACAGAAATAAATTATATAATCTACACCTTATAGCTTGTTCAACTCTTTCTAAGTCTAACAATTTTGAAAGTCGTAAAAGATAAATACACAATAGTTTTGTAATAGATTGAATGGTACCTGGAGTATTGCTTCCGGAGCGCTTGTTTCCGATGCTCTTCCTGGTACTTGAATTTGTCAAATGTTCTCGAATTTCCATCTTATTCTTGTTCATAGGCATAAACCGAATGAATCTTACTATGTTATAAAGAAATTAAAGAAATATTTTTAAATTTAAACTAAGGGTGTGTAAAGTACCAGACGTTGTTTTAGAGATCTATGTATTTAAGATTTGTTTGGTTGAATAGTCAACCTTAGATGAGCTTCTTAGAGCACTATTGAAATTCCTAAAAAAGTGCTTGATGTGTGACGTAAATGTCTCCAACCACCAAGCCACTATCAAATAAGTAGCAACTGTTATCATTTAAAAAAATTAGTACGTACAGTTACTTGAAATCACTATTTTCTTGAATAAAAAAGATCTGCGTACAGTTATCTCTGACTTGCAAATCATTCACAATGCAGTAACTGCAAGTCTGCAACGTACATTTTCCTTATTATTCTTTCTCATTGGATTAATAAGTAAAATCTCCTACGTACATTATAAACAACAATCTTATTGATATTGCATTTTCTGACTACTCTATTTGTATAATTAAACAATTACATAATGTGTAACTCACCACTTTTTAGAGTACTATTTTATTTAAGATATATTTTATAAATCATATTGTATTTTGTAACACGTTGTATAAATGTTACTTCTTATCAATTAACTACGGGATCACTTAGTATTAACACTATTCGTATAATAATTTCATCTTTTTTTTTTATTTCACAATGCAGGTGCTCATTCAGCGTGTTTTTTTTGTAGCGTATTAAAAATGTAAACTTAGGTTCTGGGGACCCATATGGGTTGCCTATGTATGTAATAATATTAGCATAGGGTTGCAGGTAGTAATTTGCTGAAGGTTTCAGGTATTTTCTCATCTTTTCTTCAATTTACTTATAACAGCCTTACCAACTTTCATAAATGGCTTTAAATTTGCTATTAAAATATATTAGTCGTACATGTTCAAGTTCATCATAACAAATCATCTCACTAAATTCGAAACAGTCACCATTGGACATAGATTATTAAGAACAGTAATACTTAATTCGAAAAAACACTGCATTTCATATATACATTGGTCCAAACATAGAGAAGAACATTGTTTAAGAACACATTTAGGTAAAACAAATTTGGGAAATCCTAAAGGTTTGAGACATTATGTGTTTCTGTGAACACTTAGGCAAAGCTTAAAAAACACTGATAGATACTAATTAGAATAACATAAATGCAGACATAAGCTTGTGTAGGCATGTAGTTCCTTTGTTCAGCACTTCTCGATCTTCACTTGAATAGCCCTTTTGTTTCTCTTAACCATATCCTTAAGTGTTTCTGTCACCATCTCCCCACCTCTCTTCCCACTTGTGATATTCTCATCATTAGTTGCTACAGTCTCGTTCACAGTCAGATCAATAGGCTCTTCATATTTTTCTTTGCCTTTCTCGTTCTTCTCTTGAGATGTTGCCTCCAACTCCTATATTTTGTAACAAAGTAAGAAAAGTGTTTTTTTAATTAAAATGTAGGTAAATAAGTTTTTTATAGCACCTTAGCATGTGAAGATTCCCCAGGTTCCTGTGCATTGATATCTTTTTCAAGTTTAATCTTCTGAACACTAAAAGCAACTTCACCCCTTTTGGTGCTATCGTTTTGCACTTGAGCCAAACAAATCACTTTCTTTTCTATCAAGTTTAATATTTCCAAAGGAAAACCATCTTCCCCTTTCTGTTTAAAAAGTACTCTTAAAATTCCTTGTAGGAATGTTCAAATGTACGTAATAAAAAGTCAAAACTAATCTTTCATACCATGTCCCCAACGATGGTAGCTGCCTTTTTCCCGAATAGTTCTTGGCAAGCAGTATCCCATAGGATGAATGCAGCATTTGCTGTTTTGTCCATAATTCTAATCTTGACTTTGTATCTATATTTGTTTATATATATTTGGAGTTATCACTTTTTCTAAGAATGAGGAAGCTGTATGAATAGGCCCAAATTTGAAGTTTTAAATAGCAAACCTCATCACTGCATCATGTCGGGTTTTACATGCTGGATTGAGACATTCAAAACGGCCACATCTGGGTGCCACTTTTCTGGCACAATCTCTGCAAGCTAAATACCACCATCCATCTCCGGTTTCAATATCAATAATTTCTCCAGTGACCCAAAAACGTCCACTCTAAGATATGTTTACAACTGCCATTAGTTCTTTGGAATCTATAAAAAAATCATAGAAAAGAATTTTAAAAAACTACCAAGTTTTCCTGAAACAGTGATTCAATCGTCACAAAATCTCCTTCTCCTGAACCTTGCTCCTCATCTTCTGTTGTCACCACAATAGGTTGACCGTTGTAGCCTTCATCTCCATGCAAGTCAAACCTATAAGTGCGGCAGTCTTAATACAGGCTATCATTAACTTACATTTTAAGTTACACTGCATATTATGTAATGCACATTTTATCATAGTAACCTGTCTTTGTAGTCCAAGATCTCTTGATCTGAGCCATTGATAATTAGCCTGGACCCATTGTAACTATTGGTCATGTACACATCTCCTTTGTATAGTCTTGGGTGAACCATTAGAACCACGACAATCATAAAGTTTGGTGTCTTTTCTACCCCATGCCTTATTGCGTCAACAAAATCTGCCCACAGGGTGCACCTGATACTTCGTTGGCTGTAGTAGGTTTGTAAAATTTTAAATTAAGAGGTATTATTTTTCATATATTGATATATAGAGTAAACAATTCGTAAGTGTATTTGTATAAATAAAAACATAAAACTATTTTTGTGAAACTGGAATGATACAGCATACTTTGGGTCTTCCAAAACCAATTCAACCAATTTTTGTGTTGCTCCATCACGTTCGCGTGGCCTAGGGAAGTGGATAGACCTCACGCTCCCTATGATATCTGTGCACCCAATTGTTAGTTAAATATTAAAAAGCTTTTTTAAATGTGACAACTAAATAAATATAAATACAGAAAATTATACCAAACATCTCTGTTAAGTCAACTTGGTTTGCGTATTGAAGGTCCAGAAAGGGTTTGAAATTGAACATCATCCTTGGGAATTCAACATCATTGTCAACCAATGTTGTCCTGTGGTTGAAAATGATGTTAAATGCGCAATTTGTTGTCCTGTATTTCATTGAATTAGGAGTGACAACAAAATTTCTCAAGATGTAAACGTTTCCTTCTTTTATGCGTTCCTTAAAAGCTCCAAGCCTTTCCCTGCGAATGGTGGCATGAACTCTGTTGCCCTGAATAAGTAAAAACCAATTCAGTTTGCTTCAAAATTAAACTGTGAGGTGCAAGAAAAAATCGATTACCTCCTGATCATGAAACACACACTCCATGGTGTTGATCACGTTTTTGTTGGTAAAAACCGGGACTGGATAAAAACGCACCAGTCTGACCCGCAATGCCCAGTTTGTCTTTGATGTGTTGAGTTCCTGAATCCTGTTGAACATCTTCAGCCTTGGTTGTCTTCAACTATCTGCAAGTTAGAAAGTTAGCTAATAGAATAAAATTCACTTTTTCTAGTAATTATTCCTAAAACTATATATCAGAAAGTGAGTAATATACTGCAATTCGTCTGCTTGAGTTTGATGGTTTAACGTTGTGTGATGCAGGATATATATAATGCTTGGGTTGGTGAAAACTGCTCTGGATATGCCATGATGGTCGTGCATGATTGTGATGTAACTGTTCCACAATTGCCATGTGTTTCGTTCTGAGAATAGCAAGGAATGTGGGACGTGATTTTTTTTAACTCACTATATTCTGATTTCTGACACGTGTAATACATCAAAGGCCAGATTTGTTCAAGTTGTAGTCACGATTGTGCTTTTATATATATATAGATTTTTTTTGTTCAATCATAAATTATTACTTCTATTTATGATATTTTTATAATTAAATTCTTTTTTGCATTTTATGTTTGTTTTGCTCCTATTATGTCCATTTTCTCTACATCGTGATAGAATAGGAGGAAATAAGAACAATGTGAAACTGGTATGTCCATTCTAGGCAACTCTAGTATTATAATTATAATAAACCATGGTGGTAAGAGGTTGGCACTTTTTTACGTCTTCTATTTTTACTCATTGGTAATTGTACGTCAACGTCTTTAGAGTAACATCTCAATATAACTTATGTTGGTCACTGGTTAATTTTGTGAACTCTAATATTTACCATCATATTTCGATATCATCAGGGGCGGAGTCAGGACACAGGGCCGGACTAGGTCGATACAAAGAATATTTTTGGAAAAAGTTTTACACGGAATTTTTTATCCTAAAAATTTAGACATTTTTAAAATTTGGGCTGGGTCATGGTCAGGGTTGGCCACCCCTGTCTACGCCCCTGCATATCATTAAAAAAACTAATAATTTGGATCTTCATCCCGTACAACACATGTGTGAGATGTAACAAATGAGTAATATGAGTCTTTCAACTGGCCTGTCTAAATAGTATACGATTTTTTGTTACAAAATCTTGACCCCGTATGGCCTATAGTTGGGGTTTAAATGATCTCCTAAGTAAATAATTGTGATAAGTTTCTTATTCCCCAAATTAATCAGTCTTACCGCAATAGTTGTGAGGCTCCGACCATTTCACATTTACACATAGGCTATTCCCCGTAATGGAAAGATACAAAGTGATCATGAGCAAAAGTCAAGAGTAACCACCGAAAACTGTGGCTATTTTCTTGTGACATCCTTTTTTACAGATGGACAAGTATATGTTAAAATTTCAAATTTGTTAAAATTTCAAATTTGGCAAGTTCGTCTAGCTTATAGCTAGGGGTGGATTTGCACCGGTCCAGTTAAGGATCGAGGCCGCCAGATCCTAGCATCTTTTTATATAGCTCAAGGTCGACCCGTTACTTTCTAGGTCTGGGCCAGTTCCGAGTACCCAAACGATCCAGTTTCGGGCCCATAATATTTTTTTGTCTTTACCTGGTTTCAAACATAAAAAAATGGTCAGACAGGGACTGAAACCGAGATTAGAACCGTCAGGTTCGGTGCCCAAATAGGTGAACCAGGACAGAGAACCACTCTTGGGCGAACAGGGCCAATCTCAAATCCGAAACCGGAAATTCTGGACCCGGTCCGGTGCCAAATAGTGCCGGACCGAGTCCACCCCTACTTATAGATCGTGATAAACGACGACGAAAAAATCTGAAAAAGTGCAATTCATAAAAAGGTACTCCGTATTCACTAATTTATACGGAGTAATGTATGTGCTTATTAAAATTCTAATAAATGTTATTATTTATTTATGATTTCTCTCATTTGCGTGATAAATAGTAATATATTTATTAAATGCATTTACATATTAACAATTATAATATCTTCGTTTTACACTCCGTGCAATGCACGGATGAAATACTAGTAAATAATATATTAGGGAAAAGCAGAGGCAATTGTTGTCATTCGATATTAACTAGAAATTTCCAAAAATATGACTATAAAGGTTCTTTATATCACATTATTATCTAAGCTCGTGACTAGGAACCGTAAAACTGGGAAAACGATCTGGGCATTGATATTAACTGAAATTATTCAATTCAGAAGCTGTTCTCTTCACCTGATCTGAATGTTTCTGATCTGAATTTTTTAAGTTCTGATCTGATCTGAATCTTTCTGATCTGATCTGAATGTTCCTGATCTGATCTTAATGTTCCTGATCTGATCTGAATGTTTCTGATCTGATATGAATGATTCTGATCTGATCTGATTTGAGTATTTCTAAAATTATAATTGTAATTATAATTACTATAATTATAAAAGTAATTACACATATATAATTTAAATATAATTATAATTATTATCATAATTATAAAAATTATAATTATAATTATAAACATAATTATAATAGGTATATTTATTATTATACGTATTACACTAGTTATAAATATAGCTATAATTATAATTGTAATTATATTTAGAGTTATATTTATTTCTATAATTATAATTTTAATTATAATTATAATATTTATTTCTATAATTTTAATTGTAATTACTCCGTATAATATGATAATAATGAAAACAAAACTAATAACAATAACAACAACAACCATAATAGTAGTAAGAATAATAATAATCATGATAATAATAAATATCATAATAATAATAATAATCATAGTAATCATAGTAATAATGATGATGATGATGATGATAATGATAATAATAATAATAATAATAATAATAATAATAATAATAATAATAATAATAGTAATAGTAATAGTAATAGTAATAGTAGTAGTAATAGTAGTAGTATTTTCTGATCTGATCTGAATAAAATAAGAATAAGCAATAAGTAATAAGATTAAGACTAACAGAACAGTTTCTTAGATACGTTAACTAATGAAAAACGATCAAATAGATCAAATGACCGGGAACCAACCTGCTCCATCAAGTTACTGCCATTTTAGCTTCGTTGCCCTTTCCTTAATATTTCCTTGAAGCACACCAGCCGTTTCGTGTTTTTAATTCCTATTTCTTCTTTAATTTTCTTCTTTCTCAATGCCGCTGGTGGGACTTATTTCTTAGAAGTTGTTCTCTTCACCTGATCTGAATATTTCTGATCTGAATTTTTAAAGTTCTGATCTGATCTGAATCTTTCTGATCTGATCTGAATGTTCCTGATCTGAATGTTTCTGATCTGATCTGAATCCTTCTGATCTGATCTGATCTGAATCTTTCTGATCTGATCTGATTTGAATATTTCTAAAATTATAATTGTAATTATAATTACTATAATTATAAATGTAATTACACATATATAATTTAAATATAATTATAATTATAATCATTATTATAAAAATTATAATTATAATTATAAACATAATTATAATAGGTATAGTTATTATTATACGTATTACACTAGTTATAAATATAGCTATAATTATAATTGTAATTATATTTAGAGTTGTATTTATTTCTATAATTATAATTTTAATTATAATTATAATATTTATTTCTATAATTTTAATTGTAATTACTCCGTGTAATATGATAATAATGAAAACAAAACTAATAACAATAACAACAACAACCATAATAGTAGTAAGAAAAATTATTATTATGATAATAATAAATATCATAATAATAATAATAATAATCATAGTAATAATAATAATAATAATAATAATAACAATAATAATAATAAAAATAATAATAATAACAATAACAATAATAATAACAATAACAATAACAATAATAATAATAATAATAATAATAATAATAATAATAATAATAATAATAATAATAATAATAATAATAATAATAATAATAATAATAATAATAATAATAATAATAATAATAATAATAATAATAATAATAATAATAATAATAATAATAATAATAATAATAATAATAATAATAATAATAATAATAATAATAATAATAATAATAATAATAATAATAGTAATAATAGTAATAATAATAATAATAATAATATCAATGATAATAATAATTATTATTATTATAATTATTATTAATATTATTATAATTATTATTATAATAAAAGGGATAAATCATGTCTGAACTTTTCTGATCTGAATGTTCCTGATCTGATCTGAATGTTCCTGATCTGATCTGAATGTTTCTGATCTGATCTGAATCTTTCTGATCTGATCTGAATGATTCTGATCTGATCTGATCTGATCTGAAATTTTCTGATCTGATCTGATCTGAATAAAATAAGAATAAGCAATAAGTAATAAGATTAAGACGAACAGAATAGCTTCTTAATCTTCATTTTTCTTTTTCTTAATCCTACCATTCTAATGAATTCGGTTTTTTCTTCTTTATTTTCCCCTTGTTTTCTTATTTATTTGTTGTCTTTTCCCAAGATTTTTTTCTTGTGTTTCTAATTATTTCAATAAGGATGTTTTTACTTGAACTTGTTTCAGTCTCATACGGAATCTACCAAACTTAATTAAACAAACCAGATCAAACTTAAACAGATCAGACTAAACGGAAATTTACATCCCAGACTAGACTAGCTCATGCCAGACCAGCTCAATTCAGACCATATTTAAACAAATCTAAGTCAAACTTAAACATATCAGAGTAGAAAGTTTATGTCCAGTTAAAAACATCATAAGTGATCAATCATCTTCTCCCAAGAACAAACATTCATTCTTGGAAAAAATAAATAAGCCAATTTATCTAAAAAATAGGAAATTATCATTGACCTCCCTTGTAGTTTGATACATTATCAATCACACCCCTATACTATCAAAAATATACTTTTACCCCTTCCATATCCTTAATGATGGTTAAATAACTTTTAATCTATATTTAGAGAAAATTATAGACTTTTTTTTTTTTTTTTTTCAACATTTTATGGACTTTATTGAAAAATAGGGAAGTACAATGCGAGAAAAATTATAGACATAATTCCATAATTTTTCATTATGTCCTCTTTTAATACTGTAATTGTATTCAATCACAAATCTGGTCGGGTAATTGATAAATTTTTTTATACTAAAGACCTTTTTATCGAAAGTGGAACAAAATAAAAGTATGAACAAAACTGACCTCACTCTAGCTAGTTCGATTTATGCCTTTGACCTTGTAAAATGGGTAAATTTACTCAATTGAAAAGGATCGAAATATGCTCATTTTGTCAAAAATTGAAACATATCAACTTAAATGAGCCAAATTGACTCAAAGTTCAAGTTTACTACTCGATTGTACCATTAAAAATTGAATGCAAGAAAATTCCCAATTTGCACTCTAGATACTCTTTGTTATCACTGGAATTGAGATCATATATATATGTATAATAATAACTTGTAAATTAATATTAAACAAAATATTAATATATTTACATGTAAAATACGGGTAAATAATTATCGCAAATAAGAGTAAAATCATTCACATATTTTAAAATCGGACTACCAGACATTGAACAAGATAAAATATTTTAAGCTTGGCAGAATGACTCCGATTTAGACAATAAAAACATGACAGCGATATTTTGAAATTCCAAAACATTTTTATCTTATTTCAGGAATTTTCCTATTTCATTACTACCTCCGTCCCATATTGATTGTCCACTTTCAATTTGACACAATTATTAATAAAGTGGTTTGAAAAGTAAAAGTTGCGGTTGAGATTTGAGTAGAATAAAGTGAAATGATAAGGATCACACATTTCTTCATAAAAAAGAAACAAGACATTCATTTTGGGATAACTCAAAAAGAAAAGTAGGACAACCAAAATGGGACGGAGGGAGTATTATTTAAGTTTGATATGATCTAGCATGATCAATTTAGGTTTGGTATAGTCTGGTTTGGAACTGAAAAACAATTCAATTTAAGTATTCCAAGAAGGAAGAAGAAATAAGAAAAACAAAAAAAAATGTAAAAAAGTAGAAGAAGAAAATAAAAGTAAATAAGAAGAGGAAAATGAGGAACAAATTAGAGGGAAAAAAGTAAGGGAAATTTTAGGAGAACATACAAATTGTTTGCTACGATCAAAAGAAAAAGTAAATACGTAGTACTCCGTATAACGAATAGGGTGGAGTGACCGAGTGAGAAATCAGGAAAAAAAAGGAGAAAAAGAAAATAAAAAACAAGTAGAATAACATATAGTCTTGGACCCGGTTCGGGCCGCCCGGCCCGTGGATCGGCCCAGCCCGCTACTGTGCGGGCCTGGAACCGGCCCGGTTCTCGGGTCCAGGTCCGGTTCAGTGCCCGAACCGGTGGGGGGGTCCGGGCTCGGGGCTTGATTTTGGCGACCCAGCCCGGACCCGGGCCCGGACCTAACGGCTAAATTTAAAAAAAAAATCCATTTTTTTGTAAAGAGTCTTTTGGCTATTGACCCACTTCCCAAACGGCTATATAGTCGTTGGGTGGGTACCGGGGGGGGGGGGGCTTCTGGGGGTGGGGGGTGGGATGGGGGTTAAAAGAAACTAGAAATACTCTGTGATGGTCCAAATGGAAGTACTTTATTCATTCACATATAGTGTATATATAAGAGGAGGGGAGCTAGGGTACAACATGATATGGGCCAAGACATATGGGCCTATGCTAGGAACTAATGGACATCCATAATTACATAACACTCCCCCTTGGATGTACATTGCTAAATAAAAACATTACAAGAAAAATATACATTATTCTCTTTACACGCATTGATGATGATGCCTCGTTAAAAACCTTGCCGAGGAAAACCCGTGGGAAAAACCTTGGTCAAGGGAAAAAGAGTGCAGCGCGTATACTCCCCCTATTGACTGCATCACTTCAGGTCTTCATGTTGAATCCAATTCAATCTAATCCGGTTACTAATTTCTCAAAAGAATTATCGTACTATGTGTATGCCTCGTTAAAAACCTTGTTGGAAAAACCCTTTGGGAAAAAACCAATCAAGGAAAAGAGTACATAATATATGTAAAACAATGTGTTGTATTGACTGCCTCATTAAAAACCTTTAACTAAGAAAACCATGCGGGGAAAACTTAGTAAAGGAAAAAAGTACAGTCATTGGCCTTCGGGGCCTAATCTTCTGGATTGCATTTGAATTTATTCTTCTAGAGAAAAACAATACTCTGAATATTATGTATCATAATATGTTATTTCAAAGTCACAAATTGTCTCGTTAAAACCTTTGACCAAGAAAACCCTATGGGACAAAACTTGGTTAAGGAAAAAGAGTACAGTTGCATATGGTCTTCTGGACCAATAAATTATTCGATCTCACAAGGACCAATTAGGACCTTCAGGGTACTATCTTCCGAATTAATATTAGAATCACTCTTCTAGAGGATAATAGTCTTCCGGACGTTATGAATCTCTCTCATTCTTTAAAACCACAAAATAACTTAAAACCTTTGGCCAAGAAAATCCTTCGGGAAAAACTTGGCTAGAAAAAGGAATATCACATGGTCTTCTGGACCAATTAATTGTTTCACCTCAATCCACTCCATATAATTTGAACTATTGACAATCTTTAGTATACAAAACCTCCATCATAATGTATACAGATTTGATGGGCATCAGTAACCAAACTCTTCAAGATTTTCTAAGCAAAAACAGTTGTCTAAACTCATGATTTTGCAATGTGTATCTCAAGACCATCAAATTTAGTGTTAATGGTCATATGCACATCAAATATTTAATAATTCAGTATTCTCAAATATTGGCCCATAAAGATTTAAAAGGGGCATGTTTTGATCCTCCTAAGATTTGAAATTAGTATACAAACACTTCAGGTGTTCACAATGTAATGACTAGATATTTAAAATCAAAAGATTGTCATGTGTTGTTTCTAGGTTTGGATAGATGCTTAAAAGACACCAACACCTTTATTTATACAATTGTATTCATAGAATAATATATGTTTACTTCAGGTAAACAAATAGAATGTTTATGAGTAATTGCAAATTCATTGCATAAAGTTTTCCTCATTCAACTCTTTCTGCAGGAAAGATTAACAAATAGTATGAATATAGTTCACTTAAATTTAGTTTAAATCCTAGTCATAAAATCATGTGAAACACATAAGAAAATTGTTCACATTAGATCCTCTACAGGAGGCACTCACTACAAGTGATATTTTCATATGGTGCGAAGACCTTGTTCACTTATGGTATTAAATAAAATAGTTTGCACCATGATAATCAAGCATAGTTCTTCTACAAAATAAATCATGTCATCAAGACTTACTGTGATCACCCAGGTTGGGGTTAGGCACAAGCATCTCTATCTATATTTCTGATTACGTGTGATGGTCCAAATGGAAGTACTTTATTCATTCACATATAGTGTATATATAATGGGAGGGGAGCTAGGGTACAACATGATATGGGCCAAGACATATGGGCATATGCTAGGAACTAATGGACATCCATAATTACATAACATACTCCTAATTTTAAACATTTTTTCACACCTCTTCTCCAACTCTTCCTAAATCCTACTCTCTACTCTCTACTCTTCTCCATATTCATCTTCTCAAATTCTCTTATTCTCCATTATATTTTATTTTACTATTTAATACTTATACAATTATTATATCTACTTATATATTAATTATCTACTTATAAATACATATACTATATTACTTATATTTCTTATCTACTTAATCTCTGCTTATTATCTACTTATATCTACTTAATACATACATACATACTACATCTACTTAATATATATTTTATATATTAAAGTATTAAATATACTTTATAAACTATTAGTACATAATAATATCTACTTCTCTACTTATATTTCATATCTACTTATTTTCTTATTCTCCAATCTCCATTATACTTTACTATTTAATTCTTATACAATTATTATATCTACTTATATATTAATTATCTACTTACATCTACTTAATATATAGTTTATATATTAAAGTATTAAATATAAGTGTATTACTCATCTTATAGTAGTATACTTATATATTATATACTATAAACAATATATTATATATTAGTTACACTTTAATTAATATCACTTAAAATCATTCTATTACTCATTTACTCCCATTAATTACTATACACATTCATACATTTGTCTTATTACTTACATTTTGTATTAACATTACTTGATTACCTAATTAGTATTCCCACTAATTGTTACATTTTTCATTATACTAGTTGATTAGTTAATTAGTATTCTTGTTACATTTTTTATTATACTAGTTAATTATTTAATTAGTATTCCCATTAATTGTTACATTTTTCATTATACTAGTTAATTAGTTAAGTAGTATTCCCATTAATTGTTACATTTTTCATAATACTAGTTAATTAGTTAATTAGTATTCCCATTAATTGCTAAAACAACTCTACTTTAAAAAACTAGTTAATTGTCGTTATAGTTAAAGTCACATTATAATAGTTTGAATTTATATTTGAACAAAAAAATAGTAGTTCAATCATTTAATTAAAGTACTTAACATTTTACTAAAGTAGTTTTCACTAAATTAAAGTACTTGAAAAGTTGCTATAATTTAATTACTCACATTTTAGTTAAAGTCACACTTGTTAGTTTTAAGTATTTATTAAAAAATACTATTGATTAGTTCGAATTTTAAATTGTATTTTAGAGTCACACTTTAATTCACTACTTAATTAAAGTACTTCGCACTTTGTTAAAGTAGTTTTCACTAAATTAGTTTGAAGTTTTAATTAAAATAGTTTTAATTAATTGCACTACTTTTGTATTCATTAGTATATTTGTTGCAAATTAATATTTGTTACATTTTTAAGATGGAAGGTGGTAGATATTCGGTTGATTTGGGTAAGCTCGAGCGCAACCGAAGGAACGAGATTAGGAGGAAGAAATCCTGCAAAGGTAAAGAACTTGCCGGCTCTTCATCTCAAACCTGAGATGATTTTGAAACGGGTTACCAAAGGAGGGATGTAGATGCGATGTCCGAAGAACAACTACAACAAGAATTGGCCCGACATAATAACCGCTTTCTACAACAACAACGAATCCCGACGACCATTGACGAAGATGAGTTTGAGGATGAAGATGCGGAGGAAATGGAACCGGAGACGGCCGAGGAGGAGGGTGGCGGCAGCCATGACGCCGACGAGCTTGCCTCATCCCAAACCGCCACCGGTAATAAAAAAAAGTAAATCTGAACTAATGAAAAAAAATTTTGATAAGTGGAATGACGCACAAACCAAGTATTGGCACGCAACTTGCAAGTGGTGCAACAACAATTATAGCTTGGGGACCTCCGGCGGATACGAATCCGCCGCAAGGCATCTTAAGGCAAAGCACCCTGTGGAGTATGCAAAATTAGGCGGCGGAACGGGGAAGCAAACTCAAATATCGAGGTTTGCGAATTCTCAACCTTTTGGTAATTTCTCATACAATGATGCACAAAATTTGAGTGGTATGGCTAACTTAATTTGTGAAGAAAATTTGCCTGATATGTTTTCTGAAAGTCTTGCTTTAAGAGATTATGCATGCGGTAGTTTAAATCCTCAATTTAGAGGTTATAGTCGCAAAACTGTTAAGAAAGAAATTATAAGGCTTTATAAAGCGGAAAAGGCAAGGTTACAATTTTTTTTTTGCAAACTTTGATGGGCGTGTTACTATTTGTTCTGACATATGGGAGGATGATTTTCATCATTTAAATTATTTGGGTCTGACTGCACATTATATTGATGAGGATTGGAATATGCATAAACGTGTTCTTGCTTTTCGTGAAATTAATGATCGTCACACCGCTGAACATATTTATATTTTGATTGAGCGTATTTTAATTGAGTATAATTTGATTGATAAGGTGTTTGCTATTGGTTTCGATAATGCTACTAATAATACTGCTGCTATACCTAGATTGCGTGAATTGTGTGGTGCCAATACTTTGATGGGTAGATTTTTCATCAACGTTGTGCATGACATGTTATAAATTTATGTGTGCAAGACGGTCTAAAAGCGTTAGGAAATGCTATGAAGGTAGTTGGGGGGGGGGGGGGGGGGGGTTAGACGTATTTGAGGTAATGGTCAACTTAGATTAAAATGACAAACTTATTTGACTGAAAGAGGTGTGAGATATGTTACTTTTCCTAAAGAATTGAATATTCGTTGGAATAGTACTTATAAATTACTTAAAGTTGTTCTTAGATATAAAGATCATTTTTCTGCTTTTTTAAAACAACATGATAACTATATTATAAATTCGGCTGAGATCGACACTTGCGAAAAAATTTGTAATATTTTGATATATTTTTTTAATGCCACTGAAACTTTTAGTCATGTTTATAAACCTACCGCAAACCAATTTATTCGTGAAGCTGTTAATCTCGCCGGTGCTTTTAAAGGATTTGAGAATGCCGTTTACGCGAGTTATTTTTGTGATTTTATGAAGGAAAAGTTTTTAAAATATTATGCACATATTCCGCATATTTATGATATTGCATTTATTCTCGATCTTCGTTTTAGACTAGCTAATTTGGAAGATTGATTCAACTTCTATTATCTTGCTTTTTTTGGTGAATTTCCAATGTATCATGATAACCCCATAGATCCGAAAACGGAATACAACGAGGTTAGTGCTTTATTTTACGCCTTATTTAATGAGTTTCATGCACAATATGGCAACGCACCCCCTCCCCCGACACGAACATCTTCATCTAAAGGAAAATCAATTTTTAAATCTGCATTTGGCAATCTTATGAAAAAAACTAAAACAACTCACGTTACTGAACAAAGCGCAATAAATGAGATTACTTTGTATTTAACATATGAAGTTGAATTTGAAGAAAATGATGACTTTGACGTTCTAAACTGGTGGAAGTCAAAAGAAAGAACGTTCCCGATTTTAGCACAATATGTAATTTGTTTAAACACTTATACACCTATTTTGTGACATTTGTAAATTATAAATCAAACCACTTTTCTAAGTAAAAATAGCTTTACTTAATTCATTAAATTAATTAACTTATTTTACAATATGTATAATTTTCAAATAAAAAATATTTAAAAAAATTAAAAAAAAAAACAGCTCCCAAACGGCTATATAGCTGTTGGGGCTTTGGGTGGGGGGCGGGGGGGTCCCGGGGGTGGTGGTGTGGAGAGTGGGGTTCAAAAAAATCTATAAATACATCTATTTTCTAACATTTTTCTACACCTCTTCTCCAACTCTTCCCCATCTTCATCTTCTCTTATTATCCTACATTCCTACTTATACATCTACCATTTTAAAGATGGAAAGTAAATCTTCCCCTTATGCAAAACAATTTTGATAAGTGGAAGGACCCGAAGACCGGACTGTGGTGGGCAACTTGCAAGTGGTGCAAGAAAGAGTGTAGCTTGGGGCGTTCACATGGATACATGATGCCAATAAAACATATGAAGTCCTGTGACAAAGGCAAAACAACAACCAACGGTGACGGAAATCCCAATTGATATTTATTAGAAAATATATTTCATATTGTTATGTTTTCTCAATTCTCAAATGTAGTTCCTATTTCAAATAAATGCATTTGAACTTTGTTTTTAATAAGAATTTGTATAATCTACAATTAAAAAAATTAAATATGACCTGGCCCGGCCCGGCGGGTGGCCCGACCCGTGACCCGGGCGGGTGACCCGGCCCGAACCGGCACCGGCCATAGCCCGGGCCGGTCCCGGGCCTACCTCTAACTAACCCGAGGCCCGACCCGGCCCGGGTCCATCACTAATAGCATATGTTGCTGGAGTTTGCTTTGGAGAAGAATAAAAAGGAAATATAAAAAGGTAAAATGTCAGTAACTTACTATAGGAGGTTGTTGTCCGGTGATATGGTTCATTTGATTGTTTTTTGTTAGTAAATGTATCAATGTGATGGATTTTTTAGTACGGGGGCTTAAACGATTTTTTCGTAATAGTAGGCGGGCTTATTTGATCCATTTTCCTATTCATAAAAAGAACTAGAAAAACGTGTTGAATGATAATATTACTAATAATAAAAATATAAGTAATATGTAATATATGATCAAAATAATGATATTTGCGCAAAAATGTGATTGAATAACTTTTAAGGACTTTTGCTTTTTGTTCATTAATTTTATTATAGTATTCCGTAAACCGTAATACTTGATATAAAACCTCTAATAAAAGTGATAATAGTAAGGATATTGCATATTGGTAATGGTAATAATAAAATATTATAATAACAATAATAATAATGTAAGAACTAAAGGAGTACATAGTATACATAGTATACTACCTAATTAATTACTCCCTCCGTTTCTAAAAGAAAGTCACGGTTTGACTTCACAATTATTAAGGAAATAAATTGACTCTACTGTAGAAAACACTGTTTAGACACTGTTTGACACTGTTTGGATACTGTTTGACACTATTTGGCACTGTTTGGATGTAGATTTCTTTGCCAAATAGGGAAATAAGGGAAGTGTGACTTTTATTTTGACACATCCAAAAAAGGAAAGTGTGAGGTTCTTTTAGAAACGGAGGGAGTATATAAATTACAAAGAGAATCATCACATAAGGTCATATACTCAAAAAAATGTCATATAAATACGTCTACTTATAAAAAGCAATCAGATGAGTCAAAATGACGAGTTGACAACCTCCTAAGTGAAAAGATGACAATATGGCCCAAGTATCAAGTATGATTTTGGATGGCATTATTTACTCCTATTTAGAAAATCACTTTATTAATTATTTTCACCCCTATTTAGAGGAATTTCTATGTAAGAGCTGAGCCAGAAGTGGCCAGAACCAAGACCGAGTACTCAATCATATGCAAATTTGTTTATGATTCAATGAGGATCGTACTGCCCGATTCTGGTCCTCAATGCCTAAAACATTAAACATGTACGGAGTATAAAATTGATCCAAAACCAGACTGAACGACGGTATAATGCATGCATGACTAGTAAGCAACAATTCTTGTTAAGGTTCCGTCCCACAATTAAGGATCACCGCAACATTTTTTCCCGACGTCATCTTTTTTTTTTCTTGAGTGACTTCATACACAGAATACGCAACAATTCTTGTTAAGGTTCCGTCCCACAATTAAGAATACACAAAATATATTACCACAGACTATTTTTTAAAGCCATGGGCAATAGCTAGCAACAGACTCTTAGGTCAATTACCAATGCAAGCCAAGTGTCTAGTTCCAACTACTGTAGGGTGGAAATTCTTAGAACACAGACTACAAAGCATTTAATCTATACAATAAATAGGCGCTATATAATCCATCCTAATTTGATGTTCTAAAACAACTCAAAGCCATCTGTTTTTAGCTCAAATAGAGAGAGAGAGAGAGCAGTGAGAGCATCTGTTAGTCACTTTTCCCACCACTAACTTAAGTTAAGTTACTGCACTAGTTAATTTCATTAGTACTTACTGAACCAGACAGGTTAACAATAGATGAGTAGAACCAAAGATGTTGTGATTGCTATCAGAGGAAGAAGAAGATATACAACTGCCCGGGCACTAGCATTTGGCAGGTAGGGATATAAATCTGGTTGCGGCATCACACAGTTGTCACCATTGAAGTAAATCCTCCGAGGGAATGCCCACCCTTTTTCGAAGGTGAACTTTGACTTATCCTTCTGAAAGATCATCTCTGATTGTACATTACCGAAAGGCCCAGCTTGCATAAGTAGATCATTGTAAAACTTGATTCCCCAGAGCATGGCAGTGTCATCTACAACAAATCAACTTGATTAGATGTCTAACATGTGAAAAACATGCAGATTATATTAGGGTCCATAGGGTAATTATTTGGAAGATGTTGCTGAATTTTCTAATAGGAAAAGCATGGGGTAAAATTTATTTCACTCAAATAAGTCAAATGCTGCTTGTTCTGATTATTCACCTCTGACACCAAGAATGAGCCAATTAGTCAGACAATATGGGCCTTATGGATTGTTTGGTTAGAAATTTTAGGGCAGGATGGAAGGGGAGGAGTGATACTTATTTTTAAATAATTTCTATATATTACTGGTTTAAATAAATTGGGATAGAAACAATATGTAGGAGTAAATGATCTAACTGAGCATATAGCTATTTCTAATTCAAAAACAACAAATAGTTATGAAATTAGTCTTCCCCTTCCCTTACTCCGAAATCTCCAAACCAAACAAGCCCTTAGCGTTGCTGAGAAGTTAGTTTACTTATGGATTCATATGGCATTATTGGCTGGTAGTTGAAGCTGAAAATCTGAGTGAGATTGTCGAAATTCGGGTGCTGAATGACAAGATTCCAATTTGAATAGTTCATTCTGTAATTGAAATTTGTAACAGTGACCTTCACCCTCCAGTACGCTTTATAGTTGATCTTAATGTGCCAATGGATTCGGATGGGACACATATGATCAGTACACTGGATCAAAGGTGCCAAATCATTCCTTCCTGAACTTGAAGTTGAAAGTGCTGTAGGCACATAAGTAGATCCCGGTCTGTAAGCATTAGAAACCATGAAATCCATGTAACACTATGTAACCCGGGACATGTCTATAAATTTTGTAAATATAGTCCCTTAAGTGTTACTGCTCTGTACAATTTAAATGCCGTTAGGTCTTGTTTGATTCAAGGGTTTCAGAGGAATGGGGAGGGGAGGGGTGATGTGCATTTATTTTTGAATAATTTTTACATTTAGATGGTTTGCAATAAAGTGAAGATGAAAATGCTATATAGAATTAAATGATCTAAGTAATTATATACGTAGTAGTTATTTCTAGCCTAAAATTAACAAACAGAGATACATTAGTAAAATAAAAATCAACTCTCTGATTCCCTTGGTCTCTCTGGTTAACATAACCGAAAAATATGGAGGGCATTATCAACAATCTGAATGGTGATTATAATGGGAAAACTAATTGTGTCTCAATTATAACAATTGAGAGGCTAAGTTTACAAAAGCCTAACGACTGGTTCCGGATTGCATAACATGAAACAAAAGAGACTAAAATTGTGATTTTCCCCTCAAGATTACTATAGTTAAAGCTCTTACCTTATGCAAGTCCCGGGTTGATTTATGTTGTTTTCACAGCCACAAGTACAAGTGGGGCAGTGGATGATTGTATCATTGTAGAAGGAAGACATTGATACACAGCAAGTTGGCGTCTTTTGTGCCAAGAATTGTGAATAGGTGCATGTCACTTTCCATGTCACTGTAATATAAGTAAACAATAAATTGGCAAGTGAAATATGTGCAGCTCACAGCCCTGTTATGAACTTCTGTGGAGCTGATAATTTCTGAATGAGTACACTTGTGGAGACATTTTGAATCCTTCAAAATATATTGTTTACAAAAACAACAGGGACGGTCTCAAGACTCAACTTTTATGTTATGGGCAACCATAAAGTTTGCATATTTACCTAAGGCAAGAACCCAAAAAAACTTATGTGCATCAAATTGGATCCGATTGGAACTAGGAAAATGCAAGGGAAATAAAATTTGGAGAAAATATGGAAGGAAATGAAATATGGTGCAAAACTAAAACCGGTTCAAACTCAAATAATCAATTCTATATACTCATTTTCACTACACTATTAAACTGAAAGATATTCAAAAGTTCAAAAAGTGTTTCAATTTTCCTAGGAAATTCCATGTTCCAAACATAGACATAGGATTTGGGGAAGGAAAGGTGACATCAAGGTGTGCAGCATACTTACTCATAGCTTGAGTAGATCTCCTTTTGTCGGGTGTCATAAACTTGGTCGGCATCGCATGTTTAGCGAGCCCACACGTATATCCCGGGCCAGGAGCCTTAAAGGTGAAGTTCTTGGGGAATACAACAGTTTTATTACTCGTCCCAGCTTGACCAACACTTATTTGGAATGCACTAATAGAAGTTTCTGGATCCTGCACCCACGAGTTAAGGACTCCGCCGCGACAGCAATTTGCAACCTGCTTGTTGTAAGGAGTTCCTGGCATCAAATCTACGATTGTGGGGTCCCTCTTACAGCAATGAGGAATGTTTGTTTTGAACTTTGAACAGTCTCCTTGCTCTGTGGCTTGACCACCAACCATGTCCCATATTATTTCTTTCTTTGCCCATTTCCATCCCAATTTCCATCCGGGTGCTTGGATATGACGATACCTCTGGAAGTTGTTCACAGAGACCATAGCCTGTTGATGATTTACGGAACATAACATCAACACGCTGCATATGTGTAGTTTGATAGACCGTAAAACCATAATAACATTTAAGAGTAAATACGTAATATAAATATGTAATCAAACACTGTATATTGTTATATTGTAAATTTACACCATAAATGCATTTGATTACATATACATTTTATATTTTTATTACATATTACCATACTAAACCTGCATGTACAAGGGAAGCAAAAGTTCATCATGATTTTCTAGAATCTCACTGTCAAGAACTTAAGATCAAGGGTATTTGTACTCACAAGATATCCATCTGCGGTCCAGCTAATAATATCCCATTTTATTGTAATATTTCCATTTGGATCTAGCGGATCATAAGCATCTGCAAGGGGAAAAAATATATCCAACCATTCATTGTCAAGATCAAGAAATAGGGACATCAGATTTGCTGAGATTACTACATTTCAGCTTTCGCCTCAAAATGACTTCTTTTTCATACCCATATTACTCACCAGACAAAAACTACAAACTCATACAGTCCAATTCAAAAGGCTACGTTTTATATCTTCTACCATTTCAAACATGATTTAATTTACTAAAGTTCCAGGTCTATCTATGCACTCAAAAATGAAGGTATACCCATTCTGCGCCTGACACCAGAAACGAAACATAAACTAAACTTCAATGTTATACACTCTATTCCCATATACTCGTATATAAGACTCGTCACTTGATTGTTTAGTAACTTGAGTTGAAAACCTGGGGATGGAGAATACTTGTTTTAGCATAAATGAAGGAAATAATTGAGTTAATGAATAATGACAGAAACATGTTAAATTATGGTAATGCCTGCCAGCTCTGTTGCTAAAAGAACCACCAATGCAATTTAATATGCACTAGGATATTAGAAAACTGAGGTTAATGAAAGAAAATTTTAAATAGTTCCTTTCATAATAACATGCAAGAAGCCATTTTTTAATTGAACCACGGAAAAGACAATAGCTCAAGTATCCAAAATCCTTCAACAATAGCTCAAGAAACTATGTTTCCACAAATAAAGCCCAAATCCCAGATGCTCGTGGAAACTCATCGTTATTTAAAACAGGTCCACCGTCCATCAAAAACAAGGAAATTTTCTTCATGTCCAGTTTCACCAACACTTGAATACTCTGAAACCCAGAAATTAACCCCAAAATTACTTAGAACTATCCTTTGCTAAACATTTAAACACAATGAAGTCATAATCGGGTTTCACTTCTTGAAAAATGAACCCGTAGAAAAACGTTATATTTACTTATTTGTTAGTTCCTTATCCAAGATTATACTCCAAAAGAAAACAGAGAAACCCGTTTTCTCTGTTTTCTCCAATTCCACCCCGGAGGCATCAATGGGGATGACGATGATGCTGAGGACAGACGGGGCAGTTCGAGGAACTGACCTGTAGAGCTAAAGCAGATAAGAGAAGGCCAGAAGGCCAGAAAAATCGCATGGCTGATGAATCTTGAGATCGACCATGGTGATCCATTGCTGCATGAACCAGAGAGGTCCATTTTCTCTGAGGACACAAACGATAACACTCCAGAATTCAAAGAAGAAAAAATGCAAAGTCGCTAGCCAGAGGTTTTAAGTTTTAGCCAAGGGGTGGGGTGGGGTGGGGGCATATACCAAGATTTCGTGTAGGGTCTCTGGGAGTGGGAATGTGGCATTGCAAATGCGGAAACCCAATTTATGGCGTGGGGTGGAAGGGCAGGACCACAAGCTGTAAGGCCAACTGTGACCAGTAGTGTTATAATCTATATATAGCTCATGCTCACGAGCTCATCCTTGCCTTTTTTTTTTCTTTTTAGGCATCTCATCTCTCTTTTGTCAAGGTCATGTCCTCTTGAAACTTCTTCGTATATGAGAAGGGATTAAGACAAATACTACTAAAAAAACTAAAAATTGGACAAAAAAGTAACCTTTTTTTAATTCCCAATAATAAGACTAAAAATAGGTATGAGGACTGTTATACTCTTGTTAGGCTCAGCTGACCTATTTAGTGATCAATAGTACAATAATTAGTTAGTCCGTTACAATTACTCGATCCGGCAGTTACAGTTACCCGTATGGTCGATTATAATTACTCAATCCGCTAGTTACATTTACCCGATCAACGAGTTACGATTACTCAATTAGTCAGTTAGAGAACCTGATTCGTCAGTTACAGTTACCCTAGCAAGTCAATTACAGTTACCTGCTGACCCGCCAATTACAGTTACCCAATTTGACTAGTTATAGTTATTCAACTCGGTTGATTAATGTTATCGGGTCTCATAATGATCACAATCGACCACCACCTCCGGCCACCATCATCGACCACCACGGCCACCACCACATCCCAGCTCACTACCTCACCCAGCCCCCCTCTCATGCGTCACCTCAACCTCCTGCGTCACTCAGGCTGTAACACCGTCCCCAAGTATATTTACTTTTATTTAAATTATGTATTGAACCTTACGAAATGGCTAATGAATTTACGAGGTTGTAAATTTTTGGTTAATTCTTTTGCGTGAATAGTAAATTGCACGTGGGGCCCACACCGGGAGCGGGGACCACCTGATATTCCCGAGACCACATATTTTATTCATCTTGGTATAGATAATAGTTATATGGTGGTGTACATTCATGTTGGGCCATAAGAAAGGCATTGGGTTGACCGATTGGTCAAACAGGGCCCAATTACCGGTATTGGCAATTTATCATAGAACAGCCCGAAATGGATTTCGGAGACTTCTAAATTAAAGTTCGGGACCGATTGTACACTTCGTGACTTAAAGGGGTGACCTCCCACATGCGTGGGGGCCAACCCATGACTTTAGTCACAAGAGCCATGTGTTTGGGCGGCTGAAATAGAGGAGGAAGATGGGAGATGTTTGGGGTTGAGAGAAAAGGCATCTAAGGACATGAGGTGGACCTCCCATCCACACTCATTGGTCCAAAGAGACAAAGAGACCATCCCTACTCTCCCCTCCCTCTCATTTTCGACCAAGCACTTTCAATACAAGGGAATAGGATCTGCAAACTCCCATCTCCATAGCCAAGAGAGCTCAAGAAAGCAAGGAGCTCAAGGAAGAAGAAGAAGTTGCAAAAGTAGAGAAAAACCTTGAGAATAAAGGTGAGAAGCTCCTTAACAACTTTTCTTACATCTTTTGATTTTCATATGACTTTTATATCATATGAAGTACCTTTAAGATTGTTCTACATGTTAAAAAGTGTGGAACAAGGGGTTGAAAGTAGTTCTAAGTCCAAGACGGACTTAGAAGCCAAAGGGACCGGTTCGCCGGAAAATAACCTTTTAGAGGTTATTTGTATTGATATGGATTTTGTGATGATAAAACCTTGTTAGGCACTTGTCAAAGGTGATTTAAGAGCTTTCACGAAGTTGAAAGAGTCGCCGTAGTTATCGTCGGAGTTCGTCAAAGTTTGCCGGAGTTTCATTGGAGTTCAACCGAGGAGGGTAGAACTTCATAACGCTCATTCAAGGTGAGTGGACGGCTTAATGTTTTATAACTCTTGGGTTAATTATGAGATTACCTAATTAAGTAAATGTTATATATGTGTTCATGATGATGTTTAAAAGATGCTTAAACATGTGATTAGCCAAAGTGATTAGGCTTATATGAATGACCCATTGATATCATAAATGAAGTATGACATGAAAATGTTTATAAAAACATATGTGATGTTTTAAAGGATAAAAATGGCATAAAATTCTTTGTTATAACTTAATACACGTTGGGATTAAGTTTGACACGAATCGGGTTTGAAATGGCGAGTCAACGAAAATGTTGACTAGGTTGCCCAGGGGGTAACCGGCGCCGGTTATAGACAAAACCGGCGCCGGTTATGGTTCGGCATGGCCGGTTTATTTAATCTATACTAATATAAAAAGGGAAACCAAATCATAAATGTCTATACCCGAACAGTTGCGATAATTTAACCATGTGAGCCATCCCACAATTCAAAATATTAAATGTCTACAGTCTATACGTTGTACTAATATAAAAAGATGACGTTTGGGGTTTGGCCCACTAATGTAATAAACGGAATTTAAAAAAAAAGCACTAACTTTTTATTTTTAAGTTGTTCCAAAAGGTTGAATCGTCAACCCCAAGCGCCCCCCACGCCCCGACCCGACAGGACTTTTGGGAGAACTTTTTATTTTTAAGTTAAAGGGCATGACCGTTCCAACGCATTACACATACTACTATTTAACTTGAAGTTAAAGCACTAACTATATTTTTGTATCTGCTCGGTACTATTCATATGTCAAACATTTACGACAATTTTTTGAAAAAAAGACTGTTCCGCACAATACATTGAAAAGTTAACCCCGACGACGGTTCATCCAACTACACGTAAACCGAAAATCCAACATGCTTATAAAATACACGCAGATTAAATTCAACCGCTAAGCATCACTATTTGCTTGAAGATAGTTTCGTTATTTTGTTCAGTCGGCCGTTAGAGAGACGCCTTCCAAAAGATGTTGTCTACTCGAATCTCTTAGTTGAACACTTCAAGGATCAATTGGTAATTAAGAGTAAGATTGGGCTCCAAATAGTTTGGAATGTGTTTGTCACAATTGCGAGGTAATTCAAAAAAAATTGACACGCTTTCTCTTAATAATACAAATATAGTATTGTCCTGTGCATCGCACGGGTAGAATACTAGTTTAGTTAATAACCAGCGCCGGTTATGTCAAAACCGGCGCCAGTTTGGTGCTGTTTGCCTACATGTTGATTTTTAATGCATGAATTGCATGGATGATTATGCTTAGGCCTTAAGACTTGGTTTAGTCTTGATTATATATTGATTATGATATAGACCTTATCTAGGATGATATGTAGTAGATCATAAGTCGGGTGGAGTACCCGGGGATCGGGCGGTTATCCTCAAAACTCAGTTATAGGGTGGAGTACCCAAGGATTGGGCGGTTATCCTCAAAACTTGGTTATAGGGTGGAGTACCCAGGGATCGGGCGGTTATCCTCAAAACTCGGTTATAGGGTGGAGTACCCAAGGATCGGGCGGTTATCCTCAAAACTCAGTTATGGGGTGGAGTATCCAAGGATCGGGCGTGTATCCTCAAAACTCGACTATATAGGGTGGAGTACCCAAGGATCAGCGTGTATCCTCAAAACTCATAGATTACTATTTTGTAATTCAGGACCGGGCGGTATCCACATGTTAAGATGATTTGAACCAGGAGGAGTTCTTTACACTCATAGGTATATGAGTGGGTTGGGGTTTAAGTCAAGATATTGACTATACTATTTTCCCAAATAAACCATGACCTATGGGTCGGGTATTTCCAAGTGTATAGATATATTGATATGTATTTCATAACTTGGGGGAAAGAACTATATGTATATGTATCACCCTATGTTTGGGTCTTATACTTGAAACGTTAGTTATTCTACATTTAGCCTGCTACTCGCTCGGTACTTGTACTGACCCCTTGGGGGGGGCACCATTTCAGGTTGAAGCTCAAGCTTGCTATTCTCACCTTGCTCGGTGAAGTGATCTAAAGGAAGACGTGGTTGTGCTTCCTTTACTATATTTTAAAACTATAAACTATGCTCATTGATACTTTGTAATAAATACATTTGTTTTGGGCCTGCGAGCCCACGTTTTGGCCATATGTAGCCCATGATTGAATATTGAATATTTCCGCTATTCGTTCAATCCAAATATGTGATGTTGTTATGTATGTTTACTTACTGAGTGTGGTATGAACTATGTTCATGGACTGACACATGCGAGTGACGTCATTTAGTCATACGGCAGTTGTACACGTGCTTAGATGTGGTCGGTGGCGTGACACATGCCCCTCCCATGTGTCACCCCAGCTCCCTGGCTCACCAAGCCCCTAGCGCCTGCCCAATCGCATCGCACCAACACACCCGCCCCCAGCCGTCATGCACAACCACTCCCAACCCCAGATCTTAAAATGCAGGTGATCTGCTGCCAATTATTCAAAAATTGTCGCTGCCTTCCCTCTTCTTCGATTTTGTTCCGTCTGCGCTCTTGAATCCATAGGCTGGAGTTTGTGTGAAACTGTTAAAGCATTTGTCCACACCGGAAAGCTATAAAACAATTAAACACTATATAAGGCTTTGGGCTACTCCTCCTACCAGGTTGACCTTTTAGGATGGAACCCCGGGTCTTAACATGGGATCAGAGCCATTGCGGTTGTGGTTTGACGGCTTTGTTTAGCACCCGCGATTAAGGGTAGCTTGTTACGAGTTTGTTTGGCCCGTTTATACACCCCGATATTATTCAACCCAGTTCGAGCTGAGGAGGCGTGTTAAAGCATTTGTCCCACACCGGAAAGCTGTAAAACAATTAAACACTATATAAGGCTTTGGGCTACTCCTCCTACCTAGGGATGGACCCGGGCCGGGCCGGTTCCGGTTCCGGGCCGGGCCCGGGCGGGCTTTTTTTGGGGATTGTTGGGCCCGGAACCGGCCCGGGGTGATACCGGGTCCGGTTCGTGCCGGGTCGACCCGGTCGGGTCCGGGCCGGGCCGGGCCGGGCCCGGGCTTTAAATTTTTTTTTTTTTTTTTTTTTTGATACCAAAATTAAATTAATATTACTTGGACATAAAAAAGGGTAAAACATATTTATTTGATATTTGTAGTACAATTGAAAATTGAGTAAAAATAAAAACATGAAATACACTTTATAATAAGTAATGAAGTATGAATCAATTAGAATTTCCTCCATCTTCAGTTGTTTCTTCCATAAAGTGGCGAGTGGGTTCAATGCTTATTTCTTGAGTTCTACGTTTGGCCTTCAACCAATCGTGGAAGCAAACAAGCGTCTCAAGAGAGTTTGCGCTTAATCTCGTTCTATAATCCGTTAGGACGTTGCCGGCCGCACTAAACTCTTGTTCCACAGCAACTGTTGATACCGGCATTGCTAGCACTTGCTTAGCCATCTTTGATAAGATCGGGAACGTTCTCTCTTTTTCCTTCCACCACTGAAGAACGTCAAAGTCATCCCCTTCTTCATAATCAACAGGAAATGTTAGATACAAAGAAAGCTCGTTGATCGAGCTTTGTTCATTAACCGGAGTTGATTTACTTTTTTTCATAAGATTGCCAAATGCAGATTTGAAAATTGATTTTCCTTTAGATGAAGAAGATGTTCGTGGCGGGGGAGGGGGTGCGTTACCATATTGTGCATGAAACTCATTAAATAATTGATATAATAAATTACTAACCTCTTGGAATTGTTGTTTAGGGTCTATGGCCTTGTCGTCGTACATAGGCAATGGACCAAAAAAAGAAGCATAATAGTAATCTAAACATTTCTCCAAAGAATAAAGTCTAAAACGAGGATCAAGAACAAATGCAATACCATATATATGCGGAATATAGGAATAATATTTTAAAAACTTTTGTTTCATGAAGTCACAAAAATAACTAACGTAAGCGGCGTCAGAGAATTCAGAAAAAGCGCCGGCGAGATTAACAGCTTCAACAAAAAATTGGTTTGCGGTAGGTTTATAAACATGACTAAAAGTTTCAGTGGCATTATTAAAAAACACCAAAACATTCACAATTTTTTCACAAGTGTCGATATCGGCCGGGTTTATAATATAGTTAGCATATTCTCTTAAAAAAGCGGGAAAATGGTTTTTATATCTAATAAGCACTTTAATTAAATTATAAGTACTATTCCAACGAATAGACAAATCTTTAGGAAAAGCACAATATTTGACACGTCTTTCTTTCAAATAATTTCTCCATTGCATCTTAAGTGGATTACTAGCCCAAATCAGTTTAATCCCCCCCTTGACCACCTCCAAAGCATCTCCCAACGCCGCAAGACCGTCCTTTACACATAAATTTAAAATATGACATGCACAACGCTGATGAAAAAACCTACCCATCAAAGAAGATGAACCACACAATTCACGCAATCTAGGAATAGCCGCAGTATTATTAGTAGCATTATCAAAACCAATAGCAAACACCTTATCAATCAAATTATACTCAACTAAAATACGCTCAATGAGAATATAAATATTATCGCCGGTGTGTCGATCATTAAATTCACGAAAAGCAAGAACACGTTTATGCATACACCAATCATCATCAATATAATGTGCAGTCAAACCCAAATAATATAAATGATGATGAGTATCCTCCCATATATCACTACATATGCTAACACGGCCATCAAAGTTTGCGAAAAATATTTGTAATTTTTCCTTTTCCAAAACATATTGCCTTATAACTTCTTTTTTAATTGTTTTGCGACTATAGTTTCGAAATTGAGGATTTAAAGTACCTTGAGCATATTCTTTTAAAGCAAGACTTTCGGAAAAAATAAAAGGCAAATTTTCTTCAACAATCAAATGTGACATACCAGTCAAATGTCTTTGATCATCATAGGAGAAATTACCGAAGGGTTGGCCACTTCCAAATCTTGAAATTTGTGTTTGCTTTCCCTTGCCTTTGTCTGATTTCGCATATTCCGCCGGGTGCTTGGCCTTAAGATGCCTTGTGGCGCTCCCGTACCCTCCAGAAGTTCCCAAGTTATACTTCTTTGGGCAATGCTTGCAAGTGGCGTACCATATCTCGGTTTGGGGGTCTTTAAATTTTGTAAAATTTACCTTAAAGACTGATTCAGCTTTCTCACCGCCTTGGGAAGAAGTAGCCACTTCCGCTTGCTCTTCATCATCGTACGGTGTGCCATGAACCTCGTGCTCGACCGTTTGCGGATCCCTCTCCTCCGCATCATCATCCTCGAGCTCTTCTTCGTCAATGGTCGGGATGTTTTGTTGATGGAAGAAGGCCCCTTGATTTTGTTGTAATAGTTGTTCTACTTGCTCATCGGACATCGCAGACCCATATCTTTGGTTATAATCCGCATCAAAATCATCTCGGGTTTGAGATGAAGCCCCGGCCCGTCCCTTACCTTTCTGCAAGCTTGGATGATTCCTCGCAATCTCCTTTGTTCGGTTGCGGCGGAGGTTACCCATATCTACTGAAGCTCTACCACGTTCCATCTTAAAAATATAACAAATATTAAATTCGAAGTACAATTAAACTAGTGAATTTCAAATACAAATCTAACAAATCGAACTACAATGTAACAATTAAATTCGAACAATTAAATTGACTAGAATGTAACAATTAAAATGTACCAATTAAATTAACTTTTATTATAAAATTTGAACAACTTCAATATAAATAACAATTAACTAGTTCAATAGGAGAAATTTTAACTAGACATTAAATGTAACAATGCAATGAAATTTAGAGGAGAATAATAAATGTAACAATGAATTAACTATTTTGATAGGAGAAATTTAACTACTTTTATATTAAGTGTATAAGTAGATAAAGTAAATATATATATTTAAAAGTAGATAATAAGTAGATTAACTAGTAATATATAATATTATGTTTATAGTATATATAATATAAATATATGACTATAAGATGAGGAATACACTTAATATATTAAGTAGATAAATTTTCGAACAACTATAATATAATTAACAATTAACTAGTTTGATAGGAGAATAATAAATGTAACAATTAACTAGTATTAGAGGAGATTAAGAAATGTAACAATTAACTAGTTTAACAAGTAAACAATTAATTTCGAATTCTTGTCTAACAAATTTTAATGTAACTATTTCCAATAAACTAACAACTACCAATTAACCACTTTTATAGCAATGAACTAATACTAAAAGTCTAAAATGATAAGTGAAACAATTAACAACTTTTATATTAATGAAGAATGTATTAGTGTGTAAACAAAATTAATGGGAATGTTTGATAGGAGAATAATAAATGTAACAATTAACTAGTATTAGAGGAGATTAAGAAATGTAACAATTAACTAGTTTAACAAGTAAACAATTAATTTCGAATTCTTGTCTAACAATTTTTAATGTAACTATTTCCAATAAACTAACAACTACCAATTAACCACTTTTATAGCAATGAACTTATACTAAAAGTCTAAAATGATAAGTGAAACAATTAACAACTTTTATATTAATGAAGAATGTATTAGTGTGTAAACAAAATTAATGGGAATGTTTGATAGGAGAATAATAAATGTAACAATTAACTAGTATTAGAGGAGATTAAGAAATGTAACAATTAACTAGTTTAACAAGTAAACAATTAATTTCGAATTCTTGTCTAACAATTTTTAATGTAACTATTTCCAATAAACTAACAACTACCAATTAACCACTTTTATAGCAATGAACTTATACTAAAAGTCTAAAATGATAAGTGAAACAATTAACAACTTTTATATTAATGAAGAATGTATTAGTGTGTAAACAAAATTAATAAGTAGATAATATTATGTTGATAGTATATATAATATAAGATGACTAACAAGATGACTAACACACTTATATATGTAGTAAATATATATTTATAAGTAGATAATAAGTAGATAATATTATGTTAATATTACTACAAGATGACTAACACACTTATATATTATACTTTAATATATAAGTATATTACTATAAGTTGAGTAATACACTTATATATTATACTTTAATATATGTATAACTAATATAAGTATATATTAAGTATATGTAATATGTGAATATAAGTAAATAAATATACTTATATAAGTAACAATAATATAATAATTAGATATTAATATAAGTAGATAATAAATTATATAAATATAATATATGTAGTAATAAATTTGAGAAATTGAGAAGATGAAGATGGGAAAGATTAATAGAGAATAGAGAGTAGAGATTTAGAGAGTAGAGATATTTGGAGAAGATGTGTAGTAAAGTGTATAGAAAAAATGGAGTATTTATAGATATTTAGTACCCCACCCCCACCCCCCACCCCCCCACCCCCCACCCCCCAACCCGGGACCCCCTGGAAGGCTCCCAACGGCTATAGAGCCGTTTGGGTTGAAAGCCAACGGCCATAAGGCCTGTTTGGCTGAAAAACAAAAAAATTTTTTTTTTTTTAAAAAGTAACCGTTAGGCCCGACCCGGGCCCGAACCGGCCGGGCCGGGCCACCAACCAAATGAACCGGACCCGAACCGCCAAACCCCCCCGGGCCGGGTCAAAGCCCGAACCGGTTCACCAGTCCCGGTTCCGGGCCGGGCCTGCACAGTGGCGGGCCGGGCCGGTTCCGGGCCGGGCCGGCCCGGTTGAGTCCATCCCTACTCCTACCAGGTTGACCTTTTAGGATGGAACCCCAGGTCTTAACAGCAACGGTGCAGAACATTTGAGGTGGAGGCATCATCCATGGCATTGTCATCCACGCTTCGCGTCATCGAGCCGCTAGTACACCCAAGCGCAACAAACCAATGGCAACAATAATAGGACAATAGCTGCAACAACAATATGGCAGACGGCGTGGGCATCTCGACAATAGCGCTACAACATTTAAAGGTCTTTTGTAACACTCAATTTCGTTACATTTGGTCCAAAAAACTGTTACATTCTTTTAAAGGTAACAGTTTAGTGTCGTTACATTCGCTCGCGTTACCTTTTCTCTATTGTAACAGTATGTAACAATTTTTAGAGACAATTGTAACGCTTTTCTAAACGAACTGAAAGTGTTACCACAACCATTATCACAAATGTAACACTTCTTTATGTAGGCAAATGTAACACTTTTGCAAAAATATGTAACGAATGTTAGATTTCGTATCTAATGTAATTTTTAATGACGTGCACAAAAATTAAGAATAGTGATAAAATATAATAAATATAATTAACAAATATTTCATTTTATACATTTATAATCCATTGTACAAATCAATCTATCGAGTCTGAAATTTCATATTAACTTCAAGAACGATACAAATCATATATACAAAATCCTAAATTCTAATAAACTGAAAATTCTAAATTCTAATAAAATGCACATCAGTTGAAGCATCCACATCGTTTCTCGTCTAATTTCGTAAAGCGAGATCATCCATTATCTGGTTTCATTTGTTCCTCTCTATAAGAATGATTTCATAATCTGTACAGCAAATATTTCAAAACATTAGCAATCATATCAATTTCTACATTAGTATAGGGGAAGGTAAAAATTTGGATTGGGGTGATCACCTTATATGGAGTGCTAAACCTCGTTGCAGCCATTTGATTTGTCTACTCTCTAATGTTTGTGTTTTCTATTCTGCAAGTTTTCTAGCATCATATTTTTCAAAGTTACCTAATGTAATGAAAGCAAACCGGTGAGATTAATAATTAACAATAAAGAATGCAATGAAGGTGCAAAAATAACTTAAACATCTCATTGGGCAATATGAATGCACCTGCATTAGTGATTCCTTCTATCTTAAACACCATTACATACTAAATCCTTGTCTTAACTCTGTAATGAAGAGGCATTTACAATGAAGAGGCATCAACAATCAGTTACTAGTAGGTGGATTACCTGCTGAACTAGTTCGTGTGGATTGGATTTGTGTCTCAATCTGTAAAATAGTTATTAGGAAAAAAAATCAATGATGGGATGCATGGTCCATCGCATCTCAATAGATTATCCCCACTTTAAGGTCTTTAAATATTTTTATGTGCTACATAGACAAGTAAACTGCTAGTTTTATACTCCGTAGTTTCTTTTAGTTGCCAACATCTTATTTGTTGGCAACTAGCAGATATGACTGCTATGTTTTCAGTTTCTTATGAATCTTATTATTTATCAATGTTATTTAGTTTTTTGCAAGAAAAAATGAATGAAAACAGACTTTATTAACTTGTTTCAAACAGGTTAGGTTAAATTCAATGCCTATTATGGTAATTGATATATCGGACCTGACCCTATTCGTTTGAAGAAACTGATTGTTTCTTAGGGAGTGTTTGCAATTGCTTCAACTTTAAAAAAGTGATTTTTTAAAGTGATTTTGGGAAAAGTGATTAATAGTAAAAGTTGGTAGTGTTTGAGAAAAAAGTGATTATGAAAAAGTAAAAGTTGGTAGTGTTTAGTAAAATAAGTACTTTTTGTGTAATAGAAAAAGTGAAAAGCAGTTTAAAGCACCCTTCCACCTGCTCCAGCTTTTAGCTTCTAAGCAGGGACGGAGCTATGTATTCAAGCAAGGGGGCCATGGCCCCTCCCAACTTTTGATTTTTTACTTATTAGCATTATGTAATTTTTTTTGCCCCCCTCCCTCAAATCTTATAGGTAGTACTTATTTGTTAGGACATAGGACTATTATATTAGTTCTTCTAGTAGTTAGTACGGTATCTTGTTGTTACTTGGGCCGTAAAGCCCTACTTTAATATGGAAGCAAATAATTCAAAGCCCAAAAATCAAGTATATTAATTAAAAAAAAATCCATTGTGGACAATAGATGCATCCACAAGACCTATTAGAATAGAGGTAAAGTATTACGAGTACTTTTTTTTTGCCTTTTACCTATTATTTAATATTGAAAATAGTTTCCTAAGTTTATTACTAATTCATTATTGACTAGCAAGTCTAGTATACTTAGTTAAGTTGTTTACCTTTTTTATTTTTAGATATTCGCTAGTATTTATTGTATTACACACACAAAACGCCAAAAAGTCTGGCGTGGATTCTTTTATTGATGATTTTCGTGACATGCAAGATAGATATAGTCATGTAATGTTCTAAATTTTGTCCTACACAGTGTTTAATCATGTACTTTTGAATATTTTAGGTGAATATCAATACATCAGTTAATGTATATTTTATTTATATTTTAAATCTTATTCTTTTTTATTTCACCTCGCCCCCCCTCCGGTCATATCCTGGCTCCGCCCCTGCTTCTAAGTGATTAATTTAAGCAGAAGTTGTCATTTGAAAACACTCTTTTTAGCTTTTTTTAAGCCAAAAGCTGAAAAGTACTTTTTTTAAGCAAACCCAAACACTGCTTTAAAAGTGAAGGCTAATCCAACCTAGACCAACACATGCCCACCCTTGATAACTGGGACTTTATGTTGTTAGGGAGTGACTCAGTCACCCAAAGGTACTAAAGTTCCTTGTTACACTAAAAAAGCAGCTAGCAATAAATGTCAAAATCGAAGTTTCACAAAAGCTTCCCCAGTAAATAGGTTAAGACTAGATTACTAAAATTAGCAAACTTATTAAATTGGTTTCCCCATTGCTAAACTTCAATGTGAACAAACCTCTGAAACTGTCCTTCAACTTAGAATCCTAGATTATTAAAAAGTAGCAAATTGAAATTACTATAAAATGAGAGTGCCTTTCTATTCCAAAACATATCATGATCTAACTGGTATCTCACTCACATAGTCACAAGTACAATAAATGTGTCGTCCGAATATGCAACGATGTTGTTACCCTCTCAAATGAGTGGCAAGTCAGAGGGAGTATATATATGTGTGTGTGTGTGTGTGTGTGTGAGAGAGAGAGAGAGAGAGAGAGAGGGAGAGATAAAATAGCTTGTTAATGCTTTGGATTTCAATAACTGGTGCGCAAAGTTTTTTCCCATTGCGGAATATAGACGTGGCAACAACAACTATCTCTCAAACCATTGATGCATCTTGATGTACGTTCTATAGAAATGGAAAGCATATTTGTTTTCTTTAATAAGAAATTAATCATGAAAATAAACCTGAAAATTATTTATTTTTCATACAAAAATAATCATGAAAGGAAGCCTGAAAATTATCTGTTTTTCATACGAAAATGTTGCAAGGAACACAATAACATCTTCGGTGAAATCATAATGAAAAGTGGAAGAAGAAAAAATACCTCTTTTCTAGTTTAGACACTTCTTCGAACACCTTCCGTGCAGAACTAACATATGGTTGTTCTTATCATTCTTGATTCTCGATTAACCCATAGAAGATGTATAAAGCTCGTAAAACACAGAGAGCTACAACAAGATTGGACTAAAGAAGGTAAACAAATGACAAAATTATGATATATAGCCTTTAAATTTCAAAAATCAACTCTAATAAACCAATCCACGAATGCATATAGAGAAAAAACCAGCAAGAGATAACCCAAAATACTATACTCCGTAGAAATCTAAGAAACCGCTACATAAATTAAGAAACGAGATTGAAAAGTTTGGGATAAAACCGTGGAAAGTACAACTGAGGAAAATACTAGAAGTTGTGATTCACATGTTACCCGAATTGGATAGCGAAATAGGTGGAAGAAATAGATGAATGTTGAGCTCGAGAAGAGTACATCGTGATCCAGAACATTTCCAAGGCCGCCGTTCTCGGCTGGCAGATATAGCTAGGTCGTCTGGAGGGGAGTGTTTCGCAGATAAACTGTTGTGAGACTCTGGGTTTTAGGACTTCTTAATTCATAGCAGGAAACTTTGGGCCAGACTTCTTAATGGCCCAAGTTTACTTAAATTTTTGGCGCTCTATTTTTCCCATTGATATTTGTAGTGTTACATTAGCTTCAATTAAAGGTAACAATTATCAAACTAATGTAACGCTCTACCTGACACAATAAAAGTGTTACAGATGCTAGTACCTAATGTAACGACACAATCAAAATCATTACAATAGGCTTATTTATTGTAACACTTTAAACAAATGTTACAATTTTAATGTTACATTAGACCTTAAAATGTAGTAGTGGGCGCGGTGATGCTATTTTCATGGCTATCGACAATCATATCAATTGAATGAAGGAGAAAACATCACTCATCATTATCATGTAATGGTTATCGAACAAGGAGAGGGGAAGGCATTTTTACAAAAAAAAAAAACAAGGAGAGGGGAGGGCATTTTTACAAGGAGAGGGGAGGGCATTTTTACTTTTTTATTTATATGAGGGTATTTGTTTTTTAATATATAATTAGTCTTTTTTGTTCAAATTGGAAACTTTGAAAGGAGAAATACACCTATGAGAGGGGAGAATTAGTTGTCCTTAAGAACTTTGTGCCTACCAAGTGAGGAAATAAACAGTTAATTATAGAATTCAGTCAGGTTGAAAATGGTAGAGTCAAGAACTAGGCTATGATTTCAACCAAAGATTTAGTAGATACCAGGAGACTCACTAACTTGTTTGAGTGAAGTGTTCTATGAGGCTTTCTACATATGTGTGTGACGTGTGTAGTTAAAGAGCAAGTGAACATTTTAGTGTGTGCACAAATAATCAAATAATAGCAAGAAAGCAAGTAAAGTGCATAACGATGTATAGAGGTTTGGCTAGTCCTACTCCTCTAGCTAAGGGGATATCCCTTATGATTTCCAAATCCACCAATATGGCCTCCTTTGAAATCAAGAAAAGCACCACCTAAGGTTTTGGCAAACAAATCCTCACCAATGGGTGTTGAATTTTACAAGGGGCTAACTCACAATCTCGTTGGTTTTATAAGAGGATCGACCAAAACCCTCTACAAATGATTTTACAAGAGTATCAACCAAAAACATCAATGGTTTTACAAGAGGAGAAACCACAATTCTCACTATTGTTGGTTTTGTTAGCAGACTTGTGCTAATGATGATATTTATGTTAACAAAAATGAAGCTAATGAGTGGTTGCAGGTATCCATCGACAAAAAAATCTATTAATATAGTCTTGCTCGAGTGATAGAAAACACACCTAATTGTGACTATGTGGATTGCAACTATTTGAACAGCTCTCAAACTGATTTATCATTTCAAACATATTTTAAATATATTCAGCTGTGCATCATGAAGCGAAAGAAAAATAATAGGAGCAATAAATCTTTTATTCTTCTTATTGTTCTCACGTACATCAGATGGCCGAAGGCCATATATACATATTACACATGAATTAATAAGGAAACATAATAAAGAGTATTCCTAATATGCTCCTAGAAATATACTGATACCAAAAATAATATCGGTAATATGTAAAGATAATATATATGCTCCAATACCCCCCCCCCCCCCTCAAGTTGGAGCATGGGGGTTAATAATGTCCAACTTGCGAAGAAGAAAATGAAATTGAGTATTGCCAAGAGCTTTAGTGAAGATATCCGCAAGCTGAGTAGTAGTAGGAACATAATTGGGAGCAATAAGGCCATCCTGAATAGCATTGCGAACAAAATGACAATCAACCTCAATGTGTTTAGTCCTTTCATGGAAAACCGGGTTACGCGCGATATGAATAGCAGACTGACTATCACAATAAAGAGGTATTGCACTCGTGTGATGTACACCCAAACTCAGAAGAAGAGCTTTCAACCACTTGAGTTCACAAGTGGCAGCAACCATAGAGCGATATTCAGCTTCGGCAGATGAGCGGGATACTGTATTCTGCTTCTTTGTCTTCCATGAAATAGGAGAACCCCCAAGGAAAATCAGCCATCCAGAAATAGATTTTCGAGTGAGTGGACAAGCAGCCCAGTCAGAATATTGCAGCATACATATTATCTTTACATATTACCGATATTATTTTTGGTATCAGTATATTTCTAGGAGGAAGTGGTTCCAAAATCCAGGTGTTATTAGCCTCTAACGCACTTATTTCAGAATTCATGGCTTTTTGCCATTCAGGTGACTGCATAGCCTCATGATAAGAACAAGGCTCAGAAGTAGCCGAGAGAGCTGCTAAAAAAGCACGATGTTTGACTGAAAAATTATTACAACCAATGTAGTGTGCTATAGGAAACAGCGTACCTGAGGAAGATGACGAAGAAGATGGCTGGGAGAATGGACTGCCAAAAATAGTATGAGTGGTGTAATCTTTAAGCCGGACCAATGGGATCTTTTGCCGTTTGCTACGACCCAAAGCAATGGGTACATCACTTTCTGTAAGTTAAGTGTTATCCTCGTTCATCAAAGGAGGAGAAGCAGAATGGTCCACATCCTCAGTCAAAATAGAAGTTGACACAGGAGGATTAGATTCACGAGATTGGAACACCTCCCGATAGTCTAAAGTCTCAAATGGGAGAGGGGGAATTAGTGGTGTGATCCGATGTAGCCATAGTGGCAGCCGAGTCAGGTATAGCAAACAGAAACTGGTCTTCAAAAAATTTTACGTCCCGGGATACAAAAAGTTCATGTGTTTCAAGATCATACACATGCCATCCCTTCTTCCCAAATTTGTATCCGATATAAATACATTTTCTGGACCGGCTAGAAAACTTGTCCCCTCTAGATCGCTGATTGTGTGCAAACCACAAACACCCAAACACTCTCAAGGAGTCATAAGATGGTGGCACCCCAAATAAAAATTCATAAGGAGATTTATATCCAAGTATGCTCGAAGGAGTCCTATTTATTAAATGGACATCAGTAAGAACACATTCTCCCCAAAATGAAATGGGAAGGTGAGCTTGAAAACGGAGAGCGTGGGCCACATTAAGAATGCGACGATGTTTACGCTCAACTCTACCATTCTGCTGAGGAGTGCCAACACACGAAGATTGAAAAATAATCCCATTATCAAAAAAATAATTTTTGAGACCGTTAAATTCTGTCCCATCATCACTGCGAACAATTTTAATATGCTGGGAGAATTGGCGGTCAACCATGGCAATAAAAGCTAAAAAACATCGAGATAACTTCCTTTTTATCCAACAATAAGTAAACCCAAACCGCTCTAGATAAGTCATCCACAATCGTCAAAAAAATACTTAGCACCACAAGAAGAGGATGTATTGTATGGTCCCCACAAATCACAGTGTACTAATTCAAAAATACGTTTGGCATGACTAGTACTGGTAGGAAAACTGTCTCGGGTTTGTTTAGCTTTAAAACACACATCACACGGTAAAGAAAAATTATCCTTAGTACCATGCACAAATGACAATTTTTGTAAGAGTTGTGCAGACGGATGTCCAAGCCGTTGATGCCATAAGTCCGCTGAAACTTGACTCACATGCACTGTTTGAACTGAAGCTGGAGGCCTGAAGTAATAAAGTCCATTCTCCCGTTCACCCACCCCAATCAACTTCCTCCAGTGACGGTCCTGTATAACACAAAAATTAGGTGTAAACTGAACAAAGCAATCAAGAGTGTCGCTTAATTGAGAGACGGATATCAAATTACAGTTCAAACTGGGGACATATAAAACGCTATCCAAGCGCAGAGAATCACAAAGCACAATAGACCCTTCTGTAGTGGCATGGACTCGTTGTCCATCTGGAAGCCCGACTGGACAGCCTTCTATATTTCTAATATTCAATAAATGGGAGATATCTCCGGTAATATGGTTAGAAGCACCAGTGTCAATTATCCATGCCTTATTTTTAAACATACCTGTCATGCACTCACTAGTGGATGAAGTATTACTGAAGGCTGTAATAAGTGTTTTCCATTGTTCGTAAGTAAAACCTGGTAGGGGTATGGACTCCCTGTTCTTTGAATTTCCTTCATAATTCCCTGTCAGTGCAGCAGCATTAGCACACACATAATGCATCGGCTGCCTACGTGAGTTTTCTGTTTCACCACCGTTTGCCATGATTTGGGAGTCTCAAAGCTGTCTGCTCTTCTCAAAGCAACCGGTTCTGATACCATATTCAGCTGCGCATCATGAAGCGAAAGAAAAATAAAAGGAGCAATAAATCTTTTATTCTTCTTATTGTTCTCACGTACATCAGATGGCCGAAGGCCATATATACATATTACACATGAATTAATAAGGAAACATAATAAAGAGTATTCCTAATATGCTCCTAGAAATTTACTGATACCAAAAATAATATCGGTAATATGTAAAGATAATATATATGCTCCAATAAAATAAACATTTTATTTTCTCACAATAGAGTCTAATTCTTTAGATTTCCCCACCAGCCGAGTGCTTTTCTAAAATAGCGGAGTCTTTTCTAAATTTCAGGTTACTTCTCTTAGCAGCTTGCTCGTTTCATCTTTCATTACCTTGCTGGTTATTGAGCTTTTTGAAACAACTATTTTGCACTTGAAAACCCGTATTCTAAGAACCTAAGCCTTATCTAATACGGAGTACATAGTAACGTCATAATATTTCTGAAATTGCCACTAAAACCCGTTCAAAACAGCTCACCAGTTTGCCTAACTCTTGGGTTAATCTTGTTTTGAGTAAGTTGTCTTCAAAACTTCCTTAGATCCGGTGAATGAAACTTAATTAAGTAAGAATTATAACTTGTAAGTTGTAACACAGTGCGCGTATTCTCGACTTTCACAACGAGAATCCCATGTCTAGCTATTATATTTAATTCATCCATTTGTCATCTAATGAAATCAATTAAGATTGATAACCTCAACATAAACGGTTTTTCGATTTAATCAATATAATTACTCTCTATCAGATTATAAATTATTAGACGCATGCAGTAGTAATCTAAGGTTACAACTTATGAAATGATCAAGTGAATAACAAATTTACTCATTGTCTGATTCTAGTAATTATCAATATCAAAACATCAACAAATTGATCACTAAGAGATGCTTAAATATCAGTATGGAATACAATTAGGGAAATAATTACTCCCTCTGTACCATTAGAAGGTTCTCGTCCACTATTCATATGATCAACTTAAATCATTTTTAACCTTTTGCTTTATATATCAAATTTTTATCAAATTTACATTTTTTTATCCTGCTTTGTAGCAGTTTTAATGTAGTTTCTGAATATGTAAATTTTATTTACTAAAAATAATCAAAGTGTTAACAAGGATTAGATTGCTTTATCGTCAGTAAAGGATCGTAAACCGTAACGGGAACCTTCTAACGGGACGGATGAAGTAATATTCAAGAGAAAGAGATTAAAGAAATAGCACACAATTTGCAAATCACAAGCTTCAATATAGCAAACCAAGCTCAAAAGACTACCTAAATTACAAAGATAAAGTCTAGATGAAAGAAGGGATTGTTAGAGACATTTTTATGGTGTACGTTAAATCACGTTTAAACCGGCATCTGAAGGTTTTGATATTGATAATTACTCCTAGTGTCTTACAATGAAGAAATCACATTTCAAGGGGGAGTGTTCTACTTTACTCCCCGGGTGACAAACAACACCTTGCACATTCTGAGGGTGAGTTTTCGTTTTCCCCTCCTGACGCCATACAATGATCAATGCAAGGATTCTCTCAAAGGACGCAAATTTTGAGAGGGAGTTATCTATTTTCTCCTCCCGGTGCCAAACAATGACAAAGCATACCGAGTGCTCCAGTTAAGGGGAAGCACAGAGAGAAAAGCAACACAAGAGCAAAGAGATCAATGAGAGATAAGTCTCAATAGCTTAGTAAACCCAACTCAGCCTACCCAAGGTACAAAGCCGAGAGTGAGTGACTATTATAAGAGCGAGGAAGCAGAAGGCTCAAGTGAGCGAGAAAACAATAATCAATGACAACTCTGCTACCTCTATTATGCTATCAATCGAGATAATTACTCTTAGTCACTCAAATAGTATGGACAATCCCCATAGGTTCAGAACTGATTTAATCAGATCCCGAGTAGAAGTCGTTGAATTTTGCCAAACGGCGTGTGCACAACCCTACCCTAGACCACTCAACTGTCTCCCAACAGACTGGTGTCTAATCACTTTTCACGAGAAACCTCATCTCTCATTACTGTCTCCTTTCAAGGTGAGTAATACTGACTACAGTGGCTCTCAGCCCCATGCCATTGAACTTTCATTGATCATGTCATGTCTAGTTATCTCACTCTCAAATGTTTTGAACTTTCAAGGACACCGACACATTTTTTGAGTCAGTTGCTGGTCCACGTGACCTACGAGAACTTCCATAGGCTCATCTATTATAGATACAGAGCAATGATTAGAAGGAAGTCCTGATGTTGCAACATAGAAATCACCAACATTTTAGGCCATCATTTAGAGATCATCTCTATAATGATGATAATGGGTGTCTACACGATCCTGGGGGCTACAATTATCTATGTTGATCCTAGTGATCATACCATAACAACCAGAGTGACATCTACTTCAGATGTTTTAGAAAGATTGGTTGGAAGTCCTGTTAGAGCTTCAATGTTTCTATCATTATATACAGGCCACATAACAGTTGTTACATTGATGTTGTGCTAACGAAACACCACAGTGTCTCCAGTCCTTATCTTTTCATTTTTTTTTTCATTTTTCGTTTTCCAGAATAAAGGCATGATGTCCCGATTCATCTAATCGTCATGAGGGGGAGAGTGGTCCACATGCTGTTTATTCTCAAAAATCATTTTCGGACACTTCTCTCTTCTAGATAAAAAATGACGGCTCTCTACTCTCTCGGGTTCATCAACTGCCAAGTCAACGTCAAATCTAATGATCAGTTATGCTCACAAGTCAACAATCATTTTCCGCTATGCCACCGACAATTGTTCCTCAAAAGCATTCACGATAGAATAGTCAGAAAACGCTACATTAGGGAGGATACAGAGGTCGAATGATCAAGTACCGAAGATGAATCCTATGTGCGCCTGAGACTCTTCAAGAACATTCATTCTAGAGGAGCCATAGGACTTCATTCAAGCTGATCAAGAGCAACTTCTGGAAGGCAAGGATTACTAGTAAGATTTTGAAGAATCTCTCAACCCCGGGCATCAACGATCGAATTGAAAGAATAACACCAAGGGAGAGATTGTAAGGATTTCTTTCAGAAGCCTTTCCAAGAAGACAAAGGAAGCTGGGCTGCACTAAAGATTCAACAAAAAGACAAAGGTAACCGCGCTTTAATGCTGAGTAAACAAGATTGAACACCAAGGGGGAGATTGTTAGAGATATTTTTGTGGTGTTCAATCATGTTTTATTATTGTGTATTTGTGTTGTATTTAGTATAATTAATAGACAATGGGCCACCTTATGATTAAGGCACATGTGGCTCTTAGATGCCTATTTTGTAATGAGCCTATTCCTCAGATCTATAAAGTCTGGAGGAATTGGCAAAACCCCTTAAGTGAAAAGAGGCATCCACGGTATACTATATAGCTTTTACGCTACTCTCTCTCTCTCTCTCTCTCTCTCTAAGGAGAGAGCAACGGTCGTTTCTTAGTGACTATGTAGTTCAAAATCTATATTGGTAATGAATCGATGTTCTCTTCATCTCTATTCTATTGTATACTACTCTATGATTGTTGGATGGGAAGAAAATGTGTTTTATAGGGAAAACGTGGTGGTTGGACTGGATACCCGGTTGGATATCATTGGCAGTAGCTACGGAAGTGATGAAACTAGTCATACTCGATCGGGTACGTCAATATATCTGATCGGGTATAAAACTAAATCTTTGGGTCAAATGATACCCTTTCGGGTATTGGATATACCCGACTGGGTGTGTGACCAAATCAGGGTTTTCTTCTATCATGTCTCTCTAAAATGTAGAATCTCTTAATATCTTCTAATTATGAAAAAGCTAAGTAAACACTATGTAAAACCATTCTAAAATGTGTTCTTTATGCACTTATAAATAACACATATCATATGGTTACATTGTTATTTATATAGTTTGAGAATACTATTACTTACTAGCTACTTTGCCAGCATAGTAGTACTTTATTTAGTTGCAAAAAAAAAAAAACGAGAACCCGCACCAAAGTGGCTTGTTTCGAATGAGGCGGGTAAAGTTAGGTTCTTATTTCAATACTTGGTAAACCTTGTCCGAACATATTTGTTTATTGAAACTTACGGTTCTTGGAAATTTATAAATTGCTCAAACCTATCCGCACCATGTCTGCGCGCCCCTAATCCGGATCTCTGAAATCAAATTTGAAGTTGCACCGACTTTTAATCACCATCTTCGATCACTCTCCATCATTGCCACCCGCTCCCCATAAGCCAACAGTTCGTGTAGAAGGAGACGAAGAGTAGGAAGGAGAAGAAAGAGCTCACGATGGAGACATGTATGTATCTAAGCTAGGTACGCGGACTACGTGGGGTGAGTGGAGGCGGAGGGCTATGAATGTCTTCGACAGGTTTGAGGTCTTTAATTTGGAGGTACAGTGGGTAGCATGTACAAAAAAGAGAAGAATGTGAGAGATGAGTCATGTACAACGGGGATTAGGGGTTTTATAAGTTTTTTCCTAAAATCAATATATATATATATATATATATATATATATATATATATATATATATATACTCCCTCCGTTTCTAAAAGAACCTCACACTTTCCTTTTTTGGATGTGCCAAAATAAAAGTCACACTTCCCTTATTTCCTTATTTGGTAAAGAAATCTACATCCAAACAGTGCCAAACAGTGTCCAAACAGTGCCAAATAGTGTCTAAACAGTGTTTTCTACAGTAAAGTCAATTTATTTCCTTAATAATCGTGAAGTCAAACCGTGACTTTCTTTTAGAAACGGAGGGAGTATATATATATATATATATATATATATATATATAGGGGAGAGTTCTAGTGAGAACCCCTCTTAAAATGAGAACTCATGAGAACCCTTAGAACCAGTGGTATTTTTAGCTGAAATTTTTTGTGTATGTTCCTCATCAAGTATAGTTCATCCATACCAAATTTGAGCAAAAAAATCAATTGGGAAGGTTGTCAAATGATTTTTTGAAAGAAAATTGCGTTTTATATGTATGTTCCGGACCAGTTTTCTTTCAAAAATCATTTGACGACCTTCCCGATTGAATTTTTTGTTCAAATTTGGTATGGATGAACTAGATTTGATGAGGAACATACACAAAAAATTTCAGCCAAAAATATCACCATTCTCAGGGGTTCTCACGGGTTCTCACGTTAAGCACCGTTCTCATTTGATCTTTATTCTATATATATATATATATATATATATATAGGGGTTAGTTCCTGTGAGAACACCCTCTTAAGAGAGTAAAAAAGATTAAAATCTATCCATTCATACATTCAATCGAACGATCATAAATATAAACACGTACAAGACCCTTACATTAATACTTTGTATTATTTATGGAAAGCATTTAATGACAATTAGTATTGGTTTAATTGAAAATTCCGTGAGGGGTGTTTTGGTAAAGAGCCATGATCTTAATTAAAAGCCTAACGTACTATATATACTCCGTATACATTAAGATACTCCACATTATTTTCCTTTATTAAATTTCCTTTAATTTATGATAAATAAGTTGAAAATTGGAAGATTTTTCATCTTAACGTGCAACATGCATATTTACATGTGCACTTGTAGTAGTTGCACTTTTATTTAAATTGTTATGCACTTATAATTGCAATAATAATGGACTTTATATTCCCTATAAAATGTATTTTGTTTATTATTTAGACGCACTTTTACTTAGGGCGCGGTTTCAATAAAAAGTGGTATTCCCGTGCAAAGTGATAATAATTGTACTTATTGTCTTGAGCGATGAACTTTTGGCTTCATACGATGCACTTTTAAGAATAACGGATTTTTTGACTTAATTACAAACATGTCAGTGCATTTTTTATCGATTCTAATGCATTGTTGTCATATTTTGGGACGCACCAGATCTATTCTTAGTTTTCATGTGAAGTACTCCCTCCGTCCCAGAAAATTCTTCCCACTTTGACTTGGCACGGAGATTAAGAAAGTAGAATAAAGTGGAAATGTGTGGTTGTGGTTGTGTAAGTAAAAAGTGAAATGAATTGGAACCACACAAATTGTCCAAAAAGGGAAAGTGGGATTTTTTTTTGGGACGGCCCAAAAAGAAAAGTGGGAAGAATTTTATGGGACGGAGGGAGTACACTTTTTATTTTAACTCGTCACTTTTTACTTATTCACACGCACTTTTTATATCATATATCTTAATACACATTTTTAGCTTTTAAATTGCATCAGATACACTTTATAGGTGCATCAAAATTGAAACTTAAAAGTATGCACCTTAATTGTTTAATTAAGTGCACTTTTACTCATTTTCTGCTATTGTCAATATATTATGTATTTTAATAGGTTTAGTATCATAAAATGTACCGTGCACTTTTATGCATATTATTTTGCATTGTATTTTAATTTAGGTATTTATAATTTTTCACGTACATATATATTAATAAATTGATAATTCTTTTTGTATTCTCAAAAATGTTGGTCATAGTCATGATATCTATTTTGTATGGTATTTGTTTTTTAAGTACAAAAATAATATATCAAAAGTGCGTAATTTGAACAATAAAATATGATATTGATCATATTCAAAATATTTTAAAAATAGGCACCTATTAAAATATGATATAAATAGTAACACGTCAAAAAAATAAAGGAGATGAAACTATGGAAAAGATAAAGAAATAATAAATAAAAAATCAAAGAGAAAGTATTAATGTAGTCTCAATTGACAAACGGCCAAAATACTACCATAAAAATGGTCAAAGAAGTGGAACTTATCATTAATGATATTTAATGCATAGATGAAATGACGGAATACCCTTTACATATGTACACGGCCGTATGAAAAAAATTATAGATCCAATGGTTGATATCTATTCTTTTTTACTCTCCTAAGATTAAATTCTCACATGAACCTAAATATATATATATATATATATATATATATATATATATATATATATATATATATATAAAAGAGAAACTTTTTAAGAGCATACGGCGCGTCACATAATCCTGCCATGTCATCATATATTACAATTATTTAATTACTATTTATACATTTTATTGTTTTTATTACATTCTATTTTTATTGCATATTGATATGGAAACAAAAGATCGTATGATAGAATCCACCTTATTTGGTAACTTTTTCATAATCTACTACTTACTCCATATTAATATGGATATTTATTAAAATATATATAAAAGAAGAATTTTAAGAGCATCTGGCGTGCCACATAATCCTGTCATGTCATCATATATAACAATTACTACGTATTTAATTACTATTTATACCTTTTTTTATTACATTCTATTTTTTATTACATATTGATATGGAAACAAAAGACCGTCGCGTATGATAAAATCCACCTTATTTGGTAAATTTTTCAGAATCTATTACTTACCCCGTAGTAATATGGATTGTTATTAAAATAAGCAATTATTGCAACCACAACAATAAATAGTCATCTGTGCACATAGAGTTTATTTAATATAACTATTTTTATACTTTTATTTTTATTACATTCTATTGAGAAGTGAATTATCCGTATTTTGCGCACCTAACAAATAAATCATCCAAGTTCCTATCAATTTTGTTCTTCAAAGTTATTTTATAAATAAAGTAATAATAGTGTTCCATTTCCTAAAAAGTACGGAGTAATATTTTATTTTTCTAAACTCAATTTTTTTGAATGTTTTCTAAACTCAATGTGATAATGACTAAAGTTATCAGACTTATATTTGCAATTGTGTTAATACTTCGTATTTTTCTGCATCATCATACCATTCTTTCTTAATTGTTGAGATGATGGTGAAAATTATAACCACAAGATTTTTTAACTTAAAAATGAAATTGATATATACTATTAGACATTCATATATGAAAACATTTAAAACTTCTGATCAAGTATCTTACCTTTATGAGGATGGAAATGGAAATTCATATCATACATATATGAATACGTTTAGCCCAACAAAAAAGTAAACATGTTTAGTTGTTTCTTTATTTTTACAACTACAATTTAGATTTTCCTTACTTTTGACATAGATTCCTAATCTAAATTAGGAAATCTTCATACATTAAGGGTGTTTTTAATTGGACTGGTTTCAGTCTTAGACAAGATCGGATCAAATATCAAATATTATTATTATTATTATTATTATTATTATTATTATTATGATTATTATTATTATTATTATTATTATTATTATTATTGTTATTGTTATTATTATTGTTATTATTACTGTTATTATTATTGTTATTATTACTGTTAATATTACTGTTATTATTACTGTTAATATTACTGTTATTATTACTGTTATTATTACTGTTATTATTACTGTTATTATTACTATTATTATTACTGTTATTATTACTATTATTATTACTATTATTATTACTATTATTATTACTATTATTATTACTATTATTATTACTATTATTCTTATACATAAAATAGACATCTTCAAGACCAAGTTAGAAATGAACATGTCAATCTAATTAAAAATATCCTTATTAATGACATTTTCAATGTGACGAAATAAATGAGTAAATTGTAAAAATGATCCCTTTTTTACATTTCAATGTGACAAAATAATGAGTACAATGTAAGAGCTCACTAATAAATTTACAAATCCTTATTTCATACCACATGTTGAATGAGAAATATTTAAAAATAGTTTTTTAGATGCTTAATGAAGTAATATAGAGGATGTGAAATTAATTAAGAAACTTTTGTATGAATTCTTTAAAATCGGGGTCATAACCATTATGTTTAATTGAGATGCTTATGTAGAAGTCCAATTTAAATATTTTTCATATAAATTTGAATTACTTTTATTAATTATATATGATTTCGAAAATATCAAATATACACTAAGCTAAATTATGTACTACCCGTGCATCGCACGGGCTTGAAAGCTAGTATTACTAATAAAAGATCATAGATAAAAATGTGATTTAATAATTTTATTTATATTGAGGGTGTTTTGCTCTTTTCAGTTTTAGGATGTCTCTCTTATGTCTAGTAGTCTTTTATTTGCCATTGCAAACTCATACTCTCTCCATCTCATAAAATTTATCCAAATTTTCTTTTTTTATCAGTCCAAACAAATTTTGTCATTTCTATTTAAAGTAATAAATATGTGATTAAATTAGTTTCTCTTTCCTTTGCACAACTTTCAATCACATAATTTTTACTTTATTATTTTACGTGCAAGTCAAACTTGACAAAGTTTTAGGAGACGGGGAGAGTAAGTAATACGAAACATTCCAAATAGAAAATAAATAAAAATAAGAAATGACAAGACATTTCAATCATACAATTTTTACTTTATTATTTAATTCTTTATATTATTAATAAAAAATATTTTAAATATAATTTTTTCATAAATCAACAAAATCATCCAATTCAGCCAAAACTTCATAAATTTCAGTAGAATCAACCAATTCAGCCAATTTGAGTGTTAACAAACGGGTTCTGTGTTAAAGTCAAAGAGATTAGTGAAAGTTGAAAATATTATTGTCGATTTCCATTATTATTTGTTGATCATAAACTACTTTTGTATTAATTTAATAAATCACTTGCCAAGAGCTTACAATACGACCCAAAGGAGTATGAAAATTTGCACAAACAAAATAAGACATATTTTGTCTGTGAACTGGATTCATAGACAAAAAAAGCCTTGAACAAACATGGTGAGTATAAGGTGGGGTATAAAGGTGGGTACAACAGGAATGATTGATTTATCTTTTATCCACTTTCTTTGATATTTCACATTTTTAAAGCTTAAATCAAATTTAAAGTGGATGTACATAATCCATATCAATTTTCTTAAGTTTGAATGATTCAAACTACTTCATTCTAAAAAAATTATTTGCACGTAAATTATACAGTTTAGTAATTACTCCCTCCGTCTTATAGAAATGTTCTCACTTTTCATTTTTGAACGTCCCATATAAAAGTTCTCATTCCATTTTAAGAAACAATTAGAAATATTAAATATTAAATATAATACATTTATAATATCACAGTTATCAATACTAACCTCATCATATTATATATCTATTATAATTATTTCTCAAAATATATTCAAACTACCTTATTTAGTTATTCTCTAAAAAATGTGTTATTTTGTCACGAGAATCTTTTAACGGGACGGAAGTATTACATTTTTTAACTTAATATAAACTGATATAATTGTACGTGCATAATTTACATGAAGTTTGCATACATACATTATTCGTCTCTTATTCAATTCACTTATTTATTAAAAAAAATTGTGACTAATTCATTTAAAATTTCTTCGAATGAATAATGTGTTATCTATAACTAATTTCACAATATATTTCTTAAGGTGTTCAACTATTTATGATTTATGACATGTGTGAGGAAATATTTTGTGAGTTTGCCCGCACTCACGATAATTTCTGGATACGTCACTGATTACCATTACCTCAGTACCGCAAAGCTTCCCACCAACGGTTGATAAGGTAGGTCGGATGTACAAAACCTTATTCCTGTACTAAAGCACATATGCCGTTTCTAAATGACCCAATATTGAAAATCGCATCGAGAATTACATGGACTGACTGATGCTTCATAACAAAGAAGCGTGGACGGGTTTGCTCCATCATATTCCCAGGCTAAAAAATAGCGAGTTTTTGGCTCCGTTGCAAATGATGGAAAGAAGATTAATCTAAATACATGTCAAATATTAAATAAAATAAAAATTGATTTTTTGCCTTCGTATTTTGTAAGTTTTACCCAAAGATTAAAAAAAATAACACTATTTTCTTTCGGTGCCTATATCATACATCCGGGTGTATGTGCACCCGGCTCAACTAAGGAAGACAGTCCAATAATCAATACAGGCCAAAAAAACGGTGTCATTTTTGTCAATTAAGAAAAATCACGTCTTCCGCTAAATGAGCAATAGTGTACTTTTAGTAAGCTTCTGACCTTTTTTATTGAGTATGAGGAGGCTAACAATGAGTCACGATCTCTGCTTCATATCCTTTAATTCTTTTTCTTTTTCTTATTTTTCTTTTATAAAAACTTATTAAATTATATTTGTAATCCACTCTTATTAATTTCAATATGCGAGTCTAATGTAATATGATACTTTTGAAATATGTATTGATATGACATTTTAAAAATAAGCATAACATCAATACCAAATGAGCATACATAATAACATACAAAGTGCACATTGATATGAAAATTGTAAGATTTGTTAGTTGAACATCATGACATTTTATTTGAGCATCAAACTTCCGCTATTGAGATAAAAATCACGGTATTGTTGAGTATTAGGAATCTAATATTTAGAATCGTGATCTCTACTTCATAACTTCTAATTCACTTTCTTCTTTTTTATTTTTCCTTTTATAAAAACTTATTAAATTATAGTTATAATCAACTCCTATGAATTTCAATATGTGAATCTAATGTAAAATAGTGAATTTATTGAATCATTAATTCCATAATAGATTCTGAAATTTCGATTTTAGGAACCAAACTTCTGAATGGGACAAGAATAAAGAGAGAGTCCTTTTCTACATGTAAATACATACAAAAATGAAAGTTTTAGTAAGAGGAAAATCCGTCGACTTTAAAAATTGTGAGGGTTCAAGTCCCTCTATCCCCAAAAACCTAGTAGATTCCTATCCTTATCCCCTCCCTTTGTCTTTTTAGTGGTGATTGTTTAAAGTTAAAACTAAAGTGTAAAGGTCCTTTTATTATAAGTTAATATGTGCATTGATATGACATATAGAAAATGAGCATAAGATCAGTACCAGACGATTATATGTAACTTACAAAATGCGCATTGATATGAAAATCGTAAGGTTTGTTAGTTGAATATCACGACATTTTAATTGATCATCAAACATCATCTATTGAGATGAAAATCACGGTTTCTGTTAAATGAGCATTAATGAACTTTTACTGAGCATCACATCTGTCTTGTTGAGTACTAGGAGTCTGATATTGAGCATCGTGATCTCTGTTTCATATCTTTTAATTCACTTTCTTTTTTTATTTTTCTTTTATAAAAAATTATTAAATTGTATCTATAATCAACTATTATTAATTCCAATATGAGAATTTAATTTAATTTTATACTTTTGAAATATGCATTAGTACGAAAAATCGTAAATTCTTCTAGTTGAGTATCAATACACTTTCATTGAGCATTAAACTTCACCTATTGAGTATTAAAAACATGCAATTGAGTATCGTGACATTTGCTGCTATGTCTTCTAATTCACTTTCTTGTTATTAGTTTTTTTCTTTTGTTGAATTGCTTAAATTATGTCTATATTTAACTTCTATGAATTCTAACATGCGAATCTGATGTAATATGATACTTTTGAAATATGAATTTGTATGACATTTTAAAATAAGCATAATGTCAGTACCAAATGAGCATACATAACTTACAAAAAGGGTATCGAAAAATCCAAAACGTCATTTGAAATCGCTAATGTGCTCAAATCCTCATTTGTTTATGCTCATTTCGTTTAAGCGTTATGTTCATTTGGTTTGTGAGAGCGAGGCGGCAAAGGTTCGATTGATTTGTCAGGTCAATCTCAACAGAATCTAGTCTATAGAGAGCATTAACATTATCATATAGAATCTCTGCAGCACCGCAGATGGAGGAACCGCAATGGACCTGAGACGCCTGAATTTTGATGGACCGGGACGCCGGCAATTGCGTAATCCAGTCTAGACTCATACGAAGTATTTCAATCTATTTTTAAAAGAATGAAAAGGTAAAAGAGTCAATTCCCTAAATAGGACTAAAAAGTGGCAAAATTGCACAAATAGGACTACATTTTTTAAATTCCCTTAATAGGACTATTTATGTGTGTTTGGACAAATATACCTTTGTAACTTGTGAAATGTTTTAATTAATAATAAAATCATAAAAAAAATAATAAAAATCGAAAAAATACTAAAAATCGTAAATCAATAATAGAAAATTAATAAAAATATTTTTTAAAAAAATTTTAAAAAAAAAAATTAAATAAAAAATAAAAAAAAATCGTAAAATTAAAAAAAAAAACATTACCACCCCTGCCACCCCCAACACCACCAGCTCCCATCACCGGAGAAAAATATGACAATATTTTAAATAATGTCATAATGATGGCATATTCAATGAAAATGTTGGCATATTGAAGAGTAATTATGCCATCTTTTTGACATTTTCAGAAAAAGATGGCATTTTTTACCAAAAGTGGGAGAAATTTCACCAATCGGAGGTGGGGGTGCTGGGAGGCGGTGGGAAAGGTATTCATAATTTTTTTTCATTTTTTATGGGTTTTTACTACATTTTATTATTATTTTTTTAAAATTAAAAAAATAAAAATTAAATTTTTTATTTTATAAATGTTTTATAAATTTTTTATAAGTTTTTTACGTTTTTTAAATATTTTTTTATGAATTTATTATGAATTAAAGCATTTCATTATGAATTAATACTCTTAAGGGTATTTAGGGTAGAAAATCAATGTTTAGTCCTATTTAGGGAATTTAAAAAGTAGTAGTCCTATTTGTGCTTTTTAGGAACTCATTAGTCATATTTAGGACAATTTCCGAAAGTAAAAGTGTCAAAGAAGAAAATATTTTTTAAATCAAATAACTAATTTATTAATAAGCAGCGATAGCAAAAATACAAGAGAATGAATAGCCTGAGGCTACAATGGGATGAGACATAGAACGGAACAGATTCAATGAATCCTTCTAGATTGCTAACCCCACAATAATGTAGTCTAGTCTAACAGCTTTGCTGATCTTTTTGCTACTCCAAAGAGAAATTAAAAAATTATAACTAAAGGATCCGACTTCACCCGCCACCAGAAAGGGAGAATTGGTTTGACCAGCAACCAACAAAGGGAAATCAGTCGAGTAGAATTTTTTTGAAGCATCGGTTTGACCAGCTACCGAAAAAGAGATTCGCTTGATCATCTTCTTCTTCCCAGAGTGAGGCGGTGGTTCAGGTGGTGGGCGAGTATTTGAAACATCAGAACAACAAGATTGAAAAAGCTTCGCCGGATCGATTACACCAATTAGAAACGCACAGCCTCTAGACATTGCTAGGAGAATAACATACCACACGCTCACATGAAGCGGACAAAATTCTCGGCCAATGAAGAAGTCGGACCAAATTCCTTGAAAACAGAAATTGAAAAAGAGCGAAAGCATAGAAAAACCTTGGATTCGATCTTTAATTGCATAGAAAATGTCTTCATCTTCCAAAATCGGATCTTGAAGGGGGTTGGGGATGGCCGCCTAGGGTTTCCCCTAGGGCCGGCTCTCTATCACGTGTCAAAGAAGAAGATTGAATAAAGAAAAGTAGAAAACGGTCATTGCTTTGCGCCAACTCTGTGAAATCAAGATGGGAAATCAAGAAGAAACAGCAGCAGCAGTTCTATCTCTTTCAAATTTTGTGTGCTCCGAAAAGCCAATCTTTTGTCAGCAGACCAGTTCTTCTCCGACGGCATCCTGCTCCCCCTCTACTACCCTGCTTCCGGGGACACACAAATCCGACCTTCACCGGACCTTCAATGGAAAAAGTCTGTTTGTCTGCTGATATCAATGGCTAAGGTTCGTGCAACATATATGGAGCTGGAGAAGAAGCCTTAGAGTTGCATGGAATTACAAAAATACCGGGTGTATCTGTACACCCGGGTGTAGCATATAAATTGCCAATTTCTTTAGCAGTTTTTTCGTTCTCCTGCCATTTTCTATACATTCCAAACATTGCTTAGTATACGAAAGGATGAAAAGGGCTTGACCTCCAAAGGCTAAGCATCAGTGGGGGGTTGGTTTCCAATTCCAGCTCTAGCATCTCCCACTTGGGAGACCGGCATTATCAATGCCCCTTCAAGAGCATCTGCCTGCCCAACATCTCTAACATCTCCGCAAAAGCAAATCATGTGCGATAGGTGGTGCAATTGAGATCATCAGTCATCCTATTCCCATCTATTTCCATAGCTTCCACTTTCCCATCAGAATCATCTAAACCCAGATCAAAATAAGAATCTCTTCTATCAGCCTGAACACCTGAACACCTGAAGCCACCAACATAGCGTCAGTCTCAAATATCACCCGATTCCGGCCCCTTTCCAATGCTACTTGAGTCGCTGACCAAAGCCCCAAAGCTTCCGCTTCCATCAGTGTCCAAGATGCCTTCCTAACCTCTTTCCATCATGCCCCCATACTATAAAGCATCCATCCTTGTCTCGTGCCAGCCACCCCCACACTCTAACCCCTCTAGACTTGTCAAACGCCACATCTACATTTACTTTGATCCATCCCACACTTGGTTTTGTCCACCCATTCGATCCCCCGCCAAACCTTGGTGTGCTGCCGTCTTTTTAACCTGCTGCGCAGCTCTCCAACCAAGCAGGCAAGCAGTGAAGCAGCGGCCTTATTTATCACTGCCCTTGCTTCAAATTCCACTCCTTTCCACACCTCTTGATTCCTTACCTTCCAAACTCCCCATACCACCATAATGAAGTTGCAGCAGGCCTCCTCTCTCAAACCAGTAAAATACAGCTTTTACCCACTCAAGAAAACCTGCACTAAACTGAAAACAATTTCCCAGAAACTGCCACACCAACTTTACCTTTTCAGACGCATAGAACAAATGAAAAACTGATTCAGCATCCCCATTACACACAGAACACACAGCATCTATATTAACTCTTTTTTGCTTCAGCTCATCAACTGTGGGGAGATATGTGTTCGGGTGAAGATTGCCAATTTCTATATGGTCATCCTCTGTAGTCTGTATTAACTAATGTATAGTAGTCCAGATATGTGTGTGTTTAAAGATGATCATTGTTTGACATAACTAAATTATCAAGTCTATAGTATGCATCATAGAGTATGCTTGGTTTTGATATTTTGGATATAGGTTTTACTTTTCTCGTTTTGAATTAACAGTCATAAATGTTATGTACCGGAAAATAGTTTCAGCTACCTACACATTTGAAATGTGAATACGTGTATAACCTTATCTTAGTTTGTATTGAATTTTATATGTAGAATTTTATGTGCTTTTATTTAGAAATCGTTTGAAATTCCTATTTTCAGGTTATTAGTCTTATTAACTAATTCTATTATCAAATAGAGAACTTTGGATTACAAAAAAAGTTGGAGACTTTGAGAGCCATTAGATCTCGATACATTATATCATTTCTCATTTCTCACATTAAATCTTTAACCTATCCAATGTATGTGTGTGTGTGTGTGTGTGTTTGAGCTGAACTTTATTTTTAATGTTGCAAATAGAACAGATGCACAAGCAAGAAGCTACAAGAAATAAAACAAGGGATTGAAAGTAGGCAATAGGATTTAGATCATTCAACCTAAATGAAAACATTATCTGGGAAATTAATCAAAGAGCACGTCGCAATCCTTTGGGCTTCTTGACATAACTAAGCCGGATTTTCTTAAGAGTTCTCCTCTTCCTAGCCATCTTCTCAGGCAAAGTCTCCCTCCGTTTCTTCTTCTCCTTAGTAGCAGCGGCAGCAGCAGGTTTTTTCTTTGCAAGCCTTGGGTCCAACTTATATGCCTTCACATCAACTGCCACCCCATTGCTCGCTGCCTCTTTGGAAAGTGCATTTGCCTTGTCCACACGGCCATGAGCAACTAACCTTCCCATCAGTAAGTCATATGTCTTGCTCCCCGGTTTGCAACCATCTTGTTTCATCTTTTCGAAAACAGCCACAGCATGATCAATCCTCTCAATGCCACATAATATTTTCAGAAATCCATAATATGTCTTCGTATCAAGTGCGTCTCCGTACCCTGCAGACTTCATCCTGTCGATCATTTCATCCCCCTCTCCGACCCTTGCAGCCTGATATAAACTCCTAATGAGTGTGACAAATGTGGTGGCGTTTGGATTACAACCCCATTCCCGTCCCATCTCATAGAACAACCCCACTGCGGCATGAGTTTGTCTAATCTTACACAAATTAGAAATCAACACATTGAACGTCTCCACATCTCGTGGGACACCCTTCTGTTCCATTTCTAATAACAACTTATCCACCTCAGGTTGAAGCCGGAAAGGATCCTTCTTCCTGCAAAGCTTACAAACACAATCAAGAATTGCATTATAGGCACAAGTGCCAATCTCAAATCCTCCCCTATACATCTCAGCAGCTAATCTCTGTGCCTCATCAAGTTTCTGATCAACACACCATCCCTTAATTAACATGTCACAAACATATTGATCAGGGAAAAACTCACTAGCTAAACTTTTCACCATTTTCTCAGCATAACTAGCAAAACCATGTTCACAGAGCTTTGTAACTACCAGTTTAAGGGAATCCAAGTTCCTAGTGAACCCGTACTCTTTCTCACATTTCTCAAAAAATGAGACTGTCTGGCTGGGCCTCCCTGCCCGGACCAGCCGATCAACCATGGACTCTAGGGTTTTAGCCCCAATAACACCACGGCCTCCCACAAGCACGTCATGCGCAGCCTTGAAATCCTTTTTCCTGCCCAAATAATCCACCACGTAAGAGTAAACTCCATCGTCTAACTCGAAATTAGGCCTCGATTTGATCCAATCGAGAAATCCAAGCACCGACCGGCCGGCATCAGGGCAGCCATTGAGGGTTGCCAGGATCAACGGATGCGAGAGAGTGACGTGGGAGAAGGAGAGGTCGAGTCTTTGCAGGACAGGGAGAGTTTCTACCTCTGGATCTTTGAGAAGCTCAGCGGAGAGAAGCCGTGACGTAGCTTCCTCTTTGCTATTTTCAGCATTGGGGCCGGCGGCGGCATTCTTATCAGCAGCCTCAGATGAAAATGACCTGAATGTTGAGGAATAAATATAAACGGGCGGATTTTCTCTGAAAGCCGCGGAGGAGAAAGAAGAGAGATCAGGCCGCGGTGGCAGGAGGTGAGATTTGGAGTTGATAAGGTAAGTTTGCGAAGTTATTGTCGAAGAAGAGATACGGCGGAGGATGGGGAGAGCGAAAGACCTGCGCATTTTGAATGCTACAGCGAGACAGTGGCGGCGCACCTTCAGTCGCAGTCGTCCCCGCTCCGCTCCGCTCCGCTCCAGTATTACACCAGGCGCAATCCTGCGAAATCCACTCTTTTAATTACATCGGAAAAGAATTAATCAACTCTTTTTAGTTTTAAAAATGTATTGGACTAATATTTATTTGACGCATTGAATAATCACATAAGATTAAAGTTTTTTTTAACTGAACTAACTAAAGTTACTCCTAGGGCTTGGCCGCTAGGGTTAGCATCTCCGATCTCGGCTCTTGGCCGGGGATCGGGTATCGGTTTAGCAAGGAGGAGGATCGGAAGAAGTAGAGGACGGAGATATCAGGCGTAGTGCAGACGGCTTCAACGAGACTTGGAGCGGACATCTCGGCCGAAGAAGTTTTTTGCATGGAGGATATAGTGGATTCATATAGGAAGGTGTCGATGAAGGAACAGGATTCGGAGCTCAATTTTGACAAGGAGTCAGAGGATGGTAACGAGGGGGAGAAGGAACCGGTGACTTTTCCGGTGGTTGGGGTTGTCATCACTGACCGCAAGGTCAAATTACCTGGATTTCAAGAGCTGATGACCTCGATCTGGAAGCCAGAGAAAGGTATGTCTATCAAAGAAATCGGCGAAAGAAGGTATTTGCTAAATTTTAATCATGTTTTGGATATGAACCGTGTGATAGAGGATGGCCCCTGGCTTTTTGAGCGAGATTTAATTTTGCTAAAGGCTGTGCAACCAGATGATATACCCGAATCCATGAATTTGTTTGAGGCTAGTTTTTGGGTACAGGTTCATAATGCTCCTATTAAGTATAGGAATTTAAGATCTGCCAGAAAAATTGGTAATTTTTTAGGCTCTTTTATTAAATTTGAGATGTGCCATTTTGATGGAAAGCAGAGTTCTTATCTGCGAATTCGAGTGTGTTTGGATGTCCGTCAACCTTTGAAAAAAGGTACCAATTTAACGCAGGATGGGGTGAAACATTGGGTAGATTTTAAATATGAAAAACTACCCAGTTTTTGCTTTATTTGTGGTATTATTGGGCATTCAGACAAGTTCTGTCCATTAAAGTACGAAGAGGACTTTGTAGCTGAAAAAAATTATGGAGTGGAACTTAGAGCTGGAGGAAGGGCGAAGACTAGCCCGACAGGATTTAATAAATGGTTATCTGATGGAGCTTCTAGCTCAGATGGATTTGGAGGACCGAGGAAGGCTGATCTTGGGGTAGAGAATTCGGCTGAGTCCAAGGCAGGTAAGCTGGCACCGCAGGAAAGTGAAGACAGGGTAGTGGCTCCTGGAGATCCAAAGCGCAGAAGGATATGGAATGACCAGGCTAAAGAGGGTGCAGATGGCGAAGGGATGACTCTGGATGGGCCAAAAAATGGGGAGGGGGCGGGTCAGGTCTCCTAGACCCGCCTTATCTCTGTTGGGCGGCAGTGGGGAAGAAAACTTATAATGGTGTTTTTATTATTGTCTACTTTGGTTACTTTAAATTAGGTTGCTTTGTTATGTTTTGCTTTTGTGCTTTTATTCCTTGTAAGACTCTTGCATTAAGGTTGGGGGGAGGGAAAGTCTGCGGTAACCGTCATTGGCTTTAAGTTGCCCAATTTTGGTCTAGCGAGTTATACTGCTTTTTTACAGGTGGTTAGCTCTTAGTCTCAGCACGGGCGGATGGTTATTTGTGATCTTTTTCTAGCTTAGTACCCTTGCTGAATGCTATTTTTATGAATTAAGCCTTCTTCGAGCAAAAAAAAAAAATCGAACCAATTAAAGTTAATGTAAATGAATATTTTAAATATATTTTAATAAGGGTGAGTTCGGTTACCGGAGTCGAGAGCTTCTCTCTCTAAAACCTTCGGAGTTCCCTAGGGTTGCGGCCGTTGGGGTTTCAATTTCCGATTTCGGTTGCTACGAAGATCGGTGATACCGGTGTGGTGAAGGCAACGAAGGCAGTGGACGGGATTCTCGCTTTGACAGGCTCGTTTTGTGGCTTGAATTCGGACGAACAGAAAGAGAATGGATATGTTCGATTGGGATTCAGGCGAACGAACGGAGAAGGATTGAATGGAGGATATCGTCAACATTTACAAGAAGATGACCATCGAATAGGGGTGAGAAAAACCGAACCGAAACCTGTAAACCGACCCTGGACCGACCCAAATTATGATCCCGGTCCGGGTTTTTATTTTTAACCGGCCCGAATTAAAAAAAAACCCGGACCGAACCTGAAATTTCGAGCTCATTAATGGGCCTTAAAATCTATAACCCGGCCCAGATCGATAAAAAACCGAAACAATTAGCTTTAATATAAAATTAATATAATATATGAATATAAATTTATAAATATTTCCTAATATATGATTATAATCACGGTGGATAAAAATAATAATTTAGTAACTTGTAGTGACTACAAATATGTTCAATTTGTTTAGCGTAATGACCATGAAAATATATTTATAGCAACTCTAGTCACATTTTTATATATAAATTGTATTTCGTAAAATTTTTAGGAAACCTATATTATTTATTTATATGCATATTAAATAAAATATTAAGATAACTATCATTTTTGGATTTGAATTGTTGGTGATTTTGGAGACTAATATTTATATTATTATTTGCGGTTTGTATTTTTGATTAATTTTATTTGAAAATAGGTGTTAAAATATAAAAGAACAATGACATATTTCACGTTCGGGCTTTAACCGGCCCTACCCGAACCCAAGCTACCAAAAACCCGACTCGGACCGAATATAATGGGCTTTGTTCCGGTCCCTAATTTTCATAACCCGATACCTTCCGGATAATTTTCGGGTTTAGCAAAAACCCGACACAGACCGGACCGATCCCACCCCTGCTATCAAAGAGAAGGAGAACGAAGTCAATTTTGACGATGAGGCAGCAGAGGACTTCGAGGAGGTGGACGAGCCGAGGGTTTTTCCGGTGGTTGGGGTCGTGGTCACAGACCGAAAGGTCAAGCTTCCGGGGTTCCAAGAACTGTTGGCTTCGATCCGGCGGTCAGGAAAAGGTATGTCCATCAAGGACATTGGAGAAAAAAAGTAGCTCTTTAATTTTAATCATGTGCTGGATATGTATCGTGTGCTTGAGGATGGTCCCTGGTTGTTTGAACATGATCTAATTCTTCTAAAAGTTGTTCAACCAGATGATATACCTGAATCAATGAATTTGTTTGAAGCTAGTTTTTTGGTACAGGTTCATGATGTCCCTATTAAATTTAGAAATTTGGGATCTGCCGGGAAAATTGGGATTTTTTAGGCTGGTTTATCTAAAAAATTATAAGCACCAATAGTGGTTAGGGCATTTCAGGTATGATAAAAATGTTGGTGTAAAACTAAAGCAAGATGTAGTTGTACACTTTGTTAAATCCGTTGTACCATTCATTATTAATCTTTATTTATCCTTACCTCCGTTAAAATCTATCTATTCATCCCTTAGAGTTCAATCTAAAAAATTATAAGCACCAATAGTGGTTAGGGCATTTCAGGTATGATAAAAATGTTGGTGTAAAACTAAAGCAAGATGTAGTTGTACACTTTGTTAAATCCGTTGTACCATTCATTATTAATCTTTATTTATCCTTACCTCCGTTAAAATCTATCTATTCATCCCTTAGAGTTCAATGTGTTACTTCATGTTGTTTACTTCATCTATTAATTGCAAGGGATTTATCACTTTGCCTTCCATTTAATGTTTTTGGTTTAATTACAGAAAAAGATGCTACTGGAGAGTTTCGAGCAGGTTAAGTAAACCAGTGTATCTATTCATTATTAATGTTTGTTATCTATCTTAAATGAGTTAACTTTGAAAGTTTTGACCTTAGATAATATTATTTTCTAGCATTTTAAAAGTGCTTGTATTCCTAATTTATATTAGTACTTTTAATTTAATATTGATTATTTTTTGTAATTTATTTGAAACTATGGTTTAAGATCATTTGACTATATGTTTGGATCTATTGAATTTGAATATTTTAGTTTCAACGATGACATTTATCTTTATTTTTTATTATACATTGGGTTCACTTAAATTACAATACATGTCTTATTCAATAAGTACATTTAATAAATAAATGAGTATAACATTTAATGAAATAGTTTAATTTTATCAACACATAATATTAATAGTTAAACTTGCATAAAGGTTTTTCCCACACATTGAAAAGAATTTACCTACACATGCACATCATTTTTACCCACACATACAATTACTTTTACCCACACATCGTGTATGTCCACGTGGCAGTGTTCTAGACATAGACAAAATGACACGTCAGCAGCCACATTGGTTTCCACGTCACACGCCACATAAGCAGCCAGATTTTAGATAAAATTTTTCTGGGATTTTTCCTTAAATGTTACTCGCACTAAAATAAAAGTGGTGGATAAATATACAACTTAAGTTACTACGTTATCACTACGGTGTAAATAGAATATCATCATGCTTACTAAGGATATTATTATAGTCACTGAGGTACAAGAATTTTGTCCACTGCCTTTATTTTAGATATAAACACTATAATTACCCACACATAATTTATGTGTTGGCAATAACTTTTACCAACAGACTTTTACCCACACATCGTAACATTTAATATATGTGTGGGTAAAACCCATTGCCTACACATACCTATTGTTTTACCTACACATGCATGTATGGGTAAATAATCTATTTTCTTGTAATGTAAGACTCTTGCATTATGTTTGGATATGAAAGGTCTATGGTAATCGTCATTGGCTTTAAGTTGCCCAATTCAGGTCTAGTGAGTTATATTGCTTTAATAAAGGTGGTTAACTCTGAGTCTCGGCCAAGGACGGGTAGTTACGTGTGGTTCTTTTATTATCATGTATCCCTGCTGAATGCTATTTTATTACTTTAAGCCCCCTTCGATAAAAAAATATTTTAATAATTTTTTATTAATTTATCAATTTATCAATAAAATATATTTAAATACAATTTTTCCACAACTCAGCTGATTCAGCCTATTCAGTCATTTCAAAAATAATTTCATCAATTTCAGTAGATTCACCCGATTCAGCCAATTCCACCGATACCAAACAACATTACCATTATGTCATTCTCAAAATAGGGCTCCTTCACTTTTATTTTGAGAAGTTTAATCGAACTTTTTCTTCTAATAAGACTAAATAAGTCATATTTGATGAATAATACATAAGTAGTCTTATTTTCATTGTTTGTGTTTTAATCTTATATTGAGCAAATTCTAATCTCCCTAATCTAACGCAGCGTGTTCCACCATAGAAAAGGAGCCTAAAGATATCAACGATAAAAATTTTCTGAGATTTTTCCTTAAATGTTACTCGCACTAAAATAAAAGTGGTGGATAAATATACAACTTAAGTTACTACAAGTATATTATCGTTATCACTACGGTGTAAATAGAATATCATCATGCATGCTTACTAAGGATATTATTATAGTCACTGAGGTACAAGAATTTTGTCCACTGCCTTTATTTTATATATATATATATATATATATTTGTCATTATTTCAACTTTAATTTATGGGCACATTCTGGAGATTTTTGAAGAGTTAAATAATAAAAATGCTATATAGCCTAAATAAATAGGGCACTTAAAGTTAATAGTCTCTATTTTATTTATTAAAATACATAGCCTCTATTTTAACTACCTTATGTACTTCTACTATGATTTGGGAGGATATTGCGGACTAAGAGGAGTAGTTAACTCATTTTAAGTGCACTGATGGATTTTTACAAAGGCTATCTACTTAATTTTTATTAATCCATAATATTAACTTAAACACACATATTTAATTATGTACATACACCCAATTTTCTCTATATTTTAATAATTAAATATATAGATTTTAATATTACGCTCCTATTATACTCCGTATTTTGAGCAAGATGTTTTTAAATGAAACGAAAATTTCTTGTATGATGTGGTGTGGTCTGAGCTAACGAATGTCTGTTTTATATGTATTGTTTTACTATTGTGTAAATTCGGTGTGGGCTGATCTAATTTAGTCTGGATTGAAATCAATCAATTAAAAACATCATAATAGCTAGGTTTTGATAATCATATTCAGTTTTATTTAGAGTTCATTTGGTAGTTTATTTGTTAAATTTTGCACGTGAAATGATTGCATGCCAAGTTTAGGCAAATAACCACTTTGCATGTAAAATGTATTACATTGTTTCGTTATATGTGTAATTTATTTTTAATTTTCACGCAAAGACGTTGCAGTGCTTTATAAAAAGGATGCAAAGTATTTCACCCCCCCCCCCTCCCGTAAAATAATTTACATGGTTCAATACAAAATATTTTTAAAAAGTGTCCTACGGTATACACTAAAACCCCGGCCAAACAGTGTAAACCTTTTACATCTATGCACTTTACATACAAAGTAATTATTTTACCTCATACCAAATCCCCTCTTAGATTAGAACTTTAAGAAATAATTATCTAAGACAATTAGCGACGTTTTTTAGTAACGTAGAGAGAGGAGCGGCAAATGGGAAACCCTACCCACCTCCTCTTATTTTCTTCTTTTCTTCTCCTCTTTCAATCTTCTTTTGATTCCAATCATGAAAAAGACTTCGTTTGATCAGTGTTTTCAGTTTTACCTTTATGTTTATTTTCAGTTCTACTCTCAATCAATATGAGGTAAAATTCTGTTTATTCTTGTACTTGTAGTTTTACTTTGATGAGATTAATGAGACTTTTGAAAGGTGTTAAGACTTGATCAAACTGTTGAAAGAAATCAAAAGAATATTTTGACATAGAACTCAAAATTTAGAGCTAGTTATGGAACTCTTGAAAAAAAAATGAAATTATCAAATATGATAGTCATACAAATTCAGTGACAAGCTGAACCATTCTATGAACAATTATTTTCATACCGTGCCTATTCAAATGATGGATGCATGAGATTCTCATATTCCTCATACTATGGGAAAAGGGCATTTATTTTGAAGATGACCCTAAAATTCATTGATGTCACCAATAAATATTTTACTAGTAAAGCAAATAACCTTGCAAAAAGAAACTCTTCCAATAAGAAACCTTCAAAAGCACCACTAAAATTATGTACGGTAATGTAGTGACTGATTGCAAAGTGAAGCAACTGCTTGGCAAAGGAACTAGAGTCTCTACATGGCAGAGCCCTAGATGTATGATCACGAATATCTAAACTAACTTGAGTATCAACACCACCACTTGGATTGCAGAGAATGGATGTTCAAGGCACATGACTAGGTGACAAGACATGCAAAAAAGAAGGTATCCCTCTATTTGAAAAACGTAACTTGTTGACTCATAGCCATCTCTTGGAAACCAGGGCCTACAAGCACTTAAGAAGTCTGCATACTCAAAGTATCATCAGTGATGTGATGATATCAACAAGGGTTTAAAAGCTATATGTAACATTAATCCATGTAATGTTATGCATATGTTAGTTAGTCCCCAAAAACATAGAAAAAGCCTTTCGTAATGACGAATGATTTATGCCAATGCAAAAGGAGTTAGATCAATTTGAGCACATTATTGCATGGGAACTTTGTTGAAATGCTAAATAACCATCCAGCTATTATGACCAAACATGTTTTAGCAATGAGCTGGATAAAATTGGTGAGATACTCACAAAAAACGACTTAGTTCTAAGTGATCTAATCAAGTTGAATGAATAAATAACGAGAAAACGATTAGGATCTTATAGCGTAGGCTTATTACACGGATTTTAAACTTTTAAAATGACCAAAGAAAGTGTAATCCTAAATGAAATCATAAAAGAGGAGGCTTACATGGAGCATCTTATTGATTTTGAAAATGTCACCTTTTTCAAACTATTTTTACAAGCTTAACAAATAGTCAAAAACCATCATGAATATGATGGACGTGTTTATTTTCTTCTCTGATTTTCAAATTAAACAAATGAAATAAGGAATATCTTGTTTCAATGAAATTATGAAAATACGCAATTCCTAAAAGTGAAAATATGCAAAGAAATTCTATGAGAAGTTCAATTTTCAAGAAGGAAGAAACTTTGAATCGCTACGAGCTCTACCATCAAAGTGGAAGGATAAAGACGACAACCTTATTAATGAAATTAAAAGGTATATATGAAAAGTAGTATGCACTCTAAGATGAAGTGAATTTAGAGCACTCTAAAATTGACAACCCGTCTAGGTTTCAATATTGATAAATTGATAAAGTAAAGGGAAAAGGGGCAAATAAGCCCTCGAACTAACTTAAAAAGTGCAAATCACCCCTTATATAGGAGGCTTTGTCCGGCGGTCACCATTTGGAGTGGTTCCCGGTGGAATTTTTTGATGAAATTTTTTGAGCATCTTCTTCATTAAGTCTAGTTTACCCATACCAAATTTCAGCTAAAAATTCAATAGGGAAGAAAGTCAAATGATTTTCTGAAATATACTGCGCTATTTAACTGCGCAGTTATCTTCAAAAATTTATTTAAATGCCTTCCCGATTGAATGTTTAGCTGAAATTTGGTATGAGTAAACTAGACGTAATGAAAAAGATGCTCAAAAATGTCATCAAAAAATTTCACCGGGAACCTCCCCAAATGGTGACCGCCGGACAGAAACTCCTAGATAAGGGATGATTTGCACTTTTTAAGTTAGTTCGGGGGCTTATTTGCCCCTTTTCCCTAAAGTAAAAGATCAAACTCCCCGATTAAGTTGTTTACTAAGCTCATAAGATATATTAAGCGTATTATTTAAACCTATCCTTGTTTGGTATATACTCCGTATGAAGTAAAACATTTGTGTATTCTAAAATACTGTTATGTTTCTATTATCTAAATATCAGTAATTACTGTCATGTAATTTCCAAGTTTGACAGTAATTACTTCTATTTATACACAGAATATAAATATGACAATCTAATTTTGGAGTTCTGAAACGTTTATGTTTTTATTTCGAAAATTTTCCCATTTCGCTGTGGTTTAACATTGCTTTCTTTTGTTTTAGTTATCCCTGACCCGGTCCAAACCTTTTGAATCTAATCTAGTCTAAACTGATTTGAGGGGTGTTTGGATCTGATTCTTTAAACTGTTTCTGCTCTTTCAGGGAGCAGAAGCTGTAGTGTTTGGATGAGAGTGCAAAAGTGATTCTGGTACTCAAATTTGTTCCTAGAATCAGTTTTTAGAAGTTGAGGATGAGTGCCTATATCCTACAACCGGATGTAGGTACATCCAGCCCAATTGAAGAAGACAGCCCATTAGCTTATATATGTCATTTTATTTTCGGTGGCGTTTTTGTAATTTAAGCAAAAAATCGTGGCTTCAGCTAAATGAGTATTTGTGTACTTTTAATGAGCAATATTCCAATTTTAATGAGTATTAAGGCTCTAATAATGAGCATCGTGTTATTACAAGAAAGCTGATATCACAACTATAAAACGATGGTATTTTCATAATTTCAGTGAAAATCGCGGTTTTCGTTATATGAGCATTAATACACTTTTAATGAACATCGGAAGTATTCTACTGAGCATTAAGAGTCAAATAATGAGTATTGTGATATCAACTTCATATATTGTAATTCACTTTCTTTTTCTTAAATTTTCTTTTTTAAAAACTTATAAAATTATATGTGTAATCAACTACTATGAACTTCAATATGCAAATTTAATGTAGCATGATACTTTTGAAATATGCACTAATATGATATTTTGAAAATGAGCATAAAATGAGTATCAATTGAACAAATGTAACCTACAAAATGAGCATTGATATGAAAATCACGAGTATTTTTAGTTGAACATCAAAACATTTTCATTGATCATCAAACTTTCACTATTGAGTATTATAAACATGCAACTGAGTATCATTGTATGTGCTCCCGTATCTAAATCAAGTTTTACGTGAATCTAATATAGTATGATACTTCTGAAATGTGCATCATATAACATTTTAAAATGAGTACAAAAATCGATATCAAATGAGCACGCGTAACTTACAAAATGAGTCCAATATGTGAATCTAATCTAATATTATACTTTTGAAATATGCATGTATATGACATTTTAATATTAAATGAGCATAAAATGTGAATCTAATGTAGTATGATACTTTTGAAATATGAATTGATCTGACATTTTTAAATGAGCATAACATCATTACCAAATGAGCATATATAAGTTATAAAATGAGCATGTATATGAAAATCGTAAGTTTTGTTAGTTGAACATGAAGATATTTTCTTTGAACACTGGAACTTCTCTATTGAGTATTAAAACAATTCAATTAAGTATCGTGATCTCTGCTCATAGTACCAAATAAGCATACATAACTTACGAAATGAGCAACGAAAAAAATACAAAAAGTTTATTTAAAATCTACAGTACGATCAAATTTGTATTGTGTACTTCATTTGAATTTTTTAATATGCTCAAATTTTCTATTGTGTATGCTCATATGATTTTTCTAATGTGCTCATATATTCATTATGAACACTCAATATGAATATGAATATGAACACTCATATTCATTATAACAATATACTCATTTTGAACATAGCGTAAAACTTATATTAGAAATTCATAAGCTGAAAGTTTTAAAACAAAATATAAAATATAATATTAAAGTATCATAGATATCTATTAATATCTAAAGGAGCAGTTTTTTGTGAATAGTGTTCCCTCCCATTTGTGTCAACATCAGGTTTTATTGTAATTTTTCATCAAAAATAACTGTAAAATAAATGTTCTGTAAAGATGAGTTCACTCAAGAAATTTATACGTAGTATTTGCTTTTCACAAATTCAAGATTTAGTGAATAGGATCAAATCAAGGATGTTGTATTGCTATTGGTCTAGAAAAAGGTGGGATGGTGCGCATTAAAGTTCCAATTGGCTTACAAAAAGTAGAGCACTGTTCACAAAGAAGAAATGACAATGATTGGCTTTTCCTATTGGTTAAAAAGGAGGTGACACTATTCATCATGACAATAATTTCACATAGCTCAAATGGATGTATTCCTATTGGTGCAAAAAGGAGGTGGTGCACAGGATCAAATTATTGAGTGTGTTCCTATTGGTTAAAAAAGGAGGTGCACTGTTCCAATTTTTTGATGCTTTGTTTCTATTGGCTGAATTGGGTGGTGAGCACAGTAAATGAGATTGAGTGTATCTCAATCTTTGCAAGTAGCATGGTATTGCTCAGCTATAAAATCAAAGATTCCTCACATCCATTGCCACAAAAATCTGCAATAGCAAAAGATTAGATATAGTTCTTTCAAAATTGTTGGAATGTGTTCTATGATTCAGGAGATTGATCAAAGCAGTACCAGTTGGGCCATAAAGGACTAAAGGACTGAGCAACAAGAGTATATCGAGAACATGTTGGCTCTTGCACATGATGGCTTTAATTCCTCCAACCATGGTGGCCAGGGCAATCAATTGGAAATCTGCACATACGGAAGAAAGCTATATGTTTTCACAAAAGTGAAGCCATTTGTTTTATAGTATTTATGGTGCAGTCTTATCAACCGTATGATTAATGGCTTAAATAAATGTAGCCGCAGCAGTATCATAAATACAATTCGGACATTAAGATATAATAACTTGAAGAGATATACTTGGGATTTGGGATGCTTGCTGCCCTTCGTTACTTACTGCTTTTATATGCGTTCCAAATATATGTATGAAGTAGATCTTTAGGAATGGCAGAAAATTTGTTGTTGGAAAACGTATAAATATGTTATTGGGACTCCAAATATGAGTCAAAACACCGAATACTACAAACACCCGTTAAGAAAAACATGTTATGCATTCAAGTATCGATGAACATATCAATGAGTTCATTATTTGAGAAAAAGAACCAGTAAATTAGATTTTTTTACACCAACCAGTAAATTAGATAAGAAAGTAAATTGGATAAGAAACAAGAGTGACATGCATTAAAAAGATTTGTTTTACCAGTCCATATCACAAAAATAGAATATTGTAAAAAAAGATGCACCAGAGTAGAATATTAAGAAAAGAATTTACAATAAGGAATAGGCTGTACATACAATTAACTACATTACAATAGCATACTACGTACATTGTCTGAGTATTACTATGACATTCATATATTATATTGTCTGAGTATTACTATGACATTCATAGCATACTACCCCCTGATTGGCTGGCATTACTAGGGCAATTAGTTTTACTATGGCATTTCATATATTTTATTTTTCCGCTTACAAGCAACCATAATAAATGAATAATTGCATACCTTCAGTTTTCCTGCTTGGAGCTGATTTTAGTCCTGCCTCATGAACTTGCAGCTTCACAATTGATATCACTTCCATTATAGGATCTTCACCTGCACACATTAGCAGTGGTTCTATTGTGTTGTAATGGTATGCTTAAGAGTCTGTGTGTTTGGTGTGTGTTATATCGACGCTTTCTTTTGAAATACCGGATTGAGGTTTAGTGCAACTATCGTTGAGAGATAATAAATGTGTGGTCTGATGCTGGGTGGTTCGGGTTAGCTGAGGTGTGGTGGGGGTGGTACCCTTAATACGCGTTTGGTGAGTACACGTTTACAACTATCAGTGTTTTTTTTTTTACTTTTCTTTACCTTACCTCTCTAGATTCTTCTCCTATTTTTTTTTCTTACAACGAAGTTTATTAATTAAAATGACATTTGTAATTATTTTAAAATTTTATTACGCTAGAGGTTTCTGGAGTTTTCTAAAATATGTAAGATACATTAAAATATAAAGATTTTGGTGCCTGTATTATGAAAAAAGGGTTACATAAAAATTAAAATGTATAAATAATTATTCCATATATTTTACGATAATTCTACATATTATTTAAAATTTAAAATATATAAGTAATATAATTAAAGGATAAGGCGTGTGGTAAAATAAAATGGAAAATTTGGTTTTGACAAAAAAACTCTCTTACAGTTAAAAATTTTCTGGAATACAGAATATTTAGAACATTTCAAATCAAAGATAGAATCGCATGTAATGAAAAAAAATTGGGAAAAATTAATCGGGGAAAAATGCTTATTTGTGACGGTTAAAAAGGAAAACTGAATTTAAAAAAAAGTTTTTGTCATGTTGTTGCTATATCGGTAAAAACGAGTTACATTTGTTGAAAGAATCACAAGATGAAAAAAAAAACTCCATGTTTTGGTTGAAAGTTTGAAGAAATACGAGAAAATGAAAGACCCTCCTAGGGCCTGTGCAGATCCGTATGGATTTATACTCTTTAATTTTTGACCGATAGTAGATTTCTGGTGGTTTTTGTTACATATTATGAAAAAGAGGGAGTGGTGACCCACAGATCTGCAAGAGTTCAAGCTAACGGTGGAAGAAAAAAACAGATCTGCAGTACAACCGATCTGTAAGGTTTGAGGTTTTTCCCCAATGAAAATGTTTTGTTGTTGTTTGCGGGTAGAAAAAAGCGAGTAGAAGGAATGGCGAGGTGTTTGTGCATGTAAGGGTTAGTCTTTCGTTGTGGTGTGAGAAGAAGAAACTTACCGAAAATAAAAACGTTGGAAGGTGGAAAATACGGCATTCTTGGTTATGACCGGAGGGAGATTGTGCACCGACGGAAGGCAGCTGCTTTGAATTCTGGCCGATCTGTGGAGTCGTGAGAGAGAGGGGGAGAGGTCTCACTATCGGCGTGATATTCGGGAGGGTTGAGGGGAATGAGGTGCATCGGTTTTATGCGGTTGGGCTGTTCGGTTTTGGGGGGAGGAGGCTTTGTGGGCCGGCCCATTTTTGTTTTTTGTGTTTTTATTACAAGCATGAATATGAGCTGATTTATACTTCGTATTGTGTACAAGAAAAATGGGGGGGGGGGGGGTAATATTTTTTTAAAATTTAACTTTTGATGTCAAATTTATAATTTTGGATTTGGCCATTGCTATGAATTTTCCAATTAAATGTCAAGATGTCTTGGATGATACAACATATTGAATTTTGTTTTTTTAATACCTAAGTTGAACTCATTTCTAAGTAAATGAAACAGATAGATAAAAAAATATAACATTCTGGCATGAGGAATATACATGTCTTCATTCAAATAAATATTAGTTACGAACAATTTGTCATGCCTTAAATAGAACAAAAATATTGATGAAGTGTACAAATATGACCATCATTGTTTCTTTTCTAAATGAGGATCACCAATATTATAATATTATTGACTTAGACAGAAGAGAAATTTACATTTTTTTTGTAAATGTCATGAAAGATTATTGTTATTATGCATGTTAATTTAGACACAAAAGTGTTTTACATTTTTTTTTAATATTAGGCTCATTTTAACGACAAAAATATGAAGCCACATATATAGTAACATATATAGTGACAAAATTAAAAAATTTGTCACATATATAGATTTAATTATTGAACGTGTTTCGAAAATTTTTGTGCTTAAAATGATAGGATTACTTTTCATATACGGACTCAACTAACATTTTCTCACAAATTCATATTTGAGTATTGTTTAATAATGCCGTAATACACTTTCACACATTTGCACACCTCCTGATTTGCCAATTTGTCCAGGCAATTCGTGTAAAAAATGCAATTCGTATAGATAAAGACATAACACATTTTCACATATCTGCACCCCCCACCCCCCGGATTTGCCAGGTTACATCAGCAATTCGTCTAAATAATGCAATTCATATAGATAAAGACGTAACACATTATCACATATCTGCACACCCCCCTAATTTGTCAGGCTACATCAGCAATTCGTCTAAATAATGCAATTCGTATAGATGAAGACAACACATTTTCACATATCTGCACACCCCCTGTTTTGCCAGGTTACATCAGCAATTTGTCTAAATAATGCAATTCGTATAGATAAAGACATAACACATTTTCACATATCTGCACACTCCCCTGATTTGCCAGGTTACATCCGCAATTTTTCTAAATAATGCAATTCGTATAGATAAAGACATAACACATTTTCACACATCTGCACACCCCCTGATTTGCCAGGTTACATCAGCAATTATTCGCCTAAATAATGCAATTTGTATAGATGTAATGTCACCATATTATTTAGTAATTATAAAAATTTATACCTTCAGTTAACATATATAGACCTTTGATTTGAAAATGAAAAATTTTTTATCAAAAATTTACTTGAATGAAGGATTTTAATAAGGGAAAATTTTCGAATATGAGTAAATAAGTTTGAGAATTCTAAAATAAGATTGTCATGTTTTTCATTGCCAAAATAGGTGTAATTAATGTCAAGCTTGAAAAATATTGTCATGCTTAAGGTCCAATTTTGGAATACATATAACTTTTTTTTTCCTATTTAGTGTAAGTTCCCTTTTAATTTAACAAGGGTTAATGCTAGACAGAAGGTACAAAGAAGTGTATCATAAAATTTGCCATGGAATGTAATTTGTTTTCAAATGATGTTTATATTGCGTGTTTATACTATTTTGCGGGCTATAAAAAATAATGTACTACTCTGTAATCATTAGTAAATTGTATTTTATATGTTTCATTTATGTCAAGTTTTATTATTGTATGGAGTATAATTCTAAACAATGGTTTGTTTATTTTTTAATTAAAATGTTGGCTAATGTTAATTATACTCGCGAAATTTCACCAATCGTGCATTGCACGAGTATTGATGAAGAAGGAATCACTGAACAAGACTCAGAATGTTGTATTCAAAAAGTGCTCAACAATGTTTATGATTACATGAAATGTATATTTACAATGTTATGGTTTCTAAGTATTTGTTGGATGTTTTTGATTTTTTAAGTAATGCTCAGTTCTCTCTTTTTAACTATAATATATACTATAAGTGTGTTTTGTTTATTGCTTGAAGTTATATCAATATTCCGTGGAGATAGATGCTCATCAATTGATAGTGTAATTTGAATTAGTGAGCACAAACAAATTTGAAGGAAAATTCTCAGACCGTGCATCGCACGGGTGAGTTTACTAGTATTGATGAAAAGCAACAGAATTGACGGTTAGTGGGATTGTGGGGACGGTGAAAGGAAAGCGTAGATCAAGAAAAAAAATGTTGGTGAAGAAGCTTCTCGTTGAGATTTGGATTGGCTGCCGCATGAAAAGAAAAGAAAGGAACGGAAAAGTAAGAAGAAGACCATCGATTTTTGGGAGATAGGAACGCCCAGGTCGGCGGCTATTCACCACACCTCAGCGAACAACGCAGAACAGAGCTCCGACCTTTACCATCGAAATTCTAATTAATTACAAAAATACCCGGTTGTACGGTTCTCACCGTACAACCGGGTGTACGGTATAATTTGCCGTTGAGGATGACCAGAAAAACTGATTCTGATTCTACTTCTGCTTTAAAAAAAAAGTAGAAGCATAATGTGTGATCTAATTGGGCCTGGTAACAGATCATGTAAATTTGAGTTTTGTAATCTCTCCCGACTCTGTGGCACTCACCGTTTAATGGCGAGCGCTTCACTGCATGAAAAATCCCGGAAATGAAAACGCTTACCGTTAAAACCCTGTAACGAATGGAAGATTAACGAATCAAACACCAAATATATTTTCACTTCCTCAGCCTCACGGATTGTCGCCGTTTACTATACCCGAGAACAATTTCTTGGATTAGATTTCAATAACATGAGGTGGGAGAAGGTGAGTGCACAAGGAAATAACTTGGGGCCTGGTAAGAGGTGGGGCCACACTTGCAATGCCATCGCAGGAGGCAAGCTTCTTTATGTGTTCGGTGGCTATGGAAGTTTTGACTGCCAGACCAACCGAGTTCACGTCTTCGATACTGGTATGCGTTTCACTAACTCATGGCCTTAATCGTCCTCTTCACGCCTAAGGATATTTCGTTTTGAGTGTTTTTTGCCACTGCTAAATTTGTTTTTTTGGGGTTTGCGTTTTTTGAGTATGTCCGTTTGTTTTCAGGATTTTCTTGATTTCATTCTTAATGGGCTCTTGATAGTTGAGCTGTGCTATTGTATACGATTCTTTATGAGTTAAGCTATTAGCTATGTTCTTAAGGATTATTATGCGGTTCTATGGTTGGCATCGTGCTATCGTCCACATGTAGTTCTTCTCTAATGTGATCCATAATTTAAATTTCTTCTTTTTTGTGTTTTTTGGTATCATTTATCTTATCTTTCTATCTTGTTTAGTTCCGATTCCATATGTCAATTCATGTTAGACCTCAAACTCTTTTGAGATAGGCTTGGTTGTTGTTATTGTTGTGTTAAAAGTGAGAGGTGGGAAGAGGAGGCGGGGATGAATACCCAAATAGATATGGACTAGAGGGGTCACCGAAATTAGAAACAAAGGCTCTATTTACTCCAATTATGTTCTATTTATTCAAAAAAAACTCTGTTTTGTATAAAAAAACCTCTACTTCGCAAAAAGGCTAAGGTACCCATCTCGTAATATTTTGTAAATAAAGTTCAAATACAAGTTTTAGAACTCGATAAGTTCTTTCCAACAAGATATAAAACGCTTGAAATGGAACTAAATACCTATCCTTTAATATTTTGTAAATGAAGTCTAAGTACAAGTTTAAGAACTCGATAAGATTACTCCAACAAGATATAAAACGTTTGAAACAGGAACAAAATACTCTAAGATATTTCCGAGTTGACTCTGAATAGGTGTAATATTTGATTTGAGCATATTTTGCGCTATCCTTTGATTTTTGTAAATGAAGTCTGAGTACGAGTTTTAGAACTCGATAAGATCTTTCTAACGAGTTTTTAAAAGATTTCTGTGACCTAATGCAAAGCAAGCGCCAGGGTCAAACCTAACGATGCTTAAGCGCCCAGACGCTCGCTTAAAAACTCTATCATGAGGTCTATCATGTGTGAGTCTCGCCCAGGGTCAAACCGCCATTTTTTGCTGAAACGACATTTTCCAACCCCCATATCTTGTTGTATGTTTTTCCATTTCAAGTGACCTATCCTTGAATGTTTTGTAAATGAAGTTTGAATACGAGTTTTAGAACTCGATGGGATCTTTCTAATGAGATATAAAACGCGTGAAACAGAAGAACATACACTTCATATTCTTTAATATTTTGTAAATGAAGTCTGAATATGAGCTTTGGAGCTCGATAAGATCGTTTCAACAAGATATAGAATGCTTGAAACAGAACAAAATACGGTCTTGACACATTTTCAAGACTAAATGTAGTATATTAATATGACACACTACAAATACATTTTAAAAATATCAAACTTCCAATATGATACTACTTGGGGGGGGGGGGGAGAATATACGTGTGGAGGATTGATCACATTTTATCCTTTTTATCTTTTTTCTTCTTTATCTTTTTATCCGTTATCTTATTTTCATCTTTATCTTATCTTTTTATCTCATGTTATCTTTTTATCCTTTCTAGCTTCGATTTCATATGCCCGTTCATGTTAACCGACCCCAAACTCTTTTGGGACCAAAGCTTGGATGTTGTTGTTGTTGTATTAGAAGGTGGTTAATTATCTAAATGATCTGCATTTGCGGATATAGTGTCTGAAATGATTAATCAAACGAGCCAAATTTTAAAAATGTTAATATGAGGGTTAACATTTCATGTCTGTTCCTTTCAGCTAACAAAAAACAATTTTGTGGGTACTATTTTTTTATTGAAGCTACATTTTAAGCCTACATGACATTCAGATGTGTAGGTATAAATTTTTTGGTAATAAAGCTGGTGAATCTAGCTCATAAGCCTAAGGAATGAAAAAAGAAAAGGTGTCACCGACCAATCGACCGTGTTCTTAGAAAATTGATAGAGTTGAAGAGAATAGAAGATGGAGGGAGTATAAAAAGGGGAGAAGAAAAGAGTGGCGCAATGGAGGTGTAACTGAAGTAAGATCTTAAGTATTTAGTGAATTCCACTTAGCAACTCATGGCAACCTAAATGAAATTTCCAGAAGAGGAATAATGTGTGAAGAGGGGAATTATGCCTGATCCATAACATGACTGAAGTGGGAAACTCCCATAAGAGTTGATGAAGGTCGTAAAAAATAAAAAATGAGAGAAATTACGATCATTGACAAAACAGTATGCAATTAGCTTTCTACCTCAACAAAACACATTCATTTAGAGAGATCTAGTATTTAAGTAGATAAGTAATTTAACTTATCGTAGTATTAATAAAATAGAATTTTTTCATATTCTTGGTTTCCCAATTATTTCAAAATGTATATTATAGAATTTCTTATTCCATGTCTTATCTAGCTTTTTTATAAATAACTCATTTCAGGTGAGTTAATTACAAAACATGACTTGTTGGAAGACTAACTATGGATAGAAGTTGACAAAAGCAGTCATCTTTTCAAAACTGGACATAGGATGTCATTGTTCTAGTGACTTCACCTTTATTTAAACTATAATTTATGGCCAATGTTTTTTGTATTACCCATCCCTTTAGAATTTACAAGAATTCTACTTAAAAATGAATGTTTACTTCACCAAACTTGTTTTTTGGCACAAAAGGAGTTCTCCATGCATGACTTTTTCTTCTTGTTTGGGACAGATCAAGTACTATTATATGTCCTTGTTTAATCTTAAAATTTAAAGAAATAACTACATATTTATGACTTAAATAAAGATGGTTTACAAAAATATGACTAGTGACTAGAGTAGTAATGTAATCATAGTAACTTATATTCAATTTTTAAACTTAAGTTACCATGGCACATTGACACTATATTGTAGTAACTATTAGTCATATTTTTGTAAATAAGTTTTATTTTAGTACGGAGTAATATTTTTGAAAAAACCCAAAGTTTAAATCATTATTGGGAGATTTCCTTGCACAATTTCTATTGCAGTTAATAGGATATGGAGTGAGCCTGTGATGAAAGGAGCAGTGCCTATGCCAAGAGACAGTCATAGTTGTACCACAGTTGGCGACAATCTATATGTATTTGGCGGTACAGATGGTAGAAAGCCCCTTGGTGATTTGCGTATTCTGGACACTGGTCAGTAATTTAAAAAAAACATAAGACTATATAGTTTCAGCATTTACTTGCATCGCTTGCATTAATCTGGTTAATTTGCAATTGATATTGTTATATATCTTCGTCATGGAAGGTAGAATCTACTAACTATTTTAGTCCATCTTTTTTTGTGTGACCAAATGCAAAGCAACTGCATAAATGGCCGAATGGGGAAATGTATTCAGTTTCTTAGGGTTTCTTATGATATATAACAGTGGTACCTATGTCAAGAAATAGAAGAAGATCCCCCATTTTTTGTCTCTCAGTCCTAGTCCTGTAGTTAAAGTAAGTCAGGCAGTCTCGTCATATTAACATATATAATCTTGCTAGTTTCTTTTCTACATGGAATGCATTTCAACCAAATGATCCACTTTGTAGTTCTTTTTTGTTCTTTTAATCGACTTTTTATTGATTAAGTACTTCATAAATGTAAGTATGTGGTAGACCTCATTTTAACACTGAGGGTAGAGTATATGTAACTATAGTGCTATATCTTCAGTGATAAGCAACAGTGATACTATTAGCATCCGTTTTAAGAGCCAAGACACCAAAATTGGAAAACAGATTAAAAGAGTTTAGACTGTGGAATGTAAAAAATATAAAAGTACATACTCTGATTTTGTATCCCAATGTTTTTTAAAATTCCCAAAGTTTGAAAAGATTTATTGCTACAAATAGTGGACTTACCCAAGTATACCTTTTCAGCCTCTAACACATGGATCTTGCCAAGTTTAAGAGGTGATGGGCCTGAACCTAGGGAAGGCCATAGTGCAGCCCTTATTGGTAGACGGCTCTTTATCTTTGGTGGATGTGGAAAATCTGAGAATAGGGAAATATACTACGATGACCTTTACATATTGAATACAGGTTGTTGCTCTCCATTTCTATTTTTTTTTGTTATAGTGAGTGTGTTTGTGGTATTGTTATATTCACTGATCATTAATGAGCAGAAACGTTCACGTGGAAACGTATTGTTCCATCTGGCACACCACCAACAAAGCGTGAGAGTCATAGCTGCTCTTCATGGAGGAACAAAATCATTGTCCTCGGTGGGGAGGACACATTCAATTTCTACTTGTCTGATGTACACATTCTTGACACAGGCATGGTTTGATCTCTACATCAGTTTCAGACAAGGCATGAAAATATTTTGAGCACTATTAGTGTATGAGTCATGTACACGGTACACCAACCAATGAGTCACAGCCTGCGTCATCATGAAAAAGTAAATTGCAATTTTGATTAACTCCTTTTATAAATACAAAAATTCATTAAAATAATAAGATACCACCTATTGGCGTTCTTTCCATATGGAATCTCACATATGCGCAGTTCCAGTATAATCTCAATAATGGTAAGTATCTTCTCAAAGTGAGCCAGTGACCTGCATAAATCAATTCAGCTAGTCATGAGGCCTCACTGTTTCTGTTGCAGCACCATGTTCATCTCCATCCGATTCCACCGCATGTCACTTTTCACCAGTCCACCACCATCTTTTCTTTTCTCATCATACTACCTACACCTGCCATTGACAGGCTCATATTACCTACACCTACCTAATCCTGAGATTCCAAATTGAAAACCACTGGACCTTGATTCGGTAGTTTTGGTCCTTGGGATTTTAGAGATTGCAGATTCGGCTCTTTAACATCACATTCTTAAAGATGGGCTGGGATTAGTGATTCCGTTGAGTTGCCTAAAGTGGACTGATATTTTGACTCCTGAGAAGGTACCGGTCACCTGATATCATTTGCAGAAGATAATCTCTATAGTTCATATGATAGAGAAGTGCACATATGTGAATTAACAGTGGATGGACGGCAATACATTGGAAATTTCCCATGGATTTTTCCTTACAAGTGTTATTAATGTTTAAATATGTATAATGTGTAATTGTTTCTAAAGAGTAATTGGTGGAGTGTGATACACCAAGAATCTCTTGTTTTTATAAGGTCTAACTTTTTATTATGAGTCAACTCAATCAAGGTACAAGTATTTATGAGTTATAAATAGTGACTTATATCCATACCCATAATGTTATAAAACGGATTGCAGATTGACATACAAAAAACTTACATAATAAAGACATTTGAAACCACACTTTTTTGGAAATGTTCTTGATACATGACTATTTTTCTGGCGACAGAGGGAGTAAATAATGAGTGTCACATTTTATTGGAAATCAATTGAAAACAAAATGGTTGTTAAACAATGAGAATTGGCAAATCAGTAAATTAATAAAATTGACTAAAGTCATATTTAGAAATTCATGCATATCAATAATTATATAAGTTGGCACTGATTCGCCATTGATGGTTATGTATAATGAATCAACAATTCATTCATTAAATGTTTGATCTAAATTAGACCACATTGGACAACAACATGTTATCAACATTGTTTTATCTAAATGTGGTGCATCAAATATTCTCTATTAACTTATTCGTTATTCTGATGGTTTCAATAGATTCTTTCGTTTGGAGCAAATTAAACACTACAGGGCAGCTATTATCACCTCGAGCTGGGCATACAACTATTGCCTTGGGGAAGTGCTTGTTTGTTTTTGGCGGTTTCTCTGATGAGGAGAACCTCTATGATGATGTTTATATGCTTGATGTTGGTAAGTCCTGATTCCTATTTTATGTACTGTTAACTTAACAAGTGCACTTGTGGAGTTATATCTTCAAAATCAAGTGTACTGTAAATCTTACAAAATCAAAATTTCTGATGACCCAAGGGCCATATAAGCGTTTTTTAAACATTTATGCATTTTATGAAAACCGGTTAACAAACTGTAAGTAGTTTTCAGGTTCTGTTACCTTAATTAAACCTTCTCGATACAAATATTCTGCTGGGAATGAATATTAGGTCCATCTTTTCCAATTTTTGGTTCGAATTATTGCAATATGAGAATACCCAATACATATATATATATATTATATATATATATATATATATATAGAGTAATGATCCGGTCAGGAGTTCCTGACCGGAACCGCCGTCCGGACCGCGGCGTTTGGCCGCCTTCCCGGTGGCTTTTTTTGATGAAATTTTTATGACATGTTCTCCATCAAGTCTAGTTTATCCACACAAAAATTCAGCCAAAAACTCAATCGGGAAGGTCGTCAAATGATTTTTGCAAGTTAACTGGTCCGGAAAATACATATTCCGGACCAGTTAACTTGCAAAAATTATTTGACGACCTTCCCGATAGAGTTTTTGGCTGAATTTTTGTGTGGATAAACTAGACTTGATGGAGAACATGTCATAAAAATTTCATCAAAAAAAGCCACCGGAAAGGCGGCCAAACGCCGCGGTCCGGACGGCGGTTCCGGTCAGGAACTCCTGACCTGAACATTTGTGTGTGTGTGTGTGTGTGTGTGTGTGTATATATATATATATTGGGGGAAGATCCCATGCAAACCCATCTTCCGGTGCAAACTACAAACTAATCAGCATTGTCCATTTGCATTAGATGGATGACTATCCTTATGGAACCCACGATAGTACTCTTGGATTGAGAAGCTGCCAATTAAAATCACTACCGTATTAAATTTAGTTGCAAGGCTACTAATGTAATCTAAACCCCTCTTATCCTAGACTTATGTCAACTAACTTCCCACTAATTAAAATAACCATCCAAATAAAGCCAACTTATTCATGGTAAGTGGCAGACAAAGAGAATCCATGGATTAATGCTAGCCATAAATAGAAAAATAATATACCTTTCTGTAACTGATAATTAATGGTTGAATTTACAAAATGAATTTCTTAAGTCACACAATCAATCAATCCATACTAACCTTTTATTTTCAAAACCTAGCTTCTATTTTCGAATATGAATTATATTGCACTGCATATTAAGATTACGGGATGTGCATCATATATTCATAATGTCTGCATAAGTTACTTAAGAAGTTCATATTGATAAAAATATCTCGATGTTGCGTTTTAGAAGTTCATATATTGCATTGTAGTAAAATGACATGTGCCGTTTAGAAATTCATATGATGCATCTTATCGTTACATCATTTGCATCGTATACTCAACTAACATGCATATGAATGGTCAAGATACACGGAATTGCATATAAAGGTTACGAGATGTGCATTTTATTATTAGCATGTCTGCATATGATAATATGTGTGAAATAAACTCCTTTTATTTACAAAATTAATCAGTTCATAATTATAATGTCTGCATATTAGTGATGCACATGTTGCACTTTTAGTCATATTATCTATGTTTCATATTGAGCTAATTAAATTATTACCTTGCACATTGGAAGTCCATATGTTGCATTTTATCATTATGATTGTGCATTCATTCTATAATCATTTTCGAAGTTCAAATTTTGCATTTTATCATTATTACATTTGCATTTTTCAGAATTCATATATATTGCATTTTAGTAAGATGACACATACATCTTAGGAGACCATATGCTACATCTTATCGTTATGACATGTGCAATCATTCTATAATCATTTCCGAAGTTCATATGTTGCATTTTATCAGTATCACGTATTCACGTGAGCATTTTAGAAGTTCACATATATTGCATTTTAGTGAGATGACATGTGCATCTTAGGAGATCATATGCTGCATCTTACCATTATGACATCTGCATTCTAAACTCAATTAACATGCATACGAGAATCATGAGGTTTATATGACATGATGCATAATATATGAGAAGAATGTTCTAAAGATAAAAATACTACTATATTTTACATACTAAAGCTTTAAGAACTTCGCATAAACATGAAATTGTGTTGATTGATATGAAAACAAATATCAAAAACAAAAAATTAAAAAAATCTGGCATGCCCTGCACACCAGATTCCATGGAGATGCCGGAATCCATGTAGTTCGAGAACTATGGCGTTTGAATAGAAGAACACAAATCAAATTCTATTAAATTTGAGATGGGGATAAAGATGGAGATGGAGATGGAGATATGGAGATGGGGATGGAGAGAAGCTTTGATATCTAGAGTAATTGCTTATTGATGGACTATGAACTTGGTAGGAGAGAGGGAAGGAATCGATTATCATTTGGGTAGGAAAAGGTAACGTAAGATTTTTTCCAAAAATAAAATAAACTAAGAAGACTAATAAGCCCGTAACTGTTTGATCTAATCTAGATGAAGTACACGGCTCTTTCATTAAAATAGATGGTTAGGATTAGGTTTGTAGGTTAGCATATTAAGATGAGTTTGCATTTGATCTCTTATCTATATATATATATAAGAGATCAAATACAAATACAAACCATGCTTAAAATACTAACCTACAAACTCAATAATATGCAACACTTTGAACTTCAATATGCAATACAAATAATGTAAAGATGCACAGTTTGTGACAGTTTGTAGGTTAGCATGGGAGGACTAGTTTGTATGTGATCTCACCCCTATATGTATTATATTTATATATATATATATATATATATATATATATATATATATATATATATATATATATATATATATATATATATATATATATAATCCTAAGCTTGCTTTCTAGCTTATTAGTTTGCTTGATTCACATTTTCTGTCAAAGAAAGTTATCAGAAACCTAAGAGCCTCCACAGAGAGTTGCAGCAACTCTAGATTCCCAATTGTTAGTAGATAACCTAGAGCCCATTTGGCAACGACAATTTAGCTGAAATGGATGAAGCTATTGAATTTTGTTGAAAGAATACCGCTGGTAAAATCCTTTTCAGTCAAATAAGTAAATCAAAAGGTGCTTATTCTGATTATCCAGCTGGCTTATTATGCTGATATGCAGAATGTTGAAATATAAACTAGAATAATATTTAAGATGGAGAGAATGATTTTCTGTGTATTTCATTGGAGGGTTAAGTCCCTATAAATATACATTACAAAGATAGAATATTCCTATAAGATTCTATACAATAATAATATCCTAGAGTATATTCCTAAAATATTCTAAAGTATATTCTAAGGATAGAAGAATATTCTAAAGTATATTCTAATGTCTTTCACACTCCCCCTCAAGTTGGAGCATAGATATTTATCATGCCCAACTTGTTACATAAATAACCAACACGAATTCCATTTAATGCTTTAGTGAACAAATCTCCAAGTTGCTCTCCAGTCTTCACATATCCTGTAGAGATCAATCCTTGTTGTATCTTTTCTCGAACAAAGTGACAATCGACCTCAATATGTTTTGTTCTCTCATGAAACACTGGGTTGTTGGCAATGTGTATAGCAGCTTGATTATCACACCAGAGTTTAGCAGGCATTGGTGTCTTCAATCCGATTTCACTCAGCAAATGGTTTATCCAGATTATCTCACATGCCGATTGTGCCATAGCCCGATATTCTGATTCAGCACTCGAACGAGAAACCACATTTTGCTTCTTACTTTTCCAAGAGACGAGATTACCACCAACAAAGATGCAATAGCCAGATGTGGATCTCCTATCATCTTTAGATCCAGCCCAATCAGCATCTGCAAAACATTCTATTCTCATGTGATCATGATTTTGGTAAACAATACCTCGTCCTGGTGTCCCCTTCAAGTAACATAATATATGCTCTACTGCATTCCAATGATCAACTGTCGGAGATGACATATATTGACTCACTACGCTCACAGAGTAAGCAATGTCTGGACGAGTGACTGCGAGATAGTTAAGCTTTCCAACCAATCTTCTGTACCTTTCTGGGTCTTCGAATGGTATGCCTTCTGAAGTGAGTTGCACATTGGGAACCATGGGAGTTGTGTTTGGCTTTGCTCCCAATTTCCCTGTTTCAGTTAGTAAATCAAGTACATATTTACGCTGAGATAGAAATATGCCTTTCTTACTCCGTGTTACCTCAATACCCAGAAAGTATTTCAATGAGCCTAGGTCTTTTGTTTGGAATTGGCTATGAAGAAAATTCTTAAGGGCCAAAATACCTGCGGTATCACTTCCTGTAATCACAATATCATCGACATACACCACAAGCAATGTGATACCTGCTTTCGTTTTTCTGTAAAAGACAGAGTGATCTGATTGACCTTTTATCATTCCAAACCGTTCAATGGATTGACTGAATTTCCCAAACCATGCACGAGGACTCTGTTTCAGACCATAAAGAGATTTGCGAAGTCGACAAACTTTCCCATACTCCCCCTGAGCAACAAATCCTGGAGGTTGCTCCATATAAACTTCCTCCTGAAGGTCACCATGTAAGAATGCATTTTTAATGTCCAACTGGTGTAAGTGCCAATCATGAGTTGCAGCGAGTGAGATAAGTAACCTGACAGATGTTAATTTAGCAACAGGAGAAAAAGTGTCAGAATAATCAACACCATAGGTTTGAGCATAACCCTTTGCAACCAATCGAGCTTTCAATCGAGCAACAGATCCATCTGGATTAACCTTAACAGCAAAGACCCACTTACATCCAATAGACTTCTTCCCTGAAGGCAAGTATACCAAATCCCAAGTACCATTCAGATCCAAAGCATTCATTTCCTCTACCATGGCATGACGCCATTCAGGATGAGACAAAGCTTCTTTAACAGATTTGGGAACAGAAATAGAATCAATGGAAGCAACAAAAGAACATGAGGCAGGAGATAACTGACTGTATGACACAAATGAGGAAATAGGATGAGTACAAGACCGTGTACCTTTACGTAGTGCTATCGGGAGGTCAAGATCAGATGTAGAGACAAGATCTGAAGATGCAGGTACTGGTTCAGGACATGAGATCGAAGTCGGACCAGTATCAGGATATGTAATCACAGGTGTCACAGGTGGGGAGTGATCTTGTGCTTTGTGTCGACGGGTGTAAACCAAGTGTACAGGAGGTCTAGGGTCAGGAACAGTGACATTCGACATAGTTACTGAAGGTGTGGTCTCAGGTATAGTAACTGTGTAAATGAGTATTTCATCGTTGTCCTCATGAATATCTGTCTTGGATGATGAAAATGGTGTATTTTCATGAAATGAGACATCAATAGAAATAAGATATCGACCTGTACTTGGACAAAAACATCTATACCCCTTTTGAACTCGAGAATAACCCAAGAAAATACATTTCAATGACTTGGGGTCCAATTTCGTCCGATGAGGGTTAACATCTCTAACAAAACAAGTGCAACCAAATATTTTAGGTGGAATAGGAAAAAGTTCTTTATTTGGAAAAAGACATTGATAAGGAGTTTTACCATCCAAAACAGAAGATGGCATACGATTGATCAAAAAACATGAAGTAGACACAGCGTCAACCCAAAACTGTTTAGGCACATTCATTTGGAATAGAAGAGCCCTTGCAGTTTCTAACAGATGTCGATTCTTTCTTTCAGCAACTCCATTTTGAGGAGGTGTGTCTACGCATGAAGTTTGATGAATAATGCCATGTTGAAGCATAAAAGATTTAAATGGAGCAGATAAATATTCTTGGGCATTGTCTCCCCTTAACACACGAACAGGAACATTAAATTGAGTTTTAATTTCAGCACAAAATGCAGAGAAATGAGTAAATAACTCGGATCGGCGCTTCATAAAATACACCCATGTCATACGAGAATAATCGTCAACAAAAGTGACAAAATATTTGAAACCAGGTTTGGACACAACTGGACATGCCCCCCAAACATCAGTATGGACAAGATCAAACGGAGCATTTGCTCGTTTATTAAGTCGGGGACTTAAACTAGTGCGATGATGTTTAGCAAACTCACACGACTCACATTGTATAGAAGACACCTTATTAAACTGAGGATATAATTGCTTCATTAGTGAGAGAGATGGATGTCCTAATCGGTAATGAGCTTCTAATAGATTTCCAACCCCAAGGCAAGAGATACCTTTTGTAATTGATGTATCCAAAATATAAAGACCACCCGACTCATGTCCTTGACCAATAGTATGCTTCGTTAACAGATCCTGAAACACACAATATCCCGGAAAAAATGTTACAGAACAATTAAGAGTACGTGTGATTTTACTGATGGAAAGCAGATTAAATGCAAAATTAGGAAGACTCAAAACAGACGATAATGGTAATGTAGAAGTTGGTACAACAGTACCAGATCCAAGAACGGGTGAGGTGGACCCGTCTGCTAAAGTGACACTGGAAGCAGGTAAATGTGAGTGAAATGATGAGAATAGACTAGGATTACCAGTCATATGATCTGTGGCACCTGAGTCAATGACCCATTTTGAGGATGATGAAACAAGACATGTGTTTGAAATACCTGAATTTGCGACTATCGAGATAGGGGTAGATGAATGCTTTAGAGATTCTTGGTAGCAAATAAATTTAGCATACTCGTCTGAAGAAATAGCAACTGATCCATCAGATGAGGTGGTAGCGGAAGTAACATGAGCGATCAAATTTCCTTGATTTTTGAATGCCAACTTTCTACAATCTTTGAGCAAGTGTCCAGACTTCTTGCAGTAATTGCATATTACTCTGTCAAATTGACCTGTACGAAACATTTTTTCTTTCTTTTTTTTTCTTTTTTTTTTTCTTTTCTTTTTTTTTTTTTTTTTTTTGGTTAAAATAAAATTGAGATATTCATTAAACAAGTAAAAAGAGCTGAGCTTACGGCAACTTTCCCGTTTATGGGCTTGGGGAGAATAAAATACGCAGTGAGCTTTGGCTAATGTTGACTCCAAACTTAAATCCAAGGCAGATGCGCAGATCTGTTGTGAGACCCCAGCAGACACCACATACGAACAATCAGCTATCGTCCTACCACCAGATCTCCTCCCACAGCTATCGTCCCTTTCTAGAGAAAGATCAAAAGAGAAGTAACGTATACCTGGGGTAGAGGACTCTCAGGCGAGCCTGTTGAAACCGATCAAATCTCCGGCCAGAAAAGTGGTGTTACGAGCCGGCGCGTGCGGCATCTGCGACTATCTTCAGAGGTGCGTGAGTATTAAGGGCTTTAATTTGGAACTGCAGAATTTGAACACCTGAGTGTCGATGGCATGCGCACCAGAGTTTGGACTGTACTGAGAGGTTCTGAAAGGTTCTGAATAGAGGTTCTGTAGAGGATCTGTCTTGAAGATAGAACGATGCCTAGAAGAATCTGAAAACAACTGAAATCCCTGAAGAAGGTTCTGAATAATTTGAAGACTGAACTCAGATTCTTGAAGAAAGAAACCAGTCTGAAAATTAAACTGAAATCTGAAAAACTAAACTAAAATGGAAGGCTCTGATACCATGTTGAAATATAAACTAGAATAATATTTAAGATGGAGAGAATGATTTTCTGTGTATTTCATTGGAGGGTTAAGTCCCTATAAATATACATTACAAAGATAGAATATTCCTATAAGATTCTATACAATAATAATATCCTAGAGTATATTCCTAAAATATTCTAAAGTATATTCTAAGGATAGAAGAATATTCTAAAGTATATTCTAATGTCTTTCACACAGAATAAGCCGAATCAGGCAATCAAATAGGCTCTTAGTATTTGGTGCACAGTAGTTTTTCCTTTTAACATATAACAACATGGAGTAAGAAAAAGATAGTTAGAGGTAAGTATAATTGTGAATGGATATGAGAATTTTATGCTGCTGGTTTTATCTGCTATAATTATAGATACTGTTATATATCTGTATAAATATCTCAAAGGCGGTTTTATAGTCATTTCTTCTGAATTTGTGGTCTCGTATAGATGCTGGTGTATGGAACAGGGTTTTGGCTACTGGTGACGGCCCTTCAGCAAGATTCTCGATGGCTGGAGAGTGTCTGGATCCACATTTGGGAGGTTTTCTTGTATTTTTGGGTGGCTGCAATAAGAAACTCGAGGCATTGGATGACATGTATTACTTACATACAGGCATTCCTTCTACTATGGGTTCCTCTGCAGTCCTTGTTTTATGGCAAACCATATTCTTTAGAGAGTGTTTGGTTTTCTCGGAAAGTGCTACTTTCCATGGAAACTAAAAAGAGGGAGTTTGTCTTGTCTCCTTCACCGTCTTCACACAAGTCAACAGTACTTCACCTAGCCTACAAAGTGAATTTAATCTTAAAATCAGAGAATCAATTTCTATCTGTTTGGAACCCAGAAAGCACTTTGTTAAGAAAATAGGGAAGAATTGGAAGAAAAGACGATTTGAGGAAGGATAAAAGTTAGGCTTGAAGTCAAATATTTTATTTTTTTATGTGTGTTCAAACTGATTTTATTTATATTTATAATATGTAAAGACTTACACACACACACACACACACATAAACTTTAGAGAACATTAATCATATTTCATTTCCCTTTTCATTTTTAAGGTAAAACCAAACCTAAGAAAATACCCTTCCTTGGCATATTCTACTTTTACTAGCATTTTCGGAATCCAAACATACCCCAAGAAGTTGTAACTCATATGTGCTCTAAAGAAATTGTGAACTCTTTTGAACTCATCATTTCAGGGCTTGTTGGGGAAAGTGAACAAAATGATCGGAAAAGAGATAAGTTGTCTTTGAGAAAACAGCTGAAGTTAAAATGCCAGGAACAACAAGCTTCTATCACGGAAAGTAATTAGTCTATTTATCTGTGAAGACATTATATTATCATACAAACCTTTAATTGGTTTAACTTCATAGGTTGGTTTTATTTTTATGGTCCCATTGCCAGGCAGACAGAATGTTCATATGCATGCACAACAAAATCCTCTAGGGAAAAAAACTTTTCAAGCCAAGGTGACAAAAAACTTTTCAGATGGCTATACTATCGAGACTGTCATAGATGGAAAGCATCTACGTGGAGTGTTGTTTTCCAGCAAGCCAAATCCTATGAAGTTACCTTCTTCTGATGATTCTGATGGGTGGGGATAAGCTATTTCTCAACTTGTATTCCCCTCCCCCTTATATTTTCTTTTCTAGCGTGATAAGCTTGTTGACGTGTAACTAGTTTACGGGAATTTCCTCACTCTGGTTATCTTCTATGATAGGAAAGTGGAAGCTATGGAAATAGATGGGAACAAGATGAGTGATGATCTCAATTGTACCACCTACAGCACAGGATTTGCTGTTGTGGAGCAGAATGTGAGAGATGTTGGGCAGGCAGATGCTCCTGGAGGGGAATTGATAATGTCGGTCTCCCAAGTTGGAGATTCTGGAATTGGAAACCAACCCCCCAATGATGGTTCTCCTTTCCAGGAGGTTAATCCCTTTGCATCCTTTCTTATACTAAGCATGTTTGGAATGTGTAGAAAATGGCAGGAAAAGGAAAAAAACTGTTAAAGAAAATAGTGTTTTTTATAGAGAGAACTGATCTGGTCAGGCATGCCTGACCAGAGCCGCTGTGCGGACTTGGCCGTTTGAGGGTCTTCCCAGTGGAATTTTGTGATGAAATGTTTTGAGCAGGTTCATCATCAAGTCTAGATTATGCATACCAAATTATAGATCAAAATTCAATCGCGAAGGCAGTTAAATAAATTCTTGAAGCATATTGCGCTTTATATGTGTACAAAATGCGCAGTATGTTTCAAGAATTTATTTAACTGCCTTCCCGATCGAATTTGGAGCTGAAATTTGGTATGAATAAACTAGACTTGATGAATAACATGCTAAAAAAGAATCCATAAAAAATTCCACCGAGAAGGCCCTCAAACGGGCAAGTCCGCACGGCATTCCCTGTCAGACGCGGCTGATAGGATCATTCCTCGTCATTTAGATATCTTAGCCTATCTTATCCCCCCCCCCCCCAAACATTTTTTTCCTGCCTTGAGCTGGCACAGTTATATTAAATTGACATTTTGTTGTTGAGCTTTATTTTGAAAGGAAAGAAACAATATTAACCCACCATTCTTTCCTTAAATGGATTTAGGGAGATTGTTTTGGGACAACCCAAAACTATCATGTAGAAAGTTATGGAACGGTGGGAGTAATTGAATCACATATATCAAATGAGTGAAAAATATGAAATATCTAAAATTAATTTATTGATTTTGTACCTAATTTCCCCCATCTATTTTCATTCTTGTTTACTTTCCTTTGCATTTTCGGGTTCCAAATGGACCCTAAAGAAATGTTAAAAAAAAACTCTACATCTTTGCAAATTAAATTGGCAAGTATTGTAGATTTGCATAAGATTTCTACCATCTATAAAATCTTAAGAGCTACAAAGTGATCACACAGAGTAGTGTTTTTTCTAGTATTTTTAAGGCTCACACAAACTGAGAACTGAATTGCAGGAATTAGATAAAATGACGTTTTGAATAGAAGGAACGACCCAATTCCCTGGAAACACTCAAATTCCATGGTGTTGGAACCATGTAATGCTCCCAATTTCAGGAATAGACAAAACCTAAGAATTTGCTGATCCATGGGTTTTCAGATCCAAACATGGGCATCACATCAGTGACATGAATCTGAACGATGCTACATGTACACTACGTAATAATTTCATGGGGAAGCATAAAACCATTGTCCAGCATTTCACTTTCTGTGAAAATTTGATCCATAGGATCCTAGGATTTGTCTTATTGTTAGTTCAATAATAATAAATAATTATAATACTTTGACAGTGTCCTGGAACCTCTACACAACCAGTGCCGTCGAAATATAATACGGAATCCAATGGCGCAGGCGATTTGCCCCTAAAGTACGCATCAAAAGCATGTTTGTTTTTCTTTTATTTAAGTTGTGGTAGAAAAGATTTTATGGTTAATGTATGATATGCTTAATGTTGGTTAAGCTAAGAGCATTTACTGGTTCTGTTGTTGCAGTTGAAGGCTGGCAAGTATTTGTTTATGAGAATCCACATCCACCCAATCTGCTCCATTCTTTTTCTTACCTTTTAGGGTAGTTTTCAGAGGCAGAAACAATCAAACTGTATAGTTGAGATTACCGCGGGGAATAATCCGACCGGTAACTTTGTCAAGACACTTCAGTGGCTGTTTCCCATTTCTAACAATGGCATTGTACTAGTAAATACCAGTTCCTAGTTTTCTTTCTTGATATCCTTGTACGAAGTGCCTGCTGAGTAATGTCAATACCTGATTCAGACCTCATACTTAACTAGTGTTGGACCGGGACCGGTCCGACCGGCCCGGACCACCACTGTGCGGTACCGTACCGGCCCGGGACCTGGACCGGAGGGGGTTTGGGGCGGGTCAGGGGCTCAGCCCCTCTTGGAACCGGCCCGGTTGGTTCGGGACCGGTCCGGGCCAATTTGTTTTCTTTTTTTTCGAAGTGTTTTGGTGGTAGGCGGGTTGGGTTGGGTGTTTTGGCGGGCTTTGGGGGCGGGGGATAGGAATTAATTAGAAAAGCTAAAAAAAAATTGAACCCAGCCCGACCTGGTCCTAGCCCGGTACGGTCCTGGTAGAATCCCAGGCCGGTTCCGGGCCTTAACCCACAAACAAAAAGCCCGGTTTGGACCGGCCCGAAGCCCGGACTGGTACCGGTCCATGCCTATACTTAACACAAACTCATGGTTGTCAATTTTCTTTTGACTCAATTGAGTAAAGGGTCAGTTTGGTCCTCGAAGTTGCAAAAAAGGGGTCAAATAAGTCCTTATATAGAAGATTCTGTCCGGACGTGTCATTTGAGGTGGCTCCCGATAGAATTTTTTGATGAAATTTTTTGAGCATCTTATTCATTAATTCTAGTTTACTCATACCAAATTTCAGCTAAAAATTCAATCGGGGAGACATTCAAATGAATTCTGGAAGATAACTGCGCTTTTAACGGCACAGTTATCTTCAAGAATTCATTTGAATGTCTTCCCGATTGAATTTTTATCTGAAATTTGGTATGAGTAAACTAGACTTAATTAATAAGATGCTCAAAAAAATTCATCAAAAAATTCCACCGGGAGCCACCTCAAATGGCACGTCCGGACAGAATTTTCTATATAAGGACTTATTTGACCCCTTTTTTGCAACTTCGAGGACCAAACTGACCCTTATCCCCTGACTCAATTTGATCCCCACGGACCCTACTTTTAAAATTGGAGCCAAATTAGATGATGTTTTTTCTTCACTTTATTCTTTTTGTTTATAGTATATTCTGATTCTAGTCAAGTCCGACCCAATCGAACTAAATGAAAAACTTTCTGATCTGCTCAAATAAAATAGATTTATTATAGATAAGAAAGTTAGATAATAGCTTAAAAATCCAAACCCGGTCATTAATATCATTATACCGGATTAGATTAGAGTATTAGACTAAAATCGGAATATATTTAGATCACATCAACAATATTTTATATCAAAAACGCCATTTTGTCCGGAGTTTTAGGACATGATTTTCGAAAGAAAACGTCATTGATTTTTTAAATTTTAGTAGTAAATAAATTTCCCACCAGTAGTTTAAAATGAGTAAAATGGGTAAAATATCACTTTTACGGTGCATATGATATAACCAAATAAAACGAGAAAAATGAGAGAAAATTAGAGATTGCCAAACATATGAATGGATTAATAAGAATGGTTGTGTACTATTATGAAGTACAATCATAATAGTACCGGCAATTACCCATATGACGATGCGAGACCGGACCAGTAGCGACTCGTGCACTTAAGGCAACCGAAGGAAAAGATATTGTGACCGGGTAAACACCACCATTACTGGAAGCTCGAAGAAGCACCTCCTCGTGATGTTGTCCTTTAAAAATGCATTTTTTGTCAAAAATAACAGAATAATTATTATCGACACATAATTTTGAAAAGATAATAAAATATATTTGAGGTGGGAACATGATAGACAAATCTTAAATGAAGAGAACGAGGAGAGGAGGAAAAGGTCACATCTCCAACATTAACCACAAAAGTGTAGTACCATTAGTTGCAGTAACACTATGTGAGCCAGAATAGGATTTATTAAATAAAATACAATCATGATGAGTCATATGAGCAGAGGCACCCACGTCTGGATACCAAACATCGACATAGGACTTATGTTGGGGAATAGCTAAGGCAGTGGCAGAAGATTGGACAAAACGAGAAGGACATGCAACAGCAGAATGACCTGAAGAATGACAAATTTTATACACTACACGAGAGGGACCAGAACCTAAAATTCCATCAATAGATGATGAGCTTGTAGAAAAATTATGAATAGTGGAAGCAGATAAAGCAAAAATATAAAACGATGATTAAAATGAATTACTTAAAACCATGCCCGGATTAATAAAAGATGTATCGGATGGCCGCGAGCCCTACTGCATGTGTTTGTACGACCCAAACCTGAACTACTGCCCATACCCCTGTTGCGCTTGTCTGAAGCTCGGTTGTCTATATGCCTGCTGCCCATGGTCAAAGTTCAACTAACCCGTGTCGGCCACGACCACCGCAGTGACCACCTTGATCGCGATTATTCGCAGGTGAGCCACCACATGAAGGATACTGCTACGACGGATGGGAAGAAGAAGACTGTTGTGTGCTAAACGTCGCAGGTATTGATAGCAAGATCCTGATCCCGAAGAGGAAGAATGTGGTGCTCATTGTAAACAAGCTTGGTCCGAAGATTATCAAAAGTAATACCTTCCGGGAAAAGTGTACGTGTGGTGATGAGACATTTATATTCACGACCTAAACCTAGAATGGTGTACTGGAGAAGATCATGAAGTGATATGGGAGAATTAATGACAGCAAGGGCGTTAACAATAATTTTAATCTCCCGTACGTAAGTAGTGGTCCATAGATTGATCATCCTGCTTTTTGACATGACAAAGGAGGCGCTTTAATGTCATAGAGCGAGCCAAGTGGCAGACATAAAGCGTGGCTCTAGACGCACCCATATGGCACTATTTTTTAAATCTCATGAACCTGAATTAAAACATCATGAGAAAGTGTTGCAAAAGCTCGAGAATGAACAATTTGATCCAATTTTAGCCAATGATAATATTCAGGATTAACAACATGAAGACAATTTATATCTAAAACATACAAAATAGGTGCATAAATTGTACCATCCAAGATGCCAAGTAATTTATGAGAGACTAAAAATGATTCAAATTGTGTTCTTCAAGATAAATAATCCTCCACTGCACTTAATTTAGTAGTCACTATGTTGGTGATGTTTGGGGCTGAGAAGGTCATAGTTTGAGATAACGCATCCAGAGAAGACATGAATTGAGATAACACGGTTGAGTTATGTCCAAGGGGCCCACCGAAAACAAGCGGGTAGGGACCAGGCAACCCATAAAGTGTAGGTCCGGCAACATCCTAGACAGAAGAATTCCCCGACACATTCAAGGACTCAGAGTAATCGACATAAATGCCGACCTTGGATGCTACAACGAAGAGGGCTATAGATTGTCAATCGACATTGTTGATGGCGGCAGACGAAGAGTGGGAGCGGTGGGAGTCCATGTGAACACCGGCGGGACCAAGGCTACTTGATCGACGGACGAAAAGAGGGAGGCTGATACGAAGCTCATCGGCAATAGGAAGAACGACGGTCCAGGGAGATGTGCAGGTGCCGTCAGTGATGTTGTGGTGATCGGCGTAGGAGCTATGGCTGGAGCAGCCGTACAACATACGGCGGCCGAAGCGGACAAAGAAGACGTGATTCAGAAAAAAAAATGTGCCAATAACCGAAGAGAGAGTTGCACGCAAACCAATAAAAAGTGGTTTATGTGGTTGATATTGAATTGATATATAAGAATAAAGTAAGAATTATTTAGATAAAGTGGGACAATCTTAGCGGGACTGAGGGAGTATAATTTAGTGGTCCAAACCAGACCAGAGATCCTAGCAGATATAGAATTCTAATTAATACTATCTCCGTCCCTAAATCAATGTTCTAGATTGACTTCACACATATTAAGGAAATGAATGCGACTTCACACTGCATCGACACTGTTTGACACTGTTTTGCACTTTTTGACATTGTTTGATATAGATTTGTTTACCAAATAAGGAAGTTAAGGAAGTAAGACTTTAATTTAGGGACATCCCTAAAAAGAAAGCGAGGCTTTAATTTAGGAACAGATGAAGTACATTATTAATGAAGACATTGTTTTCATTCTATATCAACATGTCTTAAAGTATTAGCACAAGAAGAAAAAGAAAATGTAGATAATGAAGAGAAAACAACGAACATGGTAGAATAGACGTGTTTTTTAAAACAACGAACATGGTATGGCAGTAGAAGACGTGCGCGTGGAGTTTTGGAAGTTGAATAGTTTTTCACCTATAACTATAATGTGTCTATGTTGCAAACATATTGTAAACAATGTATTTAAGAAGATGACTTTAGTATGGTGTTCCTACATGTCAACTTTTCTTGTAAAGGATGTGAATTGCCACATGTCATCAATTCCTTCATAGAATTCTTCAAGCATTCGCTTTACTATATTATATAGATATGGTGTTTGTTGAATCATTGCAACGTTGACGAGTACATGTGTAGTATTTATAATGCTTATTGTCTTTGGAAAATACTTATTTTTAATATTCAGTGACTAGTGTTGCCTAAAATTTGAATTATAAACATATAGGTTGCCTTGCAGGTTTGTAGTAGTAAGGATATCACACATCTATGATTTAATAAAATGGGGAAAACTTTCAAATAAGTCCTCATAGTATATCAAAAAGTCAATCAAACACTCGAACTAAAGAAACACCCAATTAAACCCACCAACTTTACAAACACACTCAAATTCATAAATTAACAGGTGAGAGTCCGGTTATCAAGTAATATTGCTGACGTGATGATTGATGTGTTATTTTTATTTATTTTTTCCTTTTCTTTTCCTTTCCCTTTTCTCTCCTCCTGTTTCCTTTTTAAGACCATCTCTTCTACCCGGCCCCTGTTTGTCTTCTACCTGTCCCCTCTTCTTTTGTTTTCTTTCATTTCTTTTATGTCTTTGCTCCTCAGTCTTCTTCCACACCCGAAACTCTCCTCCCCACCTTTTTGTTTCTTCGTGTACCGTTCTATGCCACTATGCTCCCATCATTCTTTTTCTTCTTCCATGTGAGGAACTCTGGAGAGGAGGGCGGGTATGGCGGTGGAGCTCTTCAGCTCGTGATGCAACATCGTTCGTGCCAATCTTTGTTGGCAGAGACGAGAATTAGCTCGAGAAGGTGACCAAGGACAGCGGCAATCAATGACGTCGAACCGGGCCGAAGAAAGAAAAAGAAATAGATGCCGGAGATGTGCTCAAAACCCGGCGGAAGAAAGAAGGGGATGTGGTAGTCGGAGATGGTGGGGGGCAGAAAGAAGTATGTAGGGGAAGGATGGGGCTGCAGAAAAGAGAATATGAGCTCGAATTTCCGGCGAACACTTCCGGCACTCACCTCGGCCGAACAGCTCCGGCTAAAGTCACAAGAAAAAACAAAGGATAAAGAAAGAGCAGGGAGAGAGAAGAGCGTAGGTAGCTGTGACTCTATGAGGCTGGGAAGAATGTCAGGCGAGGAAGAACAAGCAGCAGAGGAAAGAAAAAGAAGGTAAAACAAAAAGAAAGCAAAAATTCAAAATAAATACTTGACCGTCACATCAGCAATGTAACCGGATGATCGGAACTTTACCCACAAAATTAGAAATTTGATTATTTTTCTAAAGTTGGTAGACTTAGTTGAGTTTCAGGGCTTAATTGATTTTTTTTTGAAATATTAAGAAGGCTCATTTGAGAGTTTTCTCAATAAAAATTCAAAATTTTAAGTACATTTTGTAATACCGGTTTAATTAGGCCTAAAACTTGACCGGACCGGAATAAACATGTCTGGACCAATCTAGACTAGGTGCTATCACGTCCGGTCCCCGGTTCATCAAAAATACATATTTCGATTCCAGTCCAAATCGGTTCTGGTCCGGTCCGGTTTTGGATGGTCTAAGAGCATCTCCAATGTAATAGTGCTAACGGTGCACACGTAACATGAGAGATTTAAATGCAAAAATAATTAAATAATAGAAAGTTTTTCACATCTCTTCCACGATGTAACAATTTTTTGTGATTTTTTGTACACAATGGCAAACACAATGCAAGATCTAGACGAGGTGCTTGACATTATGAATAAAATAAACTAAAAATTTATGACATTGAGGAAAGAATGTGTGAGACTTTCTATTAGTTACTCCATTCTATTGGACTTTGTCAACTTTTTATATTTTGATTTTCCCATAAAAAAAATTCATTTTTTCTATTATAATAACTAATTTGTTGTTATGCTCATTCTCACTTCTCTGCACGACTACACATACCTCAATCACACAACTTTCACTTTTTCTTATTTCTCACCTAATTCTAACTTGGAATTTTTCATAGGGACGGAGGTATTATTTATTTTTGTGTTTATATCTCTCCTGTCTCTCCAATGCTCTAAACATCAATTTTACAAAATAATTGAAAAGGGCAAACGTTTATTTTTCGGGTGTACAAAGGAACCCAAAATAAAATGCGCATTTATCAAACGTTTATCACATTAGTGGACGTATAATTCCTTTGCATGTGAAATGTAGAGACGTAAAAGGTTTACAATGTTTAACTTGATTATTTAATTTAAACTGTAGATATTTTTTAAAAACATTGTGCGCTGTATTATATAAAATACTAGTCTTTTACCCGTGCAACGCACGGGATTACAAATTACCAAATTAACCATGAAGTCATCCATTTTCCCTGATTATCTAAAATTCATATTTTTTACTCTTTGCAAGTATGATACGCACTACCAACTACATTATGATTTCTATTTAAGTGTGTAATCAAGATTACAGGCTAACAAAAAATCAATATGTATTAAAAGTAAGCTAACAATATAATTGGAGTTCCGGTTACCCATCTTCACCGAGTCCTGCGAACTTGAACATTTGAAATTTTCAAATATGAAGGCATTATAAAAGAACCTAAAACATATTTAAATTTAAAACAACAAAATAAAATTATAGGAACATATTATTTGTAAAAGTTTACATCTATCATAAAAATATTTGATGAAGGTGGGATTTTCTTGGTTTCACTGATAAATTTCATTCTCTCTAGAAAATGTGTGAGGTGTAGTGAAAAAGAACAAACCAAGCCTAATGACATTATGCCCACTTTATTAGGTTCCACACTGTCGGGTTAGTTTGTGATCGGCTTATCAAAGATTCACTTAGATGCCAATAATAGGTAGACTTCATTGTGTATTATGTTTTAAAATCTTATAGTCTTAGAAAACAAATAACTAAAATCTCTCCCGTCCATATACTCAATGGTCCGTTTTTAAGTTTTATCCCAACTTGAGAATTACATGGCAAAGTAATTGATAAGTCCGTACTTTGACACACATTTAATGCGTGTTGGGATCGGCTTTTGATGGTTTTCCTAGCTTTAACGTGTTACAAGTCTCAATTTTAGCTCAAGTTATGTTTATCGGGCGTTGGTTCGAGTTTTGTGTTGTTTTGAGTCAAAATCGGGGAATTTGAGTCCGGCACCGACAGTTGAGAAGAAATCGGGACGAGTTGAGAAGCATCCGAGAGTGATTTGACAGCTTTGGAGGTCACCGGGAGGTTTATGATGAAGATTTGATGACAAAAGAGCCCTATGATTGGCAATGGGATCAAAAGAAGATGAATAGAGCTTGAAAATGACGATCAGGATGACCTTCTGTCAATCGTTCAAGCATATCTCCTTGTAGAAACATCCAAAGGACACGATTCAAGTTCCATATGAAATCCAACTTCAAGGGATACAAATCATATCAAGACACCATTTCGAGAATCGGAGAGAAGAAAGGTGAAAACAGGCGATGAAGTCGGATGATCGCTGTTGAGATTTCAGAATGAGACCTTCCACAATTTTGATCATATCATTTGATTGGATGATTCAAATCACATTCGGAAAGTTGGGATGGATAGAAGACTTCATTATCTACAACTTTTATGAAGAACATTTAGTCAAATTCAGAAGTTTGACGCACGCCGTGCGTAGGGGAACACACGATCGTGCGTCTGAGGCGAGAAAGCAACAAGGCTACTGCCAGCCACGCACGATCGTGTGGCAGGGTACGCACGATCATGCGTACCCCCGAAACGCGGATTTCAGCCCCTTTGTAGTCTCAGCTCAGCTCAAACTCATCTGTTTTTTATAAATAAGGCCTCCCTTCTCATGTTTAAGTGTTACGAACATTACGGAGAGGCCTAGGGACGAATTTAGTTGCGTTTTTACGATTGTTTACTCCAAGACCCTGGGATTATTTGTAAGTTCGTCTTTTTAATTAATGACAATTAATTCTATTCTTCCCAATTCTGTTGATTCTTCAATTATGAATTGTGAGTAGTTTAATTAGGGATTTGGGGTTGATGAAGGGGTTAATCATGATTGATTGCTAGATTCTTGTTGGTTTAATTGCATGAATGCCGTTTAATTTGTGTTTGATTAATTTAACTGATATCTTTTGTAACCTGGAACCGCGACTAGAATTACAATTGCTTATAGAATAAATTAAAAGAGGTCTAGTTTATTCTAGGACACCTTCACACACACTTAATCGTTCGCTAAGAGATTAGTAGCGATTAAGGGGCCGTAAGCTCTCTCGTCTTGGCAATAATTTAGGATCTTGTCGCATGAGAGATCAGCCTGGTCCCCTAAATTATTGTACTCTACGCCGCTAGGCTCAATTAAATTAATTTCATGTAATTAGGCCTGTTCTGCCAGAAATCTGGTTACCCTAGAATCAATCCATGTTCCCTTCGTCGTTAATTAGAAAGAAACCAAGCTTTTATTTTATCGTTCATTCGCATTAGTTTAATTTTAATTCACCAATGAATCTCGCACACTTGCATTTTTATTTTTTTTATTTTCCTTTTAATCGCTGAATTTAGTTAATTCTTGATTCCTTTTTTCCGTCCCTGTGGAGACGATACTCGTACTTTTCACCACTATAATACATCATTTTTAAGTGCGAGAAAACTCACATCATTAATTCAGTTCGAAATATTAGAGAGGTGCACTTTTTGTTAAGAATAGGGGGGAAACTTCAGATTTAAAGAAGAGAAAAAAAGTTCATTTTTCTCTTTTGATCTAATCATTTTGGTGTTTGGAAATCATGATAGCTAAAAAACAAATTAAACAAAAAGTGCACTTTTTATCGTCTTGTCATCATTGTTATAAGCTCAATGCTAAATTGTCTTTCAGGTCATTTAAACTAAAAAGTAGTTAATGGAGCATTTCCCGGAAAGTCTTTCACCTAGCAACTATTCCCTTACAATCTAATGCAGAAGGCTGAAACAGTAGCATATAAGTCTTTGTAAAGTTTCTTGGGCAAGTTTCTGAATTCATATATCTAAAATAGCACCCAGATAACTACTGTCACATTCTTTACTAAAATCAGCGATTGTTTGTTAATAAGAATGTCTAATTTTAGTATTTTCAACCCAAATTTTAATAATACTAAAATCCACTCAAAGTTCTTTTGTCTCCTCATTAATAGGGAAATAGTAAGATATGTACCTCCTCATCTATGAGAACTGTTTCAATCATATATGGTCCAGAAGAACTTCCCTAATTAGAGATGATCTACATGTGCACTATTATCTGCTTGCCTAACAGCATATTAACATTATATAAAAGGACTATAAAGAGAGCATTTGTAGCCATGAGAGAATTGATAGATTCAATATAAACTTTCATCCATTTCAATAGTTGCAGACCAAACTTCAGCATTTGCAGTCACAGGGGTTGTGACGGAACTTCAACATTTGCAGCCATGGGAGAAGTTGGAATAGCTGATGTCGGATAAAAAAAATTAAAAAAAAAGAACGGAGCAGCTCAATCTGAAAAAACCCGCAAAAAATGTTTTCATCAAATGAACTTGAGTTTTCCTTGCAGATAATATTATTGACTTGACTTAGTTTTAAAGCATACTTTTTACACTTTTAGTTACTCAGTTGAGGGTCGTAAAATACATTTATAAGAAATTTATAAGAGCTGTCATACACCTACTCCATAGTCTATATAATAGTAAAACCTTTCCCTACGCCCAGTATCATCATTGAGAAGTTGGTATCTAAATGCAGCTTAAATTGGTTGGATTTTAGCAAGGGAAAATTTATAACTACTTAAATAGGATGAATATTATTATTTCCCAACATGTCAAACCTCAAGGGCTAAAGAGCTGCTGGAAGTAGTCATGAATTGATAAAGATCAAGCAGAGGTTGGACTCATAAAAACATAAATCTTCATTGCAGCCTGGGCGTTAGACTTAATATATTGCGGTAAATAATCCTAGGTGTTAGAAAACCACTAGGCACATAGAATGTGGATTACCAAGTTTATATAATGGTGGGAAAAGAAGAGTTTTAGTAAAACACTCATCTTAGACAATTGAATGGCACACTCGATGAAACTTAACAGTTATTACTTATTAGTAAATATGCATGGCCCATATAAATATAAAATATGGCCAACATATGCTAAAAACTTAAACAGTTTTCACAAATGAAGCTTTACAACTAATCATTGAAATCAACAATAGAATGCTCTTCATGGTTATAAAATAAATTACGAGTTAATATGACCCATATGAATTTGAAATATGGCCCATATATGCTAAAAGCTTAAACCAGATATGAAGCTTTACACAAATCATTGAAATCAACAATATCAGGCTCTTCAAGGTTAAAAAATAAATTGTGAGTAAATATGGCCTATATAAATTTAATATATGACCCAAATTAATTTTAGAAGACTTCATCTTTGAGCCAATCGTGAAATCTAGGTAATGATTGTAGACGTTCCAGGCCTCCTCCTCATTAGTATAGAATGGAGAGAATAGGGTTGAATGTAGAATACATAGTAGATAGCAAGGCAGGTGTACACATCTGTACAAAATAATTGTTTATTGGCTTTTAAAGGTCATGGCCTCATGGGTTACCTGATCATTTTCAAGTAAAAGCTCTCTAATCGAGTGCATTCTCACTGTGTTCTAACTTCTTATGGCACAATCTACTTGCAAAAGACATGAACACCAATTGTTTAATTTCTACACATATTTATTACGGGAATAGCTAATGGATGCTTGATTGAAGCTGATGTTAGTTGCTAAGTTCACTACTCTTGGTCGACAGATACTACTTAAGCATGTCATTAATAGAAATACAGGCCTAATGAAGTTGGAAGTTCTATGTAATAGTTATAAAAAAGAACTACAAAAAACCGGAATATGTAAAAGTTATAGATAAAGGAATAAGGAAAGAACATATCACCTTGAACAGTCTAGGACTACAAAAATATTGGACCCGACTTTAGGGAATTTTACTCAATACAATATAGTTAATGCAATTACTGATTTTTCAATCCAAAATCAAGTAATTATATAAGCAGAACCATATATTGCATCTTAGTTGGTCATTAAGAATAGTAATATTATTTTTATTATGGCACTCTTTTTTTGTGACCCGACACAAAGCCACCCAGATGTGTGGTAGGGGGGCAGGCCAACCCTATCACATTTATTCATATGTAAATTCAGTGCAAGATAAAATGGAAAGCAAAGGGATGCCTAATAATGCCAACACATTATATGATTTGAAATTCTTTGAGTAAATAAACCGTGCAGTATTATGTAATTGATATGTTGCCCTCTGTAGAAACTTATAATGACCAATCCCAATGGAATAAACTCAAGATATCAATTATATTCTTGAGTACTTGAATCTATGTTCATGTGCACATGAGCCAAAAAGGTGCCAAGGACACGCATAGCTAGACCGTTGCTAAGGAGAAAGACTCGCCGGTAGTCCAGCCCCTTCCCCTGCTTGAAACCAAATCGGAAAAAAATGAAAATATATCTCCATTGCACCCGCTTCCCTTCGCAGTATCCACAAGCGTTTCCGGTACACTTAATGAGCAAAGTCTCAAACTACACTCTATCAGGCAAACATAAACCCAACTTAAACAACTGAAAGTCAATAAGTATGTCTTCTTCTCTGAAGTGGTAATCAACCATATCCGATTTGATCTCTCTAAGACTTGCATCCCATTTATTTAACTTGACTAGCTTTTCATTTGGCCTTTAAAGTCCTAAAATCCCTTATATTTCTCAAACTTTAAAATGTTTCCTCCTTGTGACATGCTCTTTCAAAATTTGAGTGCCTCTTGTGTGCCCAAATTTGCATGGTGCTTGGCCTTCCAACCAAAAATTATAGTCTTCCCCTGTTTAGCTGGAGGGTTTTAGCCGGAGTCTATAACTTAATATACATTGATATAATATATGAGAATACACAAGAAATACTAAAGATAAATTGGATATAACAGCAAGTCTTAAAAAAGATACTATATCTACCCACTGAAGCTTAGACCTTTAAATTGAATAACCATGAGCTAAGGATGTAAAAATACAAAAGAAATGGATAATTGTACCTAAAATAAATTTTGTGTTAGATCTATATAGCTTCGAAGCTCAAAGTTTCAAATTCCTTATTCCTTATACCACATTGTTTATATAGCATTTTAGTATATAAGAATACTAATTCTCTTAATTTTGTTCGGTTTCAAAATTATCAGAAAAAAGAACTATTTTGTTGTTAATGTGTCTCCTAATAGTGTTTCCTTTTCTGTTAGTTGATTCGTTATTGGCCAGTTTATTATATTTTAAGTTATTTGTGTAATAGTACGGATGAAGTAATCAATTTACTACAAAAAATATTAACCCCACTGAACACAACTGAAATTTATCTCTTAGAAATTTTAACAAACATGTAATCTTCACACTGGATGCACTCAGAGTTACCCAATATGATACAAATTTGCAACTAATTTCAAAGCAATTTGTTGCAAAATTGCATCATTTTTGTTTTTTTAAAAAGTAATCTTTAGGATTTCTATCTGGTTTATGTGTATGTAAAAAAAGAACTTTTATCAAAAATTTAAGGGGATACGAAATAAAAGATTCATCTCCATCAAACCATATGCAAATTGAAGAGGACAAAATGGAATGTATAAGTTAAATGATACGGAGCACATGACATTTCTGGGAGTGGGGGTACGGTGTCAATCATATTAGAAGCTACAAAAAAAGATTAGTGATGCAAGAATATAATTAATTTAAAGAGGTTACCATCAACATATATCATGCATAGATAGAAGCTCCAATTTTCGGTTAGTGTTTCGAAGGGTTGTCGTGTACAATCATGCTCAGGGAGATTAACCAAAATTTCATCAGATGCTTCATATCTGGAAGAGGAGTTGAGATTTCAGCCTAGTATAGATTTGAAGTGACAATGAAGTAGATATATGAAGAGTGAGGAGAGCCAAGAAGTTCTTACGTAGTACTGCAGTAGCAGTAGGAGCCGACTCAGCGATAAGTAATTCCGTAGGAATTTACTTAAATGCCCCAAGATTAGGTGGGATACTCACTTAAGTGAGTTAATATATATACAAACCATGCTTAAAATACTAACCTACAAACTCAATAATATGCAACACTTTGTACTTCAATATGCAGTACATATAATGTAAAGATGCACACTATGAATTTCAATATGCAATACAAATAATATGCAACACTTTGACCTATGATATGCGGTACAAATAATATGCAACACTTTGAACTTCAATATGTAGTACAAATAATGTAAAGATGCACAATTTGTGACAGTTTGTAGGTTAGCATGGGAAGACTAGTTTGCATGTGATCCCACCCCTATATATATAGGGGTGAGTTCAAATGAGAAGACATCTTAACATGTAAAATGAGAATTAATCTCAGCCGTCCAAACTGTCGATCTGCACAATAACCCCTATTCGAAAGTGCATCAGATAGGGGTCATTGTGCATCAGATCGACACTTTGGACGGCTTAGATTAATTCTCATTTTACATGTTAAGATATTTTTTATTTGATCCAAATTCTATATATATATATGAGTGCTTTTCTCATACATCCGTCCGCACCACTTTCTCATTCGGCCAAGACAATATGAGCCATCAGATTTGTTAAACGGTGGAGATGGCTCAGTCATTAAAAAGATAAAACAGATCTTCCTTTTTACGCCAAACTTATCCCTAACGATTAACAAAAATGATTTTTGTACCCACTCTTATACCCACTTTTGTACCCACCTATGTTTGGGAAGTGTTTTTTTTTCTGTGAATCCTAGTTCATAGACAACATTTTGCACAGACAGAATATTGTCTATGAACCGGCTTTACAGACAAAAAAAACCTTCACAAACATGGTGGGTATAAGGTGGGTATAAAAGTGGATACATGAAGCATTGTTGAACGATTAAAGCTCCAGCTCAAGATTATAAATCGCTCAGCACTCTTTTACAGTCGCCTTTCAATCGTTCATCCCTAACGATTAAGGGGGTGTTTGGAACTGATTCTGCTTCTGCTTCTTTTTTAAAAGCAGAAGCAGAATCAGAATCAGTTTTCAGAAGCTGGTACCCCCAGCTTCTAAAAAAACTGATTCTGAGAGTAAATTAAAGCTCCAGAAGTGCTTCTGGAATTTCACCCAAACACTCCAGCTTCTGATTCTGCTCTCTGAAGGAGCACAATCAGTTTTGAGAATCAGATCCAAACACCCCCTAAAACATCTGCTCCAGTGTGCTATTCTCTTCAAAGGAGCTCGATATTCATCGAAATTCACTTTCAAATCGAGAGATTAATCCTACTCGGGTATACATTCCTTCTCCTTCAGCTCTTAAAATCAATCGATTTTTTGGTTGGTTAAATGTTTTGAATTGTGTAAAATTAAATTCAAGTGCTTTGAATTAAGAAAGTATAATTTTTTTAAATTTCCGTATTTGTTAAAACTTGAAAGGTGTGTTTGTAAATTCTTACATGTTTTTTATGTTTTTTATTACTCTATATTACATCCCTGCAATGTTTCGTGATTAGAAGAAAATTAGAATTATATTTTATTTTCTTACAATTAGTTGGAAAGAAACTAAAAGAATTAAAATAAATGAATTCCTGGACAATTGAATTGTTTTTAATATTTACTCATAATAATTGAATTAATATATTTCACTTTTTTTAATGAAATGAGAGTCATGAAACCATCTAGACAGGCAACCGCTTGTAGTGTGGCAGTCACTCATTTCATCCCCAACGTACCGAGTCATAAAAAATCATATATTGGGATGACATTTGAAGACTTGGATGAGGCCTATAAATTTTACAATAGTTATGCATATTTGGCCGGGTTTAGTGTGCGAAAAGACACGTTGAGAAAAGGCAAAGATGGGGCAGACAAGGGTAGAGTGTTGGGTGTGTTTCGGAAAATAAAGAAAATTAATTAAAATAAATTAATTAAAATAAAATGACTAGTGAAAACCAAGAAAGGAGATGAAGCACACAATTAGTCAAAGCTCGTGCCACGCACGATGTCCTTAAAACGTATTTGTTGCCTCCCACGGTGCTAGGAGCGTTGCAACAATAGTTTCCCAGGATACGATGACTACGAACTAATGTTTGAGCACACAAACAAGAGTTCCAGCGAACGAGAACAAGTCTGAACACTCAAGAATTTTTCAGAATGCTAGCAGTGTGTTTTTAGAGCTAAAACGTGTATCGATTCGTGTAAGAACGTGTGTTGTTGCAAACCACCTGCCAGCCATTATATAGGAGGATTTGTTGTGTGTAAATGGTGAATTAATGGACCTGAACGTTGGACATCAATGACCAGTCCGTTGGGCATTGAATCGTCCATGAACTGTCCATTTAACGCTGCATTAAAAGATAAGAACGTTGGGCATTTATTGTTGTAACGTTTCAGAAGCGTGACAGAAGACCTCCATCAGAACACCCCGGGAGGGGTTCTGATTGCTCCATCAGAACACCCCGGGAGGGGTTCTGATTGGAGGCCAATCAGAAGACCCCAACTCTGATAGGCGGCCATCAGAATACCCCATGAGGGATTCTGCCATCAGAACACCAACGAGGTGTTCTGATCCGTAGGCTAAATTAATCGTATCTCTTGAGAGATAGATTTTTGGACGACATTCGTGTCCGCAGGTCGCCCGCGCACGCAAGTCGCGGTTTTTCTTCTCCGAATTCGGGATTTGATTTGCACCCCCCCCTGCGCGCGTGGAGAGAGCCTTTACCCTTAAGAATCTTAACTCCATAAGGGGGAGTCCCTTTATAAAGGGTAGCAAATCCCTTGGGTTTTCCGGTGTGGGAAATTAACACACTAGAAACCCATCATTTTTCCCTTCTAACGGGTAAACTTCGAAAAGCGATTTCTCATTCACCCGTTATCCGTTTTGAGCGTACCATATATCGAATTGTAGCCCTTAACAAGGACAATCCGAAACCACTTTGACCCGACCCAAATCGGAAGTGGACCCCACTCAAAAAATTGCCCCAAAATAGCCATTTAATGCAATTTTTCACACATTTTTCCAACAATCCCCCACATGAATGAAAATTGATTTTCGAGACTTACAAAAAGACACGAAGATAGGAGGACACGTTGTGTTCACCGGATGATCCTTGTATACGGAGAGGTAGGTTTAATCCTTTGAACCTTCCGCCGTAAAGACACGTTTGTTTACTGGCTATCTAGTAGACTCGATGTCTTTGAACTATACTGCCGTCGTGTAAACATTGACTTATCTTTACACAAGAACCTTCCAACTTTGTTCCGTTCTCATGGGCGTGCCCGTTTTGGCCATGGGTCACCGTCCTGGTTTTGCAAGAGTTTCTAAAGAACTGAGCCTTTACAGTTCTCCTTTGAAGCGGCCCTCTTCTCTCTCACATAGGTGATTCTTTCACGAGTATCCCGCATACTCTTCCAATGTTATCGAGTAGATCAACATTTTAGAATCATTAAAGCAAACGTTTTTGCTAACCTCGTGCGGGAGTCACTGTTTCAATGAGGAGTGGGTAGGAGTCCGGGACCCCCACAGTGACCATCCTTCGCTCTATAATTTAGTTGTCCCATTTGAACCTAGGACCAACTAGGTTGGGTATCCACTATAGAACTTTTCAATTCACGGGCTTTAATCCCATTCCTCGCATCAACTTCTCCAACAATTCTCTATCCAATGCCTTGGTTAGCGGATCCGCTATGTTATCCTTTGACTTCACGTAGTCAACAGTGATAACACCCGTTGTGAGAAGTTGTTTAATGGTATTATGTCTACGACGGACGTGTCTAGACTTACCATTATAGAGATTGCTATGTGCCCTTCCAATTGCCGCTTGACAATCGCAATGTATGCATATTGGAGGGACAGACTTCTCCCAACTTGGAATATCCTCGAGAAAATGGCGTAGCCATTCAGCCTCTTCAGTGCACTTATCCAAGGCTATTAGCTCAGATTCCATCGTGGATCTAGCTATCAATGTTTGTTTTAAGGATTTCCACGACACAGCTGCACCACCCAAAGTGAAAATATATCCACTTGTGGACTTTGAGTCCTTGATGTTAGATATCCAACTAGCGTCGCTCTACCCTTCAAGTACAGCTGGATATCTTCCGTAGTGCAGTCCAAGGTTTTGGGTTTTTCATAAATACCTCAAAACTCTTACTATTGCCTTCCAGTGTTCATCACCGGGGTTGCTAGTATATCTACTTAGCTTACTAACCACAAAGGCAATATCAGGCCTGGTACAACTCATTAGATACATTAAACTGCCAATAATCCTAGCGTATTCTACTTGAGAAATACACTCTCCACGATTTTTGGTCAGGTGTACGTTTTTATCTAATGGCGTCCTTGCCTCTTGATAATCATCCTTATTAAATTTAGTAAGGATTTTATCAACGTAATGGGATTGGCTTAGCGTCAGACCCTCAGGTCCTCTAATTATTTTAATCCCAAGGATTAAATCGGCCAGCCCCATATCCTTCACGTCAAATTTAGAATTTAACATGTTTTTGGTAGAATTAATCATCAGATTATTACTACCCACGATGAGTATATCATCCACGTATAAACATAAAATGACATAGCCGTCTACCGTGCTTTTCACATAGACGCATTTGTCACTTTCGTTTATTTTAAACCCATTAATTAGCATTGCATGATCGAACTTTTCGTGCCACTTTTTAGGGGCTTGTTTCAATCCGTACAATGACTTAATTAATTTACACACTTTCCTTTCTTGGCCAGGAACACGAAAACCCTCAGGTTGTTCCATATAGATTTCTTCGTCTATATCGCCATTTAGAAAAGCGGTTTTTACGTCCATTTGATGAACTTCCAAATTCCGCAAAGCGGCAATTGCCAGTATCATCCTAATGGAATTTATTCTCGTCACCGGAGAATACGTGTCAAAGTAATCATGGCCTTCACGTTGCTTGTATCCCTTAATTACAAGTCTGGCCTTATACTTATCAATGGAACCGTCCGGTTTCATTTTACGTTTAAAAATCCACTTGGATCCCAAAGGTTTACATCCCGGAGGGAGATCAACCAATTCCCATGTGTGATTTTTTAGGATAGAATCCACCTCACTTTTGATGGCTTCTTTCCACATTGGTCCTTCGGTAGACGTTACGGCTTCCGTATAAGTCCGTGGCTCATTTTCTACCAAACATGTTAGAAAATCTGGTTCATTTTCTACCATACAAGTTAGAATATTCGAATCGAATTCTACCAAGTATGTGAGAAAATCCGGTCCGAAGGATTTTTCAACTCTAGCACGTTTGCTACGTCGGGGTTCGGCTTCTTCACCGGATCCCTAGCTAGTATTTTCCATAGCTACGTCAAATGTTCGTTTTGACGTGCTAGGTCCATCGTTGGACTTGCATGGAAATACGTCTTCAAAGAATGATGCATTCCTTGACTCAATTATTGTGTTTTTATGTACATCCGGATTATTCGAATCGTACACTAAAAACCGATAAGCACTACTATTTTGTGCATATCCAATAAAAATACAATCCACCGTTTTTGGACCTATTTTTATTTTCTTAGGTGTTGGTACAAGCACCTTAGCAAGACACCCCCACACTTTTAAATATTGATAGGAAGGCCGTCTGCCTTTCCACAACTCGTACGGAGTTTTATCATATTTTTCCGGGGAACCTTATTTAAAAGGTAATTGCTTGTCAAGATTGCTTCGCCCCACATGTTTTGTGGCAGGCCCGAACTTACTAGCATCGCATTCATCATATCTTTCAATGTGCGATTCTTTCGTTCGGCAACACCGTTTGATTGAAGTGAATAGGGTGCGGTACGTTCGTGTACTATACCCACACTAGCGCAAAAGTCACCAATTGGTGCTTCATACTCACCATCTCGATCACTCCTAACCGTTTTAATCCGTCGATTAAGTTGGTTTTCCACTTCATTCTTATAAAGAATGAATTTATCGATTGCTTCGTGTTTATTTTTCAACAAATAAACATAGCTATAGCGAGTGCTATCATCGATAAAAGTAATAAAATATTTATTACCGCCACGTGTTTGTATTGATTTAAAATCACAAACGTCACTATGAATTAATTCTAGTGGTTCCGTTTTTCTTTCAACCGATTTGAAAGACGTTTTCGTTAGTTTTGCCTCAACACAAATATCACATTTGTGCTTCACATCAATTGTGAATTTAGGAATGTGTTCCATGTTAATTAATCTACGTATAGAATTAAAATTAACATCTCCTAGTCTACCATGCCACACATTGGAAGACTCAAGCAAGTAAGCAGAAGGGATTTTATTATTATTAATAATAATAAAAAAAAAAAAAAAATAATAATAGTCGTTACATTGAGCTTAAACAGCCCATCACATGCATACCCTTGCCCACATACATTCCCGACTTGGACAAAACTAATTTGTCCGACTCAAAAACCATGCGAAAGCCGTGTTTGTTCAACAACGAACCGGAAATCAAATTTTTGCGTATTTCCGGAACGAACAAAACTTGGTTTAGAGTCAGCTCCTTGCCCGAAGTCATCTTCAGGACCACCTTGCCCACGCCTTCAACCGCGGAATGAGTCGAGTTTCCCATCCACACTTTCTCACCATTTGATGGCTCAAAAGTAGTGAATAACTCCCGGTTTGAGCAGATATGCCGGGTAGCACCGGTGTCCACGAACCACTCCTTGGAATTGGATCCAACGAGGTTGACTTCCGTAACCACAGCCGCTAGGATGATGTCTTCATCCTTTTGCTCACCTTGCACCAAGTTGACGTGAGAATCTTTCTTTCTCTTTGGTGCCTTGCAATCCGAGGACTTGTGTCCATTCTTGTTGCAATTGAAGCATTTTCCATTGAACTTTGTCTTGGAAACGCCTCCCTTGGGACCGAGCTTGCTCTTCCCATTATTTTTATTTTTGGAGCTTTTAGCATGCTCCACCACGTTGGCCTTGGCGCCGTGAACAATTGGGAGTTTCCCATCGTTCTTCCGGTTATCCTCTTCAATCCGCAGACGGAGGATCAATTGCTCCAAGTTCATTTCCTTTCGCTTATGCTTAAGGTAGTTCTTGAAATCCTTCCAAGCCGGCGGCAATAAATGAATAATTGACGCCACTTGGAACGACTCACTAACTGTCATTCCTTCATCTCGAATTTCGTTGAAGATCATTTGCATCTCCTCAACTTGACTCAAGACCGTCTTCGAATCCACCATTTTAAAATCAAGGAATCGACCAACAACAAATTTCTTTGCGCCGGCATCCTCGCTTTTATATTTGTGGTCCAAAGCACTCCATAGCTCCTTAGCCGTAGCTAATTTGCTATAAACGTCGTACAAAGCATCATGCAGCCCGTTCAACACATAGTTTCGGCAAAGGACAGAATGCTTCCAAGCCTCAACCGCGTTGAGAGATTGCACATCTACCTCACTCCCGGCTACAACCGGCGCGTCCTCGGTCAAGAAACGTGCAAGAGCGAGAGTAGTGAGATAGAAGAGCATCTTTTGCTGCCACCTCTTTAAGTTTAACTCGTTAAATTTTTCGGGTTTCTCCACAGAGTTGCTTGGCACGGTAACCATAGGGATTGCCCCTTGGTTGCCCAAAGCAGATGCACCGCGTTGTGAACTATTGTTCACCGGAGCTCCGCTTTCAGATTGATTATCGTTCGGCACGTTCTGCCCACCAACATTCTGGTTTTCTTGAGAAGCCATTTTCATTTTTCTTAACGTTTTTCCGAAAACACAAAAAGGATTTAAGTTCGTTCACAGAAGTGACAAACTACGGTTTTAAGATTGTATCCGTATGATACAAGCTTAGCAGCAAAATACGTTTTAAGATTGTCGTGCGTGGCACGAGCTTTGACTAATTGTGCTTCATCTCCTTTCTTGGTTTTCACTAGTCATTTTATTTTAATTAATTTTCTTTATTTTCCGAAACACACCCAACATAGAGTTTACCTTTGTTATAAAGAGGGTGCTGAAAAAAATTCAATGCAAGACATTGACACGGAACGGTGTAGGGATACTATTCGCACTGGGTGTAAAGCCATGCTTGTTGTTTCCAAAACTAAAAAAATGAATTGTTTAGTGTTTATCGATTTGATGAAGCACATAATCATTGTTGTGAAACGCCAAGCAAAGTTCATTTGCTCAAATCATATCGTATTGTGTCAGATATCAAAAAGAAGCTTTTCTCAAGTCTACGGTCAAACAATATATCAATCCCTCAAGCTATGGGTGTATTCATGGCTGAATCCAGCGGTGTGGGTGATGTTGGATTTCTAGAAACAGATTTGAGAAATTATGTTAGAGATGAAAGTGTGAAAGTTAAGGGCCAAGATGCACAATTATTTGTTGAACACTTCATATTAGAAAAAGAGCACAACCCATCTTTCCTTTACAAGGTTAGAAAAGATAGTGCAAATAAGCTTGAATTAGCATTTTGGGCTGATCCTACTTGTCGGCGCTTGTATCACTTCTTTGGTGATACAATTGTTGTTGATGCAACATACAACACAAATACGGTGAATACCTTTTTGCCGGCGATACAATAGTTGCTTTTAACTATGAAAAATCAAGATCCGGTGATATAACACAAGGCCTTCCAAAAGTAGAACAGGTCTTAGAAGTGCGTTCGGTTGATTCCATATCAATGAATCTACAAAGGAGGTTTGTGGATTGGGACAAATTTATAACCGGAATTCTTGGAATTCATTGGGGATTTTTTATTAGTGCTGAGTTAACTATAGTGCAAAGTCGTATCTCTTTGATTCATAAGATCCAAAAATGAAATACCTATGGCTTTCCCTTCACTCCTTTTGTTGGAGTTAATAATCATTTTCAAACGGTTTTGTTCGGGTGTGCATTCATGAACAAAGAAAACTGCGAATCTTACGTTTGGATCTTAAGAGCTTTTTTGGAAGCTATGCCCGACCCTCCACAAATGTTATTATCACCGACCAAGATCCCGCCTTACCCAAAGCCATTAGTTTTGTGTTGCTAGACATCTACCACCGGTATTGCATGTGGCACATTATTCGTAAGATTCCTGAAAAGGTCGGTGGTTTAATAAATTCTTTGGATGGTTTCAATAGAATTTATAGTATTATAAAATACTCCGAGACGCCCTACGAAATTGAAGTGGAATGGGAAAAGCTTATTAACGAGGTTGGGTTGGAAGAAAATGAATGGATTTCTTACATGTTTCAAGTTCGGGATCATTGGGTTCCAGCTTATTTCAAGAGTGTATTTGCAGTTTGTATGTCTTCCACTCAAAGGAGTGAAACAACACACTCTTTCTTGAAGAAATATGTGTACAAGGGGTGCGGTTTCAATGAGTTTGTTACTCGTTTTGGCAGAGCACTCTCAAGACAGAGGGAGCGTGAGAATCAAATGGATCACAAGGATAGGAATGGGCGTCCTAAGCTTCAATATGGGACTGAAACGGAGTTACAAATAGCAAATATGTATAGATCAACCATGTTTCGGGAGTTTCAAAATGGGTTACACAATTGTTTCACATATAGTTTGGATGAGAATGCGGAGGAGGGAGGTAATACCGTGTTCAAGTTAACTTATAGAGGTCTCTCCAATGAAATTGAACTAAAGAGAAGTCGTGTTGTGAATTTCAACCGTTTCACACAAATTGGTAGTTGTTCTTGCAAGAAATTTGAGTTTATGGGGATACCATGTGTGCATTTATTAAGGGTCCTAGATAGTATGAAAGTATACAACATTCCTAATTTTTACTTTATGGACCGTTGGAAGAAGGGTGGAAGAAGACAAATTGTAAAGGATCACTCAGGGGATGAGATAAGAGAAGACCGCAAAAGAGAGTTGACTGGGGGAATAGCAAGGCATATGATGCATTTCTTAGCGGTTACTATGATCTCATATCCGAGTCACCAGAAGACCAAGAATTTGGATTATCATTACTTGAAGAGTGGCGAAAAAAGTTCAACGATCATCTATCCAAAAAGTCAAGTGATAAAACAAGGCCAAGTAAAGCAAGTGAAGCATCGTGTACGATAGAATACGTGGAGCCTAATCATGCGCGGCACAAAGGTTGTGGGAAGCGATTAAAGTCAAGCATAGAAAAGGGGGCTTCACTGAACCGTTTGTGTCGTGTTTGCAAGGGCCACGAGCATGATAAACGTAATTCTCCAAAGCAAGCAAAAAGGTAAGAAATAATTATTTTTCTACTTGTAATTTTATTTATTTTTAAATGGTCTACTTTTCAGTTTCATAAACTAAATTAACAGTCACTATTTGTGTATTATTGCAGGGAGGCAGCACCTGAAACAATGGAGGAGCAAATGTAGTAGATTATTAGAAGCAAATGTTATGTAATGTTTTAGTTCAAATTTTTACGTCCTATGTAATATTACTTGGCCTGGTACTCTTACAATAGGCGAATATGGATGTTTTGTATCGTTTGTAATGGAAATACTTTTATTGAAGCTCTTCCATATTCAGGATTTCACATTTTGAGGTAATGGATGATTTGTTATGTGTTTTCATGGCCTTGGATGTTTCTTTTATTATACTCCATATTTATGTTTAGTGAAAGTCTGGAGAACCATTTGTACAATGAAGAATGAACTTTGAGTTGACAAGAGAGACTGCAATGTTTTAGGTCTGTTAATATTTTGCTAATGTTTTGCAACATTTCACATGGCATTGGATACCTTCATGATGGGGCCCTGCCATATGTGATAAATCAAGATTTGAGGTCAGTTAATATTTTGCTAGATCATGTAATGAGATCAAAGCATGTTGATTTTGGGTTGTCAAAGGAAAATGTATATGATGGAAGTAATTCCGGTCTTAAAGGCACATGTGGCTGCATTGATCTTGTGTATTTATCAACAAACAAGTTCACAACCGAGAAAGATGCTCACTGAAAGTCTTCCATCTTACCTGTTCCCTTTTCTCCATTTCCAGATTTTTGTATATTGCAAGTTCAGCTCCTATACAATGAAGGAAAAATGTAATAACTCCAATATTTTATTACCAACAACAAGAGTAAATCAGTGTATTAACAAAAAACGAACTTCCAGCAGTGCATTACATTTGATTACCATAGAGTAGTTTACTTCTACATGTTACAATGCATATACTACATCTTTTGGTAGAAGTCACCTCTTACAAATATTACTATGTTACTTCTAACTTGTTGCTAGGCAGTGAAGAGTGTATGCTATTATAGCAACTACGAAACAATACTTGATACATTTAAGTTGGTACACAACATCATCAAAATTGCTATTATCTTCTCGGCGGCTAACGTCACTTGATTTTTGCACCAATTTCCTTGTAGTACAATTGGTGCTTGAGTCATGAGAAATTTGGCATAAGCTATCCCGCCATATGAACATGCCACAACATCCACACTTGAAATACCAACGCCCCTTGTTCACACGGACATCGTTTCCTTCAATTGCATTAGACCACAATGACATGGGCAAATATGTCACGCCCCGGACCTACCGGACACGTCAACAACCCGCCGTATAGTACGAATAGTCAACCGCAGTCCAACACATCCATACTATACAAGGCGTCTTGAATACCATTCACACATAGTACATCCATAAACAAACATAATGTAAAATATTCATTTAAAGCAACGGAAACATTCAATACAAGTATTTATGCCACACTTTGGCAAACATGGGCATACAAGGCCCCAAACAATTATTCAAAAATAATATCCATGAGCATTAATTTAAATGTTTTAAAACGGAAGCGGAGGAAGCACGGACCACATCTTCCTTCCTTGATTCTGTTAGGTCCCTGTTTTCTAGTCTATAAAATGTATGTATGGAAGATAGATCTGGGAATGAAGCTTTCCATTGATGTGATGAAGAAGTTTACAGAATGATATGAATGTTAGCGTAAAACTTCTATCACAGATTTAGGCACTGCGGCACTAGGAATGTTACGAAAAGCTTAACCTAGCCTTTCCCTTAAGGCATATATATAGCCTGACGGGAAAGGTAGGTTTTACAATCATTTGGGCTCCTTTTCCTAGGAGGCCCATACCTAAAAAGGTATAAAACCTTTATTACAAAATTGCCTTAAAAGGCCTATTCATTATTCTAGCTAACTATAAACTAGCAAAGTAACATTGATCACAATTATAATGAAAATATCTCTAACAATCTCCCCCTTTGTGATCAGATGTTCTTGCTTCTTCTGTTCTTCACTTCTGAGCTTTAAAATAATGCTTTCTAAGATTTAGTGCATGCTCGTAATTTCTGAGAGACCTTCTTCTGTCTAGTTGTTTCTCGATGGCTTTCAAGATTTTATTGACTCTTTCCAATTCTTTGATTTCTTCCTTCGAGGCTTCATTCTGTCTTTTATCTAGCTCTTCTTTCCTTGGCTGGAGCTGTTCTCGGATGATTTGCAGGGTCCCATCACAGTATTTTTGAATGTCTTCAACAATCATCAGACGCTTCTCTTCTTTGTGATTCAGATAAATGACTGAGATGGGCTTGTCAAATGTATCATATGCTGCAAAGGTTTCAAGCCCAGGTCTATCCAAGTCCGGTCGTGTAAGATTCGCCTTTGAATAATTGTGCTCAAGAGTCATCTGGAGATCATGGGAGGCGTAGAACCGAACTTGTCTTGTCATGAATCTCTTAATGGCCTCAAAACCTTCTCTAGCAAGTCTGTCTTTGTGCACTGGGAGTTCCCTGCATCTCATGAACATTTGATAAATATCATCCATGTGCAGTAGGAAGAAGTCATTCTCTTGACAGGTGAACTCCGAGCCATCGGTACGTCGTAGACGAAAGATCAGGAACTTAATCGTTTCCAAGTAGTCTTCTGTGATATCCAGGATTTTCGATATAGGACATCCACTTGTTGCGAGATTATGATTTAGAACTTGTCTTCTTTCCCCTGTGGATCTGTGTCCTAGCATATACAGGTTACCTCCTCGGTATTTTCCTTTCAAGTGATTGATTCCTCGCATCTTTAATTCACTGAACTTCTTGATTTTTTCAGGTTGTCGCCAGATTTTCTCTCGGATTTCTTCTAGGAAGGGGGCTTTGATTCTAACAATTTCCCATTTTTCTTTGACTGGTTCTGGTGCCTTGGGATTTTCTTTATGATTCTCCCCTTCCTTGAGTTCATCTTCATCGAGTCCAATCATTTGTGCATGATATTTGTTGAGGAATTCTCTGAGTTGCCAGCTTCGACACATTTCGTACTGCTCCGCTTCCACTCTAAGATCATCCCACTCTGTCCACTCGCGAGGCCACTGATCATGAACTAGAAGGTCTTCCAGTTCATCTTGTATTTGATTACCAGAGGGCTTAGAGTGAGCTTGTTGTTGTGTCGAAGGCGACCTGTCATGTGAAACACCGGGATCCTCAGGATTGCCCGTTATCATCAGATTAGAACTAGGTTCTTTCTGATGGCCTGAATAGAAAGGTGTACTCGAAGTAGCAACCTCAGGACTTCCACTCCATCCTTGGTCTACATCTATGAAAGATGAGCCTAGGAGTGTTGTTTCTAGCTCGACCGGGCTAGATGTGGGTGAGTTGGCTGTTTGGCTTTTGTGTTGAGTGGATGGTGGGGGCTGATTGTTCGAGGATTCAGGTTGGTTGGATTGCGTAGAGGGTTGGCTAGTTGACGCATCACGCTCAAGTGTCCTTTGTCTCTTGTTCTCCCCCTCATGAGGATCCGAGTCATCGGGGTCCTCATGCGAACGTTTGTGACCGAGGAGACTATCACGGCATGAGCTGTCAGGCTTAAGGATCCGAAGAAGGTCTTTTTGTTTCTGGGTTAGGTTGCCTTCTTCGGTAGCTAGTAGTTGATCTAGCATCAGGGTTTCGAGTACCTCGAACGGTAAAGTTTTAGGGTCAGGAAAAGGTGTGGTCGAAGTAGGGGAGGACACTAGTTCTGTATCCTGGGTTCCCCTTGAAGCAGTAGGTGAGTGGGGTAGGGTTGTGGATGGTTCAGAGGTTTGTTGGGTAGGTATGATAGGAAGTGGTTGGGTTTCTTGGGTATGTGAGGATGTTGGTTGGGGTTGGATGATGTCATTTAGCAACGCCGGGGTGTTCCTGAATTCCTGTGCCCGAGCGGTTATTGCTTCGTGCACCCATGGTTTAATGGTGGAATCCAAGAAACGTTGCAGAATGACGGAAAGGTCGGTAGGGTCAGGGTGTCCGGTTACAGGGGTAGTAACCGTTGTCACAGCATCAGTAAAGATTACCGATGTGTGGCCTGCAGATAATGATGGAGATATCTGTTGAGCAGCAGGACTTCCGATCATCATTGACGTATCTCCGATCGTTGAGGACAAGTAAAGTGCACCTGTCGTGTGCAGTGGTGTGAGCAGTGTATGTGTCCTAGAAAATGTTGAAAATGTTGGGATGGTGGAAACTAGACTCAATGTGCTAGAAGGAGGGGTAGTGGTCTGGGGCGGAAGACCACAAAGTAAATCCTCAGCTGCTTCGTAGGGAGGCAACGAGGTGGGTAAAAGATCCCCTATTTGTGAAACTACTACCTGTTGGGAGGCAGCAGAGTGGCTAGGTGAGGCTTGTGCATGCGCAGTTGGGCTAGATGCTGCGTCTTCTACTCGGAGACTGAAAATATCAGCCTCTGCACCTATGGGGTTAGCCCGGTTTATTGTGTCAAGGTCAGAGCAGCTGTCATACAAGGCTAACTCTTCTGCCAGGTTGCTCACGGTTTGCACTCTTTGCATAGGAGTAGATGATGAGGCAAGATCATGACGCACCTTGGAGCGAGTCTCACTGATGATATTTCCTTGAGTGTCCTTGATTTGGTGAGACTGCTCTTGTGTTGTAGCCCGAGAAAGCCTGATAACGAGTCGTCCTTTCTTAGCGCGGGCTTTCTCGACTTTCTTGCCCTTTGCATTGGCATTGTCGTCGTCCTCATCATCATCATCGCCGTCGTTCCTAGCCTTGCTCCCAGAGCCCTCATCGTCAGCGTCTTGTGTTGTGGCTACGCTTGGCGAATCATGGGTAGTCTCTTCAGCATGGGTGTGGCCCTCAGCAGACATAGTCTGATCATCATGGGGCCGGCTTGCCACTGGTCTCTGTGGCCGGGTTGAACTCTCAGGACCCTCACCTTCTCTCGGCTGACTCCCCGGGGTAGGCTCAGGGGGGTTTATCTGAGCCATAGGGAGTATGATGTTGTTCTCCTCGCTGTAGCGTATAACGTGTGGATCATTGCGTCCGGCTAGCAGGAGGAGAGGGACTGGAATAGGTAATGGTACCAGTGAGCGTACCTCTGGCATTCTCTTCAGATATTGTAGGGCTGGAGTGCTGACATTCTCAGATGTTTTGCGTCTTTGAATTGTTGGAATTGTTCTGCAGAAGTGTCGCACCAGCAGTGAAAACCATCTCATGTATGGTAGATGTTTGATCAGATCAGTTTCAAACTTCCTTCTTCGCATTTCCAGAATGTCACCCCAGATTAGTGAGGTGAAGTCGTAGTTCTTCATGAAAGCGATGCCGTGGAAGATGTAAACGAGGTAACCGCTGCATTTGTCGAAGCCGCTATGCTTGGATGTGCAGCACTTGTTCAGTGTAGCCATAAGTGTCCTCCATGGTCGTGGAAATCGTGCTGTCTTGATCGCGGACATCAACCGGAGAGGTTCAGCGTGGCCTAGTGTGATCATGTCCTCAAAGATTTGCGCTTCTGAAGCCAATGCATCATAATGTTCCTCCTCCGGGATCTGTAGCACTTGTTGGACGAGCTCTTTCGTGATTGTGACTCTGGTGTTGCAAATTGTGGCAGCTAGTACATCATCGAGTTGCCTGCCATTTGCATCCACGTCCTTGTCAAGTGTACCCCAGAATTGTTGGAGATACACCTGAGGGACCTCAGCGTTCTTGCTCAGTGCCTTCCACAGCTTGTGGCCTTTGAGAATTGAGACGACCACGTCATCTTGGCATGAGAACACCTCAGGGTCCAACTGTGAGTTGTTTTCCTTGATTGGGATCCATTGTTCCCTAGCGAAGATCATGTTGATTGGAGTGTTGGCAGCCATTTCAGTCTGAAAATGATAAACAGATTAGAGCATATGATCAAAAATGGCTAAGTCCACAATTTATTTCTCACTTGGGCCCTTGATTAATTTTTTTTTTTTTTTTAGGTGAATGTTTCGGGCCCAACGGATATTGGTCACATTTTATCTGAGATGGGCCTGGACTTAAGTAGTTTTTGGCCCAATATAATAAATTTCTGCTAAGGATTTGAATCTTGGGCTGACTTGGGCCTGTTTGGTCTCACTTAATCGCTCATAGAGTATCACACCGGGGTAATCGCGCAAGGCCTATGATCGCGCAAGAGGGGAAATCGCGTAGGCCGGTAATCGCGCAACAGGCCAAGATCGCGCAGCCTCCTCAGTTCGCGCAAGCCGGGTTGGATCGCGCAGCCCGAGCGAATCGCGCAAGGGCTCTAAACGCGCAGGCATTGAGGATCGCGCAAGTCCTCGAATCGCGCAGGCGTTGAGGATCGCGCAAGTCCTCTTAGTTTGCCCAAGCCAGGCGAATCGCGCAAACCAGGCGAATCGCGCAAGCCAGGCGAATCGCGCAAGCCAGGCGAATCGCGCAATGATTTCGCACATCAGTCCTTTTCATCTTCTTCGTGAGGTACCTGTGAAATCAGTCAAAGATATACAAAGATGGATGTTTTTACCGAGTGGAGAGGATCAAGATCTTGAGGGAGAGGGGAGCTCGAGATTTGTTCTGAGGGAGGTCTAACGTTTCGCGCAAGAGAAAGAAATGGGAAGGGGGTTGCGCGTTTCACTTGTTTAAATAGGCCCGGGAGATTTTTCAAAATGCAACGGGCCCAACTCAGTCTGATTTCAGTTTAAAATTGCTCCCCCTCAACACTTGCTTTCTTTTCAGAATTAAAATTTTAGCAAACTCCTCCTCAAATTTTATACAATTTAGAAATACTCCCCCTCAATCAGATGAACGGATTTTGAAAAGCTCCCCCTCAATTTATGCAAATAAATAAAAAAGTGATGCAAACAGAGTAATAAAAATATGAGATGCATGCATGAAAATAAAAATGCAAATTTTGAAAAATGTTTTAGAACGAATGAAAATTATGAAAGCACACGCACACACACAATTCAGATGTTACTCAGTCGTTCAAGTTCAACATTCCCAGCTTAGAGATCAGGAAATTGAATCTCTTTTCATCCAGGGCCTTTGTGAAAATATCAGCCAGTTGCAATTCCGTAGACACAAAGTACATGTCCACGGTGCCTTTCTCAACGTGATCCTTGATGAAATGATATCTGAGGTCAATATGCTTCGTCCTTGAATGATGGACAGGATTGCACGTGATGGCAATTGCACTTTGAGAGTCGCTGTAGATCGGGATGTGTGAGAATGTGAACCCGTAGTCTTTTAGCTGGGTCCTCATCCATAATATTTGTGAGCAACAGCTAGCAGCCGCGACATATTCTGCCTCAGCTGTAGAAGTGGACACACAATTCTGCTTTTTGGAGGACCAGCATACCAACTTATCACCAAGAAATTGAGCACCGCCAGATGTACTCTTTCTGTCCAGTTTGCAACCCGCGAAATCAGCATCTGAGTATCCAACAAGGTCAAAGCCTGATTCCTTAGGATACCAAAGACCCAGATTGACTGTTCCTTTGAGATATCTCAGTATTCTTCTAACAGCATTCAGATGTGATTCCTTAGGATTGGCTTGAAAGCGGGCGCATAGGCAGGTTGCAAAGACAATGTCTGGTCGGCTAGATGTTAGGTACAGCAAGGAACCAATGATAGCCCGATAATTGGTAGCATCGACTGGTTTCCCGGAGGGGTCAGAGTCGAGCTTCTGTGAGGGAGACATGGGGGTCTTCATCGTCGACTTGCTGTCCATTTTGAAGCGCTTTAGCATATCATGGATGTACTTAGACTGATTTATGAATATTCCGTCTGGCAATTGCTTGATCTGTAGCCCCAGAAAGAAGTTCAACTCTCCCATCATACTCATTTCGAATTTGGTGCGCATCAGGTTGCTGAACTTTTTACAGAAGTTTGGATTCGACGAGGCAAAAATGATGTCGTCAACATAAATTTGTATCAGCATGATGTCACCCTTATGTCTTTTGATGAAGAGAGTTGGATCTATCTTTCCCTTCGAGAAGCCTGAATCAACAAGAAAATCTGATAGTGCTTCGTACCAGGCTCTCGGTGCTTGTTTCAAACCATACAGGGCTTTCCTCAGCTTATATACATGGTTGGGGCGTTCAGGATCAACAAAGCCGTCAGGTTGTGCAACGTATACTTCTTCTTTCAAATCTCCATTCAGAAATGCCGTCTTTACATCCATTTGATATACTGTGAAGCTCTTGTGTGCAGCATATGCTAGAAATAGTCTGATGGCCTCAATCCTTGCCACTGGTGCAAAGGTTTCATCGTAGTCGATTCCTTCTTGTTGATTGTAACCTTTTGCAACCAGGCGGGCCTTGTTTCTCACGATCACACCGTCTTCGTCTTTCTTATTCTTGAATACCCATTTGGTGCCGATAATGGTTTTCTTGTAAGGTCTTGGCACCAGGGTCCACACTTTCAATCTTTCAAACTGGTTCATTTCTTCTTGCATCGCAATCACCCAGTCCGGATCAGCCAATGCGTCAGTCATCTTTGTTGGTTCTTTCTGACTCAGAAAACATGAGTATAAGCATTCATTGACTGATGCCGTTCTGGTTCTGACTCCTTGAGATGGATCTCCAATTATCAGCTCTGGCGGATGTGCCCTTGTCCACTTTCTTTCATGTTGTAGAGGCTGTGGAGTTATGATTGGATGATCAGGGTCAGAATATTCTTGTTCAGGTTGTGCTTCTGGGGTTTCTTGCGTTGCAGCTTCTTCAGGTTGATCATTAACAGGAGAGGTTGGTTCATGTTCAGCTTCATTATCTGTATGCTCATCATCATTCTGAGCAGGAGTGTTGGTTTCTTCAGTAGTTGGAGCCGGTAACAGGGGGTTCTGAGTAGGTGTAGCATTTGTAGTTGGTGGTGCACGTGGTTGACTGTAGAAGTGTTCAAATAGAGAGTCCAGAACCACGTGCTCATCAGGTCTTGTCTCACCTCCCTGCCCTCCTACTCCAGAAGATGATGGAGTTTCATTGTTTGCAGAGGTTGATGGTTCAGAATGAAAATGTTCAGAAGCCAAGTCCGCCATTTCATAGAAGCTCACATTGATGCTCTCCATGACGGTTCTTCTGTCTTTCAAGTATACTCTGTATGCCTTGGAGTTGGTAGAATACCCAATGAATATCCCTTCATTTGCTTTTGGATCAAGCTTCCCCCTAGCATCCCTGTCGTTCATAATGTAGCATTTACAGCCGAAGACGCGGAAGAAGGCAATGTTAGGGAGCCGCTTGAACACGATCTCATAAGGCGTCTTGTCAAATCTCTTGTGGATCACCGTCCTGTTCTGTGTGAAGCAAGCCGTGTTGATAGCTTCCGCCCACATGAAGTGAGGAAGCTTTGACTGTATCAGCATGGTTCTGGCTGCTTCCACCAAGGTTCTGTTCCGTCGTTCTACAACACCGTTCTGCTGTGGTGTCTTAGCTGCAGAGAACTGTTGAGTAATTCCCTGAGCTTCATAGAATTCGGTCAGTTCCTTGTTCTTGAACTCCGTCCCGTTGTCAGTTCTGATGATCTTCACATTCTGCTGTAGATAGTTCTGTATGGTCCTGATGAACGTCATGATTAAGTTTGCAGTTTCGTCCTTGGAGCGCAAAAACTTGGTCCATGTGTACCGTGAGTAGTCATCCACAATTACCAAAGTATATTTGCGTCCACTGATGCTATGCACGCGCATCGGACCACACAGATCCATATGTAGTAGCTCCAGGGGACGAGATGAGGAGGGAAATTGTTTTGACTTGTGTGATGCTCTCCTCATCTTTCCCAAATGACATGCAGAACAGTGATGATTGGGGGAGTTCTTCAGAACAGGCAATCCTTTCACCAACTTCTTCGAGGAGAGGGAACTGATGGCTGGCAGATTCAAGTGTGAGAGACGTCTGTGCCATAGATTACTTTGTTCTTCTGATGCTTTGGACAGGAGACAGATGGATATGGGGGATCGTACCGATTTCAGATCAATGGTGTAGAGATTGGTTTTCCTCTGACACCTTAATAATGGTGTCCCACCCATATCCATCACACAACATTGCCTAGCATGGAATCTCACTTCCATTCCATTATCACAAAATTGTCCAATGCTAAGCAAGTTGTGTTTCAGTCCCTGCACATATGACACGTTTCTGATAGTGACGCTCTCACAAATGACATCTCCTATCCCGAGTATGGGCGATGAAGCATTGTTCCCAAACCTCACATTTCCTCCAAACCTTTCAGAATAGTTGCTCAGTAGTTCAATCTGTCCAGTCATGTGTGACGAGCAACCCGAATCAAGATGCCACACATGACTGACCTGCAAAACAGATTAGTTTCGCTTAGGTACCCATCGCCAGATGGGTCCTTCCTTATCAACAGTGAGCAATTGTTTCAACTTCTTTTTGATTTGGGATCCTAGGCTGGCTGGTTGAGAAGAATTTTTCATTTTTAATTGTTCTGCTTCAGCCTTAGGAACCCATTTTTGTTTTATTTGAACAATTTTTGGAGTGAGGGAACTTTCATTCGTCCTAAGTGATTGTTCAGATAAGTGGTCTTTCAAGATTGGTTCACGTGATAGCCTTCTCAGATGTTTGACTGAGTGAATCTTGAGAGGATACCTTAAAAATGGTAATTTGACCTCACTCTCAACATTCACCCTATCAATCTTGGGCTTGTTCACAATATTATCAACAATCACAGGATCATTTGGTTTGCGAGAAGAAACAGACTCAAAACAACAACATTTCATTAATTTAACACAATCCAGAGAAACACATTTAGTACAGCGATTCGAGACAGAAATCTTAGAACTAGAAGACTTAGGAGCCACTCTCTTAGCATTACTAGTAGATGGCTCACTAATGCTAGAACTAGACTTATTCTTAACATAAAATATGGCGCTCGACCGCTGACACTTATTTCTTAATCTTGACTCTTCTTCTCTCTTCTTCCTTCTTATTTTATCTTCAATCCACTCTCCTTTCTTCTCGACTCTCTTCTTCACATCTTTCCCTGTCGGAGAATGAGACTTGGGGTGAGAAGGAGAAGTCTTAAAACTATCGCTTGAATTTTCAGAAGTGTTTTCAGAAGTAGAAGGGGAAGAGGATTGAGAAGCTGTGTTAGACTGAGAGGCGGTTTTCAAAGAGGTTATTTCTTTTAAAAGTTCATCCTTTTCTTTTTCTAAAATCTGCTTTTCCTTTTCAAAAGAATCTTTTAACTCAGCAAACTTTCTCACCAATGGTGGAATGTAAGCTGGTTTCTCAATCGGTTCAGATGTGGAAGCCTCCTCTCCGTCTTTCTCAGCTTCCTTTTCAGGAGGATAGGTCAAGATTTCTTCAGCAGGGGTCAAAGGGAGTGCTTTGGTTTTGTAGCTCTTGTTTAATTCTGTGTAGTCAAAAGGAACCTCAACACCAGCCTTTGTCTTTCTCTTTTCATCCTCAAGGGCATTCGTTTCTTCAGCTCCAGTGAAGGCCATGAGTTTGGTCAATCCTATTTTCATGTATCTAACATCATAGAGTTGTCTACAATTGACCTTTTTCAGGTTCTGAGGATTGGTCAAACCCAAGCCTTCTTTGGCATTATAGAAACGAGTGTCCTTAGGCTGGTTAAGGAAAATAGTCTGATCTGTTTGGTCCCTTTTGGCTAACAGATCCTCAAGTTCTTTGATTTTAGTATAAAGTGCACCCCTTCTTTCCATTAGCAAGTTATTTACACCAAAAAGCCTAATTCTTTCCTTTTCTGTTGTTCTAAGTTTCTCTGTCAACTCTTTCTCACTCGCACTAAGTCGCTTATTCTCAGTTGTGAGTTTAGTGATTGTTTTCTCTGAATTGATTATCTTTATGTTTGAGCATGTCTGTTTTTCACGCAGTTGATTATATACCTCATACAACCTTTTATAATTCACCTCAAGCTCCTTAAATTTATCATGCATATCTGTTCTAGAGCAGTTATGAATAGATGAATTAGAGGTACTTACTTCATTGTCAGCATTCCTGTTCTCAGCAGACAGGGCAGTCATTTCATCAGCATTGGTTGCAATAGGCAGGTTCTTCTTCTCCTCAGCAGCAGGGGTTGACTTCATCTTTCCTTCCTTCTCAGCATCTTTCCCTTTCTCTTCTTCTTCAACAACTGCCATCAAGGCCATATTCTCTTCTTCATCAGAATCATCCATCCAGTGATCCTTTTCAGCCATGAGGGCACTCTTCTCCTTGTTTTCTTCCATAGCCAGCAACATCTTCTTCTTGTTCAGATACATCTTTTGCTTATAGTATTCAGCATCCTTCCTCCTCTTTGGCATCCTGCAATCCTTCATCAGATGTCCAGTCTTCCCACAATTGAAGCACTTTGGAGCATCCTCAGCATTTCCGTTCTCAGAAGAATCAAAAGATCGTTCTTTTCTTTTGTTGTAGCTGGTAGAGGACTTGCGGAGCTTGTTGTTAGAGGGGTTCTTCTTCTTCTGCATTTGGTTGTTGAACCTGGAGGTAAGAAGGGCTATCTGCTTCTGGAAGTCACGAAGCTCATCATCATCAGAATCTTCCCAGAATCCGATGTCGCTGTCTGCGCTCTCACTCTCTTCTGCAATCATCTTGTCTTTCTTGGAACCAGACTTTGAAGGCTTGTCAAGCATCAGGGCAAGGGTGTCAGCTAGCTTGTCCACGGCTCCCTTCCCTTTATCAGCTGTCACAGAGGCGACCACGAAGTCAGAAAAATCTTCCGCATATTGGTCAAGTGTGTTATACACTGCATGAATATCCATCTCATCCAGATCCTTCGTGTGCCTTATCTGTGAGCTCAGCTTCTTCCAGTCAGCTCCAAGAGAAGATAGAAATCTCACGTTCAGTTCCATATTGGACTTATGTACGCCAATCTTTCTCATCTCATTTATCAGTTGCAGAAACCTCAAGTAAGTGTCTTCCAGTGACTCTCCGAGCTTTGCCTTAAATGAGTCGTATGCTGTAAATGTGCTGGCTTTCTTTGCTTTTACACCTATCTCTGTGCCTTGCATAATCTTAAAAATCTCGTCCCACATCTCCTTTGCTGTGGACATACTATCGATTTGCATGTATATGTCATTTGGAATGGCTTGCAAGAGATAGGTCTTTGCAATAAGATCAGCTCGGATTCTGGCACGGTCTTCATCATCATATTCCTCAACAGCCTTCTGTCTCCACTCAATCTCCACCGGTGGATTATTCCCATTATCTCTCTCAATTGCTATCATCAGCTGTGCAGGTCCATTGGTGATTGAATCGAGAAGACCGGAGGATTGATCCTTACTTTCGAGAAAATTCAAGAATCTGTTCTTCCATACGTTGTACTCCCCTCTTCGAAGAATCGGGGGTCTTGTATCGTTTCCGATTGATAAAGCATCCATCTTAAAATTTGATCGGGCTGATCAGTTGATTGATTTGATTCTGTTCAGTTGTTAGGTAATTCCGGCAGAAGGTATTGTTCAGAAGAGTTGTAAGTGTGAGATCGCGCAAGTGTTGGAAGATCGCTCAACTTTTGAAGGATCGCTCAACTTTTGAAGGATCGCTCAACTTTTTACAAAAGATCGCTCAACCCTCAAAAGATCGCTCAACTTCACAAAAGATTGCTCAACTTTACAAAGATCTCTCAACTTTACAAAAAGATCGCTCAACACTAAATAAAAGATCTCTCAACTTTACAAAAAGATCGCTCAAGTTGCTAAAAGATCGCTCAAGTGTAAGATTGCTCAACTACAAATCTCTCAACTTAAAAAATCTCTCAACCCCAAATCGCTCAGCTTCCAAATCGCGCAAGACGAAATAGGGCAACTTGTTGCGCGAAGTAAGAGATCACGCAGGAGCTATGTTGGGATCGCTCAACCTGTGAAAATAATGGTAAAGTCCAAGTTCGCGCAAGATGTATTGCGTGAAGATGAAATCGCGCAGGATGATATTGCGCTAAGTGCTGAATCGCGCAAACAGGGAGTGTTGCGCTATTTTTCAAATCGCGCAGGAGGCTTAAGATGGCGCAAGCTCAAGTTCGCGCAAGAAGTGTTGCGCTAAGCTTGAGATCGCGCAGGAGACCTGTTGCGCGAATCTGTTCTTCTTTTTCAGGGAGTTGCGCGAAAATGCAGGATCGCTCAAATCTGGCTTAACCTGTACGCCGAGTTTCAGATCGAGATTTTCTCCAGGAATGATCCTAGCAACAGTAGAAACCTTTTCCTTCAAGCCATTTCCTGCAAAAACAACAACAAAAATAGAACAGAAGATCGCTCAAGTGCGAAACTTCAACGATGAAGAATCGCGCAGGAGTGTTTTTCAGCGTTCAATCGATCGATCAGCTCCGGCTCTGATACCAGATGTTAGGTCCCTGTTTTCTAGTCTATAAAATGTATGTATGGAAGATAGATCTGGGAATGAAGCTTTCCATTGATGTGATGAAGAAGTTTACAGAATGATATGAATGTTAGCGTAAAACTTCTATCACAGATTTAGGCACTGCGGCACTAGGAATGTTACGAAAAGCTTAACCTAGCCTTTCCCTTAAGGCATATATATAGCCTGACGGGAAAGGTAGGTTTTACAATCATTTGGGCTCCTTTTCCTAGGAGGCCCATACCTAAAAAGGTATAAAACCTTTATTACAAAATTGCCTTAAAAGGCCTATTCATTATTCTAGCTAACTATAAACTAGCAAAGTAACATTGATCACAATTATAATGAAAATATCTCTAACAGATTCTCTCGAAGCAACGAACACTGGTAGCAAGCTCAACTTCTACTTGAAACTGTGAGGTGGCCTCCCCCCGTGAAGGGGAGGGCAGTACTTGGAAGCATTTGACAAGTACAATGACAACTATACTAAGTATAATCAATGTTTCAATTTCTAAGACCCTCAAATAGAGTGATATCATAATATAATGATAGTTCTTCTTTAACCCTTATTATCTTCACAATAAGTTAATTAATTAATTTGTCGGCACGCGGGCCCTTTTTATATTCCATTGCATTCATCGTTTACACGACACCGCCCGTAGGTCTTATCATCCTTACGAGACTTGTCACCGCTCTCCGAGGCCTCATCGGGCCCTCAGGCCGGAGTCTAACATCCCGCCCCTGGACTCATACCCATCATCCCGTAGGAAGGTAAGGTCCATTCAGGGTCCTATCTTAAGTGTTACCGCTGTCGGGAGCCTCGTAAGGTCTCCGGTTCGGATTCCACCCTAACCCGAGATCACGATGTAAGTCCATGCTATCCAACCCCGCTCTCTAGAGTCGGGAACGGCCATGGTCCTTACTATTTACCAATATCCAACTGGCTATCCTCAAGAACTACCAAAATACACCCGTAGGCCAATCCTACATCTAGGATCAATTTATTATTCACTTTACCTTGGGTATCCCTTAAGGCCTACCCCTAGTATCACTTAAAGTTCATACTTATCTACCTTAGTATCTCTTAAGACTACTTAAGGCTCAACATTTCACAATCCACTCTTTGGATCAATTCTAACATATTCTCATCCCAATACCCCGACTAGTATTTTAATACTAGTCGGATAAATTCTATCAACCAAATTCTCAATTCATAGTCATAAGCACAATTTCCAAACTAATTTTCCATTGAAAAAATATAGTTCATATCAATATACAAAATATGACTTTTAATCACTCATATATTCATATATGAAGTAAAAAGTATATTTCGACATAAGTTTCATAGTTAATTCAATTCTCAAGTCAACATACTCATAACACATAATCATACACAATTTATTCTTAAATTTGTATATTATGCTCCTTTTCATTGTAGGCAATGGTCTTCTCATTTTTAGGCATTATTAATCATTAATAATCCATAAAAGCATATTTAATTACCTTAGGTAATCTCATGAAATTAACTCACTAATTATAAGCAATATAGTCAGTCATCCTCACCTTAAGTGAGTCCTTAGCGCGTTCTACGCTTCCCGATTGAACTTTAGCGAATTCCGGCGAACTTTGACCAACTTCGGCGAACTTTAACCAATTCCGGCGAAACTCCGGCGAAGCTCTAAAAATACCCAATCAAGTTCCTAACAAGATTTTAACATCATAAAACCTTAATTAATACAAATAACCTCTAAAAGGTTATTTTCTGGCGAATCGGTCGTTTTGGCCTTTAAGTCCGTTCTTGGACTCAAAGTTACATTTCAACCCGTCATCCCACACTTATAATATATGGAACAATCCTAAAGGTTCTTCATATGACATATATCTCATATGATGGAAGAAAAATAAAGGAAAAGTTGTGATAAGGTCATTACCTTAATTTTCACACTTTTTCCTAGCTTTTCCCTTCTTTAATCTTCCTCCTTGGAACTCCTTTGCTTGAGCTCGAATTAGCTATGGAGGATGGTGGTTTGCAGAGTTTTCTTCCTCTCTTGGTGTGTCTTGGCCGAACTCAATGAGTGGGAGAGCATGGAGGAAAGTCCTTTTTGTCTTCCTTGGCAAATGGGTGAGGAAATGGGGGTCCACTAGGTGTCAAAGGTGTTCCTCCCATCCTTTCACTTGTCCTCCAGCCCCCCTAGCACTCAATCAGCCCTCTGTGGTTGACAATTTCATGGGGTGGCCCCCACCCATGTGGAAGGTCATCCCAATTTGTCCCAAAGTGTACAATCGGTCCCAAAAGTTGTATTTTTTCGGACAGTTTTAAATATATTTTATTTTATCGGGTCAAATAAAATATATCATGGGTTCTTAATCATTATGAACTTTATAATTAATATACATTCCCCAACTTAAATTTATAAGTCTCTGAAATCCAATTTCGGGCTTTTATCTGTTAAATTACCAATACCGGTATTTAGGCCTCTTTTGACCAATCGGTCAACTCTGGGCTTTTCCATGGCTCAAATGAAATATCCACCACCATATAAACATTATCTAGACCAAGATGAATAAAATATATGGTCTCGGGAATATCGGGCGGTCCCCGCTCCCGGTGTGGGTCCCACGTGCAATTTACTATTCACGCGAAAGAATAAATAGAAAATTCACAACCTCGTAAATTCATTAACCATTCCATAAGGTTCAATACATTATTCACTTAAAGGTAAATACATTTGGGGACGGTGTTACAAGTTCACTCCCCCCTATTTGGGATTTCGTCCCCGAAATCCACGTGTCTAATCGAAAAGAAAAGGGTACTGCTCCCTCATTGAGACCTCGGTCTCCCAGGTTTCTTCTTCGACTCGATCACTCCTCCAAAGGACCTTTACCATAGGAATCTCCTTGTTCCTCAGTTTCTTCACCTGTTGACCCACAATCTTCACCGGTTCCACCGCATATTGTAGGTCTTCACGTATCTCTACCGGTGTTTTCTCAAGAATATGAGATGAGTCTCGTATGTATTTCTTGAGCATTGATACATGAAACACATTGTGTATCTTCTCAAGTTCTGGCGTCAACTTGAGACGGTATGCCACAGCCCCTATCCTTTCAAGGATTTCAAATGGACCAATGTATCGGGGGTTAAGTTTTCCCCTTGATACAAATCAGATGATACCCTTCCGGGGAGATTTTCTTAGGAAGACCTTATCACCGACCTCGAACTCCAATGGCCTTCGTCGTTTGTCGGCATAACTCTTCTGCCGGTCTTGGGCAGCCTTGAGTCTATCCTGAATGACTTTCACCTTAGCCTTGGTGATTTCAACAAGTTCAATCCCTTTGAGCTTGGCCTCGCCAACCTCGTCCCAACACAACGGTGTCCTGCACTTCCTTCCATACAATGCCTTGTATGGAGGCATGCCAATACTTGCCTGATAACTGTTGTTATAGGCAAACTCCACTATGGCTAAATGTTTGTCCCAACTTCCCTGGAACTCCAAATCACATGCCATAAGCATATCTTCTAAAATCTGTATCACCCTTTCGGATTGTCCATCCGTCTGTGGGTGAAAAGCTGTGCTAAACTTCAATATAGTACCCAAAGATGCTTGAAACTTTGGCCAAAATCGGGATGTGAACCGTGGATCCCTATCCGAAACAATGGATATCGGAACTCCATGTAATCTCACAATCTCCTCTGTGTATAGTTTGGCCAATCTTTCAAGAGGATAAATAATGTTGATAGGCAAAAAGTGTGCACTCTTGGTGAGTCTGTCAACCACTACCCATACCGCATCATAGTTGTTCACTGTTCGTGGTAGCCCCACCACGAAATCCATGGTCACATGCTCCCACTTCCATTGCGGAATGGTCAGTGGCTGTAAATGTAACACTGTCCCCAAATGTATTTACCTTTAAGTGAATATTGTATTTTAACCTTATGGAATGGTTGACGAATTTACGATGTTATGAATTTTAATATTTCTTTTGCGTGAATAGTAAATTCGCACGTGGGACCCACACTGGGAGCGGGGCCGCCCGATATTCCCGAGACCGAATATTTTATTCAACTTGGTCGAAATAATTATATAGAGGGGGATAATTTATTTGGTCTAAAGAAATGACATAATGTGGACCGATTGGTCGAAAGTGGTTCAATTACCGGTATCGGTAATTTAACGGATAATAGCCCGAAATTGGATTTCGGAGACCTATAAATTAAAGTTGGGGAATGTATTCTCACTATGAGGGTCATAACGATTGAGAAAACATAATATATTTTATTTGACCCGATAAAATAAAATATATTTAAAACAGTCCGAAAAAATACAACTTTCGGGACCGATTGTACACTTCTGGACAAAAAGGGTTGACCTCCCACATGTGTGGGGGCCAACCCACGAATTTGGTCACCCAAATGTGATTTTTGGCCGGCTGAGATGATACATGAACATGGGAGAGGTGTGTGATGTGAGTGGAAAGGAATCAAACAAAAAAAGGGTGGACCTCTCTCCCTACACCACCCATCCTATTGAGACAAAGGAAATACCCACTCCTTCCTCCCTCACTCTCGGCCAAACCACACCCAGCAAAACCCAGGAACTCCCCAACCTCTTTCCTCCATTGTTGAAGAAGGCTCAACAAGGAAGAACCTCAAGAAAAGGAATCAAGGTGCTAAAAGTGTGAAAATCAAGGTAATAACCTTATCATAACTTTTCTCTATCTTTTCTTCCATCATATGAGATATATATCATATGGAGAACCCTTGAGGTTGTTCCACATGATAAGAGTGTGGAATGATGGGTTGGAAAGTGGTTCTAAGTCCAAGAACGGATTTAGAAGTCAAAACGACCGGTTTACCGGAAAATAACCTTTTAGAGGTTATTTGTATTGATTAAGGTTTTATGATGTTAAAACCTTGTTAGGAACTTGATTAAGGTATTTTTGAGCTTCTCCGGAGTTTCGCCGGAGTTGGTCAAAGTTCGCCGGAGTTGGTCAAAGTTTGCCGGAATTGGTCAAAGTCCAATCGGGAAGCGTAGAACGCGCTTAAGCTCACTTAAGGTGAGGATGACCGACTATATTGCTTATAATCTTTGGGTTAATTTCATAAGATTTCCTAAATGAATATATAATGTGATTTGCATGGATTATTAATGGTTAATAATGCCTAAATGAAATTACTATTAATTATAAGTATAGTTTGCATAATATACAAATTTATTGAATAAATTGTGTATGTGTAAATGTTATGATTATGATGGCGTGATAGTAGTATCAACCATGAACCCATTGTGATAAGTATACTTTTATTTCATGAGAAGAAGCCATGAAGGAATAAAAGTGATATTTTGATATTGAGGCCAAATTACATATTGAATGAAGAATTACATTGAAATGAATAAATAACTAGTATTGAAATATTAGTTGGAATTGTAATTGAATAATGGATGAATGGATCCTAAGAAATTGAATTGTAAAGAATCGGTGATCATTGAGCTGGGCTCTGGACCGATGTAGATAACGGTGATTATTGAGCTGGGCTCTAGACCGTAGTAGTTATCGGTGATTATTGAGCTGGGCTCTAGACCGATGTAGATAACGGTGATTATTGAGCTGGGCTCTAGACCGTAGTAGTTATCGAAGATTATTGAGCTGGGCTCTAGACCGATGTAGATGACGGTGATTATTGAGCTGGGCTCTAGACCGTAGTAGGTCACGGTGATTATTGAGCTGGGCTCTAGACCGTGGTAGGAAATGATGAATTGAAACTAAACGAATAAAGTTAACCATGATACAATAACACCCTAGATTGAGGGTCTTGGAAATTGAAACTTTGATTATATTTAGTATAGTTGTCATTGTACTTGTCAAATGCTTCCAAGTACTGACCTCCCCTTCACGGGGGAGGCCACCTCACAGTTTCAGGTAGAACTTGAAGGTTGCTACCACCGCCCGTTGCTTCGGGAAGATCAAAGGAGGGAGACGTGGTTCGTGCTTCTTCCGTTCCTGTTTTGAAAATATTTTGAACAATGCTCATGGATACTATTTTTAAATATTTGTTTGGGGGCTTGTATGCCCATGATTGCCAAAGTGTGGCATAAACACTTATATTAAATGTTTCCGCTGCTTGAATGAATATTTTACATTATGTTTGTTTATGGATGTACTACGTGTGAATGATATTCCAGACGCCTTGTATAGTATGGATGTGTTGGACTGCGGTTGACCATTCGTACTGTACGGCGGATTGTTGACGTGTCCGGGTAGGTCCGGGGCGTGACAATTTAATTGGTATCAGAGCCAGGTTCCGTAAACTTCATAATGAAGCTTCGAAATCTCTTTTTGAAAACAAATTTGAAAACCATGAGCATAAAAGTTTCGTAATTATAGAACTTTTGGTACTTGAGTTGCAAAGTCTCTAATCGTTAAGATGGTACCCTTAACAATTGGTATGGCGGCGATTTGAGCCAAAGGATGTCTTTAAGTACCTATCCGTCATTTGACATTGATACGAGTCTAATGACTCATTCTAATTCCTTTCAGAAATGGAACCAGTTGGAAGGATCACTAGAAGGAACCCGACGGGCCGTGTGCCGGGTGGGTCCGAGCGTGGTAGTCGGGGGTCCTCTAGGGGATCAAGAGGAAGGGGCCGTGGAGGCCAACGACAAACCGTGAGCGATGGCCACGTCGACACGGAAAGTGAGACCTATTGGTCTTATGAGGATTCAACCTACGGCCGGAAACGGAGCCGGTTGAGACCCCTTATGAAGGGGATGACGATGACGTAAGCGACGAGGAGGAAAATGGCTCCTTGGCTAGGATTGAAGCGTTGCTCCAACAATACCATCGGGAGCGCGAGGAAAGGAGAGAACGCCGAAGGCGCCGTGCGGGGCAACCTTCGGGTGGGGCTCCAAGAGGAAGGAGCTATTGTGATTCAAGAACCCACGTGGAAGCACATGGGAGTCGAGGTGATGGAGGTCCAACCATAAGGATCTCCAAATACATCAAAGAGGCGAGGGACTTGGGGTGCAAACCGTTCGATGGAACGGGGGACATCTCGGTGGCCGCGCAATGGATCAAGAGGCTGAACGAGGCAGCCCTTGACATGCAACTCACCCCCGATTTCAAACTGAGAATCGCGGTGAGGTTACTTGAAGGGTTGGCATCCAAGTGGTGGGATGGAACCAAGGGTAAGTATGGCGGGACTGTTACTTGGGAGGATTTTCGGCAAGAATTCTTTGCCCAGTACTACTCTGACTTTGAGGTAAACGCCAAGGTGAGGGAATACACTCTTCTAACCCAAGGGGGTAACATGACGATGAAAGAACTGGAGCACAAGTTCAGGGACCTTGCCGACCACATACCGGAGTATGCTTGTGATGAAAACCGAATGGTGAATCACTTTTGGGAGGCTTTGGACCTGGAGATACGTGATAGGGCGACTCAATTGCCCAACATGACTTTCAGCCAAGTGGTCGCCCAAGGGTTGAAGGGAGAAAAGCAATGGGAGGAGAGAAAGAAGAGAGACGCCGAGGAGGCGAAGAAAAGAAAGTGGGAAAGCCATGGCCCCCAGGGTTCTAACAAAAAGGAGAACCATGGGGGGGGAGGATCATTTAGGGCACCGGCACCGCCATCTAGGGGAAGCTCAGGCACGGGTGGACAAAACTCGGGCTCGCAAGCCCCAATGATGATTAGATGCAGGAACTGTAACAGGAACCATGGTGGTAAGTGTCGTGACCCTCCTCGGTGCTACCAATGTGGAGATACGGGGCACATTAAGCCAAACTGCCCTCAACTTGGTGGGAACCGAGGGGCGGGATCGAGTGGCGCTACTACGGCAAGTAGGAACCGGACTGGGGCACCTCATGCTAGTACGGGGCAAGGGGGAGCGAGCACGAGCAACGCGCCGTCCGTGAATCAAGGGAGGACTCAAGCTAGAGTCTATGCAATGACCGAGGCTGACGCTCGGGCTAATCCCGACTCCGTTGCAGGTAATCCTTTGTAACAATTGATAAATTACATGTTTTGAGTGCTAAGAATGATAGCGGTTTTGTACGGGCTCGCCGGGACCGATATCGGTCGGTTTCTTAGCAAAAAGTTGCAAAAATAAGCTGCCCAGGGGTAAACCGGCGCCGGTCAAGGCTTAAACCGGCGCCGGTTCTAATTAAAAACCTTCGTTTTGAGGTCGCCGTGGGTAAACCGGCGCCGGTTTTGGCCCATAACCGGCGCCGGCCAAGGGTCGGGGAGGCTTAGCTAATAATTTTTTTTTTTCCCGGGGGACGCCGTAGCAAAACCGGCGCCGGTTTTGGCCATAACCGGCGCCGGTCTAGGGGAAAGGGGGTCGGAAAAGATCGCCGTGCTCGTAACCGGGGCCGGTTTTGAAGAAAAACAAGTTTTCGAAGATGCCGAAGGTAAACCGGCGCCGGTTTTGGCCATAACCGGCGCCGGTCCAGTTAATTTTGGGAGTATCCGGCCACCCCGAAGGCAAACCGGCGCCGGTCTTGCCTAGAACCGGCGCCGGTCCAGTGTATTTTCACCCGAAATGTTTTGTTAAGCCCCGTTTCGATCCGGTACGTTGAGTGGTGTGTCTTACATGACTTATATATGTAGGAACATTAAAGATCAATGGTAGAAACGCAAGAATTCTCATTGATACCGGGGCACAACGTTCATTCGTGAGTGAAGCGTTTGCCGAAAGTTTAGACGTGCCGTTGATAGTAATGACACAACCCTTGTTGGTCTCTACACCGTTGGGAGACGATGTGGAGAGGAAACACTATTATCCTTCGTGTGAGGTAGAAGTGACGGGTCAACCTTTGACTTGTGACTTCGTACCTCTAAGTATGTTAGAATTCGATGCAATTCTAGGGATGGATTGGCTCGAGAAACATCATGCTCGAGTGGATTGTTATGCCAAGGTTTTGGAACTCGAGGATGCTGAGGGAAACACTCTACGTTTCGAGGGAGATCGGGGAGGATCTCATAGTTGCATAATATCCGTGATGAGGGCACGGAAGATGATGAAGAAGGGATGCAACGCATACCTTGCTTACGTGGTGGATGAAGCAAAGAAGGAGGTTGACATCAACGATGTACGTGTCGTGTGCAAATATCCGGATGTCTTTCCCAAAGACTTGCCGGGGCTTCCACCCGACAGGGAGATCGAATTCGTAATTGAAGTGGAGCCGGGAACCAAACCCATTTCGATTCCTCCTTATCGAATGGCACCGGCCGAGCTTCAAGAGTTGAAGGTTCAACTTCAAGAGCTATTGGACAATGGGTTCATTAGGCCCAGTCATTCACCGTGGGGAGCACCCGTACTCTTCGTTAAGAAGAAAGATGGCACACTGAGAATGTGTATAGATTACCGACAGTTGAACAAGGTCACGATCAAGAACAGGTATCCTTTACCTAGGATTGATGATTTGTTTGATCAACTTCGAGGGGCGACAATATTTTCGAAGATTGATTTGAGGTCGGGGTATCATCAATTGAAGATAAAGGAGAGTGACATACCTAAGAGTGCATTTCGCACTAGGTATGGACACTACGAGTTTTTGGTGATGTCATTTGGTCTAACCAATGCACCAGCGGCATTCATGGACATGATGAACCGTGTGTTCAGTGAATACTTAGATCAATTTGTGATAGTATTCATTGACGACATTTTGATATACTCCAAGAGTGAAGAGGAGCATGAAGATCATTTGAGTCTTGTACTTGAACGACTAAGGGAAAAACAACTATTTGCCAAGTTCTCTAAATGCGAGTTTTGGCTCAAAGAGATTGGGTTTCTCGGGCATGTCGTGTCAAGTTCGGGCATTTCGGTGGATAAAGCCAAGATAGAAGCCATTATGAATTGGGGGAGACCCAAAAATGTGAAAGAGATACGTAGTTTCCTTGGCTTAGCGGGATACTATCGTAAGTTTGTTGAAAAATTCTCTGTATTGGCGTCTCCATTGACAAAGCTCACAAAGAAAGGGGCCAAGTTCATATGGGACGACAAGTGCGAAACAGGGTTCCTTGAACTAAAGGAACGGCTTACAGAAGCACCGGTTCTCGCTCTACCCACACAAGGGATAGGGTATGATATATACGGCGATGCTAGCATCCAAGGGCTTGGATGTGTACTCATGCAGAACGGTCGGGTGATTGCCTATGCTTCTAGGCAATTGAAGAAACACGAGGCGAACTACCCTACCCACGATCTAGAGTTGGGGGCGGTAGTGTTTGCACTAAAGATTTGGAGGCATTACCTCTATGGGGAGACATGTCACATTTTGAAAGAGTTGAATACTCCGGCCACTACTTCTGGTGATAGTCGATGATCAAGTCATAGTCCTTGATCAGCTCCATCCACCTCATTTGTCTCATATTCAACTCCTTCTGAGTGAATACATACTTCAAGCTCTTATGATCGGTGTAGATGTGACATGTCTCCCCATAGAGATAATGTCTCCAAATCTTCAATGCAAATACTACTGCCCCCAACTCTAGATCGTGGGTAGGGTAGTTCACCTCATGTTTCTTCAATTTCCTAGAAGCATAGGTAATCACCCGTCTGTTTTGCATTAGTACACATCCAAGTCCTTGAATGCTAGCATCGTTGTATATATCATACCTTATCCCTTGTGTGGGTAGGGCAAGAACTGGTGCTTTGGTAAGTCATTTCTTTAGTTCAAGAAATCCTTCCTCACACTTCTCGTCCCATATGAACTTGGCCCCTTTCTTTGTGAGCTTTGTTAAAGGAGACGCCAACACAGAGAATTTCTTAACAAACTTACGATAGTACCTCGCTAAGCCAATGAAACTACGTATCTCTTTCACATTTTTGGGTCTCTCCCAAACCATAATGGCTTCTATCTTGGCTTTATCCACCGCAATGCCCGAACCGGACACGACATGCCCGAGAACCCCCATCTCTTTGAGCCAAAACTCGCATTTAGAGAACTTTGCAAAGAGTTGTTTTTCCCTTAGCCGTTCAAGTACAAGTCTCAAATGGTCGTCATGCTCCTCTTCACCTTTGGAGTATATTAGAATATCGTCAATGAATACTATCACAAATTGATCTAAGTATTCACTAAACACACGGTTCATCATGTCCATGAACGCCGTCGGTGTGTTGGTTAGACCAAATGACATCACCAAAAACTCGTAGTGACCATATCTAGTGCGAAATGCACTCTTAGGTATGTCACTCTCCTTTATCTTCAACTGATGATACTCCGACCTCAAATCAATCTTCGAGAATAATGTTGCCCCTCGAAGTTGATCAAACAAGTCATCAATTCTCGGTAAAGGATACCTATTCTTGATTGTGACTTTGTTTAACTGCCGGTAGTCGATACACATTCTTAGTGTGTCGTCCTTCTTCTTTACGAAGAGTACGGGCGCCCCCCGGTGAATGACTGGGTCTAATGAACCCGTTGTCCAATAGTTCTTGAAGTTGGACCTTCACTCTTGAAGTTCAGCTGGTGCCATTCGATAAGGAGGAATCGAAATGGGTTTGGTTCCCGGCTCCACTTCAATTACAAACTCTATCTCTCTATCGGGTGGAAGTCCCGGTAAGTCCTTTGGGAAGACGTCCGGATACTTGCACACGACACGTACATCTTTGATGTCAACTTCTTTCTTTGTGTCGTCTACCACGTATGCGAGGTATGCGTGGCATCCCTTCTTTATCATCTTCCGTGCAATTGCATTAGGCCACAATGACATGGGCAAATAAATCTTCTATTAAGGCATTGCTACTAAAAGACATCCTGAAATTATACAATAGAAACATACTCAATTCTTAATAATGAGTTAAAACATCAATTTAACAAACCCTTATATGAACAATAAAAAATAAACCAGTGGCCATCAATTTAACAACCCCTGATATGAACAATAAAAAAGAAACCAGCAGCCATCTTTGATTCTAAAATTCTAGAATTCATTAATAAATTTCTTTTACTGCACACAATTGAATCAATAAAAACATGTACTAAGCAGGAATTCAGACATACTAGTATCATTTATCCTTACCTATTCTGTAACACCCCGATTTTTACGAGCTAGTTATATTAATCATCATTATATATTTTAGTCAGCTAAATAAGTTACTTGTGTGAATAATGTGATATTTTGTTTTCAAGTTTTGTCTGTGGCAGGTAACGTTGACTAGTAAGCTCTAACATTTTCAAGTGAAGAAATAATCGATAGTATATATTTTATTAGTATAGTATTAAGAGGTAGAATATAATAATTCGGTTGGGTAAGATTCAATTTATTTAGAAGGTTAAGAGACCTAAATCAATTATCTTGGCCCAGATCAATATTGTAACCAAAAACCCTAGAAAGAAATACTTATACGTCATTTAGAAATTCCCTGGAGTAGTTAAGTTATATTCCTTTTCTTCCGTAAGCATCCGTTGGTCCTTGTTCTTCCTTTCGGAAATTTTCATCTCACCCAATTCACCACATTTAAGAACAAAAATCTGGTATGTTAGAATTTCCCTTTCATGGCATCCTTTCTTCTTATCTTTCAATTGGCACACATTAGTAATCGTTTTGTCAATTCAGTTGCTTTTGCTAGAGAGTGGTGTGACTGAAAAGTTTTCAGCCAAAATGGTTTTGTTTTAGTTAAACAAATTAGGTCGATTCGAGTTTAAGTGGATGTTTTTTTTTGGTGTTTGAGTAATTTAAATAAGTTATAATCTGAATGGCTTGAATCTAGCAACTTCCTTCCTAAATCAGAAGAACCATATGCATCAACGTTGTAAGAATGCTTTGTAATAAAAAAAAATGATTCTTTATGTGCAAGACTGCTGCTGCTGTTTCACTTCGATTTCAGAGAAATAATTATTACTTCTTAATTCTCAAGTGTTAAACTATATAATCCCTTGAAAAAAAAGGTTTATTCAAAGCATCTGAAGTGAATTTTATTGAATACGATTAGCTAATCCACGAAGTATTAAACCATTTTTCAAATTGGAGTTCAAAATTTTAAACCTTCTAGTATGCTTTGTTTAATCAAAATTCATAAATCTTGAACTCTAATTTAAGGCATAGTGAGCTCCAATTATACCCGTTTTTACTACGGTTGATTTCCTCAATTGATTTAAGTTTAGCAAGGTCAACTAAATTTTTTCCTTCGGGTTAGTATGTCTAGTAGAAATTAAAGCCTTAGTCGTATAGCCAACTTTCGCACCCTGGCATACTCTTATTTTATAATTACATTTAATTAAAGATTATCAAGGAAGAGCTTACCAGAAGACGTTATCAAGGTGTCACACTTATCTAAGTATTTTGAGTTCAGCTTCTTACAAGTAAGTTCACTGCCACCTGTACATGTTTGTTCAACCAAATAAAAGGAAGAAGTCTGGTTGATTTTTAATAGATGATTTTAGTCTATTTGCTATTATGTGAACTTGGTAAGTTATTTGTTGAGTTATTTTATTTGCTATATTAAGTTATGATTATTATCTGGCATAGTCAAGAGTTTGTCAATATTTTTATTTTCTGATTTAATGATGTTTTTATCCAAACGTCACTATAAAAAGAACTAATACTTAAAGTGAAAGATTAAGTGATATGTACTCGGGAACAAGTTCCACAGAGTTATCAGTTATCAGTTTCAGAGAGTCCGATATGTTTAGTGGGTCGCTCCCCTGAGCTGTCGGATTGGCGCCTTTGAGTACATATCACGGGCCCACAGAGTAAAATTAGTCACAAAGAGATTTACAGAAAGTTTAATGAGATCTCATTCAGAAAGTTTTACAGAAAGTTGTTTGTGAGATCTCTTTTTCAGAAAGTTTTACAGAAAGTTGTTTTTGAGATCTCATTCAGAAAGTTTTACAGAAAGTTGTTTTTGAGATCTCTTTCAGAAAGTTTTACAGAAAGTTGTTTTTGAGATCTCTTTCAAAAAGTTTTACAGAGATGTTTTGAGAATGAAATTTTGAGATCTCTCCAGCATTTTTGAGAAATTATTTTAGAAAATATTTTCCTTTTGAGGTCTCACTCAGAATGTATTTGAGAAGTTATGTGATAGTTATTTGTCCAGTGCATGCTTATAGTCTAAATTTATCTATTGATAAATTGGCATAGACTTCTAGATATTTTTGTGGATCCATAGTGACTTACTAAGCGTAAAGCTTATCAGTTTTCTTTCTTCGCATGTACAAATATACTAAGGGTAAGGCCAATGCCTAGGAAGATGATGAGGGAGTGGAACGCGTGCCAAGATGAGTTAACGGGAACGACCTTGGCAGCTTGTTGCTAGATATTATTTTGCTTCAGTATTTAGGTGTTATAATAAAGAGATTATTATTATTTTATTTTATTTAAGGATTTGATGTTTGAATAAATTCCTGGATCCAGGTTGTTATCACACTTGCTAGTGATAACTATATTTTATTAAATTTTTATTTGGAGTTGTTTTAGTTACTTTTGAGATTTTATCAGAGTTATTTTCTTAAATAGACGGCTGTTATGTTGCAGTTATTTTTAAGAGTAGTAAGTCAGTGTAACGTTCTCTTTAACCCTGAGAGGGGCGTTACATATTCGTACATATCATTTATTCGTATCTACAAAGGGACGCATATGGATTTAACCAAAATCAAAATAATTGAAAAGGGGTCAAAATCATATAACAATAACATCAGCTGATCTATTTAAGTTAAGATAACAAAACCAGGTAAAAATTTAAAAACGCCCCTTTCAGTTTTAACAAATACGGGAATGTGAGAATTTAAAATATGTTCTTAATCCAAAGCACTTGAATGTGATTTTACGCAATTTAAAAAGTTTAATTTACCATGGAATCGACTGATTTTAGGCGTAGAAGGAGAATGAATGTTTACCTGATCGAGTGGATGCAGGTAGTGTTGGGAATAACAGGATCGTGCTAATATGAGAGAAAAACACTTCTATTACTTTCAAGAATAGAAAGAAGAGACATATAAGCTCTAACTAAAAACTCTCAAAAACAACACCTCACATATCTCTCAAGGATATTCACAACTCTTCTTGGTTGTGCTATGATGATCTATTCTAATTTACTTGATGATATAAAGACTCTCCAAGCTCTCTATTTATAGCACCAAAACTAGGTACTAGGAAGGTGGAAGGAAGATGTGTTGAAGCTAGGAGGAAGCTTCAATGGAGGTGTGGGGAAGGTGGTTCTTTGGTGTGAAGAAACTTCCCTTGTCATTCTTGCACATGGGGGAAGTTACATGGAAACTAGAAATTGGATTCTTCAATTGGCTTCTATTTGGATATGTCCTCAAAATTGAATTCTTCAATTCTCCCCTTCCAGGCATATTCAAAACAAGCATCCCAACTATGTCTCTGCATAGCTCTAGCTTATCTCGTGTCACCACCTTCGTCAGCATGTCTGATGGATTCTCCTTAGTGTTGATCTTCACTAGTCTCAACAGTTGTTGATCAATCGTCTCCCGTATCCAGTGATATCGAACACCAATATGCTTTGTACGAGAATGGTACATGGAGTTCTTGCTCAAGTCTAGAGCACTCTGACTGTCACAATGTACCTTGTACTCTTTCTGTTGGATCCCAAGTTCTTGGAGAAAGCGCTTTAGCCACAACATTTCCTTACCTGCTTCAGCGGCAACAATGTATTCTGCTTCTGTTGTAGATAAAGCGACACACTTCTGCAATCTTGATTGCCAAGAAACAGCTCCTCCTGCAAAAGTGTAAATATATCCTGAAGTGGACATTCTACTATCAGTATCTCCGGCCATATCAGCATCTGTGTAGCCTTCCAAGACAGGATCAGCTCCTCCGTAACAAAGACATAACTTCGTGGTACCTTTCAAGTACCTGAGAATCCATTTGACTGCCTCTCAATGCTCCTTCCCGGGGTTAGAGAGAAAATGGCTCACTGTACCCACTGCCTGTGCGATGTCTGGCCTTGTGCATACCATGGCGTACATCAAACTCCCAACTGCTGAAGAATATGGAACTGCTGACATCTCCCCGATCTCTTCCTTGGCGGCGCGTACGGCAGCTTCCGGTGGCCAAAAAAATCCCCAAAAATACCAGTTTTCTCGTCTCGACGAGACGAATCCAACGGTATATTCAGATTGCAATTCCAAGCAATACTGAAAAACTCGATTTTTTCAGGCAGTAGAATTTTGTCTGGAAAAAATCTGGGAAAAATATCAAAAGCTCAACCAGGCTGTGATACCACTTGTTGGGAATAACAGGATCGTGCTAATATGAGAGAAAAACACTTCTATTACTTTCAAGAATAGAAAGAAGAGACATACAAGCTCTAACTAAAAACACTAAAAAACAACACCTCACATATCTCTCAAGGATATTCACAACTCTTCTTGGTTGTGCTATGATGATCTATTCTAATTTACTTGATGATAGAAAGACTCTCCAAGCTCTCTATTTATAGCACCAAAACTAGGTACTAGGAAGGTGGAAGGAAGGTGTGTTGAAGCTAGGATGAAGCTTCAATGGAGGTGTGAGGAAGGTGGTTCTTTGGTGTGAAGAAACTTCCCTTGTCATTCTTGCACATGGGGGAAGTTACATGGAAACTAGAAATTGGATTCTTCAATTGGCTTGTACTTGGATATGTCAGGAAAATTGAATTCTTCAGGCAGGGCTGAACACAGAGATCCTTCGAAGAGAATAGCACGCTAGAGTAGAAGTTTAATCGTTAGGAATGAACAATTGAAAGGCGGCTTAAATTATCGATCAAAGAAGAGGCGCCTTAAACTATCGATCGAAGAAGAAGAGTTCAGAGCGGAACGCCTTTTAATCGTTAGGGCTGGAGGATGTTTGGCGTAAAAGGAATATATGTTTTATCTTTTTAATGACTGGGCCATCTCCACCGTTTAACAAATCTGATGGCTCATATTGTCTTGGCCGGATGAGAAAGTGGTGTGGACGGATGTATGAGAAAAGCACTTATATATGTTACTTAGAGGGAGAGTTGTAAAATAATTTGCATGCTTTTTATAAACACTACAACGACTTTGCGTGAAAAGAAAAAATACACATCTAGATAAACAATACAATCTATTTTACAAAGTGATTGATTCTTAAATTTTGTACGCAATCATTTCAAATGCAAAACTTAAATTTGTAAACTAACAAACAAACCCTTAAGTAAGCTTGATCACCAACATACTAATTAATCCGTATTAAACAAACTTGGTTTATTAGTTCTTGACTCAAAAGTCAAAATTTCACGATCAATGTCCGGTGTAAAACAAAGGGGATGAAGGGCAATTAAGTTACGACTTCCACCGTATAAATAAACTTTTCTTTTGAAAGCATAAATAAACTAGATCAGTAAAACAAAGGGGTGAAGGGTAATTAGATTTTGTTTTTGAAAGATAATTAGAATTTTTATAAACTACGTAGAACATTATTAGTGTTCCAAAGTGGAAGAATATATACTAGGGTTTAACCTTGTCTTTCTCTTTCATATCTGGAATTTGAAAACTATGCACTCGTGAAAATTATCAAATTTGGGGAATTCAATTTCATGTCTACCTGTTGAGATCTTCTAAGCTTCAGCTACTCGGTGAGCATGTAATCGTAATCGTTACAATTGTTTTGCAAAACTTTTCATGGGTATTTACGTGTACGTGCGCTTTAGTTTTTCCTTATACTTTACTTTAAGAGATATGGTGTGGTTCGCATTGAATATTGATGCCACACATGTTATTGTTCAGTTCAGGGTCGAATTATCAGTTTCACGGCTTAGTTTGGTTAGGATGTGATGTTAGGGAACTCATTAGCATGGCTTTGTTGCATTGCATTTGGCAAATTCTTTGTCTGTTTGAAGGGGTCGTGTTTCTGTTGCGAATGAAAATTATTATTATTCGTATTACTTTTTATTGGAAGTAATGTCAAATAAGCATAGAAATTCCTTTGCTTGCTGGAAGTATAAGGAAACGTATGTTATGGGTCATAGTAAAATCTGATATATTTCTAGTTTAGGTCTGTACTTTCATTGATTTATCTTTTGAATTTGCCCTAACCTGGAATTTTGCTCGTCTATTAGTTATTATGTCATCATGTTTTTCTTTCTATTAATATCTCTGTTTCAATGGCTTTCCAAATTCCAATGCATGTAAAATGGTTTTTCCCCCATCATTTTCGTCTCTGTGTGTGCACAAGCATTTGCGCTCTGAATTGTAGATCTTTTTATTGTTCTATACATTGGCAAACCTCACACGCATTCTTTATCCCCTGTTTCAGATGGACAATTATGCATTTGATTCAACGATTTGCTTGTGCAATATATTTATGCATGGCCCTGATGTTATTAGTCAGAGGTAGTGTCCCTATTGAAGTTTGTCTTTGAGATGTCTGCTCGAGGTAATAATGGTACTCAGGCTGGGCAGGTAGGTCATACTTCTGGACCCGCACAACACTTGCCACCTCCTCCTCCCCCTCCTCCTATACACCCTCCACCACCACCTCCTCCTCCTTTTCCCCAGAATGCCCTTTCTGCTCCAACAGGACCTTTAATGCAGAGTAGTCTTCAACTACTTGAATCATCAGCAGTTCATCCCAACCCGCTTGTATATCAGCATATCCACAGTGGTGCAACTCGGAATTTCCGACCTCAACAACTTCCAACTAGTGGAAACCATTCCAGTCAATCTTGTTTGATACCCAATGTGCCTCCCCTCCCTCCACCTGTCCAACTCCATCAAAGTTCTATCATGTCCAACTCCTATCAAACTTCCTTATGGAGTTCACAGTGGACTCCAAATGTGCATCATAATCTGCCTGCAAGTGCTCCAAGAGCTCCTAGAGTGTTTCCCCAACCACCCCCACCTCAAATACAAATAGAAACACCAACACAATATGGAGGTTCAGGCCAGATGTTGTTACCAGTACCTGGTAACGGTCAGGCAGTCCAACATGCAGCACTGTCTGACCTTAAGAGCACTGTTTTTTCACCATCACCACTTAGGACATCAAGTGGTCCACTTCCTCCTCCACCCCCATCTTTTCCTGCAGAAGCCCCACCGATTCCAGAATCTATTTCACCCACTACTTTTCCTGCCACTTCAAATTCAGCACCTATGGAGAAGTATTGTAGTTTGCCCAATAAGTTAGAAAGAAGTTCCGGCACGTCTACAAGTATTGTTATTGATGGAATAGCCTCTGCCTCAGAAAGTTATAGCTTATCTTCAGTTTGTATGAATGAAGGCCCCCAAGAAGAAGCGGAAGGAACCAGACACACAGTACATTTGTCAGTAAGTGAGAATCTAATATTGGATTTTGCTACTTCGTCCCCTAAGCATCTTGATAGAGAAACACTACAAAACTGTGATGTTTTGGATGTTCATGCTTCTTCCCCTAAGCCCCCCAATGGGGAAATGTCTAACAAAAGTGATGATCATGGAGATTACAACACATCAAGGGGGGTATCAGAAATGTGCTCTTCGCTCCAATCCATTGACTCAGTAGATGCTGGTGTGTCCTATTCCCCTACCAATTCTGATATGGAAATGGAAGGTCAGTATATTGGCTTGTTTTGATATGCATTACATTCACCATTATTCACATCTTCTGTTGGTTTGCTTAGTTAGGTATGATAAGCCTGCCCAATTTGGGATGTAGGGACCATTTGGTAACTGATGGTTCCATATTTCCAATGCACTTCAATTTTATATCTACACTCTCTTGTTTTCTTAGATAACTCGCCTGAGACTGGCTGATTCTGAATCATGCCTTCTATTATTGAGCCTTGAACTGTTGGTCTAGAACCGGAACCAAACTTGGTTACTCCTACAATTCAATATTTTCTATTATGCATACATCACGAGAGATGTAGTTGGGTTATTGATGTTGATGGGGTCTTTATTTTTCATTGTAACGTGGAAGCATTGTGAAAAAAAGTCAATAAACAGATAAGTCTCTATGTTGAATGTTTGTGCCTCTGATAGTCTGATCACACTCTTCCACTTTCCTGTTTCTTTTTATGTATCTCATTGTTAACCATTTTGCAATTCCCAAATGTGTCCTGGGCACTACGGTCATTGTTTTTACCTGTTAGTGAAGACCTATTTTGACCTTATCATGTTAAAAAAATTGTAATTTCTGCCACCCATTGTAAATCATTTAGAGTGAGAATGTAGTGTTTCTCATGGCTTTATGTTTTTTGATTGAGGAGTGATCTAATTTTGACTCTCAGTCTCTCAACTTCTCAAGTCTTTCCTTTGGAATTCTGAGGCAATATTTTTCTGTGTCTTTTCAGATGATATCACACATCCAGATGAGGAACATAATGTTTACTCATTTTGCACTCCATATCAGGAGTGTATTTCTCTACAAAATAAACTTTTCGTCGAGGAGAAGTTCCAAAAAGAAGCAAGCACAGCTGAATGTGGCTTAGCAGGAGACACAGATGAAGACCGACAAGGTGCCAAACATTTGTTTACTTTATTTCAGGATTTTCATATATTGCACAGCAGAAGTCTCCATTCGAGTCTTTCAATGTATCTTCCCCCCTAAATGCTGAAGTAAATCTTCTTTGGCAATCTCTAGACTCTAGTATAGTACCCATTCAGTCCATCTTGTATAATTACTTGGTTTCAATGGCGATCAGGGACGGACCCACCTTGTGTCCCACGTGTCCCGGGACTCCACAGATGTCTAAAAAACCACATGAGTAATGTGCCTGTCAGGCCTTCGGAACCGCCGTTCGGCTGCCTCCATTTGAGATGCTTCTTCCCGGTGGAATTTGTTGATGGAATTTTGTATGCGTGTTCTTGATTACGTTTAGATTATGCCCACCAAATTTCACTTTAAAATTCAATCGGGAAGTCACTTAAATAAACTATCGAAACACTGTGCCAATATATATATAAAGCGCAGTGTTTCTCAATAATTTATTTAACTTCCTTTTCCTTAGTGATTGAATTTTAATCTGAAATTTGATGGACATAAACTACACTTCATGAAGAACATCACAAAATCTCATCAAACAATTCTACCCAGAAGCACCTTAAATGAAGGCGACAGGACGGCGGTTCCAGTGAGGAAGGCCTGGCAGGATTTCTCAAATATATATTATATATAAAACTAACCAAATTAATGTGTATATATAATACTATGAGTGAACTAAAGAATGAAGTGGAAGCTATTGCATTCAAACAATTTCCGCTTTGCACTTTTGGTCATATACATTGCACTAATGCATTCAAAAGTGCACTATTGGAATGTTTTTTTATTTACTTACAAAAATGTCACCACATTTTGAATCAATTTTAATGCATCGTTGGCATATTTCAAGCCATTATATATCACAAATCTGATGCACTGAATTTATTTTTGTTTTTCATGGGAAAAACACTTTTATTTGAGCCACATTCTATGTATATATATGGAGTAGCATTCATATCAGGTCGGCCTGGCAGGAATCAAGCAGGCCAACTTCATTTTTTCCGAATATAAAGTTTATGATTCATTTTTTTATTCATTAGTATCAACTTGTAGTTGCAACTGTTCAATCATCAAAATATTTAAAATTATAAGAGCTTAAATTTTATTTTTATGATGAGTTGATATAAACCGTTTTAGTTTTAGATGTGAAGAAGTGAGCTTGAAGGGTCTACATTTGAACAAAATTAAGATCTAGCTGTTGAAACTAATAGTTGATACTAATGAACAAAAAAATTAGACTATAAGTTTCATTTTCGACCAAAATGAAGTTGGCCTGACTGGATTCCCATCAGGCCGGCCTGACGCCGAACACTACTCTATATATACATAGATTGTGGCTCAAATAAAATTGGAATTTGGAATATAAACTTCATTCATCTCCATTTCTGCATACCCTTATGAATTTTCATATTGATCTTGTGCTATAGCCAAGGCGTCATCTCCTAGACTCGATGAGTCGGTTACTAGTTCAATTAGAAGTGCTGCAGAAATACAAGAATCTTCTTTACATGAATGTTTGGGCAAAGCTAATCCCGTGTTGGGTTTGGGAATATGTACTACTCAGCTTGCTGATGGCCCTGGTCCATTTAGTCTTATCCAAGGCTATTCATCTGATGACTGTTTAGACAATGATAATAATGATGAGTTCCAGATTGAAGTGAAAACCATAGTGAATTATGATGCTGGTAAATCACCCGAGTGTCCTGCATCACGAAGAGTGGTTAGTGAAACTGATACAACATGCAACTTTTTAGGGCATGGTGAAGAGAATCCTCCAAGAGATTCTGACACAAATACCACTTTAGATATTCTTGATTTCCTAAGGGAGGAGGATGTGAAAAAAACATCTGCTTTGGTGAAGATTGATGAGTTTGGTAGACTAGCCAGAGAAGGGAAAAGTGACAGTGACTCTGGGAGGGATTCACCGCGTTACGGAAGGACTCGAGGTAAAAGAGAAAAGAGCCAGAGTCAAATCTGTTCTCCATATAAAAGGAGGCGGAGTCCAAGGCGGAGTCCAAGGCGGAGTCCAAGGCGGAGCCCAAGGCGGAGTCCAAGGCGGAGCCCAAGGCGGAGTCCAAGGCGGAGCCCAAGGTGGAGTCCAAGGCGAAGTAAGGATAGGCGCAGATCGTCTAGGAGGTAATAAAATTAAATTGTATTACATGACGTTCTTGATTGATTTCTTGCCACTGGGTCGTGTTATATTTTCTGTATTTTTCTTTATATTCTCAGTGTATCTCCAAAGAGACGCAGAAGTAGGAGCAAGTCCCCTTTTAGGCATGAATTTTGCAGTAATGATAAAATGAGAAGGGGAAAACTTCACCTTTCCGAATGCTTGGACTTCAAGAGAGGCAAATGCAACCGTGGAGCTTCATGTCGGTATTCCCACCATAGTTCTGATAATAAAAGCGACAGATCTCAATCTTACTGGAGTAGGGAGCAGCATCAGCTCCACTTACCTAGTTCAAGGAATTGTGGCTTATTACATGAAGAGGCTGAAAGTGCTCTAGTTAAGAAAACTGTTGACGAGAATGATAGTAATAATAAAACCAAAACCCAAGAGTTGAGTATTGTTCATGAAACTCACAATGTTGGAGAAAAAGGGGAAACAGAATCAGAACCTACATCTCACCTGCATGGAAAAGCAAGTCACGGAAGCCCTGTAGTTGACGGTAAACGTGAGATGCATCTTGCAGCTGCTGGTGTTACCTCATCATCATTTGAAACTACAAACGAAAATTGTGATCAGACTCGCCAAGGTGTTGTTTGTAAACCTACTAATGTAATAGCTGATCCTGCAATCTCCAAACCATCAAATCTCGAAGCATTAACATCAACCCCATTCCAGCACCTTCAGTTTCCCGATAATAAAGAATTATTATCTTCTCCAAGTTTACCACAGCCACCATCCCACCATTCCTTTTCTGCATTTTCCTATGCTCCAACTACAGTATCTGCACAACCACTCTTCAACACAGCATGTGTTCAAAATTTCCCCCCTTACCAGCCTCCATTGCGTCTTCCACAGTCTCATTTTCGTGCACCTTTTAACAATTCTTGGAATTCGCACCTGCCAGCTAAACCACCACCAAATTCATCATATCCTGTTGTTCATAATGCAGTTGGGAACAGTGCTCTTCGACCATATGGTGCAACTCCATCACAGTTTCAACAGAGTATGCCGCTGCAAGGGAATGGCTTTATTATTCCTCACAATTCTGTATTGCCGAGTAGTTCTCAGGTTGGCCAACTTCCGGCATATGGGCATACTTGGCCAAGCAAGAATGTTGGTGATACTCTACCTCATGGTGAACTTCCTATTCCATCTTCCAAGAGTTATCCTTACATGCAACAGCTCCCCTGTGGTCTCCCCAATCACACTGGGGCTGCTAACGCATCAGTATACTCTTCTGATGTTCTTCTAGACAGGAACCAGAAACCCAGTTTGCCTGATTTTGGTGGATCTAGATTATCAAGTTACTTCAATCCTTATGCGTCTAACTTTGAGCAGCCACTAGCCTCTAAGATCAGGTCAAATGCTCCCATAGAAGGAAAGGAAATTCTTTCTAGTGACAGAAATGGTGCTCCTTTTAGTCTGAACAATGTACGAGCTGATGGACATCCAGCGGAAAGCCTTGGATTACAAAATACTCTACCAAACTCTGCCCCATATGATCCACTATTTGACAGCATTGAGCCATCTACAAATTCATTGCAAAAACCTGGTCCTGTCCAAAATAGCGAAACAACTTTGGACTCAAATGTCATGAAAAAGCCTAGCAGATGGAGCAAAAATGCATTGGATGTTGAAGAAAACAACACACATAAAGGTGATGGAGCTAGTGGTATTGCTGATGCATCAGCAGGCAATGATGAATGTGGCGAGACAGCAGATGGGGAAGTCGGGGCAGTTGAAAACATAAGTCCAAGTGATTCAAACGATGTAGCAGACATGGTCGATGGAGAAATAGAGATTGATAATGTTGAAACAAGTAAAAAGAGCAAGGACTCCAGAGCTATCAAACTTTTCAAGAAAGCAATAGCTGATTTTGTGAAGGAGCTTTTAAAACCATCGTGGCGTCAAGGCAATATGAGCAAGGAGGTTTTCAAGACCATTGTCAAGAAAACTGTTGAGAAGGTGTCCGGAGCCATGAAGAATCGTAAAATGCCGAAGTCTCAGGAAAAGATTGACCACTATGTTGACTCTTCACAAAAGAAATTGACGCAGCTGGTGATGGTAAGTCCTCTTTTTTGCCTGCTTTATTCCTTTGATGGTGTTTTGCATCCAAAATATTAAAGGAAAGTATTCCAGGACTGTCATGGGTTAGTAGGATAGCAGAGTGGATTGTGTCTAGAGCCAACAAAATGGGTCGAAACCCGCGGGCTGGCCCGTTTAAACCCATTTATTGGTGGGTTAGGGTTGTAAATTTCTGACCCATTTAGTTTCCGAGTTTCGCAGGTCAACCCACTCGGGTTGCAGGTTTAAGTGGGTTGGCCCAACGGGTTGCGGGTTGGCATGTGGGCCAATATACATTTCTATTGAAAGGCTACATTTGCCCTTGTTTCTCGCATTTCCGTGCAACATAGGATAAAGGTTATGGTTTGTTTTAAGATTTGAAAATAGATGTTTGCAGAATGGTCAGCTAGAATTTACTTAGATGTAGGTGTGTACCTGTCTTGTACATGTGACTATTTTTAACATCAGCATGGGGGAGGGGTTATTACACCTTTCTGACAATGCGAGGTTTGCAGGGCTATGTTGATAAATATGTGAAAGCATGAATACCAACCGTTGTGACATTCACAGTTGAACAGTTGAGGATATTGAAAATGTTGCCTGCAGCTGTTCTACCCGGCTATTTAAAAAAGAATATGATATTTCACCTTTGAAAATATAGCTGGCACTTGTGTCTTGGCTTTCTATTGATAACGGTACACTGGCAAGCAAACCTATGTGTGGCAGCGATGAGAGGGTGAAGTTATTATGTCTTATATACAGATGTTGTTGGGAGTAAATAGAATGCAAGTGTTGTGGTAGACTGGTAGTGTTGTGTATTGAGCTAGTGTTTCACGATTTGCGGCACAAGATAATGGGTCCACCTTTTTCACGGCTACATATATAGGACCCAAAATATCTTGCACCATTTGTATGTAATTTGCTACTTGATTTTTAATGTATTTGTGTCTTCTTAAATCAATGTTTCAGAATACGTATATGTACATAATCTTTAATTGGCTTTTGATCGTCTTGTCAACCTGTATGTGTTGAGTTTTTTTTCCCGTGACAGCCTCACCTTCAAACACTGGTAGTTGATTTGTTTGGTATGATAGTAATTAATGGTGTTACGTGCACATTGGATGCCTATGCTTGGTTTGGCATTTCATTAATAAGCTTAAGGAATGTTGGTTATGTTAATGTATTACATTCTACATACTCCGAAGTCCGAATTACATAAGGAGCCATCCGCAGTTTTACGGCAAAAGAAGTAATCTCCATCCATCCTAAAGGTAAATAGGTAGAATGATGGATAAAGTGAGATGAAAATTTAAACAAGTTCAATTTAGGAAAACCATCATATTTTTAGACAGTTCAAAAAGAAAACTATATCTTATAGAATGAGATGTAGGATATGTGATGGTTTTACTAAAAAAATCGATTTAAGAGAAAAGTAGATGTGTGCATGGTAGTCAGCTAGAATAACTGAATAAGTAGAAGTATTCTACCATTTGCTTCCAACTTTCAAGTGTTCGCAAGCTACTACCTCCCAACTCCCAAGTAGATTTTAGAGAAAAGTAATTTTTTTGTCCCAAGTAAATGATCTCGTTCATTACTTCATTGTGCTTCGGTCAATATAAGATTTTAACTTATGTGTTCAACTTTTACCAATTTTGATTTTTCTTTTTTTAATTTTATTAGACTTTTAATGATATTTCTAAAAGTGTAAATGTTATTTAATAAAGTAATCTTATTTTTTTGAGGGAAAATAATAAGACAATGATTAGTTAACTTTATAGTGAGTTAAACTTTTACTCGGGACAGAGTATCATCGTAAATTGTTTAAGTATTTGGAAAAATTGAAAATAATAATCCCAACTATTGTCGGTCCGCTGACAATAATCCCAACTATTGATTATTTTTGTATAATCCCAACTATATAGACTGTCCGCCAATAATGGTCCGTGACTAGATATTACCTCTATAAAAAGTGAATTTTAAATAGAAATTAAGCGTAAAAATTAAAAGTTGAGATTATTTATAGGGATTACTTGCTATATCTCATCCCATCCACTTTAGAAACTACAAGAATTTATTCATAGGGACCATTATTGGCGGAAGGTCCCTAAAGTTGGGATTATTCAGGAATAATCAATAGTTGGGATTATTATGAGCGGACCGCCAATAGTTGGGATTATTACAATCAATTTTTCCTAAGTATTTTAGGGGAAATTTTCTGAAATAAGAGTAAAAATGTACTGGAATTCCAAAATATAACTGTCATGTTTTTTATTGTTTAAATATGAGTAATTACTGTCAAGTTTAGAATATATTGACGTGTTTAAGGTTTGGTAATGTCAAAACATGATAATAATTATTCCTATTTTGAAAAAAGTCTATTTTGAAATTCATAAACTATTTTACATATTTTTTATGACATTTTTAGAGGATATGCCGGAATAAGTCTCCAACTATATATCCAGATAGGACTGATTTAGTCCCATATTTTCTCTTGGGCGTATTTTGTAATTTTAGGGGTTTTCCCTTAAATATTACTCCCACCGTCCCTAAATTATCTTCCAACGTATATTTGACACATGGATTAAGATAGTGAATACTGTGTGGGGATACTATTATGGAATATTTGGTTAAAATTCATGCAATATTCATGTTTGGACTTTGTGTTTGAAAATGATTTTGAGATTATTTTAGTGAGATTACGAATTAAAGTACTCCGTAATATATATTTTGTACGAAGTAGTTTCTATGTCTTTTGTATGAAAATGTAATATGTAGTATGTTTAAAATATATGTGAGTTAGTTACTCTGAAAAGTGTACTTTTTTACGTGTTATGCCTTGATGGCTCAACAAATCTCTGATATGGATCAAAAGCTTTGTGAAAACTACATATATTACATAGTGTGCTATTTTTTACACCACTCAAATAACATGGAGTTGTAGAATCTCTATCCCCAAGCATGTCAAATTTAGCTAGATAAACAATATACTATCGGATGAATGGAGACAAAATTTTCTTAGAATGAACAAATTGGACAATGCATTACTTAATTAGTACATTATTTACCTTAATATTATTTGGTTATAATATATCACTAATATGACTTGCATTTTTTTTGTTAGTCATATTGTTCTTATGTGGGTTGTGGCAACACAAATTCATTTGGATCACTAAAGACAATTGGAGAAAATTTAGTTGGTTGTGGATTAGACAATAATACTATATATGAGTATGACATGGTGAGAAAGGAGTAGACGCCATAAAATCTAACACATGTAAATGAGATGACAAATGTTGTCACAATCGAAACACATTCGGGTGTTGAGGGTGATAATGACGAGGACACAAAAACTGAAGGTGACGGTGATAATGAAGATCAAAATGTGATTGACAAAGTGATCAGATAGATGAGATGGTGAAAGATCTCAAGGACCATTGTAGTGCACAACTAATAGCCTAATATTAAATTAGGAATACTCTGTATCTTTGGAAACTCTTATTATTATAAATATATCTGTCAGGTACCCTATCGGGTAACCTTTCCCATTATTTCACATGGTATCAAGAGCCTAATTTTTTCTTCTCTCTTTTCTCTAAACCCTCGATTCTCTTTCCCCTACGCCATGACTTCGGCCGCAGGTTCCTCCATCGATAATCTGCACTCCTCTTCCGAAATTTCCTTTTCTTCCATGGAAGCCTCCACCATTGCTTCCACTTCCTCGACTACGGCGCCAGCATCCGCTACCTTTACCGACGCGGCCGTAGTTATCACTAGCGCCCCTGTCACCATGACTGAGCCGCAGCAGGTGACTTCTTCTCAGACGGGATCGGTTGTGCACCCTGCTTCTTCTCCATTCATTCCCGATGTTCCTGGTGCGTATTCCCTTTTTCAGACCATCCCTTCGGTGTTTCCATGGCAGCCACCAGTCGTACCACAGATTCCCGGCAGCCTCTTCTCGACCCCAGTTTCTGCTGCCGCACAACAGCCCCACTCCGGTCCAGGGTATTTTGGTTCGACGTTTTCTGGTGCACCCGGTTTATCAAGTCCCCAATGGCCGCAGTCACTCAATCAATCTCCCCGGCCAACAATGTTACTCAAATTGTTACAATCAAGCTTAAGGCGGTGGAAGACTACATCACATGGCGTACTCAATTTCAATCTTTCCTAGTCTCTCAAGGTGTGTTTAGCTTCTTGGATGGTTCCACACGGGTACCTCCGATGTACACGATTGATTTTAATAACCGCCAAAACACTAAAATTGATTATTATCATTAGCTACGGGTTGATCAAACAATTCGTTCTTGGATTTTTGCTAATCTTACCCGTGATGTATTAATTGATGTACATGAACTTAAACATTCCTTTGAGATATGTGAACGATTGCAAAATCGATTCTGGTCTGCTAGTCTGGCTAGGTCTATGACACTTAGACGTCTGTTGTCTAATATGAAAAAGAAGGAAAATCAGTCTATGAATTTAAGGGAAATTCATTTATTAGTTGGTGAGCTGGCTGCAATAAATTCCCATGTGTTCGATAAAGAAGTCCTTCAGACCACCCTCATGGGGCTCGGGCTAGAATATGAATCCACTATGGGCACTATTTCCCTTTTTCCTAACAATTTTCCGCCAGACATTCTTCATCGGAGTCTGTTAGAGGCCGAACAGCGGGTTCTTTATATTCACCAACAGACCGCTCCACCCGCTTACCAAGCCTTTGGTGTCCAAGAAAGAGGTGTCGCACCATGTGGCGGTTGCGGTAGCCGCGACAGAGGAGGCCGCGGTAGGGTAGGCCGCGGCAGAGGTTGCGGGCCTAACAATTACGGCCAGCAGCAACAGATCTTCGGCCAAGGGCAGCAGGGCTTCAGGGGCAGCAGTCGGGACCTCTTCACCACCAGCAGGGATTCGGTCAGCAGCCTAGAGCGCAGAAGCAACTGAGACCTCCAAATGCAGGTGCCATAAGTAATTCTGTTTTGTCCACTTTAAATGCTAATGCTATATTATTTTGTGGTACTAATGTTAAGTCTGCAGGCTCTCCATCTGCTGAGGGAATTCTTGGGGCAATTCCCCCACCTGTTGTATGTCAAATCTGTTTTTCTGCAGGTTATTCTGCCCTCAATTGTCCTTCCCGATTCTCTCAACCTTCCGCACCCACACTCTTCACTGGTCAAGCTAATGAAGCCTGTGGTATCTCGATATTGGTGCCTCTGCTCATATGACACCCTCCGAAGGTATTTTGACAAATAAATCTACTTATTCTGGTTCAACTATTGTTAGTGTTGCTAATGGTGCTCATCTTCCCATAAAACATGTTGGTGATATTTCTTTAAAATCTTCTGTGCCGCCCGCTGCTATTAAAATCTGTTTCTCATGTGCCTAATATTAAATTCAATTCAATTTCTATTCAAAAAATGTGTGCTGATAATAACTGTGTTGCTATTTTGGACAAAAATTCATTTTCTGTCAAGGACAAAATTTCGGGGGCGGTTCTTCTTCGGGCAACAACTAATGGCCATCTCTACCCTCTCAGCCTGAGTCCACCATCTAGTCTAGCTAACTTCTGTCCTCACCACTGGCACTGTGTGGCATTGTAGATTAGGTCACTGTGTTGAAAATATTTTACGTCTTTTGAGCACTCAAAAACGCATATGTAATAGCTCTAGTTTTTCTCATGATTGTATTTCTTTCCGGTTAGGCAAGTCTTAACGATTACCTTTTTCAGATGCTTATCACAATACTTCTTCTCCTTTGGAATTAATTCATTCTGATGTGTGGCAATCTCTTGTTCTATCTAATTTGGGGTTTAAATACTACGTCTGTTTTATTGATGATTTTTCTCGCTTTACGTGGATTTATCCATTGCGTGCCAACACCAAAGTTTTTGATCAGTTTAAAATTTTTAAATCTTTAGTTGAAAATCTCTTCAACTCTAGAATTAAAATTTTTCAAAGTGATGGAGGGGGTGAATTTGTTAATTCTAATATGCAGCAATTTTTTAATTCTCATGGAATTTATTTTCAAAAATCATGTCCCACACTCCTCAACAAAATGGGGTTGATGAGCGTAAACATCTACTTGAACTTACTAGGACCATGCTGATTGAGGCTTCTCTTCCTAGTTATTTTTGGGTTGATGCCATTTTTCGGCTGCATATATTATTAATAGATTGCCCACTCCAACACTTTCTGGTCTATCTCCTTATGAAAAATTATTTCAAAAATCCCCTGATTATACCTTTTTACGTGTATTTGGTTGTGCTTGTTTTCCAAATATTTCTGCCACTTCTTCTAATAAACTTTCTTCTCGGTCCATTCAATGTGTTTTTCTGGGATATGCATCTGGTTATAAATGCTATCGTTGTCTTGATTCTATTACTGGTAAAATTTACATTAGCCCACATGTGCGTTTTCACGAAAATGTTTTTCCTTTCACCGCTTTGATCTCCTCTGCGTCTGCCTCCTCCTCCCCATCAGACCAATCTAACACACCATCCCTACCTTTATCTTCCTGGAGTAAATTTTCTTCCATCCCATATACTACCTCTCGGCCACCAGTACTCCATGTACTTGTCCAGCCATGCAGCGAATCCCAAACACTTTGCCATAAGTTATCTGCTGATTCACCTACTGTGTGTAACCCATCAGCTTGTTCCAGCATCCCTCCCAACTCAATTCCCTTCTCCCTTGAGTCAACCCAGCCATCCACACCACCCAACAACCACACTGCCGACCAGCCCACCAGGTCCAGTCCGCCGGACACTCCCAGTCCACCGACGGCCACCAGCCCACCTTCTATGATTAATCATCCAAACAGCCAGCCATCTGCAATTTCCTTGACCTCAGACAGCAACCACGGCTCTGTACCTGGGACTGAACCGCCACCTATTAATGTTCACCCGATGCGGCGAAGCAAACTCGGGCAAAATCCGGAATTTTTAAACCCAAATCCATTTTTAATTTGAATACGATTGTTATTTCAGCAGACCCAACTTGTTTTTCTGAGGCAAATAAATAGTTGATATGGCGTCAGGCTATGACGGAGGAATTTAATGCACTTATTGCTAACCACACATGGGATTTAGTACCATATAGTAATTCTAAAAATATTGTTGGATCTAAGTGGATTTATAAGACAAAATATTTATCTGATGGTTCTATTGAGCGCCACAAAGCACGTTTAGTTGCTCAGGGTTTTAATCAACAGGCTGGTGTGGATTTTTGTGAAACATTTAGCCCCGTCATTAAACCCACCACTGTTCGTACTGTTCTTACTTTAGCAATTTCTTTTGGGTGGGTTATGCGTCAGCTAGTTGTTAAAAATGCTTTCCTTCATGGTCATCTGACAGAAGAGGTCTATATGCTTCAGCTGCGGGGTTTTATTCACCCTCAATATCCTCATCATTTGTATCGTCTTCGTACGGCTATTTATGACCTTAAACAGGCTCCACGGGCATGGTTTCATAAGTTCAGCAGTTTCCTGCTTTCTCATAATTTTTTATGTAGTAAGTCGGATAACTCTGTTTATTTATCGCCAGGGTCCTTCCGTTATTTATTTATTTATTTATTTATTTATTTATTGTTATATGTGGATGACATTATTATTACCAATAATTCCTCTTCTATTGTCACCACATTTATTCACCTTATTGCTCGACACTTTGCAATGAAAGACTTTGGTGATCTTCATTATTTTCTTGGCATTCAGGCCACTCGTAATAGTAAAGGTCTATTTCTTTCTCAACATAAATATGTTTCTGAGCTTCTATCCCGGTTTCATTTACACACTGTTAAGTCCGTTCGTACTCCTCTTGCGTCTCGTACTTCTTTATCTCTCACTGATGGCGAGTTACTTGCAAATGCGACTGAGTATCGCAGCATGGTAGGTGCATTACGATATTTAACTTTGACAAGACCTGATATTACTTATGCAGTGCATTTAGTTTCTCAGTTTATGCATGCCCCACGTACCACTCACCTTTTTGCTGTCAAGAGGATTTTTAGATATTTGCAGGGAACCATTGATCATGGTCTATGCTTAAGCCTACATCTAAGGTGACTTGCATTATTGCATACTCAGATGCAGATTGAGCCGGGTGTCCCAATACTTCTCGCTCCACCACTGGTTATGTGCTGTTTTTCTGGGGCCCAATCTTGTGTCTTGGAAATCCAAGAAGCAACTCACTGTCTCCAAATCCTCTACAGAAGTAGAGTATCGTGCTATTGCCTACACGGTGCAGGATACACTCCATATTCGGGCCATTCTGTTTGAGCTTGGCTTGCCTGTCACGGCACCGGTACGTTTGTTTTGTGACAACATCTCTGCTTCATACTTGACAGCGAATCTTGTTCAACATGCTCGGAGTAAGCATATTCAGATTGATTATCACTTTGTTCGTGAACGCGTGGCTCATGGTGATCTTGTGGTTAACTATGTGCCTACTAGTCTTCAGCTGGCGGATATATTTACTAAGAGTCTTTCTAGTCAGCAATTTCATTTTTTAAAAGACAACCTGCGCGTTGTATCTCCCGCACAGTTTGAGGGGGTGTATTAGCCTAATATTAAATTAGGAATACTTTGTATCTTTAGAAACTCTTATTATTATAAATATATCTGACAGGTACCTTATTGGGTAACCTTTCCCATTTTTTCACAACCACACATTATATTTTTTAAAGTTAATCACAAGTCATAGAACTATCATTATATCTCGAGTGTAATACACAAAGCTATCTACCGTGATAACACTTTATAATGTGAAAGTCAAGAATAACTTGAGCGACACAAGTTTCACATATTGGTTGGAAGTATTACATGACATGCTTCATGACGGAAATGAATTTCTAAAGTTAAACTATTGCACGAATAAGCTAAATGATGAAAAAATTATCTTAGTCAAACTATTTGAATGAAGTTGGAGGTGTGAGAATGGATCTTAGGTGCTGTTCTGTTCGTCTTATTCTTATTACTTATTGCTTATTCTTATTTTATTCAGATCAGATCAGATCAGATCAGAAAAATTCAGATCAGATCAGATCAGAAAGATTCAGATCAGATCAGATCAGATCAGAAAGATTCAGATCAGATCAGAAAGATTCAGATCAGATCAGACCAGATCAGAAGCATTCAGATCAGATCAGAAACATTCAGATCATATCAGATCAGAAAAGTTCAAACATGATTTATCACTTTTATTATTATATTAAATATTAATTATTGTTATTAATATTGTTATTACTATTATGATTATTATTATATAATTATTATTAATAATTTTAATAATAATATGATAAAAAAAGATATTAATAATAGTTATAATATTTTAATATAATAATAGTAATATAAATGCAATTGTTAAGAAGACTATTATTATTACAACATAATAATAATATGATTAATATTATTATAATATTATATTATAATTATATGTAATTATAATTATAATTACAATTATAATTCTTATAATTATAAGTATAATCAATTGTAATTATTATAATTATATATATAATTAATTATATTTATAATTGTAATTAATTATAATTATAATAATTATAATTATAATTACAATCATAATTATAATTATGATTATAATTATAATTATAATATAATATTATAATAATATAATACTAATTATAATAATAATCATATTATTATTATTATATTATTGTAATAAAAATATTAATATAATAATATCGTTATAATAATATTAATTGTATTTATATTTTTATTATTATATTATAATATTATAATTAATGTTAATATAATTATAATTATTATTAATTATAATTATAATAATTATAATTATACTTATAATTATATTATAACTATAATTTATGATTATAATTATTATTTTTATTATAATTAATATTATTATTATTATTACTATTGTAATTATTTTACGGAGTAATTATAATAATATTGATAACTATAGTTACAATTATAGAGATAAATATTGTAAGTATAATTACAATTATAATTATAATTTTATTTAAATTATATTTGTAATTGCAATTATAATAATTATAATTATAATTATAATTATAATCATAGAAATATTCGAATCAAATCAGATCAGAAAGATTCAGATCAGATCAGAAACATTCAGATCAGATCAGACCAGATCAGAAACATTCAGATCAGATCAGAAAGATTCAGATCAGATCAGAAAGATTCAGATCAGATCAGATCAGATCAGAAAGATTCAGATCAGATCAGATCAGATCAGAAAGATTCAGATCAGATCAGATCAGATCAGATCAGATCAGATCAGATCAGAAAGATTCAGATCAGATCAGAACTTAAAAAATTCAGATCAGAAACATTCAGATCAGGCGAAGAGAACAGCTTCTTAGTTCAGATTGTGTTTGTAAGGCATATTATGCTATAGATTTTCTTGGCAGAACTACATACACATTCGAGAGTTCTTAAACTATATAAGCCTCTTTGGTGTTTCAAATCATAATAAGTTGACAATGAAATTAAAGTGGGGCACATGGTTGATGATGTTAAGAAATATAATATAGATCATTCTATGAGACTATGTAATGGAACGCTTGACGAAGTTGGGGGAGCATATCCTAGAGGGAAAAATTGCCACCGATGTTAGAGTAGGCACAAGAGTTCTAATTCAAAAAATTTCATTAACACCTTCTGATGCCAGATTATCATTTCGGATCAAAAGAGTTATATCCAATAATGACTTCATACAATAATTTTAATGAGCATATAACATGCTCATTGATAAACACGTAGAGTGATAAGGTTAACTAGGGGTGAACACAAGTCAGGCCAAGTTTAAATTTGGGTTTGCTCGAGCTCGAGCTCGATAAGAACGTGAATTACTCGAGCGCGAGCGAGCGTACTAACTCAGGCTCGAGCTCAATTTGGGATCGACTCGGGCTCGTTTCAAATTTTGCTCATGAGCCTTTATAGGTTCAAGCTTGAATATGCTCGAACTCAAGCTTGAATTCAGACTATAAACAATTTATTTCTATTCTTGAAATTATTAATATTATATTTATAGAAATAAAAAAATTAATATTATAATATGTGTGTGCATATTCTTTGGGTAGGTGCTTGGGAACACCCTTCCGGTTTATGAGATAATCCTTTGTACAAAATGCAAAGAGTAGGAGGGTGCCTATTCAGTTATTTATGTATGTCATTGTTTGCGAGGAATGCGAGCCGTGCCGTGAGCCACGAACTGGGATGAATTAAGCTCGAGTTCGAGTTTGACCAAACTCGAGTAGATTTTCGAACAAGCGTCTCATGAATAATTTACGTTTGGAACGACCGAGGTAGATTTTTGACCAAACTCCTAAGGCTACATATTAAACATATATTCCCTCTGGTCCCAAATAAACTTTACACTTTAATGGAATATATTCCATCCGGTGTTAAATTCCACTTTTTAAGAAAGTGGAATTTTTGTTTTTGATTTTTCCATGATAACCCTAAAAAAGTTGACTAGATGTAGTGAGAGTGAGAGAGAGAGAGAGAGAATGCATGTAAAATAGGTGCCTAAAGGGTCAAATAGGCCCCTATACCGGTTCTGTAACCTCAGGTCCTCAATTCAGTCCCTGAACTGAAAAGAGATTCAATTCACACCCCGAACCGACAAAAAAGGGTTCAATTTTCATTTTTTACGGGTAAACAACCGGTCATTTTTAAATTTTTTAAATTGTTTATGATTTTTTTAATTTTGATTTATTGCAAGTTTGACACTTTTAAATAGTTTAGGGGTGCGAATTGGACCTTTTTTTATCGGTTGTTTAACCTTAAAAAATGAAGTTTGAACCCTTTTTTGCCGGCCCGGGGTGTGAATTGAACCTTTTTTAGTTCAGAGTAAGAATTGAGCTTACAAGACCGGTACAAAGGCCTATTTGACCCTTTAGCCAAAATAGGTAATAAAGTAAGAGTATACGCATAACTTTATTTTAAAATTTACCAAAAATAAAAGTGTGAAGTTTATTTTGGACCTGCCTAAAATGCAAAATAGTACTCCCTCCGTCCCCCTATTATTGGGACGGAAGGGAGTGATGCGGTTTTTAAGAAAAATAGAATTATGTGGTTGATAATGAGTTGATAAAGTGAAAATAAAGTAAGAATGAATTAGAGACACACAAATGTTACCAAATACGGTATGCGACAATAATCGGAGGACATCTAAAAATGGAAAAATTGGACAATTATAAGGGGACGAAGGGAATAGTTAGAGCATCTCCAATGCTATGATGTCTACTGTGTATATGTGGCATAAGAGATAGCCACATAAAAATAAGCAAATAAATTATCTTTCTCTTTATTTGAATGACTTTATACAATTTTGGTAAATTTTTCTACACAGTGTCAAGAAGAGCGTCTAGATATTGACATTGTGGTTGACATTGCAGAGAAAAATTTACCAAAATTATATAAAATCATTCAAATAAGAAGATAATGATTTATTTACTAATATTTATATGATTATCTATCATGTCACATGGATATCGTGCACATGGTAACATTGGAGATGATATAAATGGATTCCAATTTATATCATTGAGTGTCCAAGTTACGTGCTCAATAAAATTACTCCGTATTATACTCGGTATAATTTTAGACTACAATTTATATATAAATAATCACTAATCACTCACTAATTTAATAGAGGAAAGCAACACTTTCGAAGTGTCGTCCCATATGTGTGTCGTTTTCATCTCCCACCAATTTTTTTGAAATGGAATCGTTTTGCATTATCCAGCAAAGCAACAATTGAAAGGTTAGGTTGGACTATGAAGCCCCAAAGTCCTCAGCAAGTGAGTCCTGACAAGAGCACATGACCATGCAGACAGATTTAGACCCACCCCACATGGAAGTGTGACGAAAGGCCTGCAAGACATCTGCCCCTTCAACCGCTCTCTCTTCTCCCTCTCTCTTCTTCATTCCCCTCTCATCATAATATTGCAGTTACACTAGTAGTAGTTTTATCATCTTCCCTAACTCCTCACACTTACATCCTCTAGTTGCTCTTCAACTTGTACCTTCCCTCATTTTCTTGTACTTTTGTGGCAATATCTTGTGTTTTGGATTTTCCTTGTTGCATTTTCTTCTTGGGTAGATCTGTATTGGTTTTTTACTTCCTTCAGAGCAGGTTGTAATGGGTTTTAACTGATTCTTGCTAGCATTGAGTTTTGTGAAGGTTCGGTGTATATGTCCTCTGTATATCGGAAAAAGACAAGATTTTGTTACCTGGGCATCTTCAGTATCTGCGCCTGTTCATAAATGGTTGAGTGCAGATGAAAAATTGGGCAAATTTTTGGAAGGAACTTTTATTAGATGGGAGAGAGCTCACAGTTTAGCGTTGGGGTGGGGGGTGGGTGGGTGGGGTGGGGGTGCTTATTGGAAACTTGAGCAAATTTTTAGGTTTTGTTGCAAATCTTGAATCTTTGCTAAAGCCAAGCTGTGAAGGGTTCTTCAACTGATGTCTGCTCAAGATTGAGTGAATATGTGCTGCTGGTTATATTTTTATATAGATGTGGAGGTTTCTTATTGTAAATCTTTTGGGCTTCAATAGAAGGGGCCATTTCGATTTTCCTGATATTTGAAGGGAAAGAGGGCGAAAATGGAACTAAGATACTGAGGTTTGTGCAAGCATTGGACTACCTGGAGCCTGGAGAGAAACAGTAACGTTTATGTGGTTTTGAGTATTATAGTTCTTGTTTAGTGGTGGGACTTCAAATCTAAAGATTTGTGTTTCTGAAGAAAAGGGAGCAAATATGGCTGCAAAGCTTTTGCATTCTTTGACAGACGACAACCCGGATTTGAGAAAGCAGATTGGCTGTATGACTGGGATCTTTCAAATATTTGATCGTCCACATATGATGGCAGGAGGAAGGCGCTTGGTTGGCAACAGCCCCAAAAGATTGGTTTCTGGTAATGTTTCCTGGAAAACAAAATCTGCTATTGCGGGTGGGCTTTTCTAGTTTGCTTAGCTGTAGAACCATTGGCATGTATTCCTTCTATAATTATAGGACATGTGTCTCGATCCAAAGGGTCAATATACCTTATTGTTGGTTTGATCAGTGCAAAAGTCCTTCCTTATGGATTGCTTCTTGGATATATGCTGCTCGCTAGTCTATCTTTAATCTTATTTATTCTGCCAAGACTTTATTCTGATTTCTTTAACCCCAAGCATTACACTCCTCCCCTAAAAAGAGTATTGTTTTTTACCTTTTTATTGTGTGTGTGTGGGCGGGCAGTGTTTTTTATGTTTGATTGATTGACCTCATGAAGTACACTTTTCACAAGTATGGTGCCTTTGCAGCTGGACATTATAGATGTCTCCTTTTAGCCCATATACACCTTCTTCATATCATAGTAATACTTTTGTACTCATTAATTTGGAAGAGGAAGACCACTTATATCTATGATCTGAAAGTTATATTCTTGATTTCAACAAAAGGCCAACACAATATGAAATGAATGGATTCAAATCATTCAATTTTAAATGCTATCATCTGTGTGTAGATACCTGACGAAATCTGAGTCTCTTGTACCCAAGGACTTGAAGTTTTACGTTCTAAAGATTTAAATCTTTTCACATTAACTGTCATTTGAAATCTCATATTCTACAAGTCAATTCTGTAAGGTGGGGGTTGTGATCATTTAAATCTTTGTGCAACGCTACTCATGGTGTTGCATAGCATAAATCGACTAACATTTGTCTTTGGTGCACTAACACACGGCATCTTATAATGTTATCTTTACAGGTAGTTCTCACTTCAATGATGAAACATCTGGATATGGGACGAGCAGTATCTACCACCAGAAACCAACAACAGTGGTAAGGATCATTCATATTCTGCTTCTTTCAGCTTCATTGAAGAACTTTTTGAGTGAATGATGGGTGATTTTCATTGCAGGAAAATAATCAAACACATAAAAACATACCCGAAAAACAAAGGTTCTCCACAGAATCATCAAGACCTTCATTCTCATCCTCATCTCGCTCCTCTTCATTTTCTTCTCTTGATTGCAATAGAGCTCAGCAAGAGCCTGTGGCCTTCGATCGCGTCATGTTTCCAGAAACTCCTTCAAGAGACCCGACAAAGAACAAGCTCAAAACATCTCAACTGTATGGCAGACAAACCCTTGATATTCGAGATGTGGTCAAGGAATCCATGAACAGAGAAGCACAGGTAAAACCCACACTCAGAGAGAAGGTAGCTGAATCTATTGTGAAGCTCAACAATGATTCTCCAACCCCTCTTGATCTTAAAGAATCTCTTAGAGTTCTTGCCAAACTTCGAGAAGCTCCTTGGTACCATGGTGAACCTAAACAACTCTCAAGATCACCCTCCGTTTCAACTGACGTTCCTCGGTTCTCCTATGATGGGAAGGAAACACGTCAACTATCATTTGAATCACGTGACGTATCTAAATCTGCATTGAAGCAGATGCCAAGGCTTTCGCTAGACGGTCGAGAGAGTCCGATTCAAAGCTTTCACTCCGACTCAAAATCCAACTTTGGGTCAAAATCTTCCCGGCAGACTCTTGCTCGTCCTCCCAGTGTTGTAGCAAAGCTAATGGGTTTGGAAATGCTTCCGGATTCTTCTACAAATGATTTTCAGTTCGATGATTCACTCCCTCTCTCAAAGCCGATATCACAAGTAGGTGATCCAGTTCCTTGTTGGAGAAAACCTGATTCAACTGTAAAGCCTATATCTAGATTTCCTGTTGAACCGGCACCATGGAGGCACGTTGACAATACAAGCTCATTTCCTTCAGTTTACAGTGAGATAGAGAATAGATTTAAGGATCTTAAGTTTACTGAATCAGGGAAGGATCTAAGAGCTCTTAAGCAGATACTGGAAACAATGCAGGCAAAGGGACTCCTCGAGAACCAAAAAGTCCAGGACTCAAAGTTGCCGACATGTCAAAAGGAGCAAAGAATAAGGGGTTCGAATTCATTAAGGCAGTATGAGTCCCCAATTGTCATCATGAAGCCAGCTAAACTTCTAGAACAATCAAGGGTTCCACTTGATGGTGGCTTGTCCCCTTCCTCCAAAGGCTTCCGTCGTAGAAAGGGAGATGTTGGTATAGAATCTACAGCCAAACATCAGAATACATTCCAAAGAGTGAATGTGATCAATACATTCGATTCAAAAACTAACAGTAGAACTTCAAAATCTCCAGCAAGGTCCAAAGAAAGCATCACCTCTGTGTCAGCAAAGAACACAGGACACATCAGCCCTAGACTGCAACAGAGGAGAATTGAGTTGGAGAAACGGTCTAGGCCACCCTCACCTCCTGATTCTAACAGATTGAGAAAACAACTAGTCAAGCATCCAGTGGAGTCAAATTCTCCCGGTGGAAGACGGAGATCAAAGATTTCCAATATCCTGACAAACGATGACGTATTGAGTGAGAATGAAATCTCAAATAGGTCGAATGGGAGTGTTATATCAGACTCAAAAGAAGATGCAGAAGTCAGTAGTTCTTTAGTGTCTTTTAAGGAAAGAAGCATACACAGTCCACCTACAGAATCTGCTGAGTCCTTAATATCTCAACGCATGGATAGGGTACTCTATTATATAGTGTGCATTGCTTCAAAAATTTGATAAATTTATTGAATAAATTTATTTGACTTTCATTATCCATTCAGAGTTCATCTGTGCTCGCTGAAGATGGATCATTGACTACAATGGTCGTCCCAGAATACCCGAGTCCAGTTTCTGTCCTTGACAAGCTTGTGTATGCAGATGAATCTCCCCTATCTGGGAAGCGTGCTCCTCAAATCCTAGGTATTTCTCAACTCTGGTTCAAATCCTTCCCTTCACTGTGAGTGAAACCAAAACCAATGTGTTATTCCACTAGACGGGGTGTAGTATATTGCATTCCAAATATGAAATATACACATGTCCAGTGTTGACGTTACAAATTCTCATTCTAATGTATGTTGCATTTTCACTTAAATGGTTGTGAAGTATAGTAAAAACTTGAATGGTCTGTCATTGAGGTAATGTGTGGGTTATATGTATTCATAGTATGTGTTGACATACCATTCATTATCTCCATGGCTATAGACACGTGCATATAGAAAGTAATGTATGAATGTGTCCTTCCAGCCTTCTCTATACATTTTCATTTGTAGCCCTCATTACTATTTGCTGAGCAAATATTTGGTCGTTTCCATTGAATAGTCTTTGTCTGAGTAAAAAAATGTTCATTAGAATGCTTGCACTGTTCTGGTTTTGAGTTTAAAAGTTGATGGTGGTGTGTAGGCACATATATTATTTTAGTAAATAAAATGCGGTCCTTGTCCATAAAAGAAAATAAATAGTATTAAAACGTATGCATGCATGGTGAATTGTAACTGACACTTGGCGTTGGAGCAAGTTCACCATGTAAAAAACTTTATTACGTCCTTTGTTCTGCAAAATTTTGCCATATTTAACTAGTACGAGAAATAAGGAAATGAAGATTGAATGGTTGATGTTTGTTTAGAGGATAGAGAAATAATATAAACTAAAAGTTTATTTCTTTAGATGGAAAGTGACAATTCTTTGTGATGGCTGAGTAAGGAAAACTGGAAAATTATTGTGTGATGGAGGGAGCATAAAAATTATGAATGTATTATCTTTTGGTGTAGCATAATATGTCCATTTTGTCTAACAGAGAGTCATTTGTGTAACAGATGATAATAATAGATACAAGAATCAAGAAAGAGTCTATGGTGTAGCATTGTGTAATTCATCATCAGATGATGCTTTCTACGACGGCACGTGTTCTGATATCGCACAGGAGTTCAACAGAAAGAAACTACAAAACATAGAAAACCTTGTTCAGAAGCTCACAAGATTGAATTCTAGTCATGATGAAGGCAGCACAGATTACATTGCATCTCTCTGTGAGAACACCTCTCCAACTCAGGATCACAGATACGTTTCTGAAATTTTATTAGCTTCGGGCCTTCTCCTCAGAGACATGGGCTCAAGTATAACAGTGTTCCAGTTCCATCACTCCGGCCTCCCGATAAACCCGGAATTGTTTTTGGTTCTCGAGCAAACCAAGAACGAAAACATCATCGAATCTATGAAGTGTGAAGGGAAAAAGCACCGCAAGCTTGTCTTTGACCTTGTCAATGAAATCCTTGCTTCAAAACTGGCTTTTCTCGGGGCATTTTCGGAGCCCTGGTTGAAGAAACACAAAAAGTTGCCAACAAAAGGTTTGGATGCGCAGAAACTACTTAGGGAGGTGTGCATGGAAATAGAACACTGGTTTCAAAATCGGCCATCCAAATGTGATGCTGAAGACGTGGTGAACAAGTCAGAGGGCTTGACTGAGTTTGACCAAGAGGTATCGGCTATCGTGCTTGACGTGGAGCGTTTGGTTTTCAAGGATTTAGTTAGCGAATTAGTGAGAGGTGAGGATGATTGCTTCTTGGGAACCATTAAACCATCCAATTCCAGGCGCAGGCAGTTGTTCTCAAAGTAGTTTGTTTCTGCTGCATTTGTCTTTTACTTTTATTTGGAATGCTTTGTGTAATTTACTTTCGATCTCTTTCTTTTTCTAATGATTTTTATCATGGTGTATGACCATTGCTAAATTTGCAGTTAGAAGGATTTTGATGGGATAAGCTTTCCATATAAGTGTGTACTAACATTAAACTGATAGCGAAGGCAATTTGTTCAAAACCACGTTTATCTACTCCCCAGTCCCCACTCCCCACTCCCCACCACAGTTTCTAGATTATACGGAGTATTAGAGTAACACTGGCAGTCTGGCAATGTTTTTAACGAAACTAAAGTTATCCAGGCCTATCAAATGTACAGAACTGTGAACGATTAAACACTGTTTCTATTTGCCTTGGGCGGTTTACTTTTTCTATTAAGTTTTGTTTGGATTAAGATGTCTATTTAGATTAAAATGTATGTTTAGATTAAATGATATTTGTATATGGGGCTGTTTATTTTGTATGCGGAATAAACAGTCTGAATCGAGTAAATAATCAATTTAGTATTATTCTTAGATTATAATGTCAATGAAAAACTTTATTTAGTAATATAAATCTATTCCATAATCAATTTTAAAAAATTGACAAACATGTCTTAATTGTTAATGGCAAGGACCGCTATTCTTCAACTTAATATTTTCGACTTCATTATTCATCGAGTCTCCCAGATATTGAGCAAATGCACCACAAGAAACTTCGGCAAACAACCTTGCCAACGGAATGGGGGTTCACAAATGGATCTCCTCGACCATATGAGGATTTGATCAACTAACAAAACTCTTGAACCACTTACGAGGATTTCAATGATTTGTCTCCTTAGCCATTTACAAAGATGATTTAAAGTTGGATGTCTTCCACCATTCACTATTTGTATCAATAGATTTGGAAAGATGTGAAATCAAGAGATCACAAGTGAAGGAAAAGCACAAATATACTAATTATAAAATTACAAGAGCATACTAGACATATATGAGTGTATTAGATTACTAAACAAAGCTCAAAGATGATGCACAATCCATGTTAATCTCCATGATAGATATGAAGAATGAAGGATATGTGTTTTGGACCTTTTGGTTGGTAATTTATGTAAAAATTATGCTCAATACTAGGCATGGGCCTGGAATTACCGTCTTTTGCAATGGAGCCTAAGATTCATCATTTTTTGGTTTGGGAAAATGATGGAATAAAACAAAGTGACTGACTAAACTGTTTGCGCTTCTTTGTTATGAAGCAGTAGTCAGTCCATGCAACTTTCGACGCGCTTTTTTACCTTGGGTCATCCGAAAACAGTCTCTATGTGCTTTAGTACAGGGATACATCTGACCCCCTAACCCACCGTAGGTGGGAGCCTTTGTGGAACTGGGGTAATGGTAATGATGATGAGAAGGCATGGGTCTGCTCCGGTTCCGGCCCGGACTAGTCGGTGGAGGTTATTATGGATTTCAAACCTCTTCACGTTTCCTTTAACTTTCACGGTACCTCGTCATTTAAGGCTAAATCTCAAGTTTTAATGCTTTCACAGATGACTTAAGAGATCGTGTGGACTCTATTGCAGATCCCAAGTAGAGTTAACCCAACTATAGTTTGGTTCACAGGGAGTGTGATAGATTAAAGGTCAAAAAACTCGCCCAGACATAATTTCGCATCTTGATGGATTTTTGTCTTTGGCACAAGGGGGCAATTTTTAGGTGGAGGCGGGATTGGACTAGATTTCATGATGACTTTTTTCTTTATCTTTTCTCACTCACTAGAGATAATCTCTCATGAGCGTTGTATTTTGTTTGCTTTTTAATAACAAACTATTCTTTTTTGTCCAAAAAAACATACCAAGAAATGCATAGTATATATAAATATTTAGAGAGAGTAGAACTAGTATTTGTGATCAAGGTTGTTAAAATAAGAATTCAACTCGAAAATCGTACAATTTTACAATTCATCATAATTATAAAATCGATTCAAACCACATGTAAAATTGAATTTTACTAAAAACGTGTGAAATCGTGATCAACGCACCGGGTTACATTTTGATACAAACTCCACTTTCAATACTATCTCCCTTATTCTATTGCATGCCATCAATATCAAATATATACCTACCTTTTAATACAATGCAGATGTTTTTATTTGGAAGGTAATTTGTTGGTCTGATCTGGTCTGTTTAAGTGTGGTCTGGTCTGTTTAAGTCTAATTTGGTCTGATTTCTGTGTATTTTATAAATATGGAAGTCAAGTTTGGTCTGGTCTTGTTTATGTCCTGTCTGGTCTAGTATGGTCTGGTCCGTTTAAGCCTAGTATGGTCTGAGACTTAAAATAGTTCAAGTAAAAACATCCAAGTTCAACATATATCACTGCACAAATTCTAATCACACTATTTGTTTTACTAAGAAAACAATGCATTAATAGAGAGAATTGAATGCAAAAACAATACTACCTTTGTCCCCCTAAGATTGAGACAAAGAAGAATGATGTGACTTTTTTGAAAATTAGAGTTATGTAGTTGATAGTGAACTGATAAAGTGAGAATAAAGTAAGATTGAATTAGTGAGATAGATGGAAAAGGAAAAATAAGACAATTATAATAAGACGTGGGAGTATCAATTAATTCGAGACACTAACCACACATCATTGTGAATCATCTTATTGTGAAAACTATATAAAGATTTCATTGTACAACAACACGCTCACCAACTTTTCACTGCACGATTAACCCAAACACACTGTTAGAGCAACTCCAACAAGCACCAAATCCTACACCAAAATAGTGGATTTGGTAAAAAAATGCTCCAATAGTCAAACCATCCCCTACACCATTACACCATTTTGGGGGAGAGACTTTTGCTTTACACCAAATATGGCGTACACCATATCTCACGCCATCCACTTTTTTTTATTATTTCAAATGTGACCCAAAGTTTTGATTGTTATAGTTTTGACCCATTTTTAAAACAACAAATTAGTACTCCTTTCGTCCCAAAAAAAATGTTCCCACATTGACTTGGATCGGAGTTTAAGAAAGTAGGAATAAAGTGAAAATGTATGGTTGTGGTAGTGTAAGAAAAAGGTAAATGAATGTGAGACACACAAAACTTTCCAAAAGGGGAAAGTGGAACAATTTTTTGGGACGGCCCAAAAAGGAAATCGGGAACAATTTTTTGGGACGGAAGGAGTATGTTTTTACTTGGACTGAAATTTGTTGGTCTACGCCGGTTTGGTTTGATTTGGTCTGGTCTGAACTGATGTGGCATGGTCTGATTTCTTTGTATTTTTATAACTACCCAAGTCTAGAATAATATTATTGTAATATTTAATTTTATGTGATTTTAGCTTGTATTTGTGAAATATTGATTATTGTATTTTAATTAGTGAAATGCGTGAAAATACATATTAAAATGATGTATTTTAGTTTTTATGTGTGAAATAATGTATGAAATATTAAATGAGGGGCTAATGTATAAATATATGATAATTAGATACTACTCCGTATTTGATGTGAGGTTTACCTGGCCTTGGCTAATACCAAAACCAAAAGAAATCAGTCCTAGATTTGGCTCCCCTCTTCTCCCCTTCTTCACCTAGCAGATTTTTCCGTACCTCAACGCAACGCCCTTTCTCCGTCTTCAGTGCATCCCAAAAAGGTTCCACTGGACTGTGCTTTTTCCTCGTCGCATCCGGTTTTGCCTGTCCGTACTTCATACGACTTCTTTAGCAGCGATATTTTTATTGTTATTGAACAATTCCATCTGAAACTTATTTTATTTTGCAGTTGGTAGACTCCTTGACTTCCTGAACAGCTATGATTTACACAGCAATTGACACATTTTACCTAACGGATGAGCAGCTTATGAACTCACCTTCTCGTAGAGATGGAATAGATGAAGCCACTGAGACTACCCTTCAAATCTATGGGTGTGATCTTATTCAAGAAAGCGGAATTTTGTTGAAACTGTATCCTCTATTTTTAATTATATCTTTTAAGCTGTTGATGCTCAATGATCTATTGATTCTATTGTACTGAAATGGCCTCTTTGTATCTCCTTAATATGGTTATCCGCAGACCTCAAGCTGTTATGGCCACAGGTCAAGTGCTGTTCCACCGTTTTTACGGCAAGAAGTCATTTGCTCGCTTTAATGTCAAGGTATAACTCCTCTTTCTTCATCCCAAAAATGAAAAGAAACAATTATTGTTAAAAAAATTGTAATCTTATATTCTGATACCGGTATGGTGTTATATTGTGCGTAGAGGGTTGCTGCAAGTTGTGTGTGGCTTGCCTCAAAACTTGAAGAATGTCCTAGAAAAGCGAGGCAGGTCCTCATTGTTTTCCACAGGCTGGAATGTCGGAGGGAGAACTTACCCATAGAGCATTTGGATACTTCATCAAAGGTTAGATATCTGCAGTCCATTGAGTCTTGGGGCAATTTTTGACCATTTGAAGGTAGACAGTGATCTTTGTGGAATTGTGGATATTGTTTTACTTTTTATTCCGATCTTTCTTGCTCTTCCTTGAAGTGGGCCTTGTTTTTTCCTCGATCCTGGACGTCAAAACCTCTTGACTGTTGTATGTGTTATTTTCCTTCACCTTATTTAGGAATGGATACCTGAAAGGAATCCAAAATTACAAAAGGAAATGAAGATGTGTGTTATTAGTTTTACCTTCTGGTTTTATGTCTTTTCAAATTAAAGTAAGTTCCTCGTTTTATAGATTAAATACCTTCGGTTAATTCTTTGGACAGAAATATCTTGATCTGAGGGCAGATTTGATTCGTGCAGAAAGGCATCTTCTGAAAGAAATGGGTTTCATCTGCCATGTTGAACACCCTCATAAATTTATATCAAATTATATTGCAACTCTTGAAATGCCTGATGAATTGAGACAGGAAGCATGGAATCTTGCAAATGACAGGTATAATTCAAACAATTAGATCAATTAGACCGTATTACTATAAATAATCTTTCAGTTTTATTTCAATACACATGCTGCCTCTTGAAATCTTAGTTGTGTTTATGAATTACGAATAGTACAGCTGTACAGGCTGACAGGATCAGTTCTTAGTTTTGTGTATGACATGGGGACATTAATATTGATTTTGAACTCCAAGAACTTGGTAGTAAAGTTTTTAGGTTTAATGACATTTTTTGCTATATGCTTTTTTCATTACTCCCTTTTTCGTGAGTTAAACTTCCTGTTTGAGTTTGGCACACTTATTATTGAAGTGGTTGAAAAGGAAAATGTGTGTATGAGACTTCAGTCGAAAAGAATGAAATGATAAAGAACCACATATTCTTTTCTTTAAAGAAAAAATGAAGATTATATTGAGATGGTCCAAAAAAGAAAACATGATTTTTTTATTTTGAAAGGGAGTATTTTTATGGGGGGAAACATATACAGAGTACTAGTTTACCACTTTAGTATCCGTCTACTACTATGTTAATGGCATTTTGGTAATACGGCTTGGATTTTGTTGTCTCTGTAATTCTACTTTTAGTCCTTCAACTTTTTGTGACACACGTTTTTTGTACTCGCTTTCAACATCTGTTTTTTCTTTCACTTTAGTGTTTTGACAATTTTAATATTTTATAAAGTGACACTTTGTGGCTTCTAGCAAAGTTCACGAAGGAGGGTCAAAAGAATCACATTCACAATTGTCAGAGGGCTAAAATTTAGTAGAACGACTAGGCAAAGAAGTGGCCACTCCCATAAGAGGAGCTCGCATTTCAGACAACAAAATGGGCATGAAGCTATCACAAGCTATATTCTTACCATCCTATCTATAACAGTTGAAAAAAGTAAAAACCAAAGACTAAAGGCTTCAACAAAACATGGGAAGAACACAGAAAAACTGAAAAGCACTTAAGTAAACATGCTTCTGAAATTCAGAATAGAAAAAAAACAAGAAAAACGCAAAAAAAAAGCAAGAAAAAAGTGAATTTGGGAAAATAGTGTGCATCATGTTGCTTCTGATTTCCATCGATCCAAAACCAAGTGACCTTTCACATCTTAGGTTTTCTTGGGAGTCCTTTGAGGAACTAGCATGTATGATGAGTGAATACATATAATTTGAGATATAGGCGCATAGCATACCCTTCTGCACATAGTGACTTCTGCACATAGTGATCTGTTGACCATAGTTTTGACATATTGATGGCACCGTAGTGGCGGTGCTTCGGGAGGGAACAAGGTGTCTGTGTCACACTATAAGAGAGATGAGTAGCATGATGATGACTAGTGAGACCGGCACACTGCCACATTTATGGGTGATGAGTTGAAAAGAAAAACACGATCAATAACAAAGATAAAATGGATCACCACATCGAAGAGATACAATTTCCTTCCTAGTGAAAGAATCATTATGAAAAAGTCAAACCCTAAAAGAATATGAAGAATGCCACTAGTTTCCAACCATGCATCTCTTTTCTTAAGAATTATTTGCATCATGAAATTCTTAGGAAGGCAATGAAATTCTTCGACAGGCTATTAACTGGAGCGCTGAACTAGCTGCTGCGTGTGACTTGTGAGGTATTGAAGGAGAATCATTTTGACTTTAAAACTTATAAATTATTGTTTTTTGTTGTGGGCACAACTTATTGAGTTAAAACTTGGAAATTCAACTGTGTAAGGCTGTAAGCTTCACTCCGACCTCAACCTAAATGTGTAAGCCTCAACATTGTGTAATTTAGGATCCGCCATAATGCGCATCTACCCCAAAAATCTCTGAGGCTAGTCTCAAGGCATAAAGGCATTGCGCAATTACAAACACTGGGTGCAAGCATTCGTGATTGTGGTGTCCCCAACATGGTCACATTGGGTATAATTGATAGTCCGAACTATAAGACTGAGTTAGTCTGTAGTTTCTGTACACAGTCATACACGTCAGTATGAAGATTAGTTCATCAGTTCAACTCAGCAATACAAATGTATCATATCGGAGGCATGTCATAGATGGAAGTATGATGCTTGATGGATAGAAAATTAGAAACCATAGTATCATCTAGGAAGTGTATTTTATCATAATAAAACCACTGGTGAAGTGTTGAAAATCGGAAGAGTGCCATTGGCAGAACAGATCTTGCCATAAGAAAACCCTTGCTAAACCAGTATATTTCTCTCAGAAGTAGGGGTTGTGTTAGAGATCTCCAGAAATCACACAAATACAAGAAGAAAGTGTAGAAGAGTATCAAGAAAAACAATCAAACTTTATTATCGTTGACCAAGAATCTGTAACAAGAAACAAACCAGGGCCGAAGCCCCCAATGAGCCGAAGCCCCCCAAAGAAAGAGAGAGTTCTCGATCTTCCCAAATCCCAGAGTCCAAGTCTAAAACAGCCTGCTTTCCCCTCCCAGCCTTCCTTCTATTTATAGTAGTCTAATACACTTATTATTATTCTTGCTCAAATAGGCCCAATTCCTAACAGTCTATTAGGCCCAATTCCTAATATAGGTAGATCCCTATCAATACTCCCTCCCTAAACATCCACCTTGCCCTCAAGGTGGGTGATAGGAAACAGCCAAGACTTCCTTCTTTGCCTTCATCCTAGCCCCCCTCCCTTTCCAATACTTGATTGACTGCTGGATCATTAGCTTTGCTAATTCTATCTTCTGCCATATGTATTTCGCAGCAGAGTTACTCAGATGCCATAACATTTTATCCAAAACTTTGATTCCTACAGATTCTGATGAGACCAAAGTGCAGCCTGCTGCAACATAGGGGACAGCAACTTCCTGCTTCTGTACACCTCCTTCCACATCCTTTGATAAACACTGATAGTTCAGCCATTTTCCTTCTCCCTTCTTATTTATCAGGCTCTTCATTTCCTTGTAAGCTCCCAGTTGCCTTAATAAAGAATCTCCTTGTATATGTACCTTCTGCCCATGTACCTCCCATTGGATGGTCTGATTCTGAAAGTTTACTGCCATATCTCCTAAGCCAGCTAACCATTCCATTCCCAGCATGACATCAACTCCACCCAGTTGCAGCATGTAAAATTTCTGCAGAATTTCATTTCCTTGTACATCCACTGTCAACCCATCACACCTACCATAGTTGGGAAGAAATTCCCCATTCCCTATCTGCACTTTATTCCCTTTAATGCAATTAAAAGGTATCTTCCATTCATCAACAATCTTCTGTGAAATGAAATTGTGAGTAGCTCCACAATCAATCAAGATATTCACCTTCTTTTCCTCAGTCATCCATTTCAGATTTCCCAGGACAGTGAATGTTCTCATGGGTGGTGTTCCTTCTTTGTCCAATACAGATAATTGCATAGTTTTAGCTTCCATATGTATTCCTTCTTCTACTTTATCCTTATTATAGTCAACATCAGCTTCCTCCCCTTCAGATAGTTCTACTAGCATCATTTTAAAATTTTTCATACTACAGATGTGACCCCGATTCCAGTTTTCACCACATTTAAAACATAACCCTTTCTTACTTCTTTCTTGCAGCTCATTCTGTGATAATCTGGGACTTGTCTTCTTAGAAACAGAACTTGATCCTTCTTCCAGCTTCTTGCTACCATCTGAGTTCATCATTTGATTTGTGGATGCCAGATTATAACTACTTCGACTACCATCTCCCCATTTATGATAGCTCTGTCCACCTGATGAATTTGTTTTCAAGATCTTCTTTCCATCATCTTTACTCTTCATGATATTAGTTTCTGTGAACGAGTATTGTTTTATTTCATATACTTGATATCAAAATGCTATACAAGAAGCTATATTTATAGCTATATTTAGAGTACTAGGGTTTCCTATACAAGATATACAAATGGGCTAAGCCCAATACTACTAGGGTTTCCACACTCCCCCTCAAGCTGGAGCATATAAATCATATGTACCAAGCTTGTTACAAATATATCCCACTCTAGGACCTCTAAGAGACTTAGTTAAAATATCTGCAAGTTGTTCAGTTGTGTTCACATATTTTGTGATGATATGTCCACTTGAGATCTTCTCTCGGATAAAATGACAATCAACTTCAATATGTTTTGTCCTCTCATGATATACCGGATTTGATGCGATGTGCATTGCGGCTTGATTATCACACATGAGTTGAACCGGTTTAAGGTTTCCATATTTTAACTCTTGGAGGAGATGCTTCAACCATAAGATTTCACATGTAGCAAGGGCCATTGCACGATATTCTGCTTCAGCACTAGATCTGGCAACCACATCCTGTTTCTTACTTTTCCATGAAATTAAGTTTCCACCAATCAAGATGCAATATCCCAAAGTGGAACGTCTATCCATTGGACATCCGGCCCAGTCTGCATCACAGTATCCCACAATATCATGGTGGCCTCGATCTTCAAACAACAATCCTTGCCCTGGAGTTTTCTTGATGTATCTCAAAACTCGGATAGCTGCATCCCAATGTCTAGTACATGGCTTATCAAGAAACTGACTAAGAACACTTACCGCAAATGAAATATCTGGTCTTGTGATGGTAAGATAATTCAATTTGCCAATGAGCCTTCTATATTTTTCCTTGTTAGGCAAAAGATCTCCCTGTTCTGATAAGAGTTTAACGTTCGGATCCATTGGTGTATCCACTGGCCTGCAATCTAGCAAACCTGTTTCCTCAAGAATATCCAAGGCATACTTTCTTTGTGAGAGAGCAATTCCATTTTGAGACTGTGCAACCTCAATGCCAAGGAAGTATCTCAACTTTCCCAAGTCTTTTGTTTGAAATTTGCTAAAGAGATGTTGTTTGAGGAGCGCAATTCCTTGATCATCGCTGCCTGTAATGACAATGTCATCAACATACACAACAAGATAAATACATTTGTTGCCAGCAGAATGTCTGTAGAATATAGAATGATCGACATCACTGCGAATCATGCCAAAGCTGCACACAACAGAACTAAACCTCCCAAACCATGCACGTGGAGATTGCTTCAAGTCATATAATGAACGACGTAATCTGCACACCATACCAGACTCCCCCTGAGCAACAAATCCAGGTGGTTGCTCCATATAAACTTCCTCGTGCAGATCTCCGTGAAGGAATGCATTTTTAATATCCAATTGGAACAATGGCCAGCGGCTCATTGCTGCCATGGATAAAACCAAACGAACTGATGCAATCTTCGCTACAGGAGAAAAAGTGTCAGTGTAATCCAAACCATATATCTGAGTATACCCTTTCGCCACAAGGCGTGCTTTAAAATGATCAATCTCCCCATCAGGCCCAATTTTAACTGTGTAAATCCACCGACATCCCACCACAGATTTTCCAGTGGGAAGGGGGACTAAGTCCCACGTTCCACTAGAATGAAGAGCCTCCATCTCAGCCAACATGGCTTTACGCCACTCCGGGTGTGCCAGTGCCTCATGTGTGGTTTTAGGAATGCATATATGAGACAGGTGGGAAATAAAAGCATAGTAAGGGGTAGAGAGGCGGTGATAACTCAAAAAGTTATATATGGGATGTGGATTCAATGTGGAACGCGTACCTTTTCGGAGGGCAATGGGCAAATCATCCTGAGTGGTTTCAAGTGCTGGAGTAGGTGATGGTGGTGATGCAGGATCCGTCATAGGGGAATCAACGGGCGTGGCCACGATGGGCTCAATGGGATGAGGTCGAGGACGTCGATGGTATACCTGTAATGGACGGTCTGATAAAGGAGGGAAGTTCGGGTGCTCACCAGATGGGGGTGTAATGGGAGTCTCCTGATGAATGGGCCGGAGATATGAGGTGAAGTCCAAACATGATGGGGTATCAACTGAAGATAATGGATAATAAAAGGACGACTCAATGAAGGTGACATCGGCTGAAATAAAATGTTTCTTAAGTAATGGAGAATAACAACGATAACCCTTTTGGAGTCGCGAATATCCAAGAAAGATACATTTTATTGACCTAGCCGACATTTTAGCTAATCCGGGTGTCGTATCATGGACAAAACACACACACCCAAACACATGAGGTGGTAATGGAAATAAATCACGACCAGGAAACAAAATAGAATAGGGGATTTGATTATTAAGAACTGAGGAAGGCATTCTATTTATTGGGCAGATGCCCAATACTGAGGTGGTGTATGGGAATGTAATAATAGGGTACGAGCAGTATCAACCAAGTGTCGGTTCTTACGTTCAGCAACCCCATTTTGTTGAGGCGTGTGAACACAAGAAGATTGGTGAAGCATACCCCGTGATGTCATGAATTGATTAAAGGATGCCCCAAAAAATTCCTTAGCATTGTCACTGCGTAAAATTTTGATAGAATGACCAAACTGAGTTTGAATTTCAGCACAAAAAGTTTGAAAAATATGAAACAATTCAAAACGCTCTTTCATTAAAAACAAGTATTGTTTTATTTCATATAGCAGTATTCATTACTGCAGCCAATGTCCTGGCAGAATACAACTTCAACTCTGCTCTCACATCACGTTTTAAGCCATTCACAAACACTCCTCTCAAAACCTCCTCAGTCAAATGTCCTTGTGTGGCTATGGCTATTTCGAATCTATCCCTGTAATCTGCAACTGTCCCCTTTTGTTTTAGACTGAACAATGGCCCTAAAGGATTTTCTACCAACTCAGGTTGAAACCGAAGAGTTAGATCCTTGGTAAACTGTGCCCATGTCAAATGTTGTGCTTGGCCTTCCCACCATTGGAACCAGCTCAAGGCTTGGTCTTCCATAGCCATGACCGCAACATCAATTCTCTGTTCCTCCTCGGTTTGGTTCAAACGAAAGTAGCGGTTCATTCTTACCAGCCATCCGAAGGCATCCTGTCCGTTGAAAAGAGGTAAGTCGATTCTCCTGCCTATCGGATGATGATTCCTATGATGATAGTTCCGATGATCCTGGTGATGATCGCGGCTTCTATTCGAAACCGAGTTATGACCTGATCCTTCAGAACTATCCTCTTCTCTTGTATGTCGGCGATGATGAGGTGTCCGATGAAAAGTAACGGAATGATGCGAATTACTCCTTGAACGTCCTGAACTTCGATTCTGCAAAGCCGCGATGCTTGCCTGCAACGCCGTGACACCCGTCGCCAGGTTTCGTTCCATATTCATCTGAAGTTCTCGCATATCACGCTGATTTCTGTCTTGCATCTCTATCAAACTCCTTTCGACATCAGTCATGCGTCCTTCCATTTTCGCGCGAGTGTATCTCATCCAGCGATCGAACAGCTCTGATACCAATGTTAGAGATCTCCAGAAATCACACAAATACAAGAAGAAAGTGTAGAAGAGTATCAAGAAAAACAATCAAACTTTATTATCGTTGACCAAGAATCTGTAACAAGAAACAAACCAGGGCCGAAGCCCCCAATGAGCCGAAGCCCCCCAAAGAAAGAGAGAGTTCTCGATCTTCCCAAATCCCAGAGTCCAAGTCTAAAACAGCCTGCTTTCCCCTCCCAGCCTTCCTTCTATTTATAGTAGTCTAATACACTTATTATTATTCTTGCTCAAATAGGCCCAATTCCTAACAGTCTATTAGGCCCAATTCCTAATATAGGTAGATCCCTATCAGGTTGAGATGTATGGGGGGGCTGAGTTTTACATAAACCTACCCCGACTCCTAGGAGTAGAGGTGTACGGAAACCTTACCCCTACTCTTAGGAGCACAGAGACTGTGTTCGTGAGATATTAGCATAAAGTATTCATTTCTTTTCATAATATGAATGAAGAACATGTTTTTTTTACTTAAAGACCAACTACAATTACACTAGCTGCAGAAACAGGGAAAAAGTAAACTTTGATCAGTGGTCAATAGTAGAGGCAGAGAAGAGGGGTGAGAGAGAGAGAGTGGTCCTTTTGGGAAGAAACAAACACTGAAATGAGGAGGTAAGGAGATGGTGATTTACCTTGTGGTGGTTGGTGATGTGTGGAGAGCTGATATGCTCTTAGTGAACGATGGAGGCTGAGATGGTGTTTCCTGAAGGCTGCCGATGGAGGCTCATGTAATTAAAACTTAAGTGTTAAAAAAGATCCAAAATGTGTAGATGTCAAGAGAGAAATCCGAAATCAAGGCTTAGGGGCCTCAACTGCCCCGCAAGGCACATGCTTGTGGCACATCATATTTCGTTTTCGCAGCGCATTGCTCGTTTGGAATCAGTGCACACAGTCAATAAGACTTCATTTTTCTAGGTTTCCTGTTTGCATATTTAACCTTTGTGATTCCTCATTATATATTGGACTGGAGGTAATAACACACTAACAAGTTCTCGGTTTGACCTACGTACATTTTTATGTGAGGCAAATTTCTGTTTTGACTTTCCAAGTATGCCCTGTATGGCAAATCAAGCAAAAAGTAAGGAAGAAGTAAAGGTAAGAGTGACATTAACCTATTATGTTTTTCTTGCTATGGAAATGAGAACTTTATTTTTGGACATCCAAATAGAAAACGTGGGAACTCGTTTTTGGGACAGAGGGGGCATATAGCTTTGTCGTGATAATGCATCATTTTTTCTCTCTTTGCTCTTCTTTAGTCCTCGCATTTTGTCCTCTATCTTTCTGACACCTCCCAATTTGTTTTTCAGTTTGCGCACTACATTGTGTGTTAGATTTAAGAGTGAGGTTGTGGCCTGTGGAGTTGTATATGCTGCAGCCCGTAGATTTCAAGTTCCACTGCCCGAGAATCCTCCATGGTGGAAAGCATTTGATGCAGACAAGGCCGGGATCGATGAAGTTTGCCGCGTTCTGGCCCATCTTTACAATCTTCCGAAGGCCCAATATATTCCTGTATGCAAGGAAGGCGGTTCATTTTCAACATCAAATAGATCATTGGGTTCTCCCGCTCAGACAATGTCTAAGGTAAAAAAAACTCCTCAAAATCTCCTCAAAATTTTCAACATTAGTATGTGATGTGATCTAACGGCTTGTTTCCTAGGGGTTTTTTAGAGGACGGGTGTTTTTTGTTTTTTTCACTACTTTATTTCTATTTTTTTTTTTTGCTTTAGATTAGAAAATACCTATTTGAAGTGAAACCATTGTTCTGTATAATTTTTCATCTTCACTTTTTTCACCATCCAATGTAGGTATAAATTAATTAGTTGAATGCTACCCATTCCCTTCAAAGTCCCCCAACCAGACAAGGGCCTAGGGTTTAGATTTCTTACTTCAAGATTTGTTTCTTTTAGTAAAACCCGTGCACATTTTCTGGTTCTCAATTAAAATAAGTTTAGAATAAAAGCCAACCCTTGATTTTTTTATTTGATGTCCTCCCAGCTCTGGATACTAAGACATAATCTTATATTATAGTCATGTTTTCTATTGTCCACCTGGCAATAATCAGGAAGTGCCATCAAATGGCCTGTCACGGAATGATGACATCAGCAGTAGTCCAAAGGGGCCTTCTTCTTTTGCAGTGATGGGTCAGGAAGTGGGTAAAGATGTGGCAAATAGGGCCCCTCATGATAAGACAAAGAGTGAGGAAGAATCTAAAAGTTTGGCTTCGGAAGGAGAAACAAGGGAAGAACCTGTTTCCAAATCAATAACAACACGTAAAACAGAAGCCGGAGAAAAGGACAAGAACCATGATAGGGATAAAGAAAGGGAGAGGAAGAAGGAAAGGTCAAAGTCATGGGACCGTGACAGGGGAAGGGAAAGGGAGCGTGAAGATATGTCTGAAAGGGAAAGGGATCGAGCCAAGGGGAGGAGTTATCACTCAAGAGACAAAGGTAATACGACTACCTCCTTTGCAATAAAAGCATTCTGGCTGACCCTTTTTTGTTTTGTTTTTGGAAGGCAACTATCATGAATCATATGATATCTTTTTTTTGTTGGTCTATTAGTTATATAGTTTGAGATGACTTTGAGTCAATCATTTTTTAAGATTAAATAAATAATAAGATTTGCTTGATCAAGAGTTGTTTTTCTGGGGATAAAAAAGTGTTGAAATACACGATTTTATTTTGGAACAGAGGGAGCAACATTCTAACAATCTAACTAGCTAGTGAAATTTCACACTGATATACCCATCATATGATGTGAAATGATGTAAATTTTGCAGGCCTCCCGGAGAAGTCAAAACGCCACTCTTCTGGAGGTATGGTGAACTTGGCATATTAGTTTTCTAGAATGATGTACCATCAAAAGTGTTTTAACAAAGTGATTTTTTTTTTTTTTGTGCAGATCGGGACTACCATAGTTCCTCTTATTCATCAAGGGACAAAGAGCGACGTAGAAATCACTAATGCAGAATCATGAACAGGAAGATTAATTGATGGCGGTGGGAAAAACTTCTCAGATTGTCCTTTTTCCGTTGTGCTGAATGCTTGATTTTGTAATTGCACTCCCTCATCTACAAATGAGAAAAGCACTATATTTGCGTATTTGGCCAAGGCGTCAGAGGTTTTTCTAAAGAGCAACATACCTGGATATGACTAAAAACATGGCGATCTTTCTTGGAGAAAGTGGTGTGTTATGTTTTAGCATTATCTAGGAAAACTGTTTCTCAAACAAGTGTATATATTTCTTAATACACTGCTCATCGGTTTTGTGTTCTTGTATCTTTTTTGCGCTGAACTAAAGATATTCATTTGTTAGACTTTGTGATGCCTCTAAATGGGTAAATACAAGATTTGATAAACATGTGTTGCTAGCAAAAAAAACTATCAATAATTGACTTGTAGCTATAAAAGTCATTAATTAAAGAATGTCATTCAAGTTTGAAAAGAGAAAATATCCTGGCCACAAATAAAAGCCAGAACAGTATTCTTACGTCGATATATGTTGAGAAAAGCAGGAAGGTCAATTCTATATTGCTATATGAGGAGTTATTAGTAACAATTGTATGAAAGCTTTTATTTGTGGTAATGATGAAGCCTCTATAATTGGAATTTTTTCACCAACCCAAATAACGGGTCTGGAACTAGATTCTGAAACGAGGTATTTTTTTGGTCCACGGTAGGACCAGATATGTAGATTCATGTGCTCTTTTTCCCAAATAGACTACAAAATCAATTAAGAACTGAACTGAAACTGGATCAGGTCTACTCAGCCCAGAAGTTGACTGATATGATCAAGGGTAATTCTATATACAATCACAAATTTACTTCCTGCAGCCCCCAACGAAACACAACTTTTAACATCTCTAGGATGCCCCTGCATTAACCTATCACTATTTCACGGTGATTAACACAAACTATTCCCAGATTAAACTTCTTTAAAGAGATGCAGATGTTTGGAGAGCTTTCTAAATTCCCCAACTCTCAATCTATGCCTCATGTGATGGGGAATTCCTTAAAAGTGTAATTCTCATCTAAATTCCCCAACTCTCAATCTATGCCTCATGTGATGGGGAATTCCTTAAAAGTGTAATTCTCATCTAACTTGGATATTACTATAGACTTGTGGAGTAATAAAATAAGACAAGACACTGTATTTTTTTTAAAGCCGGGATTGATTTGGTTGCTTAGATTAAAGGAATAAGAATGTTGGGGGTAGATGGCTTGGTGTTGCATTGTTAGCTTACTGCTTTAATGGTGCGGATTGTGCGAGCTTGGCGTAGATGAAGAAAAGGATGTGATATTGATGGGTTGATTTAGAGTCTTTGCTTGCTTTATTTCTGTTTTGTTTTTGGAGTCTGCTTGACTTTGAATTGTTTTGAAAGGCGATAGTCGTGAGGATACAAGATTGAGTGCAGTTGAAACTTGGGAGATAGAGAACCTAGCTTTCCAGTCCACTGGAAGCAAGGTTACCGTGTCTAGCTAAGGTCTCGGGTTCGATTCCTGCTAGACACATTAGGGGAGAGGAGGGGGGTCTTGCTCCCAATGATTCTTCCTACTTTCACGGAGTTGCTCAGCGGCTAAGAAGGGAGGGGATGGAAATTCAGGCTCGGGTTCGCGTGGTGGGAGGACCCTTCTGGATTCAGTTGAAAGGCCAAAAAAAACCCTTCTGCATTCAGTTGAAAGGAAGTCCTGCTGGATTCGTCCTGCATTCAAAAAAAACCCTTCTGCATTCAGTCCTGACTGTGATCATATCCGGATTTACTTGTCTAGAAGGCTTTGGAGGGTAGTCAATAGACTCCAGGATTAGGGGAGCACAAGCACCGACATCTGGATTATCAAAAAAAAAAACTTGGGAGATAGAGATGTTAATTCGATCCTTATAACCTAATTGTTGCCCATTTCGAGGTTTGTGAGTTAGATTGCTCTTTTATGAGTTTGTCTCTATGTCTGATTTAGGACTTGAGATTAGTTGGGGGAATCTTTCTTGATATGTACAATGTTTTTACTTCAAGTCCATACGAGATCATACTACATCAGACTAGAATTTGACAATTCTAAAATAAACACAGACCATACAATTACCAGACCAAACCAGTTTAGATCAGACCAAACTAGATCAGAAATTTTCAATCCAATTAAAATCATTCATAATCACTCGTTCTCAACATTTTAATATAACTATATAAGCCTTTTACTGTAAAAAAAGGTCTTCAATTTATCATTTACATACACGTATTTATGTTCCTTTCTTAAGAGCTAAATATATTAAAATATCAAAACAAAAAAATGAAATTGTAGTATCTTATTCAAACTCAAACAATAGATCAAAGATGAGAACCCCCAAAGAAAAACTATAAATTGATTGACAACTAGTACAACAGGGTTTAGCTCCCCATGAGCCCATGTAAGATCCACAATTGATCATAGGGTATTTCTATTGACAACCCCTTTATTTCTTTCCACATTCACCATATTTCAATGCAACAAATCAAATTATTATATTTTCTGATTTACCCTATTCATATGTTTCTATTTTATTATTTTGTCATTAATAATCCGTGATAAATAATATATTTTACGGCTACACTTAAGGAAAGTATTGCCACATGTCAACACCATACTACTTTAGAGCTATTCCTAATTTGAATAATACCTATGCTAATTTCCTAATTCGAATAAATGATTGTAATTGTGAATATATATAGCCCTTATATGATACGAAGACCTCGTGCTTATTTGTGTTTGAACAGAACCAATCACAAATTCTTAAAGCTAATAACTGATGAGCTAATGATGTGTCATGCAAATTCTCTTTGTGATAGTGATAAGATATATCACTATATATTTCTCCTTAGATTTTACTCATCCCAGCATGCTAGAATTAACAACATTAGTAGTTTTTTTCTAGATTTCTTCTATACTTCAATAATATTTCCTCTTTCGAGATTCGATTTGTTTTATTAATTATTGATATTGTTATGCAATTCAAGCCTTTTCAAAATCAGAAGTTCATCTTCCTGGATTTATATTATTGATGTTGTTATGAATTGATGTCTTTTCAAAGTAAGGCCCAAATTGAAATCCCAACTATCAAAACAAAATATTTTATTTTTATTTGATCTTTAATTTTATTTTAGTTTTTTCAAAAATATTACTAAAGCAAAATTTATTTATAAAAAACATGACTAATTTTAGTATGAGTATAGTTTCATAGTCATTTAAGTGTAAAATTTGAGCATAAGTTAGTATGACCAATGTTCTAAAAGGCGCTAGGCGTTAGTCGGGCGCCAACCCAGCGCCTAGCGCCTAGGCGGCTAGGCGGGCGCCTAGGCGGCTAGGCGGGCGCCTAGTCGGGGACTAGTCGGAGACACAGAAATTGCATTTTTATCTATATTTTTGCATAAATATGATAAGTAATATTGTATTTTTGTGTGTATAAAATACATATATACATATACATTAACAAACATGAATGCTATAATTATCACATTTAATCATACGAAGTATATGATAACTAATCACTTAACTTTATTATGTTATAAATATAAATAATGATAAAATTTAGGTATATATACAAACATATATGGTTTTATCTTTATTTACAACTTCATTTCTTTATATTCATGGCTAAAGTTAAAGTAAGTATATCGTTTAGAAAATTAAAAAGTGAAGTAATTTTCGACAAATTAGACGCCCTAGGCGGCCGATTAGGCGCTCTAGGCGGACAACTAGGCGCCATAGGCGGGCGACTAATTCACCTAGACGGCAAACCAATTAGTCGGAGCGCCTAGACGAAAATCGGGGCGCCCGACCACCGCCTAGCACCTAGGCGGGGACTAGTCGGGCGCCTAGAACGATTTTTAGAACAGAGAGTATGACTAAAGTTACTACTATGGTCACTACACTTATGAAGTCACAATTTTGTAAACAATATTTATTTTAGTTATTAATTTATAATATTTCTTTGTTTTAATTGAATGATATATTAGTGAGGAAAAGATTGAAATGAAATGAAGGTCAAAATATAAAATAACTTAGCTTGAAACGGAGTGAGTATTTAAAATGGAGTAGTTATTAACTTTTCAATTGTCAATAGTTAGTTGCTTTTAACTGCTCGTATACATTATTGAAGGTATGTGTAACACTCAAATCTAATAAGATAGGCAATAAGTAACTATTTTAGGTCATCATCGTCATCATTGCCTCAGTGCCGCAAAGGCTCCCACACCTTCGGTGGGGTAAGGGGGTCGGATGTACGCAGTTTTACACATGTACTAAAGCACAGAGAGACTGTTTCCGGATGACCCATAGTGAAAATCGAACAATGTGTATCAACAACAACAACAAAAAAAACAAGAATAGTTAAAATTCGGTTCATATCTTTAATGTCAACCATGCATACTCAATTTGATGACTTCTGCAGGTTTGATACAAGTTTCGAGGCACCAAAGGCGGCAGAGCCACCGACAAGAGAGAAAAAAGCTACCAGCACCTGGAAACCAATCTCCCAAGGGTAATCCTCAGGCACAAAATACACACAAATAGGACCTTAGACTAGCAATCCTATGCTAAGGCTGAACAGACCCGAAGGTGTTCCCGGATCAGTGGCTGCTGATAGAACTCCCAGGTCTTCTGCTTTAGATAGCAGGCCAAGTCTCTCAATTGTTGTCAGCGATAATCCGAACCTCTCGGCTGCCGATAATACCCCTGCTTTCTCTGCCTTAGTTAGTAGCCTCAGCTGCTCTACCCTTGTCAGTAGTTTCACTGGTGCTGCTGCTGCTTTTGAGTTCCTGTCCTTTTGTACTTTCTGTCCTAGTATTGCATTTTAAACGATGAGAACTCGTCCGTTAAATCTTTTTTCGACTTAGTAGACTTATCAATTAGATTTCGTTTTACCAAATATGTTGCACGAAGTATTAGTTTACTGGATGATCATCAATATAACAAAAATACATATGTTGTCTTTTTGAATGAAAGTGACAATATCATTTTGATATACTACTATTTTTAACGATTGTTTTCAGATAACTTCACATAATCCATTCATCTACTCCCACCAATTAAGCCTCAAATGTGCTCTAAATCTCAGATAAAAGTATCTCTTGATTAAAGTAAGGGATTTAAAATCCTCAATCGAAATCATTTTTACTCCTTTATTTAACTAACACAGAATAACCAATCAAAACGAATGGCACCCTTATGGTACAGGAGATGTCTATACATAAGATATCGATGCAGATGTTCGATGTAGAAATGAGAAGAATCGTTTTCTTGGATATGTAGCATTGTAGCAAAATTTCGAGATGTGAACTGTGAAGTGTTCAAACTAACTGACAGAGAAGAATATTCAATAGGTCCTACTATTTTCAGTTTTCTTATTAGACACTCATACCTAATAAAAACACATAATACATGAAAAACCCTGGTTATACATAAAAACATAAAATGCGTGAATGCTCAACAATGGTTTTACCATTTAGTGTAATAATATGATTCTCAGTTCCCTTCTTCACCCCTCTTCAAGACATTTAAAAACAAGTTATGTACAATAAGACTAATCACTAAAATGTATACCCTTTCTCATAGACAAAATGTTTTGTTTTTCCTCACAAACTCCTCACATATGTGTGAACCTTGTTTGTGGACTCACAAACTAGCGGCTATCAGTGATATGCCTTTCAGGGAATGGCATACAAATTGATTGTTGCCAATAGTTAAGTGCATCCATGTGGTTTTACCAAATTTGCTTTAATTTCCTTGTCAATTCATTTGGAAATCCGATTCTCTAAATAATAAGTTTATCTCTATTTTAAAAACACAACTGAAGTACACCTGTACCAACCAAAGAAGAAACTGGTTCTACAAATTGAATAGTTACATGATTAAATCTACGAGTGTATAGAGTTACTACATAAATGAATACATGAGTGATTGAGTGAATAGAATTACAGAATTAAAATTTAACATATGCATAAATGACATGAGTCAGAGATCACATTTTTGGGCGAAATAGCAGGTGAATAGTGTTAAAAATGTATAAAGTACTCCGTATTAGAACAAGATAAAAGAGTACAAAAGATAGAAGAAGTTATAGATTTTACAAGTAATAAAATATTTACCAAAAATGAATACGATGTGCACATAATAAATTCGGATGGAGTAATTGCGTTTGAGTAAACAATTAAGAGTGGAATATATGCTAAGAAGCAATTCGTATGAAAGGCTAAGAAACACCCTGCGCTTCAAAAACTCATTGTGCAATATCCAATCATTACGTTTGAGGATGTGATTTCGGTAAACTGACCTTTTTGGTGCCATTAGCAATCGAAGCTGGAAGGATTGGCTTCTGGGTAGCCATGGATTGAATCAGAAGTGGCGAATTTGATGTAGAAAAGCAGGTTCTTGGCATGGCCATGGCCTCCATCATCTGTCGCTGCACTAGTTGGTTGGTTCTGCACTTGCCTTATTAATTTTATAAGCCAATACATGGCTGGTAATTTTTTTTCCTCTTATATCAACAATTTTTAATTTAACTTTATGCATGTCAATTTCAAAATAAGTCAAATGATATAGATTAAAAATCTCTCCCTCTTTCACTAGTAATTTTCAAATTTATAAATTGATTTCTAAATATTGAATGTTGATTCTCTGCTTGATGAATTATTTTATTGTTTGATGCACTAGATGCTCCGCTTTGCAATTCACCGACTCCCCCTTGTCGACAAAACTCAGGCGACCAATGCAAATCAAATTGGAGCTAAGAGCATCTCGAATGCTATTCTTTTGAATGAAAGTAAATTTTGTCAAATGTCACTTAAATAAAACAATGTTTATCCACATAAGATACACATTAAAAGAAATAAACAAAAGATGTCCAATGCATAATGTTATACATTAAATATTATTCGCTTGTCATTTATTATCGAAACAAACCACTACATATAAATCATCGTTGCCCAAAAAATTACCCCGTATATAAATAAAAAAATAAATCCTGCACAGGCAGATCACCCAAAAAAATTGTTAGCTCTATTTCCAATTGGATATTTTTCTTCACAAGGTATTTAATTCCACCTTATTTGATTGTTCATTCTTCTAGCATGAAACGATAATTAATTTGCAACATCGGTACTCTTCTTTGGATTTATCTAGTAACAATATCAATGAAAATCGGTGACTCGTGAGCATGAAATTGTTTTTTAATAATAATAAAATAGTGCTTCCTTCATTTATAGGCTCCACGTATTATTTTTTAAAATACGGAGACTGATTCTATTAAAGCAATAAAAATACGGTGACCATGAAATCAATATATATATATAAAAGAGGAACTTTTTAAGAGCCTACGGCGCGTCACGTAATCATGTCATGTCATCATATATAATTATTATTTAATTACTTTCTATATCTTTTATTTTCTTTACACTATTACGTTTTGTATACCATCTAATTTGGTAACTCTTATTTACATAAAATCTGATTTTATTCGACACTTATAAATCTGATTTAGTAAACTTTTTGTATATATTGATTTTTTAGTATTACGTTTCTATATTCTAATTTGGTAACTCTTATGGAGTATTTACTTAAAATCTGATTTTATTATAGTAAAATTTTAGTAAACTTTTTGAATATATTGATTTTTTAGTATTACGTTTCTATATTCTAATTTGGTAACTTACGGAGTACTTACATAAAATCCGATTTTATTATAGTACACTTTTAGTAAACTTTTTGTATATATTGATTTTTTAGTATTACGTTTCTATATTCTATAAACTTTTAGTATATTTTATGTTTCTAAATTTAGAATTAGAAACATAAAAACTACCTATAGTGCATATGTAGGCTATTATAAATATACAAAGACTATGTAAACAAAAGTGTATTTTCACTATTGGCTTTCTCCTTAGTTTGAAGAATTCTATTGCTTAGTGTTCTTATATCAAGAATGTCATCACAGTAAGTTTCTACAACATTTTTAATGGTATATTATTCAATACTACGTACAGATGATACTTTACTATTCACATGTTTATGATACATGATATTAATATGTATTATACCTGATTAATTAATATTCATCTTTTTTTCATTTTTGAAAGTTTTTTCTAAAATAGACAAGTTGAAGTTTTGTTTTCAAAAAGAGACCTATGCGTTTACGCCTAGACATTGACTCCGTAGTCCGTTCCTACTTAATCCGTAATATTCAGGTATCTTAATTACAAACTGCACCAAGAGCTCTTATCAACGGATCCATTTGGCACCTGGATGTCGACTCATCACATCCACTCCCTTACCTAATACCAAGTATTTGAGTTACGCACTTTCATTTTTTTAGACAAATTAAAAACTAACAATTAAAAGCAATAATAATAATAATATTAAGTGAGTTACCTTTCAAGCTTCTTTTTTTACTCGGTATATTGGCTTAAAATTTAGACAACTTTTTTTGAAAGGATTAGTTTAGAGAGCTTATGATAAATGTCCAATAGAGAAAAGTGTTTTGAAATTTTAAAAACTATACTTTGAGACATTTTCAATGTGACTGAATAATGAGTAAAATCATTTGAATTTGTAACTATTAGAATTAATAAAAAAAATTATTATACATACCATTCAGACAGAACTTAATCGGTTTCAGCATAATCAGTCAATTCGATCAATTTTATTGATATCAAACGGGCTCTATATTAAATTGAAGGGTTCTTTACTATTTTCTATTAAGTACAGTCTGTATTAAGACATATGTGTAGGTTAAGATGTATATCGGGATAAAATGATATTTGTATATGAGGTTTTAAATTTGTATGCTAAATAAACAGTCTGATCCAAGTCAAATAATCAATTTAGTATTTTTCTTAGATTATAGTGTCAATGAAAAACTTCATGAAATAATTACATAAATATGACCTAAATAAAAATGATTTACAAAAGTATGATTATTGACTAGAGTAGTAATGAAATCATAGTAATTCATGTTCAAGTTTTGATCTTAAGTTACCACAACACCACATTGTAGTAATGAACAGTCATATTTATGTAAATATGTTTTATTTTAGTAATATTCTTGTAAAAAACCCAAACTTCATTTACTAATATAAATTAATTCCATAACCAATTTTAAAAAAAACACATTTAAAAAAAGCTAAAATACGTACTGCCCGTGCATCGCACGGGCTTGAAAACTAGTAATGAATAATAGCAATTGACGCCACTTTTTACGGAGACCGAACACTATTTTCTCATGGAATTAAGCATTCACAGTGTTATACATACTTTCTGAATCCTAACAGAGGTGTTGAAAGAGTCGAGTCCACATCAGATTAAAAGGACTTCTAAAACGATGCATTGGAGAACAAAAATTAATCACACCTTTATAAATTAGTGATGTGGCAAATTTTTGTTATGTCAAAAGAGTAGCACTAGAGATGCTCTAATATAGTCTCAACTTTCAATGCTAAATTGTAGAGAACACGTCACGCAATGAATATGTTTTATATATTAAATGAAGAATTCTAATGCTCAATGAAGATGTTTAATCACATAATCTCAATGCTCAATAGTAGAGAAAACGATACTCAATGAAAATGTTTTGATGCTCAATAAATTTTTTGAAATATTTTTACTCAATTGCATAGTTCTAATGCTCATAGTTCTAATTGCTAAACCCGGAAATTATTCGTAAGGTCTCAGGTTATGAAAATTACGGATCGGAACAAAGTCCATTATATGCGGTCCGAGTCAGGTTTTTTGTAGCCCGAATTCGTCCGGGTTCGTCTGGGTTCGGGTTGGGCCAGTTAAAGCCCGATTGTGAAATCATCTCATTGTCCTTTTATATTTTAAAAACTATTTTCAAATAAAATTAATCAAAAGTACAAATCCCATATAATAACACAAATATTAGTCTTCAAAATCACCAACAATTCAAATCTAAAATAGTTACGAAATTAAATTTATGGATAAAAATGTGACTAAAGTTATTATAAATATATTTCATGGTCATTGCGGTAAATAAATTGAGCATATTTGTAGTCACTAGAACTTACTAAGTCCTTTTTTCATCCACCATGATTATATTCATATATTATAAATTAATTTATTAATTATACTCGAATAATATATTGATTTTATATCATAGCTGATTGTTTCGGGTTTTTATCGTTCCGGGCCGGGTTATAGATTTTAGGGCCCGTTAATGAGCCTGAAATTTCGGGTTCGGTCCGATTTTTTTTATTCGGGCCGGTTAAAAAGAAAAAACCCGGACCGGGAACATAATTCGGGTCTAGCCAGGGTCGGTTTCCGGGTTTTGGGCCGGTTTTTCCCACCACCCTACCGACTCACTCTCCCATATGAGAGGTCTCGAGTCCGAAACTCCATGGAAGGAGTTTCAACCCTGTTCACCCATGGCACTCACCAATCCCCAACCCCTTACCCCCGGGGTAAAAAAATCAGATTCACATATTGAAATTCATAGGAGATTATGAGTTTATTATAGATCTAATTTAAGAAACTTTATGTAAGAAAAAGAAAGTGAATTAGAAGTACGAAGCAGATATCACGATACTCAATATTAGATTTCTAATGTTCAACATAATAGGCTTGATGTTCAATACAAGTACAACCGGAAGTCGTGAATTTAAACTAAAATTACAAAAATGTCACGGGCTGGACAAATCATACTGTACAACCGGTTATACGATATAGATGCTCATAATTGACGGTCAAAATTAATAAAATTGGACTCGAAAAATCAAACTGTAAACTTAACTATGGAATAGAGGGAGTATATGAGACTCAAGATAGACTTCTGTCTATATTAGTACAGTATTAATTATTAGTATAATACTATAATGGAGGGATCTTCACTCAAACGGATCACCCGCAGGTTGAGTTTCTGCCCCATGTCCAGAAAAGTCGGGTTCATTGGGTTTGAAAAGTTTGGGCATCCGCAAACCGGGATCAGTAGGATCCACCACTCTCACCTTCTGGCCAGCAGCAGCAGCGCCTTTCCTAGTGTTCGCTGCAAATTTTGAAGCCAAAATTGTAGCACCCAGATGTTGAGCATTGCTGTCTTCAAAAATACTATCACCATCATCACCACCATCCATGTCCATATATTTTGTACAGGCCAAGCTCTCTTGTCTAGCCAGCTCCTCTGCCAGCCTCTTCCTCTTGTAACGCCTCCATGCAGCTTGGATGAAACAAGCTCCCCACGTCCTCCACTGGTGCGAGTAACACCGAAAAGCATGCTGCAGCTTTTTGCTGTGCAGGCGCTTGAACTGGTTCGCCACGAACTTCAGGTCTTCAGCTCGGAGAGCGAATGCCTCGACCTCTGTAAGCGATTTCACTGTTCGTGTTGATGATGGAAGGTTGGCGTTCATATTTGGCATTAGTGCCCACGTCAGTAGCTCTTCGCCGCAAAAGTCACCGGGTTTAAGAGTTATGGAGTCCAAGAATCCAGAGCGCCCCCCATTTGTGGTGGAACTCTCGAGTTGCCCTCTGATAATGAAAAGCATCTCATTCACTGGATCGCCTTCCCGGACGATGAATGTGTGCTTTGTGTTTAACGATGAAACTAGGCGCTCACATATAGCATCTAAAAGCTGGTCATCCATTTGTGCGAAAAAAGGGACCTATGTATGTATATGCATAACAAAACATAATAGTGGAATGAGTAATTATGTACCAAGTATACAGTCTAACCATTTCTAGATATAATTAATGGTTGGAGAATTTGACTTTGAACCCACGTTTTGGACTATATTAGATTCTGTATACTACTTTCATAATCATTAATGATATGTATTGCACCCATCAACCCAAAAATTGTGAAGGAATATGGCTAAAAAGCTAAATGATTTTATGTTAAATGGGTGTGCACATGAATGATTCTAATGTCACCAAAAAAATGGGATAAAAAGTCAAAACGGGGTAAGACATACGTACCCGACGAACAAGAGCTAGACAAAGATGTCGTCGTATTTCGCGGCGTATATCCAAAGGTAATGAACGTAATATCTCCTCTTCTTCCACTCCTCTAGTGGCAAGCCATTTATATTGAACAAATCGGCGAACACGTTCCTGCAGTTCTTGGGGTAATTGACGGTGTCGCATCCACTCCTCAGTATCTCTGCGTTTCACCCTCCATTCTTCCAGTCTTGTTGACATTGATTGCAGGTAAGACTTCAATCAAATTGAAACTAATATCATATTTCAAACTCAAAGCATCATTAAAGGCTTCCTTCAATTCATACAACGGAATATTTGACACACAATTAATTAGTACTTCTCAATTCATATTATTTATTTACATACATGATTCATATACGAGTCTCATCAATTAAAGCTAATTTTCACATTTCCAACATTTTCAAGCTTGTATTGAAACTTACACACAATTCTAGTGCATGAATATTGATACAACATAACAACAATAACAACAACATTACCCTAGACCCCAGTGCCGCAACGGCTCCCACCTACGGTGGGATAGGGGGTCGGATGTACACAACCCATGTACTAAAGCAGGGATAGTGACCTGTGGGCGTAGCTCAAATGGTAGTGAGGGAGTGCCACAAGGGTTAGGTCCCGGGTTCGAATCCCGGCAACTGCGATGAGAGGTTACTATGCAAAAAATGCATAGGGCCTCTGCAAATACCGGGGACAGAGCCCCACTCTCTATCTGTCAAATTGTGATTTAGTCCAATTTACATCCTCCTATCATGCCGTCCGGTCGGTGTTGGGGGGCCCTCAGGGATGGGGTGTCATCCTTTTTAAAGGAGGGAGAGAGACGACTCATAATGAAAATCGCATCGAAAATTGCATGGACTGACTATTGCTTCATAACAAAAAAGCACAAACAGTTTAGTGAGTCATTTTGCTTTATTTCATCATACTCCAAGCCAAAAAATAGTGAGTTTTTGGCTCAATTGGAAATGATGGAGATTGATATGCTAATACTATTTAAATTGAACTCTGCCTATGCTCTGCCATTGGCCATTTCTCAAACTGGTGATCAATTTTCAATTAGAGAAAAGAAAAATAAGAAATGATTTCTTTTGATGAGATTTCAAGAAAACAAGATCATTCTTTATTAGGAATAATTGGACTCTTGTTTGAGCTTCAATCGTGAGAGCGTATGGTTGTCGATTAAGAGGAGATCGAATGGTACATCAAATGAAGTCATGGGTGTGGATATGATATTGTTTTTATGTTTTACATGTACCATCAATGGAAAAGGATAAATGGAGCTATGGAAGCTAAGGCAATGCGTCCAATTATCATCATCTACTTATGTGCACCTTTCCAATCAGAAGTGCGAAAATAACTAAGCCCATAAGACAGATAATAGAACTAGATAGTGTCTCAACGGGAAAAAGTACCTGCATATTTCCAATCAGAAGTGCGAAAATAACTAAGCCCATAAGACAGATAATAGAACTAAATAGTGTCTCAACGGTGTATGTTGTGGTCTCCATTCCTTGTCCATACGAACTGCAAACTAGAATTTTATAATTTCATTAGTGTATACCTTAATGAAAACTTCGGAAATACATCATTAGCATTATCAACATTTGAGATAAATGTTGTCACGTTAGTCCTACTAAAGTACTACTCGTATATAGTAATTAAGAGCATTAGCATTAGCTAAAATGTTGATAATGTGGAAAACTGTACGTGTTACTCGGGTAACAAATACCGGATGATGAATAACCATTATGTTTTCACGGGTAATAATAGTGGGGTTACCGTTTTGTACATACCCATTACCTGCCCCATTTTTTAGTTTTTACTTTTTATTTTATCACAGTACTTGCTTTTATTTTCTCACACTCAAACTCAAATAAGATTAGATTTTCCTCCTGTCCATTGTGTATATGTGAATGTAATCTCCTTTGGAACCCTCCCTAGAATGTTATTAAGAAGAATTTGATTTTGCTTGATCAAAAAAGTGTAAGGGAACACATTGATCATAATAAATAAATCATGCGGGCATAACTGTAAAAGAAAAGAAAAGAAGGTTGGGTATATATACGAACCTGAGGCTCCTCAAACCCCACCAGAGGCAATAAAAGTAGCGCTCAAAGAAGGTGGCAGAGGAAACCTGGTCGTTGTATGCAGCTGCGAACATCCCGAACTGGAAGCCGTTGGGTGTGGTTCGGGCATTGCAATTCTTGAACACCTGAGTGGACGCTGCCCACTCTTCCCGCTTCTCCATTGCCGCGGCGTAAGAACAGTCCAGGAATAAGGGGTTGCATTTCTCCTCCTTTTTGCACTCCATCTTCCAGCATGACAACTCTCGCTCTATCGACATCAGATACCATACAGCTCCTAAAACCTAGTTTTTTTCATATGACATTCCTAGCTATAAGCGCAGGCCGGGTGATGATAACAAGCTAGCTAAGATATTATATATCGTACGTACTTACATGACTAGCCAACATATAGAGAAGAAGATTATATGCAGCACCAGACCAAGCAGTCTTTGCCACAACCCCGGTGTTCTTGATGATCTTCCAGTTCAATGGGAAAATGACTAACAGCTTGGGAACATATTGTAGCATAATCACCAGAGTAATGGCATGATTCGCATGAGCAGCCGTAGGGCTTTTCTTCAGCGGCATTATAAACCAAATAATAATCTGCACCCATACATACATGTATGTTAGGTACGTACATGAAAAGTAAACATTTTGTAAAATATATTAACAATATGTTAATTACTGGTATTGTTGCACTTTGTTACTATAACTCTTAAATGAAACGAATTAGTGTCATAAATATACATGAATGTTTCGATCGGTAATACGTAGTACTATTCAAACATTCAACCAAAAAATCATACGTGGCGGTCAGAGTTCCATGCGTAGAGTCTATTGTACATTACTTTTATCCATGTCGTGAGTGCACGGCGGACTACACGCATGAATACCGGCCGTCATTTAGGACTTTTTGGCCGAAAATTTGAGTGACATTGCTAATTGAAACAATACCAATGGTTAAGGTGTCATTTATGCATTGCAACCGTAATTTAGCATTTCATATTTTATCATCTTCTAATTTGGATTTTGTGACTTTTATAGGACTTCTGGTGTAGTTTCTCGTGATGTAAATTTTAATTATTAAAACTGTTTTAACAATCCTCATGAATGATTTATGTTTGTCGTAAGACAACCTAAAAACCTGCAAATTGCAATTGAATTCGGGACGGGGGAAGTTTTAAGTAGCACATATTATCTACCACTCAATGATCACTCACTTGAGGGAGGGGGAGAGTGGCGGCGAGATCAATGGCGAAGTCGGTTTTAAGGTACCTGATGGCGATGAGGCGGGGATGAAGCACTAGCTCGCCTTTGCCGAAGACGCGGGAGGTGCGAGAGACGAAGGCGGTGCGGAACTTCATGAGGATCTGGAGAACGGAGAAGAAGTCGACGATGACGCGGAAGAAGATGAGGGTGAAGCCGAGGGGGATGTCGACGTACATGCAGGAAGCGGCGGTCATGATCTGAGGGAGGAGGAGGAAGAGGGGGTCGATGAAGAGGCCCACCAGGGAGGTGACGAGGAAGATGTGGTTCCATTTCAGGCACAGCTCCCCGTTGGGGTCCAGAATCTGCTCCCACCACGGCGCATCCCTCTCGTACACCAGCGACCACGCCTTCGACGCGCACCCCTCCACCACCAAATTTCTCCACCGCTCCACCTGCCCCACCGCCGCCTTCATCGTCATTCTCATGTAAGCTAGATTCATTTCGCCGTTTAATCCGTGGAACTAACTTAATTAACGGCAAAATTAAATAAATAATTACGGGTCGAGAAGAATCACTCAAAACTATATTCATTTGAAATTTGAATTGACAGGCTAGAGAAGGATACGGAGAACCAGACAATTCACCCACTCCATTGATTTGCTCGCGCGCGCACCCAACACGCACCGGGATTTTTTTTTAAAAAAATTGGGACATTTTTAAGACATATACTTCTGCAATTACACTAAATAAACAGTATTGTAAGTAAATGATTTATTTCACATCATTTAAAATACGGACTACCATTTAATATTAAAATATCTAAAATAATCTTATACGTGTAGACATATATTCATATATACACATGTATAATGTAATATTATACTATGTATAATATTACGTAGAATGGGCAATATCATGTAGAGCTCGTTTGGTAGCACGAAAATCGGCTGTTTTGGTTGATTGTGCTAAAATTTATGAATTTCTGGCTGAAGTGGCTGCATTGGCTGATTCTGTTGATTTAAGAAGGAAAAAATTAAAATATATTTTATTAATAAAATAAAGAAAAAATTATATGTAAAAATAGCTAAAATGGTCGTCTACAGTAACTTCAGTCAATACAGCCAGAAAAGTAACTCCAACCTTACTTTTTCTGCTTATTACACAATTCAGCGCGCGAAAGCAAAAGTTACGTGTTTGGTGAAAATCTGGTTGATAAGCCTTATAAGCCAAAATCAGTGTTGCCAAACGGCCTCGTAATGTAATTAATATAACTAGGGGTGTAATGTCTTAAGTCGTTCGCGAGCTATGTGGATCGTTCGGAAAAAACTTGACCCGAGTTCGTTATATTCAAGCTCGACTCAAATTGGGTTCGGCTCGAATAGACCTTATTTGATGCACTTTTCGAAAGTGCATCAGATAAGAGTTATTGTGCATCAGATCGACACTTTGGACGACTGAGGTTAACTCTCATTTTACACGTTAAGACTTTTTTTATTTGATCCAAATTCATATTTGGAATACATATTCTAATGTAGCACCGGTCCATTTTAGATACTCATTATGGTGTATATTATAGTAGTAATAGTTATAAATACTTCGTATAATCCATAGTAGTATTCTTATTACTATAATTATAACCATAATTTGTAATAATTATAATCTATAATATTTATTGATTTTTTTAGGGTAATTTATTGATAGTAGAATAAGGAATACAAATGTCAGTAATAAAGAAGATTAAGTACAACATTATATTATTAATTTGTTTGTACGTATAAATGTACTATTAATGATTTGGATAATAGAAATTTAACTTTACTTTGAATTCATGCATGAGTTTGAGTAACTTATATTGAGCTCAAACTTTTAAAAATAATTAGCAAAACTTGACCTGAGCTCGAGTTGAGCTCAGCTAGATCGAGCCTGAATTATTTAACTCGTTCAAGCTCGAACTTGAGCTCATAATTCTTATCAAACTCAAACTCGAGCATATCCATGTCCGGGTTCAGTTCGGCTCGTTTACACCACTAATATAACATAACATAATATAATTGGGTCATTAATAATGACTATGATGTTAAAGGTGTAATGTTTTTAATATTTGAGAATTTAATTATCATTTAAGAGCTTTAATAATTCTTTTAAATGAAACCTTCAAAAGAGGGAAGTGAAAACTTGTGAGAGAAGGGAGTAGTGATTACTGATTAGTTTCTCGTTTGAATTTTATTTTTATTTTTGTTGGTGAATGTAACATTTTAAACACTTGCTTTTGTAGTTTTATGCCATTCTGATTTAACTTTTATGCCACCCCTAAACATGACATATCAAAGATGGAAGTAGATGGAAAAGGATGGAATGATTAACTTGAATAAAAGCAGAATGGAAAGGATTTAGAATACTCAATCAGTCAATCATAAAAACGATTGACAATTTTTAGCGTTGTTTAATACATACAAACAAGTTATCAAATTTTATAGAAAATTCAGGTGTTCAGCAACGCTCGAAATTAGTTAGACACTACTTAGTCAGTAGCAAGATAAAGTTAAGGTCAACCTCAACTTGTGAAATACGGAGTAGAAGTTATAGAACAGTTGTGTTTACATGCTTGTTTTTTGTCAAAGAATACTCATTGTTTTGATTTTTTTAATAGTAGGTTTGATTATATTTGACACTTCTTAAATTGATAAGTTAGCCATTAACTTTCTCTGAAAGAAGCTCTCAAATGTGTTTGATTGGCCTTTCAAAGAGGCTTTCTTTCTAAGCCATGGATTTGGGGATTTACATGCAAAATAATCCATAAACTTAGATTCAATACTTAAAGAAAACAAGTTCTTGCAGAATGAATAATTAACAAGTTAAGTATTCTACTGAAGCAAAATATCCCTAGATTGATTAGTTTCTACTATATATCATGCAGTGCTATTGACGTTCATCTTAGCCATTTCTTCAAGCAAGTACTTAGATTCTTCTGCATAGTCAACTGGAGCAACACCTCTTGCTGTAATCCTTTGCCTTTTCTCATTGTTGTACTCTTGAACCGCCACACTAACTTGGAAAAGGTAAGAAACCCAAGTGGCTTCTTTCAGTTTCTCTAGATAAGCACTCTCTCCATCCTAAACACAGAAAAGGAAGTAAGAACAACACATTAGCTGTGCAAAATTCTATAAATAGCTTCTTAACGGGGCTGTTTTTCTTATGGGTAAGCATACATTCAATGCATGATGGTGCTTTACCTGAGATTTCAGCTTATTTAGCTCATCTGCAGTAGAGCCTAGTATTTTCTCAGCCTGGTCATTGAAAACAGACAGCCAAGCTTCGCCACTTGCATCTGAAACCTTCATAACCATTATATATCTGGAAATTGTACAAGAGTTGAATTAACATTAATAGTTTCATAGCCTTTTCTGTATTCGAACAAAAGATCAAGACTTGTAAAGTCCAAACCTTAGTCTGCACTCCTCCTCATTCTTCTGGCAGCTTTCACACCAGTACCCATTACTAAGGCCTTCAGTTACTTTCTTGCTGCAAGTCATGCATGCACGATACCACATAGCCTGATCAGGTTTGATGAAACTGATGTTTGCCTTTATTCTGTAGAATACAGGCTGCAGACAGAAACACCATAATTTAGAGGAAGCACTCAAGAAAGAATTAATATATTTAGTAACTCATATTGACATAGTGGAATATATGGGGTTTAAGCCATATTGAGTATTTTATACCTTTCCCTCACCGAGAGAGGGGTTACTGGTTATATGAAGCAAGGAAACTCTTTCAGATGATGACCAAGACCCAGCTTTGGAGGATGGACTCAAACCAGAACCAACTGAAGCCAATGGTGTTTCTTTACCTTCAGTATCAAACCTGTTCAGGAATTTAAAACATAAAATTAATGTGAATGACTAAATAATAAAAATGAAAATAACGCCCTTATTGAAGCAATTAACTGTACCAAGATCTCAAGTCTTTGGCTTTGGGTACATCTGGATTCACCAGCACTGTACTCTTGCTCAATGCAGATAAAGAAACGCCTAAAATAAGAATACACAAATAATAAAAATTAACATGTAATTCTCACATTCTGGTTATCACTCATTAAAAATAAAATTGTTACCTTGGAAGTCACCAACTTTAAGGGATTTGATTGCAACTACTGGAGATTTATCAACCATATCCAGCAATTCTTGTCCTACATTTGTGGCAAGATCATTCCACAGCGATACAACAACAGTCTTCTTCCTGAAAGCTTTTAGTGTCAGCTGAGAGATAAGAGAATGGAAACAATGTGTAAAATACAATTTAAAATGAACTCATACGTCTCATCTGCAATTGTTATATCACGCTTTGGGATCATCTCATTGTTACTTTTTCTCCGAATACTCACAGTAGGAGAAACACTTTGAACCACACCAATAACATCTGTATGTCACAACACTTAAGTTAGCCAACCAACTAGCAAGAACAAAGATGGAAAGAAAATTTAGAAGAAAGGTAACGTCTTACCAACTAACTCTCGGCCATTTACAAATGGGCCAAGCTCATCAATGGGGACAAAGTTAAATTTAGTTTCAGGAACAAAAGCAGGTTCATTGCTAGCCTCTTCAACTATAGAATTTTCATTCAAGGTCATTTCATAATCATTTTGTACAGTCTTGAACTGCTTATTTGCCAGTTTAAGAGTGCCCTTTGAAATGTAGTACATCTTCCCCATTTCAAATTTGTCAAAGAACTTCTTTGCTGCTTCATTAAACATTGTTGCTTGTATTTGTGTGCCCTGGACATGACAAGAACATGATACATTTAAGTAAACAATGTGCCATATAAAACCGCATATTTCCCTTGCTAGTAACACAAAGAGACAAGAGAACTAAACCAAAAAAATACATAATAATGCACTCACATCCTGATCTGTTAATTCAACATTGAAGACACAGCCTTCTCCCCTTGCATTCTTGTAAAACCGCATATTTCCCTTGCTAGTAACACAAACTTTGATTGTCCAATTTCCTTGGTATGGATTCAGTGATATAAGTGGATGAACTCTCCGGGTCATTGCCATGCGTGCTGGAGGTGCCATGCTGTCATCAAACAATACAAGATCAGCCATTAACCCTGACAAAATGAAAACTATATTTCTTTATACAAGATACAAACTAATATCCTCCTTATAACATTGCACAATCTGAACAAATAAACCTTCGGACCATCTTCAAAGATGAAGCAACTTTTCCAATGCTGAATATGGAGTATAAAAGAAGATAGAAGTACCAATTTCTAATAAGAATAGAGAAAGAGGCATGAGAAACTCACTTTCCAGTCTGTTCATGTACAATCTGTGCAGCTGATTTGGATATCATTTCTTGCTTGGGTTTCAAAGAAATGCAAGCTGAATCTTTCTCCACTGAACTTATCATGTCTATATCCTGTTTGGGCTTTAACACAATGCTTGCCCCTTCACTTTTCTGTTCATTTGTGGCGTCAACCTTGTATTCAGCTTCAAGGGAAGGGCACACAGCCTCGCACTTTGTTACAATCAGGTATCTAAAAGGTCAAAGTCAAATCAATTACCAAATTTTAAGGATTTTCAAAGGAGAAACAAAGGAAACAGTAAAGCCTAAAGGACTCCATTGATTCTCACTTTTCATTCTTCATGGGAATGTCATTGAGAGTATAATCGAGAATTCGAATAAGGCCCAAGTTTTGAATGGCCCCAGAGATGACTTCAGACGATGTGTTAGCCTGCAAAATTGCCTTGAGCTTCAACCTCCCATCACTTGCCGTGAACCTTCAATAAAAAAAGAAACATGGCATAAATCAGCTGCTTATAAATTCATTGGGTCAATTCAAATTGTTCTATTTTTCTGTTTTCATTTGACATTGAACTTTCAAAGACAAACTGGAATCACAACACTGATATACAGAATAGCAGCTGCCAGGGATAAAATAACATTTCATTTTATAAATAGCACTCCATAACACGGACAAAATTGAGATGCATTATACTTAAAACAGCTACCAACAAGAAAACCCCACTACAGGATCAACAAAAGCAGGCAAATTTAGGGGGGGAAATGAAACTCACATGTATCGGTTGCCAGTGGGCTTCAGATCCACAACTTGGACGACGATATCCGGCAGATCAGACCCAGATTCGGGCGAGGGGTTAGCTAGAATAGTAGAGATGGCATCTTCGGTCACTGAATGACCCATCGCTCAACTGGTTTCCTCTGCTTAGTTGCAACAGCGAAGAGTAGTGAAAGGTAAAAACTGGGAGCGGCGGTGAGAAAGCAAAAACGAAGAAGAATGAGAGAGGTATGCGGCTGTGAGGGTATTCTTGTAGTACTTTTTGGCGCGGGAATGAATTAATAGAATTCCAAAAATTTACAGGGCAATTTAAGGCGGGGAATTGTTTGTGCGTGGAAATATCGTGTTGGCGCCAAAGCTTCTAGCGCCTATCTTTTGATTGTTTGCTTTTTGCTTCTTGGATTCATTATTAGCGTACTGGTTAACTACGGAGTATTATTGGTTTAACTATTACTTCCTCCCTTCCACACTTTTTTTTTTTTGTGAATTCCGCAAAAGTAGATCAAAGTTGACTTTCGCGTAGATTAATAAAGTAAAAACGGTTAAATGGTCAAATAGATCCTCGAACTAACTAAAAAAGTACAATTCACCCCCTATATAAGAGATTCTGTGTGGACGTCGCCAATTGAGGCGGTTCTCACTGCGGAATTTTTTTGAACATCTACTTCATTAAGTGTAGTTTACACATACCAAATTTCAGATAAAAATTCAACCGGGAAGAATGTCAAATGATTTTCTGAAATATACTGCGTTGTTTAATTGCGCAGTTATCTTCAAAAATTTATTTGATTGTCTTCCCGATTGAATTTTTAGCTGAAGTTTGGTATGAGTAAACTAGACTTAATGAAGAAAATGCTAAAAAAAATTCATCAAAAAAATCCACCGGAAACCGTCCCAATTGACGATGTCCGGACAGAGCATCCTATATAAGGGGTGAAAATTGCACTTTTTAAGTTAGTTCAAGGGCCTATTTGATCCTTTAACCAAGTAAAAACTGTGTGGTTGAAATTTGTGCAGAGGAGAGAGAATTAACTTTATCCACATAGTCCTTACTTTAAATGAATATGACAAACCTTTTGGAACATTCAAAAAAAAAAATTTGGCCAACCTTTTCGGAACAGAGAAAGTATTTATTTATTTATGTATTTCAAAATCATTCATACATTATTAGATAGTTTTAATACTAATTTCGTCTCACTTAACATTGTCAAGTTGATGTTGAGTGTGAAAATAGACTAGTAAACGTTCTGGTTGAAGTTTGTACCGAATAATAAAAATAAATAAGACATAAATTCATTATTTTAAAATGAAAGTGACAAAGTTTGTTGAAACATGCTTTGACCGTTTAACAAAGTCCAAATGGATGGAGTGTAAAAGAAAAGTTGACAAAGTCCAGACGGATGGAGTGTTAACTATATCCCCAATGTAATTAAGTTCTTATTTTCTTTTTCCACGTGTGCCATAATCAAGTTATTACTTCTATTTGTGCTAGCATTTGAGTTTTAAAATACATTTTTGCCTCTTTGTAATTAGTTTTAAATTGTTAATTACTCTTTCATGTTCACAAAAAAAAAAAAAATTACTCTTTCATGCTTTTGAGAAAGAGTATACTAGGGCCGTCAATAAAAAAACGTATTTTATGTAAAAATTGGTAAAGTCAAAATTGTGAACTTAATTTATGGGGCAGATAAAGTGTATAATTCAACTTTTTTATGCATCTAACTTATTATAATATTTGTTTCAAAATAAATGTTAACATTCTTGACTAGAATGAAACTCAAACTTGTGACTTTCTCTTTAAAAGTTCACGGTGATGACATCATATGACAAAATAACTAATGTGTGTAATTAAACTTTCTTAAGTATAGTTTTCACTTTATAATGTTCAGAGAAGTTGTAAATGAAAATATTCATTGAAAATGTTACTTTATTTTAATCTAGAAGTTTTGATGTTGTGCCATTACTTCGTGCGTTGTAAACTTATAATTGTGGAGTGCTTTTTGAAGCAAAGATAAGTAAAGTACAATGAGTTCTCATGATGTTAAATTTCCAAAGTGAAAGTCACGGTTTGAGTTCATTCCAATTATAAACAATGATACTCCCTCCTTTTCACTAACAATGGGGAGTGAGTGACACACAAATCTATAAAAAGTGATTTATGTGGTTGATATTGAATTGGTAAAGTAAGAATAAAGTAAAAATGATTTAGAACCACACAAACTTTACCAAAATAAGATACGTGACAATCTTAGTGGGACAGACAGAAATGGTAAAATGAAACAATTTTAGCAGGACGGGGTAGTATTTATCTTTGAACAAGTATTGTACCCGTCATGTATGATTTGACTAAGAGATCATACAAGATAAAAAAATTAGAGAATGTGGGAAAATAAAATTTGGTCTTTATATCTGGTTGGGTATATTGAAATACCCGATCAATGTAACCAGATTTCAGCATTTCGTGCCTATTGTTGAGGATATACCCGGTCGGATATTAGATCCAACCAACTCATTACACTCATTTCCTTCTCATTTTATACCCATCATCCATCTCTTCTTTCATCTAGAGTTTATCCATGTAAATTAAGTAATCTTTTGAACTTGATTTTGCTACATTAAGAGCCCGTTTGGTAGAACCAAAATCGGTTGTTTTGGCTGATTCTGCTGAAATTTATGAAGTTCTGGCTGAACTGGCTGCATTGGCTGATTCTGCTGATTTAAGAAAAAAATGTTTTAAAATATAATTTTTATTAATAAAATAAAGAAAAAATTATATGTAAAAATAGCTAAAATAGTCATCTACAGTAATTTCAGCCAATACAGCCAAAAAAGTAACTCCAACCTTATTTTTTCTGCTTATTACATAATTCAGCGCGCACAATAAAAAATTACGTGTGTGGTGAAAAAGTTGGCTGATAAGCCTGACAAGCCGAAAAACATTGTTGCCAAACGACCTCTAAAGTTTGTGATTTGCAAGATGTGAGTTATCTCTTTAAGATCAATTAATTCTTTATTCATATTCCATAGTGATATTTGAACATATCTATATAAATATCAAATCCTCAACCCAACAACTTTTAATTCTCTATTTCAACCGAGTTTTATGAACACAAGTGATATTATATTATTATTCATCACTTACGTATGATCCAATCATCTTCAACATCTCCCTCACAAAGTCATCATCAACGCAGTACAGGTAGTAGCAACTTATCCGCCTTATCGTATTTCTTTGGCCATTTGACTTGCGAGTTGGTTTATACAAAACATTCACAAATACGATGCTTATTTCACACATTAAAAAATTTATGCCAAAATACAATTTTCTACCCAAAGCAAATTATCATACAATTTAAAAGTTTGAAAAAAGATTTAAAAGGATTGAAAACAGCATGCAAGTATAGTATAAGGACTGAAAACAGCAGGTTGTAAATATGTCCGATGATACGATCAGAGGCGGACCCAGGAAATCCGTCTTGGGGTTTCAAAATATTTTTTGGGGGCGAAAATTATTTTTTGTGGGGCAAAAATTATTTTTCGTGTATATATACCCTAGAATTTTGTTGTTGTTGGGGCGGTTGCCCCTCTGGGTCTGTACTACGGTCCGCCCCTGGATACAATCATATTGTCATTAACAAACAGTGGTGATTAAACTCCTGATGTTATACAAAGAGTGAGTTTCACGTCTGCAAACAAAGAGTGACACCTAGCAGGGGCGGATCCAGAAAATTCGACTATTGGGGGCACCAATTAAGTAGAAGTGAGAAAATTTCTAAAATGTACGTAGTATAAAATAACTTGGAAATATGGAAAAATCAGATGTTAGCATACTAGAAAATATATACTCTGTCAACAGAGTTTGAACAAGGATTAAGTTGTTTTATCATCAGTCAAACATCATAAAACGTAATAGGAACTTCTCTATGGGATAGAGGGAGTACATTACCACTTGAACTTTGTCTCGCATCCCCGCTTTGTTTGAATGGAGGCAATATTTTTGTTTTATAGGATCGTGTTGTCATTGTTTAATTTATACAAAGAAATTAAGTTTTAAAAATTATACTTCATTTACCCAAAATAATATGTTTAAATACTTAGGTTTAATCTGCCAAAACAAGAATCATAATCAATTAATAAATAAAAAATCAAATTCACACGACTCTGTAATTAAGATGTCATCGAAATTTAAAATTCTACGAACTAAATAACATACTCTAAAGTCTAAACACACAAGATAAATTAAATTTATAATTAAATTCTAAGAATCAAGATATGAAAACTCTAATTAACTAATAAAATCTGAAAAATCTAATTTGGAAACTCTAATTAATTAATCGATATCTGAAAACTCTAATCTGAAAACTCTAATCAATTAACAAAATAATGTAAAAGAATATATTAGTAAATTCCTAATAACTAATTACTTAGTTACGAAGTGAAATATGAAAAAAGAGATGGTTAGAAAATTCTAAGATTCATCGTTTTTGCTTGTTCAGTAGGCAACATTAATAGGGTGGATTTCTAAGAGATGCAGACATCTTAATATCCATGCTGCTACCGTAATCCCTATCCATTAATGAGTCTATTGACTATGGAATTAAACTTAGAAAAAGTGTAAGAACTTAAATCTAAAAAAGAATAAAGACTATGGACAGTATGACGCTATCACCTTATTAGAGCATTGGAGTCTTGGAATTAACTTAACAATGAGTGAGTGTCTAATATTTTAATGGGGTCCCCCATTATTTTCATTGGGGCACACTTTATTTTTTAATATTAATGGAGTATATAGTATTAAAAAATTAGAAAGTCATTGGGGGCATGTGCCCCCATTAAGGCATTAACAACAACATACGTCAACCCCTCACACCTAGAAACCCTCCTAAAATTGAAGGCTCCCAAGAATCAAATTCCACTTCTTTGTGACCCCTTTTCGAAGAGGGCTATTTAGTTGTTTTTTTATATAACTTTTTCTTTATTTTATATTTTAAATTTAATTTTCTTCATATATCAGTCCATCAAGCCTTTTCAACCATAAGTGATACAAAAAAAATATATTCATTATATTCAGCTAATTTATCCAACTTCAATGTTACCAAAGGTGATACAAATAATAATTACGGAGTATTGTTTAATAATGAATGTAATGCTTAAATACCACGAAGATGTTAAAGTGCATTTCCCAAAATAAGAAGTGATCATAGCGGAATTTTGTTCGACAACAAGGGAAGCCAAAAGGTTATTTAGCGTAAAATTTACATAGTAAAATAACCTACATGGGGGGAGCTCCAGAGTAAGCTATGGATCCTCCCGAATAAGTCATACTTGATAAATAACCACCTACTCGTATGAAACCGGAGAATGCTGGCATGACATCCTCAAAACTTTCTTCATAAAACTGTGGATGAAGGCCATCAGCTGCACTCTAGACATAAGCAGGGATGCAATGTTATTGTATTTCTATTTACTTGACACCATCTCTTTGATCTTCTTCAAAGCCACAATGCCTCAAGTCATCTTCACTATATATATATTATTAAACTCTTCTAGGCATAATATAGTATCCTGCCATGGGAACAAGGGTAAAACAGTGAGGACAGAAATTCCCTGAATTTACTATTGTTAGAATCAAGGAATTGGTTGGGGTTACTGGACTGGACCATAAGGCACTTGACTCAAAACATGCCAAAAGATTAAAATATAATCTACATAGTACTCCGTATTAGTTAATTCAATCCAAGGTCTTATTTACCAACTCATCATTTCCTCGTATTTTCTCATCTGCCATCCTAACAATTATCTTGACACAAAAAGAACAGGTTAACTTTGAAGGCAACAAATTACCAAGAAGTCTCCTAGGAACAGAATGAGCAACACAAGAAGCAGGAAAACCACTGTTTGGGTGCAACAGCCACTTGCTGCTCAGATTGAGGGTTCTGCAACGATTCACCCTCTTGCTCAGACAGTATTAAAGACTGAGGTGGCTGCTTTTTGTCTGGCCTTACCTTTGCCGAAGTGTTTTTATCTATGTCCCCTGACAATCTTTTTCAAAAAAAAAGAAAAAAATGATTTAGCCACAGATGTATATCAACACTATTGAGAAAACAACAGACATCTATGTTGTAAGTTCGTAACACATTCTCCTAAATTAAAATAAACTGTAAAGTCCTACTCCATCCGTGCGTTAATATTTGCTCCAATAATTAACAGAAAAGGAAAGAAAGATGAGAAGGTGAAGGTATCCGTGCATTTTGATAGGGTAAAACTTGACAAAATAAAAAAAGTGGAGCAAATACTTAAAAAAACTGTTAAAAGAAGGAATATTAGCTAAATATATCCTCAACTATCATCAAATTTACAAACTTATCCAATACTTTCACTTTTTATTAAAAAAAGACTCAAACTTCATATGACACAATTACACTTTCAATGGATGAATTAGTAAAACTTAAGAAGAAAATCATATTTATATTTTTTTCAGTTCTTTCTAGTTTAAGTTTACAAACTTGTATTGCTTATGTCTTATTGGTATTGCTAAAATGTGTAATTTTGGAAAAACAAAAAAAGAAAAGCATAATTGTTGAAAAAGATGAACTTTGAGTCTTTTTATTTTTCGACAAAAGTAAAAAAATAGGATAGATTTATGAATTTGATTATAGTTTGGGATAAAATAAGCTAAATCAGAAATACATATAGAGTATTAACTAAGAAAAAACGAGCAACGAGATAAGATGGAAAACTTTTAATGCAGGACCCAATTACATTGGGAATGCAAAGGATCTTCCACTGGCCCCACTCTCATCAGAGTAACGAGATGTCCGCCCCTCAACACAACATTTTTCATTATTTTGATATTTACTGTCCCTTAAGAAATCTCTCATGGATGCCTCTGCTGCATCTATCCCCCCACCCCTAGCCAACTCAGTTATATGGCTAGATGACGGCCTCACTGGAGAGCAACTTGCCTCAGTAGCGGGGCCCTCAGAAGCTTCTTCATGTTGACAAAGCTCTTCAGAGTCCCACGTGAATTGATCTCTAGAAAAACTTGAATGATCCAGCTGGATACTGAATAGTGATTCATTGGACCCCATGCTCCATCCCAGTTCCTTTCTAAACCTCCCTTTACCAGACAAAGAAGATGGAATCCTTTGTGGCTCATCCGTAGGACGCTCCATTACTTGGGTTGATGGTGATTCTGTGGTCAATAAGTTGCTAGAATCTTCCTCAGGAGTTAATTCATATATAGAATCACTCTCAGAGAAAGAACTATCAAGTGGAGTGTCAGGAGAAGAGCAATTAGAGGAGAATGAACCGCTCAACTCCTTGCATGAGGAGAGAATATTGGTTCCTCCAACGGGTTGCTGAGTTGTCGATGTCTTTACGCCATTACCAATGTCATACTGAGGTTCCATAGGTTTAGCTGACTGAGCTGATGCCTTTTGTAATGGTTCCATACCTTATCTTATCACTGAAAATTATACATGAGTTAGTAAGACATAACTTGGTTTATAATGAGATTTTATCATTGACATGGGTCAAACTACACTAGTATATTGAATCCAATGGTTAGTTAGTCTAGCCCAAGACATTATAAACCCATACATCTTTGTTTAACATTTCTATGTGGGCTCTAGTGTAACCAACCCTGAAATTCTAGTTTTGTGCTATTCATCATGGACATTATTCTTTTACTGTAGCAACCTAGGTGACATGAGTCATTTGGGGGGCGTTTGGCAGTCAAAGTGTAATCAATCCACTTTCTTACATCCACTCCTGTCATCCACTTTCCGTGAAAAGTAAAGAATATAAAGCTTAGTTTGATCACATTCCACACAAGCTCTATATCTATTCGTTTTCTGGAAAGTAATTAGTTTGAGACCTTGAGTAAATGCATTCCAACATCCCATTATGAGAAATAACCTCAATTCGCATATTATTCTTTCAAACTAGGACAAACACCTGCAGTTTGCATTAGCAAATTCAACCTGATTTCATTTTCTTCTTTTAAGAAGCATTTTCAACCTGATTGCATGTTGCATCACGAGGTGTAACATGAACTGCAAATCACAAAGCTTTTCCATGAAATGGAAATTGACATTAGTCATGATTAAATCGTTACAATAAAACTCCACGGTTCAAGTTTCCAACAATTAGCGTATTTACTGCTAGGTACAATATGAAAAAAGAGGTTTGAAGCCTTAGATAGCACCCTAATCTTCCATGCTCAAACATTATACAATAAATACAAAGCTTTCAGAATTTCTTGACCCGCCAGTTTTACTGTTCTTGTACCCTATCATATTTGCCTGAAAAGTTTTATGTTGGACCCATCATCTTAAAATCCACCGTTTAAAAAAATAATTGTTCAACTTTTGTTTCCTTTTCTGCTCCAGTCATCCACCACCTAAAATTACCATTAAAACGTTCAACTTTGTCCTGTTTTTATCAAATTGTATTAGCGCATCAAATCAACGCGCTCTAATATAATATGGGAAAATGTTGAAGATTGTAAATAGTGCGGACGGGGCCAGGGAGTTTGAAGAAGAATACCGGCGGAGATGTGGGCACCGGAAGCTGGCCAGGAAAACCAGCTAATGAGGGGCCCTGTTGAACAGCCGAATCAGCTGCAAACCGATCCGCGCAGCTCCCGCATTTGGTCGACGTTTCCAAAAGCTGCGCAGAAACTGATCGATGAAATGCCAGAGCCGGAGTGTGCCTAAAAAAGAGGTCACCGATTCAGCACAAACCGGTTGAGAAGCCACCGAAATACAAGCTGAACTCTTTCGTTTTCAACCGTTAAACTCGCGCGCGCCTTTTCTTTTCTTTTTTGCTTAAATTAAAGGGGAGCTCTTCGGTAGGAGAAGATGTTTTGGTACATTCAACGTTTGGCATCATCCTATTTGATATTCGCTCCACGTCAACTATTCCCTTTACTAAAAAACGAAATTGCAAAGTGATCCTTGGACAAGTTAACGTTTGCCAAATTTTATCACTTCTAAAATATTCATTCATTACGTACTGCATTAACGGGTATACAATATTTCACCGTTATTTGCTTGTCTACTTTTGTTCTACCTAGGGGTGGGCAAAAATACCGAACCGGCATGATACCGAACCGGATCGGTATGGTACCGGATCGATAAATGGGGTTTGAAACGGATCTCAAAAATTTTGTCCCGAACCGGTTCCAAACAATGCCATGACCGGTTCTCATAAAATGAGAACCGGTACTGGACCGAACCGGACCGAAGTATGGTTTATTAAATTTGTACTACTATAGTTTATCTAAAATATACTATCGTATTAATTACTTCATCCGTCCCAAATTGATTTGCAAAGCCAACATTTTTTTGTCAAAGTTAATGTTAAATTCTTGATAATTAATAATCCCTCCGTCCCAATATAAAAGGCACATTTGCATTTTACAACATTTTAAGGAGAAACACTGTTTGACACTGTTAAGACATTGTTTGGCACTGTTTGGACACTGTTTGGACACTGTTTGGCACTGTTTTGCACTGTTTTGTTTGCCAAAAAGGGAAATGTGCCTTTTATATTGGGTCGGCCCAAAAAGGAAAGTGTGCCTAGCTTTTATATTGGGACGGAGGGAGTACAATTTTTAATAATTAAAATTTACATATTTAGAAACCACATTAAAATCTCTCTAAAGTTGCAAAATCCAAATTAAAATATACGAAGTACGGAGTAGTTTTTTTTGAAAGGCCAAATTAGAATGTAATTAAAAAGTGAAATTCTAATTAAGTGAACAAAAAGAAATTGTTTGACCAAAAAAAGATTGACTTTGCAAATCAATTTGGAACGAAGGTAGTATGATACTATGTATATGAAAATTGATAAATTGTGTAGATTTTTGGAGGATGGCTAAACTTTAATTTTTTCTTAAACACCTGGAAAAAGTGGCATTGTTTGGTATTGGTATGGCATGGTACCGTCCCGTTTGAAAATGGACCGTACCGAACGGGTTTGGGTCTAAGACCGAACCGTACCGAACCGTTTCAATAGTAACGGTACGGGTATGGGTTCGGCCAAATATTGGACCGGACCGGACCGGACCGTGCCCACCCCTAGTTCTACCGCATACCTCATAAATTTCCTTTTTTCCATGCTTAAAAATATCATTTTGTTTTTAAATTAGTAGCTTGTTTCTCATTACTAAGAATTAAGAAAGGAAATGGGAGATAGATTTCGAGTTCTATCTCCATCTCGTTTGTGCTTTTCTTTCCTTTCTGCGTCAGGTTCAAAGTGCTCACAATGAAATCATTCCAGAGAGAAAGTAATGTACACTACGATCTCTGTCTTGATCTTCCTTGTATGTTATCATCTCCCTTTGTACAGTTGCACTTTATTCTCTTCTTTCCATTACTATGCTAAGAAATTCATAAACCAAGAAGAGTGATAAAGAATTTCAATAAAAACTCATATTTCTAAATAATATACATCAATCAAAAATCAACTTTACAATTAATCAAAACTTGTATAAAAATCAATAATGAATACAAAATCATTAATTGAATTGTATTTAAGAAACTCGTAGATGCCTAGGTGAATTTTAATTAGCTTACTTGAAGTCTTGAACACATCTATGTCACTATATAAATCAACTAAATAATACTCCGTAAGGCATAATAAGACATGTTACAGACAACAAAAAAGATAGATTTGAGAGAGAATAGTAACAAAAAAACAGGAGTTTGGTTGATGTGAAACTTGCTTAGCAAGAGCTATTTTAGTGTAACACTAAAATAAAAGTCTTGCTTACAGTATTATTTTAATGTATATATGGCCCATAGATACATAATATTGGATGCCTGTTATTCTTTCTTCAAATAGGGGCGTTGTCATGGAGTTTGGAAGTGCCCTATTGTGACTTCTGAACTTTGTTATGCAACTCTGATCTTAGTCAGGTAAAGATTATTGAAGTTGATAACAGCGTGCGTGAGGATCCAACACTTTTGTAAGTACTTTTGAGACACTCCAGATTCTCAAGAGAAAAGGAATTGAAGCTCGTATATGTTATTCAGATTCTGTTAGTTTAGAAGAACATTTTTTTTTTACTTTCATGTGCTTGGTTTTGAAAAACATTTTATAGGAAAGACTTCATTTGCATATCAATAGCCACATAAAAATTGAAGCTGGAAGCGACATAATCTACCTATCAAGTGTCATTGCATGCAATTTCTTCATATTGGGCGTTTTTTTTTGCATTTCAGGCATATTTTTGTGCAAAAATGAACATTTTGTTGCTGCAATTTTTTCTTTTTGTCATAGCAATTTTTACAGCATATCTTATAATTTTTTTTCTTCATTTGATACGCAGGCCGTATCTGGAGACTAAGACAGCTTATTTTTGCATGGTAGGCAGATTTTTTCTGCAAAAATCAGAATGTTATTGTGACGAGCACTTTGTCAAATGTAACTTTGGTTAAATTTTGATATGCTTCCTAATTATTTGTATCATCTCTCAAATGTATTTATGTAGATTTTTTTAAATTTTGTACTTGGTGTCATATTTATACGGAATATGTATTTTCCATTTAAGCCATAATGTATTTTATTTTTAGTCAAAACCAATATACTTTGGTATAATAATATTTTTATTTTTCTTAGGTTTTAGTATCTTTTACTCCGTATTTAATTATGGAGTATAATTTTTCTATTTATGAGGTAAATACTCCGTGAATTTGTAGATGTTAAATACTCTGTGATGTTTTTTTTTTCATTTATCTGATTTTCAATATGGTTTGGTGTAATAAATATTTTTTTCGTCTAGGGCCTCCGAAATTCTCAAGCCGCCACCGTACGTAGTATAGGTGAAGTAGAGTTCGTATCCACAGGGAAATGAATAATTGTCTTTTTATGTAACTAGTAAATAAAGGGGAGTTTTGATTGAGTGATTTAATTAAATTAAACACGAAGATGAACGACTTATATGAGATTAAATTCAAGAATAAAAAGGAATTGGCATTGTGACTTTCCACTTGTTGATATATTTTAGTCGATCATTGTTATATCTATAATTTGTCCCCTCTCGAATACTCAATCGAGGAGTATATCCAATTCATCGAGGGTAGTTATTAACAACGACCGTTCATTAATAACCTTTACTATTAGTCAAGTATAGAACACCGCCATATACCGACTTGATAGTAGCTTTTAATCTCTTAACTCCTTGATGAAATCAATTGAGATTGATAACCTCAACACAACGGTTTTGGTTTAACCAACAAAATTAATCCCTCTTAAGTTTATTAACCACGACCGTGCATTAATAAACCAAAGTTACTTACTTGTGAAACCATCAACGATTAACCATCGGTTCGTTGATCGTTTCTAGTAATAATTAATATATGAAACAAAACTAGTTGATCCTTTAAGTAATGTTCAAAATATTAATATGAAATATGAATAGGAATTAATTAATACTCAAGGAAGAATATTAAAGAAGATAAATCCTAGTATAGTTAATATCAAGATGTTAACTAATTGTCATCTTAGCAACACTCCCCAATATTAACAAAGAGGAAGAAATAACTATTACTATAACTAATGTCAAGATGTTAACTAATTGTCATCTTAGTAACACTCCCCAACATTGATATAGAAATTATAGTATTTAAAAGAAGAATTAATATTCAAGGAAAGAAGTTAAGAAAATAACTCACAACTTTAATAATCAACAAACTTCAACAGCAACACCAAGAAATGAGAGTTTAGCTCCTCATTTGGAGACTAAACATGCTAGAAAAATATAAAGAAATACTATTCTAAACTGAGCTTAGAAGTGTAAAGGAATTGGTGTCTAATTGTGAAGGGAAGAAGGTGTATTTATAGGTTTTTTGGGAGTGCAGCTCGGATACCCGATCGAGTACACATAGGGTACCCGATCGGGTATGTGTAAAAATGTTAATTCATGGCATACTCGATCGATTTCAGAGTGGAAATAAAAGGCATACCCGATCGGGTGTGTCGGTGTACCCGATCGGGTATGACAACTGAGCGTGGCCAAATCTTCCCCTGCACGCCCATTTGTTTCCTGATTGATCTGATTGAAAGTCAAGTTGGTACCCGATCGAGTACATGGTATACTCGACCGGGTACAGGTCATAAATCATGATTTAGCCTTCTTTTTGTCTTGTACCCTTGCACCTTCCTTCACCAATGATCATTTGATTGATCTTGAACCTGTTTAAGCTCAGAATAAACCTAATCTAAACATATTACAGCAATTTTACAAATATAACTATTACACCAAAAGTGTGTAATTTCCGAAATATTAAACAACCAAAAGTAGTTTAAAACACAAACATACACACGGAAATTACACGCGTATCATATTGCTACAATTTTTTTTCTGCTTTTGACAACAACACCTTCACACATTCTTTAGCGGTTAAGGCGACCTTTTTGCATGTTAGGATATTTTTCTGAAAAAACAGAATGTTATTGCTGCATATTTTTTCTGCATTTCATAGCACTTGTCCTGCATATTTTTAGTTGTTTCTCTGACCTGTTAGTAGCAGAGAGTATCTACATTTATTGTAGAGAATTTATGCATACTTGGACAGTTTTTTCTTTTTTCTTTTTCATTCTATTCGCTGATAGAGTGAATTTCCCAGTTCTCGTCATTCGTCTCGCTAGTTGCCCAGGTGGTTCCATTTCAACACAAAAAAGCTTTATTCTTTTCATTTGAAAGTGTAGACTCAAGAAGGATTGTTTTGTTTTGTGAATACAACTCAATTGTATCATTGTATGTTACTACAATTTCTTAACATCTAATATTCTAGTACCATTATATTTGATACAGATCTAATTGAAAAAAAAAATCTCAAAAGCCCACATGCTTGAGACAATTTCTCATGCAATGCAACACTCGGTATTAATGATTTGATTTTTGCTGCAGAAGCCTCTACGAATCTACGATTAGAGCTGCTCATGAGTCATTGCTAACATCTCTACTCCTTGTCCGGTTGTCATAATGGTGTTCAGAGCAGGGACCATTGTTTTTTATCTTCGTGTAACCCATCACATGTAGTTGATGTTGAACGTTTTGAAAGAGAAGTTGTACTTCATGAGCAAAGAGAGTTCATATCTATACTTATATTGTTCACATAAGCTGTACTTATAGTTCATTTTGAAGTGTTAAAACTTCACATATTCTTCAGTTTGGCAGCGCCCCTTAGCCGGCAGGATCAAACTTAACGTTGATGCATCTGTAGCAGCAGCAAGGTGTGGTCTGGGATGGGTTATTAGGGATGAACAAGGGGAGTTCAGGGCCGGAGGTGCAAGGCCGTGGACGGGGAGCTGCTCTCCGATTGAGGCAGAATTAATTGGCATCTGTGAGGCCCTTAGCTGGCTGAAAGAGCAAGGTTGGGATTTGATGGATGTCGAGTCAGACTCGTTGCGGGCTATCGTTGAGATTTTTGAATATAAGTTGTAATAACTTTGCAACACATCTTTAACACGCCTTTCTTTAGTTTAGAATTAAGAACAATGAAAATTTTGTCACTAAAACTATCAGCTGAGAAAAGAGATCAAATACTCCAATATTGAACCTTTTCTCATTCGAGTCTATTAATGTATCAAATCATAAAAGACATGCAATTACAAGATTCAGTGCTTATCTCTTACATTATATAGCACATAAATCAGATGATCTTCTCAACCCACATCGATATGTCAAAAGTGTCCAAAAAATGTGAACAAATAAACCCCTCTGCACATTTGACCCAAGAAGAAGTTTTATTTGTCTTTATCAACTAATGCCTATTCTATCTCCGTTTTTTGGTTATTTGTGTTTGCCACATATACCACCTGAAACATTAGTAAAATAAATAAAATTTCAGTAGCTAACATATACCGTAGTAACAAATAACAAATAACAAGCTTTGTTTGATATATCAGTAGCTAACCTATAACATATATCAGTAACAAATACTTTATACACCTTTTGAACCAAGACCAACATCCTGAAGTATTTAATAATACAATAACAAATAAGTTTATGTGATATAAGAATCACACTGTAGTCACACAGTCACACTTGCCCTTACCGCAGACAGATCAAGTGAATAGATTCACTTGTCTGTTTTGTTTTTGCAACTGAGATGTGCATACCTTTTGATGAACAACTGTAGAAATAACGCGCAGTCTAAGAACCTCAAACAATTTCAACTTCTCAATTACCTCCATGTGCAATCAAGAAGTGAATGTCTCATGACTTTTCATTAAAATCAGAAGTAAAATGTATTAACAATTCATAAAACTAGTGTAGCTGCTACAAGATGCTGAAAAAAATGTATTATTTTATCTCAGGCAATATATATTTTATATATGAACTCCACAACCATTTATTTAAGATAGTCAACTTCATACAACTGAGTCTCTAAACCTCAGATAGGATTCTTTTTATTCATTGCGATATTAAAATAAAATTACGGGGAACCTGATAATTGACAAATAAGTCCTTACACTCACAAAATCACTAACGTGGCTTTTTAAATTCTTATTTTGCAGTTAAGTTAATTAGAAAAAACATTTCTATTAATTTATATTGAAAAGTAAAAACTCTTGGGCTTCTTTGTCCTGTTATATCTTCTTTAATAAAGTGAGACTCAATATTGCATAGCAGAACACAGATTCACACACAAGGAAAAAACCGGAAACATAACAATAATTAAGAATTAAAGTAGGAAAAGAAATAAGGAATTACATATAGTAACTCCCTCCACATCTTGCTAATCAGAAAGGTCCTGAAGAAACCAAGTGGCACTTACATCATCCACCACATCTTGTTTCAATTCAAGAAGCCAGGATATTAAACTCTCCCCCTGGATGGATCCACCAGCACCTCTTACCATTCTAAAGAGTCCCGATTTTAACTAGCCAGCTGCAAGCCTTAATTTGTGATTGGTTTGATAGTCTTAATGTCTTAAACCTAGAAGCCTTTATATAGTCTTAACTAATAGTTTGATACATTGTAACTTTTTCCATTGAAACTATATATGTAGCAGACCATGACACATTAAAACATGAAATTCAGTGACTTCAAATTTTAAACTTGTATTCTTTAATAAATCAGTAAACTTTGAATTAGTAACTTTAGCATCTTCCTGGTTTTAGACTAACATGGAGCACCAATGGATTAGAGGACAGAATATTGGAATCTCAAGTTGTGAGTTTAAGATATGCATATGAGTTTTAGCACTGAAATATGAACTTATAAACTAATGGTTGGTATCTCAATCTGTAATTTTATCACTTCTTAAAGGGACATATAAAAAAAGACTAAGGTTACCTAAGTCAAAAGACGTAACTACATAAGCAACAAGAAAACATCAATCCCTCTGTCACACAAATTTGAGGCATGAAAAAGTTATGATTTTTAAGAAGAAATTAGAGAGCTGCATCGATTGATATATGAGAAGCTAGACCATAAAAAGCCAGTCTAAAGATGCACAATGTCATGCCCCAAACCTCTAATTAGCACTTCGTTATTTATGAAAGATTATACTTAGATTTATATCATTATGCATCAAACTATAACTTTAAAATATGCATCCAGGTAGGTTTTGTGAAGATTAATCAGTATTTTTGAGGTTAACCTAATGCACACTTTAATCCCCAGTTTCTATAGCCCCCATTCTTATTGAAGAAAAGAATTTTTATTGACGAAAAGAAGAATGACCCCTCTAACATTTTATGATTCCTGCTAACATTTATCTAAGTCTTCCACTAACAGTCACATTTTTTGTATGGACAATAAATTAGTTCATCATCAAATTCTCAATCAGTCAAAGAAAATCTGACCCCATCAAATGGGAAAATAAACCAAATCACAATCTTAACAACAAGTTAGGATGAACAAAATTAAAGCCACAAATAAGATGAACAAATAGTTATGTATATAGTCAAGCTTGAAATTGAAGGAGAAAGAGAAAGCTTACACTAAACGACTGAAAGATAACCGCAATTCAGGCTGAATGTATGCTTTACGTTTAGCAGTCGATTGGGGCTCTACGCTCTTTTTACGGCACTGCACTTTTCAGGGACGGTGTCGCAGAGAGAAGGGTGGTGAATGGAAGAAGACGATCCGCGGCTCCTTGCGTGGGAAATTTCCTCCAGCAAACGATCTCTGAACGATGACGTTTTGCGCTTGCTTGGGTTTGGTTGGGAGGACTTGTATGCAATTTTGGAGAGGAATTGGACTGGTTTTACGATTCTAAGCAACTTAAACGTGACTAGGAAGACTTTACCAATACGGATCAGCCACATGGCTGATGTAACCAAACATTCCCCAATGTAAAGGCACCGTAAAAATTTCCTAAATTAAATCGCCCTTCCTCTTGCTAAGGATGTTTTTACTTGGACCGGTCTGGTCTGATCTGATCTGTCTGAATTAATCTGATTTAATTTTTTTGTATTTCTATAATTACTCAAGTTTGGTCTGGAACAAATTAGGATTTCCCCTTCATGGCCAGGTCCAAACTCCAAAGGACTTTCACAACATGCAACGGTCCGATTAGTCCAATTTTATGTGCAGTCACCATTTCAGAATTAAATTTAGGGGTGTCCAGACTCCAGACTGTCCCCAACTTGGATTTTAAAGGAATATATAATTAATCAGTATCAACAAATTATACCATGGTATTGATATGCACTAATTTGTAGTGCATAAATGTATGTTTTTATGTTAGATTTGTGTGGATTTTTTTACCGCTTTATTTAGTTTGTAAACATTTGTGTAATTTTAGTTGTAACTGTATTTTAGCTTTCATTTGTAAGTTGTAAAGTAGAGTTAGGATTTGTGCTGTTGGAAAGGAGGACTTTGAAGTGAAGAAAAAGAAAATTTGACTGCGCAGGAGCAAATACTCGACCGTGTAGGAAATTTCACCCGGTCGAGTATGACATTACAGTTGCAGCTACAAGGAAATTACTTCAGCCGGTCGGGTGGAATACTTCACCCGGTCGGGTGTGATTTGACCGGAGACAATCGAACGTGCTGAAGAGCACAATAACCTGGGAAATATTTGTTTTTGACCGGTACCCGGTCGGGTGGGCACTATACCCGGTCGAGTACCCGGCCAAAGGTGTTGATAAACACCTATAAATATCACACTTTTCCTTCACTAATTACCATTCCTTCTTCCATACTCTTTAGCTCAGTTTAGAAGTATATTGATTTTATATTTTTATAACATATTTAGTCTCCAAATGAGGAGCTAAACTTTCATTTCTTGGTTTTGCTCTTGAAGCTTGATGATTATTAAAGTCAACTCTGCTCTAAAAGTCGTTCTAGGCGTCCGACTAGTCCCCGCCTAGGCGTTAGGCGGTGGCCGGGCGCCCCGATTATCATCTAGGCGCTCCGACTAATTGGTTTTCCATCTAGGTGAACTATTCGACCGCCTATGGTGCCTAATTGCCCGCCCAGAGTGCCTAATCGGCCGCCTAGGCCGTCTAGATGATTCGCCGAACATTACTTTACTTTTTAATTTTAACTTTCTAAGCGATATGAGTACTTTAAATTTGTATATATACCTAAATTTATTATTTTTTTATATTTATAACATAATGAAGTTAAGTGATTAGTTATCATATACTCCGGTACTACATACGATTAAATGTGATAATTCTATCATTCATGTTTGTTAATGTATGTGTATATATGTATTTTATACACACACAAAAATACAATATTACTTATCACATTCACGCAAAAACATAGATACAAATGCAATTTCTATGCCTCCGACTAGTTCCCGCCTAGGCGCTTAGGCGCTAGGCGGCGGGTTGGCGTCTGACTAGCGCCTAACGTCTTTTAGAACATTTAGGGCCTGTTTACTAACAGAAATATTTTTCTGTTTTCATTCTCTGTTTTCATGTCTTCAGTTTTCTGTTTTCGTTTTTCAGTTTTTTGTTTTTCAATTTTTCATTTCCTTTTTTTTTTTCCAGAAAACATTGATTTAATATTTGGAAAAGAAATGCACATTACAAATAACACAAAAAATTAACATAAATGTTCCCCAATGTTCTAACCTTCTGAAAGTGTACGTCTCTAAAACCTTTGAGGCAGGCATTAATTTCTCATCTCATTAACTAAATACCATAGAGTGGCAAACATATTTGAATGAAAGAATAAATTAGGCCTCCCGTGACTATATAGCTTTCCACCATGTCCAGGGATGAGGGATCTCGAGTCTAGTATTCCACCATGTCCAGGGATAAGGCATCTCGAGACTTTCGCACCAGCATCACGTTTGATCATTGACTCCGTAATGTCACCAAAAAATGATTCAAAAAAGTTCACAATCCCAAAAGCCAATGCACTCAGCATAGATGTAGGCCAGCATAGTAACTTTGACAATGGTGCAGTAGTGGTTATGGAACCAGCAAGACATGTTAGAGCTCCCTCCCAAGTCTTCTTTGGGGTAATAATCGAAAGTGGAGTCCTACCAAAAACCTTCCCGTCAAAAGGAAAATATATCCGTTGCAATGGTACTACTAAAAGAAATCAAGGAAGCCACAAGACCTACTGTCCACTGAGCTTGTACTACCAATAAGGCAAGCCAGGATTCTGCTATTTTTGTATGTAGGGCTGGCACAACTAAACTGCATCTCAACTTAACCCAGAAACAAGGAAGATAGCCACACTAGAGCAACCAAAAAAAAAAACTCTTAAAGGAATGAAAAAACAGACTTCTTATGCAATGAAAAAAGAATTCTTAAGCAATGAAAACAGACTTTTTAAGCAATGAAAAAACATTGTAACCATAACAGACTCCCATTTCATTTTTTCTATTGTATAAAGTTGTTCAACATGAATTTTTCTGTATTTTGGATTACACAACCATATGATATACTTTCCACCCAGCGCCCTCTCTTTCAACCCAAATCAACAACGATGGAAGCCATTTCCCATATCCAGATGTAGGGAATTGGCACATTGGCTAAAACTAGGGGTGGCAGCGGGTCGGATTTTCACCGGGTGGAGGCTCATCCACGTCCACCCGTTAATTTTTTATACTCCACCCACCCGTCCATCATCCATTAAAAATTACATCCACATCCAACCCACCCATCTTGAACGGATTATCGGGTGGATCGGGTGAGTAGCGGGTGAAATATAAATGTTCAAACTTGAGACAAAATAAATAAATTACAAAGAGAAATCATGACAATTAAGAACCAAAAATTAAGAATTCATTGTAAAATAACAACAAAAACATGAGCAATTAAGTATATTACAATCATTAATTCACTGCCAATGATAAAGAAAAAAACTGAATGTTAAACAAAATAGACATAAAACTTCTTCAAGTTGTTAAATTCTGCATTTATGCATCGGCACAAAACTATTTTTGCTATTTAACTGCCACTTCTTGAAGCTCTCCAATTATCTTTGTTTCACCAATTAACTATTATTATTATTATTATTATTATTATTATTATATATTATTAAATAGATATAATATATATTATATATTATATATTATATATTATATATTATATATATATTATATACTTATATGCGGGTCAGCGGGTGGGTGGATGGAACGGGTGACGGGTCGGGTGATGGGTTGGATGAGCCTTCATCCACACCCGATCCACCCCATCTTTCGATCCACCCGTCATCCATTTTTCATCCATACATCTTCGGGTTTTCATCCATATTTTCGGTTCGGGTTGACCGGGTATCCGCGGGTGCGGGTGATATTGCCAGCCCTAGCTAAAACCGGATTAGGAAATGAGCTTATCCATTCAGTATTTAGCTCATTTCCTAATCCATTCAGGTTTTAGGATAAAGAAAAGAGCTAAAACCTGACAGATCCAGAAAAAAGAAGTATAGACGTTTCAATAAACGGGAACAGCTAAAATAAGAGCAGATCTTATTTATATTTAAGAGCAGATCTTATTTATATTTAAGATAATTCAACCCTTTTAGATATCTTAAACACATATCAGCAAAACCAATTTATTCAATAAATATTGTGAACAAGATTCTGATCAAACGGGCTACAAATTCACAACTTTGTAGTTCTGACTTTATGTTCTGCTACACATTCACATTTTTAGGTCCAGGGTCTATAGTTGAAAATGAGAAAAATGGTAGAAATAACTATAAGCCATTCAGCCACAAACTAAGTTTAGACTTATGGGAACCAAACATCAACTCAACGTTACCAACGTAAGTTAAATATCATGGATAATATGAAATATAAGCTATGTTTAAATAAAGACTTTGAGTATATACATACATACATCCTATTCCCTGATTCCCATACAATGAAGATGTATGCTCTGTACGTGGTTACATTCTTTTCTTAGACTTTAAAGTTGTTTTACCTGTATGTGTAATGTGTTTGGTCTAATCATCTTATTACAAATTAAATAAGCTTATTACTGACTATCGAATTATATAACTATCATGGATAACAAGCTTGGATGTGGATAATAAGCTAAGGTGAAGAGTATGGAGCAAAGAGTTCAGCTGAATAAATTGTTTTTACTTTCCCATTTCACTCTTCTAAAATTCATATTAACCTATTTAAGCATGTTAACAACTGAGAAAAAACAATTCATCTCTAGTCTCATCTAAAACCATTCAATGACAGCCAATAGTTTAATATATGCACTCCATTAAAAAGTTACTCCATCCTTCCCTATCCAAACCTTCTCAAAAATTGCCGGATATTAAAAAAACAAAGCTGAATTGGCCTTGAAGAAGATGCAGAAAAATAAAGAAGCTCAATTGCTCTTCTGATTCCAATCACATTCAAATTCTAAACAACATAAACTGAAAATTCCATTTTATTAGAGACCTTACCTTCAATTCGTTGAAAGAACACGAGCCCTAATATCCCAACAAGCCCAAATCCACATTTACTCCTATAACAAGCCCACTTTCTCTCTCTAGCTCTCACTTCTCTCTAGAATTAAATACTCTATCACTTCCCAACATTAATATAGAGATAGATTAAGGGAAGAATTAATATTCAAGGAGAGAAGTTAAGAAAATAACTCACAACTTTAAGGGTTTGTTTACTAACAGAAATACTTTCTGTTTTTTCAAAAAATTGGAAAACTGAAGATAGAAAAATTAGAAAACATGTTTACCTAATCATTTTTCAAAAAACGAAAAGCGAAACATATCTCGCCTTTTACCCGTGAAATGGAAAACCAACTTCTATGCGTTTTCACGATTTAGAAAACACGGGGCTACAATATCTCTTTTACTCGCTCGCCTTCTTCCCCTTCCTTCTCTAATTTATCGCCTTAATTGCGCCTACCTTCCTTAAGCTTCTTCCGCCTACCTTCTCCGCCTATCCTCTTTACATCTCCGCCAAACCGCTGCAATTTGAAGAACGTCTCTCCACTTCCGTAGGCATTAAAGGCGCTGCAAAGTTTCGCCAAACACACCCCTTCTCCATTACGCTACAGGTCCTAGGTTGACTGAAGACCATCTTCCTTCTTCACATGTCAACCACGATCCAGCTTCTCTAGTTAGGGAATCGTTGCTAGGAGCTGGACCCCAACGTCACGCAGTTAATGTTGAAGTACGGCGAGGGCAAGTGGAGGCATGGGTGCAAAGGCGGCAGAGACAGCAGCCAACCGGGTTCTGCCACGTCACCATCCCACCTACCCCCCTCTAAGTATAAATACCTGCATTGAATACATTGTAAAGGGTTAACATTTTGATACTCAGAGCTTAGCAATAGAATCATCTCTCTTGTTCTTGTATTCAAACTCATACCGACAGACCGTTCGAGCAGTTTCTTTGTAATCATAGAATTACGTAATACAAGTCAGCTTCTGAGTTCAGTTATAATTCACTGTTTTATATTTCATACACCTTTTCTAACCAATACCACACGTCCTTAATATCCAAAGCTTGTGTTGGGCTTCCGGATCTTCCGGACTAAACCTCAACATTGGTGTCGTCTATGGGAAATTGAACAAAAATCCCAAGCAAACCACTTGATCTAAACGTTACTATCTCCAAAATGGTCAGAATCACTTCAGCAACTCCCAGTTCTGCGACTAGAGGCCGGAGGGGTCACGGATCCTCCGGAGGCTTGTCCACTCAGGGGCATGCCAGTGGGAGTACGTCTCAAGGGTCTGAGGACGTCATTCCCGATGACGTGAGGAGAAACCCTCAATTGATGAGGGAAATGGCTGCCGCTATGCAATGCATGGCAGATGAGCAAGAGAGAGGTGGGGCCACCTTCATCGACGAGACCTATGAACGGTCCTCCCCGATCCGTCCCATGCCATCGTTTGATGAAAATGAGGAGGACGCTGAGACCACCACCGCTTCAGCGCATTCCCAAGCACACCAGGGGAGTCAATGGAGGGCCCGCACCCCTCAACACAGGCAGCAGTCTCCAATAAACCAGACCTCGTTCATGCCAAGAAACGAGGCCCATTACAGAGAAACTACCCCTGCGGTAGATCCCGTCGGGCAACATTGCCAGTATGTAGAAAGGGATGGAGAAAGTTTCATCCGAAGGAGAGCAAATGCACCCATACCTCCCCCGGAGAGGACCCCGGAATTCGTGGATTTGAGAACGCCGCCGCCACCTCCCCGAACGGTCCAGGATGAGGAGATGGCCGGAATGAGGAGGCATATGGCCGAGCTCCGGGAACAGGTGAACAGGGCACCCCAGCAAACCCCGCCAGCGCGGGTTGGGATCAATTCTCCCTTTACAAGGGAAATTATGAATGCAGAAATTATGAGGGACTGCCGACCCCCGACCGGCCTGACGTACGATGGGGTGGGAGATCCCCATGTACATTTGAGAAGTTATCAGGGAGGCCTCATGCTCTTGAGGGCTACTGACGCCGCGATCTGCAGATTATTCTTCAGTACTCTCCGGGGACCAGCCCAGGAATGGTTCTGCACATTGCAGCCCGGCTCGATCGGGAGTTTCGCGGAGCTATCCACATTGTTCTTAGCATAGTTCGCTTCTAGCACCACTCCGAAGATACACTTTGGTTACCTGACCAGTGTGAGGCTGGGACCGAAAGAGTCCGTCAATGACTTCCTGACCAGGTGGAGGAGCGAGACTTTGAAAGTCACTGGCATGACAGATGAAACAGCAATCCTCCTATTTACTGATGCTCTTCAGACCGGGGAATTATACAGGTAGTTGAAGAAGGATCCGGGTACAAGTTATCCGGATGTGTTGGAGAGGGCCAGGAGGCATGCGACCTTAGAAGAAGAGATCAAGATGAGGGACCGAACGGCCCCCAACCTACTCCTACGAGGTTGGCGGACCGTCTTGGCCCCATGCAGCAGCTGCACCATCCCGTCCAAAAAACAGGCAATTCACTCCGCTCGTGATGACAATTGCAAACGTGCTCAAAAATGAAAAAGATAACATTCCCCCCGACCGATGCAGATGCATTCATGGGCACAGATCCGAATGCGTTCTACAAGTATCACAAGCGAAACGGGCACCATACCCAACATTGCCGAGCTTTGCAGATTGCGATAGAAGAACTGATCCAGCAAGGTTACCTAAGGAAATATGTTAACACCAACCCGAACGACCCTTCCCCAAATCAGCGCCCGTTTGAAAAACCCAACAGCTGGAGAAGAGACAGCCGACGGGGCATATATCCCGCCCAGGGAGGAGGCAGAAGGTTCAGTGAACCCAGGGAAGAGGCCAAGGATGAAGGTAAATGTTATGTTTGGTAGGGGGGGGGGGGACGGGAGACTCGGCCGCTGAACGAAAGAAGTTCGAGCGGGGGTTGTACGTAGCCTCCGTAACCACACCACCCCAGAAAAAGGAAGAATGGAGCTGATCACGTTCGGGGTGGCAGACTTGCCAAATTCACCAAGTCCGCACAGGGACGAGTTGGCGATCAGCATGTGCATTGACAACGCCTTTATCCGCCGAGTGTTGGTGGATACAGGGAGCAGTGTAAATGTTTTGTACTTACACACGTTCGAGAAGATGGGGCTGCAAAGGAGCCAGTTGACGAATTTGAAGACACCGTTTGCCAGTTTCACTGGAAACTGTATCGAGGTTGAGGGTACCGTCCAGCTCCTGGTCGAGGTTGGAGATGAGACACACCGGCCAGCGGTCCGTATGACGTTCGTGGTGGTGGACATCAATTGTGCCTACAACGCCATACTGGGTCGACCAGGATTAGAGGACCTGGAAGCAATAGCTTTTGTTCGGCACGCCTGCATCAAGTTCCCTACTGATACTGATGTAGGGGTAGCTCGGACAGATCCATCCACAGCCGGAACGTGCTATCGGGAAGCACTAAAGAAGATGAACACCGGGGAATGCGGGTGAATAGCATTAAAGGGCCCACACGGCGAAATAACTTTGAGGGACGCCCCGAGCTTGCCACCCTCTTAGAATACATCGAGATTGATTCCCCCCGATCGGAAGATAGCGATCGGGATGGACCTTGATGAGGGAATACAGGAGGGGGTGATAGCTGTCCTGAAGAAGTTCCAAATCTTGTTTGCTCGGGGACCTGGAGACATGCCCAAGATTGACCCACAGCTGATTTGCCACAAATTGGCCGATCGGCCTGATGCCAAGCTAGTACAGCAAAAGAAACAGTATCAAGCGGCCGAGCAATGTGAATTTACCAAGCAGGAGGTAGCCACGCTGCTGAAGATTAGACACATTCGGCTAGTCATTCATGTTGAATGGCTCGCTAATGTGGTCCTTGCACCAAAGGGATCCACATGGAGGATGTGTGTGGACTACACCGACCTGAACAAAACATGTCCCATGGACCCTTACCCCGTGCCAAGGATTGACCTACTTGTAGACGAGACAACTGGATGTGAATTACTATGCTTCATGGATGCCTTCAGGGGTTATCACCAAGTCTTTATGCACCCGGATGACGCAGAAAAAACTATGGATGGTCTGAGGCTGACCGGCAGGTTAGCAGTCCTGAGTAGATTCTTAACCAAACTGGCTGATTGGACAATTCCATTTTTCTAGATCATGAAAAAGGGAAATCCTTTTGAATGGAAAGCAGAATGCCAGACCGCCTTTGAAGATTTTAAGCTTTATTTATCTTCCCCCTGGTCCTGACAAAAGCAGATCCAGGGGAACATTTGTACATGTATGTAGCTAAGGCTGACCTTGCAGTCAACTCGGTATTATTAAAAGAAGATGAGGGTGTTCAGCGCCCAATTTATTTTGTGAGTAAAGCCCCGAACGGGCCGAAAACCAGATACACTTTGATGAAGAAGACCATCTTGGCCTTGATCACAGCTATCAAGCGGCTAGCGCCCTATTTTGAAGCCCATCCAGTAACCATCTACACGACCCAACCACTTGCCACTATACTGAGAAACCCCATGGCGAGCGGGCGCATAACCAAATGGGCCCTACTGATCGGGAACTATGAAGTAGATTTCAAACCTCGCCCTACTATCAAGGGCCAGGCGTTGGCAGATTTCATTGCTGAATGCACCGCTCGGCCAACAGAGGAAGGGTCAAACGGGGGGATGCTGGAGAACTGGTGGGAGATGTATGTGGATGGGGCGTCCAGTGCCAAAGGCTGTGGGGGGGGGGGGTTGTGATCACCTCCCCCGAAGGGTTTAAAGCATACTATTCTGTACACTTTGAATTTAAACTAACTAACAATGAGGTCGAATATGAGGCCCTTATTGCAGGTCTAAAATATGCTAAAGCCCTGGGTGCCGACCGGCTGAAGGTCCGGTCAGATAGCCAGCTGGCAGTAAACCAGGTGAACGGATTCGCAGAGGCCAGAGAAGAAAGATTGAAGGCATACAAGGAGCTGGTCGAGGAGCAAGTCAGCAAATTTGAGCAGGTGGTGCTCGACCAGGTCTCCAGAATTGAAAATGCTGAGGCAGACATCCTATCAAAACTGGAGCATGCTGCATTGGATGAGCGGGCTCAGGGCATTCCCACGTACATCCAGAAGTTTGCGCATCGAGAAGTGTTTGCCACGCCAGCAACTATGGTCCTTCGGGTAGATGTTATTTCATATGCAGTACCGAGTTGGGTCACAAACATGACCAACTACCTGAAGGATGGGACATTACCGAACGACAAGAACGATGTTTATAACTTGACATGCATCCAAAGGAGAGCCCCAATGTTCGAGCTGGTGGATGGGCAGCTATACAAAAAGACGTTCGGGGGGCCTTATCTGAAATGCCTCCCGCCCGATGTAGCAACTACTGTCATGGAAGAGATACATGAAGAAATTTGTACGAACCATCAAGGGCCTAAGACATTGCCAGGAAAATTATCTTGCAAGGGTACTACTGGCCGACCATCCAGCAGGACCGTTTTGCACACACCAAGAGATGCAAAGTTTGCCAGCTCTATGCACCAGTTCCCGGACGGCCTGCGACTTTTTACACCCCAATGACTATTGCTTTTCCGTTTGCCAGGTGGGGGATCGACTTGCTAGGGCCCTACCCCTGTTGCGAAGCCATGTGGGTTTGATGTGCTGTTTTGTCCCTGTTTTTCATTTTGCTGTTCCGACCGAAGAGAGGTCCGAGGCCAAGCCTTGGAGACGGACGTGTGGGGGTATCTGCCCCCAGACGAGCTTGGAGACTGAGGACGTACGTCCCTTGCTTCTATGGGCCATGGGGGCCTTTTATTAAGAGTAGCGGGTCGTACGTAACCCTACTGCTGGTGTAGAGCCCTTAAGTCGAGGGCTAATGGAGACGTTTGTCGCCAATGTATTCCTTATGCTTGATGACCTTTTTGGCTCGAATTCTCTAAGTTAGGCACATGCAAATGGAGACGTTCGTTGTTGATGCCTCAAATTGTGGTGGACAGTCGCCCTTGGTGCCATGGAGACGTTTGATGGTGACGAGGATGAGGGTGACTTTAGCCGAGGGTGATCTGTATGGTTGTGGACGTTGCGATGTTGTTGCTTTTCTTTTGTTCTTTTTGAATTCGTATATTATTTTGTGGCCGATGTAGTCCCCCAACCCCCCACTCCTTGGCCGATGAGAGTGTCAAGGTGCAAAGGAATAAAATAGTATCACGGGCCGAAGCGGCACCCTTGTGTTTCTTGTGACTCCAACCCCTAGGCGATCCTGCCCAAGTTAACCCTGTGGGAGAACCCTTGGATGAAGGTCGCAGGCCAAAGGTTAGTATCAAACGAGTTGTGCGCGAGTGGTCATAGGCCTTAGTTTTTGCATAAGTTTTTAGCTTTTGGCCGGTGAAGTGCCATCCATGGTTTGTCAAGCTGGTTTAAGCCGTAGTGAGGATTCCTTACTGGTGGACTGGCTGTTGCCAACTCAGTGGCTGTTGGGACAGCCGTCATCCGGCCCATTCTTGCGTGTGTGGCCGTTGCAATGACCATGGTGATGGGCTAACTTGGGCCACAACGGAGTGTATAGTGGGGAATTTGAACAAGCGGTATACGATTGGTCTTGGGAGAGGTGGCCATTGGTGTGGCCATTGGCTGGTTGCCACATGTAGTGACCGTTGGAGGGGGTGTCTATAAATACCCCTTCATCCGAAGCCTTTCCCTCACTTTGTGTTTTGCTGATTTACACTTACATGAGTGTAATGTTTAAACTGCTAATTATATGGTAAAATGACTGTGTTGCCTCGTTTTTTATAATTCATGGGTTTAATTGGGTGTTTTTTAGTTGGGGGGCTTAATTGACTTTTCCGTATTAGTAGGGGGGCCTATTTGACACTTTTCCCATAAACTTAATAGGGATTAATTTTGTTGGTTAAACCGAAACCGTTGTGTTAAGGTTATCAATCTCAATTAATTTCATCAAGGGGTTAAAAAGATTAAATGCTACTATTAAATCGGTATAAGACATTAGTTCTATATTTGATTTGTCACGCCCCGGACCTACCAGACACGTCAAGAACCCGACGTACAATACGAATAGTCAACCGCAGTCCAATTCATTCATACTATACTAGGTGTGTTGAATACCATTCACACATAGTAAATTCATAAACAATGTAAAATTCCATTTCAACCCAGCTGGTTGTGAGGTTTGTCAAGCTGGTTTAAGCCGTAGTGAGGATTCCTTACTGGTGGACTGGCTGTTGCCAACTCAGTGGCTGTTGGGACAGCCGTCATCCGGCCCATTCTTGCGTGTGTGGCCGTTGCAATGACCATGGTGATGGGCTAACTTGGGCCACAACGGAGTGTATAGTGGGGAATTTGAACAAGCGGTATACGATTGGTCTTGGGAGAGGTGGCCATTGGTGTGGCCATTGGCTGGTTGCCACATGTAGTGACCGTTGGAGGGGGTGTCTATAAATACCCCTTCATCCGAAGCCTTTCCCTCACTTTGTGTTTTGCTGATTTACACTTACATGAGTGTAATGTTTAAACTGCTAATTATATGGTAAAATGACTGTGTTGCCTCGTTTTTTATAATTCATGGGTTTAATTGGGTGTTTTTTAGTTGGGGGGCTTAATTGACTTTTCCGTATTAGTAGGGGGGCCTATTTGACACTTTTCCCATAAACTTAATAGGGATTAATTTTGTTGGTTAAACCGAAACCGTTGTGTTAAGGTTATCAATCTCAATTAATTTCATCAAGGGGTTAAAAAGATTAAATGCTACTATTAAATCGGTATAAGACATTAGTTCTATATTTGATTTGTCACGCCCCGGACCTACCAGACACGTCAAGAACCCGACGTACAATACGAATAGTCAACCGCAGTCCAATTCATTCATACTATACTAGGTGTGTTGAATACCATTCACACATAGTAAATTCATAAACAATGTAAAATTCCATTTCAACCCAGCTGGTTGTGAGGTTATCATGCCTAGTGGGAGGTCTCGAGTTCGAATCCCGCTAGGCACACAAGAGTGTGAAACTCAATGGAGTGGGTTTCAGCCCTGATTACTCCAGGCTCCCCCCAGCCCTCCTCCCCCAGACCCCCCTGGAGCAAAAAAAAATGTAAAATATTCATTTAAAGCAACGGAAACAATATTACAACTGTTCAAGCCACAACTTTGTTAACAGAATTGAAACACATGTCCCACTTTGTTTAAAAAAAAGAAACACATGCCCAATTTGAAAATGGTTCAACACCTTTTTCATACTTTTTTCAAAAATATATTTGAGATAAGACGTGTTTTTTTAAAGAAATGTCATATATTGTCGTATACTATGTCCTCTTGAACATCTCACCAGTTCCCAAGAATTAACAATTTAACACCGTAGCAACGACTACAATGTGAGAATAACTGTTTCTTCCACGAGTATGGGTGGACTCGGGCCGGTTGGCCCGACCTGAAACCGGCCCGGCCCGCCACTGTTCCAACCCGGCCCGGTCCGGTGGCCTGGTCAGGGACCGGTCCGGGTAGGCCCGACCCGAGGTGGTTCCGGTCCTGGCTCGGGCCCTCAAAACGTGAATCAGCCCGGCCGGTTCGGGCCCGGTCCAGGCCATTTTAATTTTTTTTGAATTTTTTTAAAGTTTTTGGATTGGGCTGGGTATTTTGGGCCATTTGAGGTGGTTAGGGTGTGAGGGGGGTTGGGGTTAATTAGGAAAAGGCAAAAAAAAAAACCCGAGGCCCGGCCCGGCCCGACCCGGACCGGGGGGTTACACGGGCCGGTTCCGGGCCCTCCAATCCAGGACCGGAGGCCCGACCGGGCCTAGGCCCGGCCCGGGCCCGGCCCGAACCGAGTCCATCTATATCCACGAGGAAACATTAGTCTACCCAAGTTCTAAAAAGAATTTCATGTTAAAGTTGATACGGAATCTATGGCTTTCGACAAATGAAAAAATAACGAAAACATATGGGGTAGACGAAGGGAAAACTAAGTAACAGTTCTTGGATTGATAGATGAAGGGAAACAAAAATAACACATGTATTTGTAGCCTTGAAGCTGATACAAGACACAATGAGGTATTAAGCTTATGGCTTTGGAACTTGGAAGTTGACCATAGAGAGATAAAGGAAAAATGAGGTTGTCCCCAATTAAGCTCCCACACAACATTTGACTAGATAAATTATATCCATGTAAACGTAACTAAGCAGAAAAAAAAATCAGAAAATGGGATTATAGATAAACAAATTTTGCCGATTTTTTTTGGAAATCTACTTGGAAGTTAGAACATAAAAAACCAGAGTACAATAAACAAAGTACTCCCATGCAATGTTATAAGAACTCCAGCCATTTTCGTCTGATGTATAAAAAGACAAAGATAGATAGAACATCAATAAGCAAATAAATTAGGACACACATACTTGAAATGAAGATTATATGTTCACATTCACTTGCCATTTGCATCTTAAGATGCCGCTAAATCGTGATACATATATTGTTCTCAATTGTAATTTCCCAACGCTCCTAACTAGAAAACTGTAATTTCCAATGGTAAAGATTTAGTCATTGATAGGTAAAGATTTCATTCTTTTTATCATACGGTGGAACTTCCATTGACCAACCCATTTTTTAAAAAAATTAATACATAGCTAAATAGCCCACATACATATTCAAATGTATGTGTAAAACCAACTGCCATCAAACATAAAATACATGTGGTGCAAATATGCCATGATCAAAAGATAGCACCACTTTTGTACAAACCAGAAACTCAGACATTTAGAAATTATGACGAGCTGAAATTTTTCAATGATCAGCTGATGAAAGTCATGACTGACATTACTACTACGGCATCCCTAGCTATGACAGCTTTGATCCTCATCTTCCCGTGAAAATTTGGGTTACTCTTTGCATGTTCGTAATGTAAATTTTGTAGCTTTTTAAGCTGCGATGGAATAAATAACTCGATTTTCAGAAACCATATAAGAAGGGGAGAATGGGAGAAACAAATAAACATAAAAAGGTTAGCCAAAGCCAAAGGAAACAACTAAAAAACACGTAAAAGAGAGACTATTCACCCCAAACACGAACAGAACATTACCATAAAATCTGCGCAAACCAAGTACCTAGTACCTTTGCAAACACAAACCAAGCACCACTATCATAAATGAAAAAAATCAGAGAAAGACATCTTCAACTAAGAAAACCAAGGATGAACTCAATTCAATTGTCTGAGAATGTGTCTCATGCCTGTATTTTTAATTTCCATGCCATTAAAGCTTCACACATGACAAGTATGTAGCAAAAAAATAAAGTTTAATTAACACAGCTAATGCACATGAAATTACTTACCACCATATATTATCCAAAAGCAGCCTACAGTACAAACAACACAGCCAGAGTGATGTTGGGACTTTAGAGTTGAGACCAATATTATATTATTCACAACTTAGGATGTTTAATCCATATTAACTAACTTTAAAAAGGTTCACTCATCAGTATGGATAGTTTGATAACATATGTTCTGAAAAATGTTAAAATGATCAATGGGTATGAGAAAAAAAATCCACCCGTAAACATATTTTGTAGCTCCACCCCTAAAGTCAAATAAACTTCCATGTGGCACCAGTAAAGACTTACTACTTTTTGGCTTGGGAATATGATGGAATAAAGAAAAATGGTTAACAAAACTGTCTGCGCTTCCTTGTTGTGAAGCATCAATCAGTCCATGCAACTTTTGACGCGATTTTTACTATGGGTCATCCGGATACAGTCTCTTTGTGCTAGAGACTGCGTACATCCGACCTCCCTTACCCCACCATAGGTAGGAGCCTTTGCGGCCAGGGGCGGCCCGGTATGTTCGAAGGCCTAGGGGCGGAAAATTAAAATGGGCCTAATGTTACAAAAAATTTGTAGAAAGCTTTTTATCTTAAATGACATGCATAATAATTAGAATAATACTATTTCATGCATTTAGAATTTGACTATGTGTTCTCATCTTGAGAAGAACATTCAGAATTTGATTTCTTTACACAAACAAATTTTTCCGTTGAACTTTTTTTTACTTATCGTTGTTTTCTCTAATCTTCTATTCTTTTGTATTTATTGTATTCGGATTCAATCCTTTTTATTATATTTTGAATTTAATTAAGTTTATAAATTTTATCATAATTGAAAATATTTGTATAACAAAATCAACAAGTTATAACACCAACACTCAATAGAAACAATAAACAATTAAGAATTCAAACAACCATGAATGGAATTGATTAATAAACTAATCAAATCATCATATTAGACTAATCTACTTTCCAGTGGAATTTCTTTATGAAATTTTAAGAGAATGTTTTTCATCACGTGTAGATTATGTCCATAAAATTTCAACTTAAAATGCAATCATGAAGTCAGTTAAATAAGTTATTGAAACACAATGCGCCAAAATATGTGTAAAAAAGCAGTGTTTTCAATAATTTATTTGGGTGACTTCTAAATTAAACTTTAGACTGAATTTTTTCTCACATACTCTAAACTTCATAGAAAACATGATCACAAGTTTCGCTATAAAAATCCATTGAGAAGAACTTCAACAAATTCCACTCGAAAAATTATTACTTTAGGGCCGAAAAATCAACCTACTCACATCTGTTACAAAGAACTAAACTTGGGCCTATTTTTTACCCATATTTTTTGGGCCTAGGGTGCCCGCTCCACTTGCACCCCCCCTAGGGCCACCCCTGTTTGCGGCACTGGGGTAATGATGATGATGATCGATCAAAATATACAGGTAAGCTATAAAAGGGATCCAGGAAAATGCATGACTCGAACAAATGAGGATGGATGCTGGTCATCAAAATTCAGACCCAAGTCCAATATTTTCTTTAGACCTTTCTAAATTACCAGAATAAACTTTTTAAAGGGTGCATATGTTGTTGATACTGGAGCCCTGAACTATGGAAGCAACTAAGAGTCTAAGAGTGGTCCATTTTATATCACACATTACTACTTGAACATGCCTGTTCACATTCAGGTGAATTTTTTAGTTTTATTTCAATGGGTTTACCATCAACCTTGATTACTCCGTATTAATTACTCCGTAATATATATTCAGCATGATCAATTCTAGGCCTAGCTATAAAGGAACTAAAAGAGTGAGTATAGCTAGCTCACCGAATGAATTCTCTTATCAGCTTCTGAACCATTAGGAGTCGACTCATTCACTATAGATTCCAAGCCCTGGTGGTTATAGCATTTTTTGTTAAACATCAACAAGCTGATGAAATGCTTGTATAAAAAAAAAGCGAAATGTCTAAATACAGACTACTACCTTGTAATCATCACCGCCTGTAGTCTCAAAGACAAACTCCTCGTCATATTTGTCCTCCTCCTCATCATCCTCATTGTGGGTGAGGATACTTTTGTTGTCTCTTCTCTTGGGATTTGGAGGTGCGAATTCTTTTGAGTCAATTCCCTAAATAGAGGACTAAAAATTATCAAAATTGTACAAATAGGACTACATTTTTTAAATTACCCTAATAGGATTATTTATGTGTGTTTGGACAAATATACCCTTGTAGCTTGTGAAAAGTTTTAATTAATAATAAAATCATAAAAAAATAATAAAAATAAAAAAAAATCTAAAAATCGTAAAAAAATTGAAAATTAATAAAAAAAAATTTTTAAAAAATTTAAAAAGAAATTCAAATAAAAAAATAAAAAAAAATCGTAAAAAAAACATTACCACCCCAGCACCACCAGCTCCCATCACCAGAGAAAAATATGACAACATTTTAAATAATGCCATAATGATGGCATATTCAATGAAAACGTTGGCATATTGAAGAGTAATTATGCCATCTTTTTGGCATTTTCAGAAAAAGATGACATTTTTTTACCAAAGTGGAAGAAATTTCACCAATCGGAGTAGGTGGTGCGGGGAGGCGGCGGGAAAAGTATCCATAATTTTTTCCATTTTTATGGGTTTTTACTATTTTTTATTATTTTTTTAAAAAAATAAAAAAAAAATTAATATTTTATTTTATAAATATTGTATAATTTTTTATGATTTTTTACGTTTTTTAAATATTTTTTACGTTTTTATGATTTTAATATGAATTAAAACATTTCATTATGAATTAATACTCTTAGGGGTATTTAGGGAATTTAAAAAGTAGTAGTTTTATTTGTGTTTTTTAGGAATTCTTATTTAGGACAATTTTGGAATTCTTTTTCATGGGGTTCTTTTCTCTTTTCCCCATGCCCGTCAATACCGCTTTCCTTGTTGGTACCGTGTTCAATGTCAAGGACCTGATAATCCATTATTTCACTTTTACACGTAAGAATGAGCTGAATGCACTTGAAGGAGATAACGAACTCACCTTAGTCGGATTAGGGTTCATCGCTTGAAGACCAAAAACCAACAACAACAACGACCAATAAGATCGAGAAATTAGAAATACAGTAATTTCAAACGAAACCTAAGAATGGTTATAGACCGAGATGCGTGCCTTCGATTGCAAGAGCAGAAGGGTTTCTTAGACGGCTTTAATAATGTCCCAAATTTACCCAAAAAAACATATTTAAAATATATCTGTAAAGTTCCCGAAAAAAAGATTAAAACAGTTTGAAAATTCCAAAACAGGACTGTAATATTTTTTTATTCTCAAAATAAGAGTAACTACTGCTGAGTTTGGAAAATACTATCATGTTTGAATTCTGGTACTGCCAAAACATGACAGTAACTAGTCCTATTTTGGGAATAAAAACATGACAGTCCCATTTTGGAATTTTCAAACATTTTTAGTTCTATTTCGGATAATAACTCAAAATAGGTCTTATTTCTGACATATTTGGGAATAAAAACATGGCAGTTTTATTAATAAATATATTTTTATAATAAGTTTTTACCCCTAAATAGGACCAAATTATGATCAAAATTCCTAAATGGGAGCTGATGTTTGATTATTCCTAAAGAGGACCTCTCATTCCCGAATTACCCCTGCTATAATAAAACCCCATCTTCCGCGCCTCACTCCTCGATCGATCGACATCTTCTTCTCTGCATCATCTGCAAAACTCTTCTCCGAGTATTGAGATTCTCTTCTGCGCACCACTCCAGCCAACATCTCGACAGGTAATCCCCTTCTCCTCCTCCTCCGCCGCCGCTTCTTCTTTTGCTTCTTCTGCTTCTTCTTCTCCTCCTCCTCCTCCTCCTCTTCTCCTTCTCCTTCCTCCTCCTCTATTCTTTGCTTATCTTGTATTTACGATTAATTTCTGCCGGTTCATTCGAATGTTTTTCCAATTCTCACTAAAAAATTTAATTTTGGAAACATTGACAACAATAATCCCACCTTTCATTGGTCTTCTCATAATAATCCCACATTTAAATGATCCCAAAATAATCTCACCTTTGCACCTCATCTTCTTTCATTGGACTCTGACCACGTTTTTTATCTTTGTTTGAAAATCTTATATAAATAATCTCACATTTATAAAGATATAATAATAAAGTGAAAAGGTGAGATTATTTATATAAGATTTTCAAACAAAGTTAAATAACCTGGTTAGGGTCCAATGAAAGAAGATGAGATGCAAATGTGAGATTATTTAAAGGTGAGATTATCATGAGAAGACGAGTGAAAGGTGAAATTATTCTTGTCAATTTTTCCTTTAATTTTTGTTTTGAAACTTTTGAATCCAAAACAGTTAGGTATGAAATATCGAAGCTCTTGTTCAAAAACATTCAGATCTAAAGTTTATTATTGTTTATCTTTATCAGCTTGTAAGAAATGCCATATTTATGGCATTTTTTATGGAGATGGGAACATTACATTTTTGGAAATGCCAATTTTTTTGACATTTTCACAAATTGTGGCATTTTTATGGCATTGAATTGAATTACTCAGCAACATTGCTTCTTCATTTTTCTTCTCCTATTTCTCATTTTCGAATCTAAAATGTGAAAATGTCATAATTTGTAATATGAAAATTCCATGTTTTTGCATGTAGAAATGCCATTTTTGTCATTATAGTTATCATAATTGCAATTTTGTCTGAGATCGATACCATACACTCCACAGGGGACAAATGTGAGTACGTGACTAAGAAAATTGATACCATACACTTCAGAGAAGAATTTAGCTATGGCTCCACTCTCCCTGTAGGAAGGGGAAAGTCATCTCCCATGGCTGCGGCGGCGGTCTCCCATGGCTGCGGCGGTGGTCTCCCTTGGCTGCGGCGGCAGTCTCAACAGTGGCAGCCGTGCACGGAAGTTGCTAAAGGTGTCGACTATGTTTGGGGTGTCGGCTATGTTTGGAGTTCAGGCATGTGAATCGGCTATGTGCATCGTCGAATGAAGCAGTTGGGGGAAGGTTTTTTTAACGTGTAATTTCATTAAGGGCATTTTTGTCTAACCAATTGCTTTTTGGTCCTATAAAATAAGAGAGTCCTATTTGTGCATTTCAACAATGAATAAAGAAACAAAATTAAAAATAATTAAAATGGTCCTCTACAGTATTTTCAGTCAATTTAGCATGAAACTACGGAGTAATTACAATCTTAGGGCCTGTTTACTAACAGAGATATTTTCCTGTTTTCTACTTCTGTTTTCGTTCTCCGGTTTTCTGTTTTTATTTTTCAGTTTTTCTATCTCCAATTTTCTGTTTCTATTTTTTAGTTTTCCATTTTCAAATCTGAAAACATGTTCATCAATTTTTTCACCCAGTTCTGTGATCATCCAGAAGACTGAGGACACGTTTACTTCACGGGTTACTAAATGGTGCTTATTAAGACCCGCGTTAATAAGCGGCGCATAAAATAAGCAATGTGTTAAGATCATGTTTACTTCAAAAAGTTTAAAACACCATTTAACATTAAAATGTCCAAAATAACCCTATACATATATAGACACACAAACAATCATAAACACAAATGTATAATATAATATATGGGGTCGATCACCTCGTACGTATACCCATACCCCTGATCCCTACCCCGCCCCTATACCTTGTACCCCCACCCTACACCCTATACCCAATTTCACACCCTTGACCCCTACCCCTACCCTTACCACGATCTTACACAATACCCATACTCCCCTACAACCCTTCATACCCACCCATACCTACTCGCAGGGGTTGGGGTTGGGGTGAGGGTGGGGTAAGGGTTATGGTCGGGGTGGTAAGCTCTAGGGGTAGGGGTTGGGTGGGGGTAAGGGTGGGGCAGTGTGTGGGTTAGGGGTAAGGGTGGGGGTAGTGGGTGGGTTAGGGGTAAGGGTGGGGCAGTGGGTGTTGGGGTAAGGTAGGGGTAGGGTAGGGAGTTGGGGTAGGGTGGGGCCGAGGTAAGGGAAGGGTAGGGTAGGGTGGGGGTATGAGGGTGGGGATAGGATGGCGGTAGGGTGGGGCCGAGGTAGGGGGCATGTGATAAGGGGTAAGGGTAATATACGAGGGGTGGGGGTAGGGTAGGGTGGGTCGGGGTCGGGTCGAGGTGGTAGGGGGGTGGCGGTAGGGTAGGGTGGATCGGGGTGGGGCCAAGGTAGGGGCATGTGGTAGGGGGTGGGGTGGGGTCATTGTAGGGAAAAGGGGTACACGGGGTGGGGGTAGGGTGGGTAGAGTAGGGGTAAGAGGTAAGGTACGAGAATGGAGGTACCGGAATGGAATCGACATCGGAGCGGGACCGGACCCACCACTAGGTGTGAGTATGCAAATTCATTGCAGCGGCACTGTAGCATCTGCGTTTCCTAATTTTGGAAAACTAGTAGAAGTCACTTCTCCAAATCATTAAGGAAAAGAGAGACATGTCTCATTTTTTTTCGTTCTGGAAAACGATTTGGTAAACGCGTTTTTCTGTTTTCCTTTCTCCAGTTTTCCAACAATTTTCTTTGGTAAACACATTTTCTGTTTTCTGTTTTCCAGTTTTCCAGTTTTCCAGAAAACTGGAAAATATCTTTGTTAATAAACAGGCCCTTACATTTTTTTATTATGACACAATTCAACGCGCTAAATCATAAGTTACACCTTTGGTGCAAAAGTTGGCTGATAAGCCATCAGTCATTTCAAACGAAACCATAAGAAATCAGTGCACCACAAATCCACAAATAATCAGTTCAAAAAATGAAAAAACATAGTCACCAAACAGATTTTTAGAGAATACAAACATTGAAATGATTCTTTTCCTTTGTGTACATCTCAAACTACTCACAATTTGGAATTTTCACAAACAAGCTTACATAGGGAAATAATATCACTATTTTCACTTTTTAAATTTGTTTTAAAAAATAGACTACCAGTTTTTCTTGTCAAAAATAGCCACCTGCATGAAATCTACTCCAGGTGAGCGTACTTTTTTGAGTTGTGCTAGAGGTACCTCTGGTACCTCATTTGTACACCCTTCCTATATTTGTGGTTCACAAAAGCCCAAAACATTAAATGAATTGCTCCATTTTAATGAATTGCTTTTGTGAACCATAAATATAGGGAGGGGTTACAAATTGGGGTAGCAATAGCATTTGTGTACTTTTTTTCGGCCACTTTTGTTCATCTTCTCAGTTGAATCATGTGTCTCACAAAATGCATAAAACAAAAATTGAAAATTTTGTGATGTAAATTTTAAAATTAAAGAGGCGAAATTTTAATTTAAATAAGAAACAAAGAACTGTAACAAAATGTATGGAAACTTTTTTTTTATCATCAAATCCAACACTTATATCAAAATCATTAGGAAACGAATCGCTATAACAAACTAAAAAAGACCAGCTCTGACAAAAAGTATCACGAACCAACTATCAAAATCACTCCTCCTCCTCCTCCAACGATAATTTTTTCATATAATTTTTTATTTATTTTATTTATAAAAATATATAATTTTTTTGTAAATCAGTAGAATCAGCCAATCTAGCCACTTCGACCAAAATTTCAGCAGAATCAGCCGATCCAGCCAATTTTGGTGTTACCAAAGAGACTCGAAGTTTTTTGACACATCTTTTTGTGTTTGGCCTAAATTTGGTTGTGTGAAATAACACTCTTAACCATATTTCGTGCGTAAAATGAAAAATTATGTAATTGATGAAAAAGTAAAAAATAGAATTACCAAACGAGCCTTATATTAATCATATTTAGTACTGAAAAGTTATGTAATTAATGAAATTGTAAAAAACATTCAAATGAAAAGTTATGTAATTAATGAAAATGTCAAAAACGTTCAAAAGGGAGTCAAAAATAAGCTTGATGATATGGTCTCAAATAGGGTCACCAAATGGTCGACAACAAGCGTGGTTTCCCTTTAATTTAGAATTTCACATTGTTTATCAAATTTCAGACGATATCTTCCGTCACTAATTTCCAAAACCTACGGAACAGCCGTTCTCAAATCTCTCTCCGCGCCGCAGCTGAAATGACAGAAACTGTAGGAGAATTGTATGTTTCATTAATGATGAGATTGTGCATTGATCGCGGAAGCGTATACCATACAGCCGGCTGTACGGCTGGCACCGTACAGCCGGTGGCAGTTTTGTAATTTTCATGAAGTTCGCGGTTTCTCGTAAATGAGCATTGATGTAATTTTGATGAGCATCGAGCCTGTTCTTCTGAGTATTAAAAGCCTAACAATGAGCACCAGTGATCTCTGCTTCATATTTTCTAATTCGGTTTCTTTTTATGATTTTTTCATTTATAAAAATTAAAAATCTTAAATTATGTTTATAATTAATTTCAATATGTGAATCTAATGTAGTATGATATGTTTGATATGTGCATCATTTTAAAATGAGCATAAAACAGTACCAAATGAGCATACATAATTTATAAAATGAGTATAAAAAAATTCAAAACTTTATTTGTGTATGCTCATTGATTTTGGGCGTATATTTGATATGTGCATCATTTTAAAATGAGCATAAAACAATACCAAATGAGCATACATAATTTACAAAATGAGTATCAAAATATTAAAAACTCATTTTTGTGTGTTCATTCATTTTGGGCATAATACTCATTTGAATTTAACTTAAAACTCATTTTGAAATATGCATGAATATGACATTTTAAAAAGAGTATTGTACTAATATCAAATGGGTATACATAAATTACGAAATGAGCGTTCAAAAAACTCATTTGAGTATGCTCATTCATTTTGGGTGTTATACTCATTTCAATTTTACATGAAACTCATTTTCAATGTGTTCAATATTAGTTTGTGTGGGTTCATTTCTTTTAGGCGTATACTCATTTCTTTTAGGCTCATTTAAAATCACCACCATGCTCAAACTTTTATTTGCGTATGCTCATATCTTTAGAATTACGTACAACCTAGGTTATCCCTGACCCAAAAACCACCAAACTAAAATAATCAGTGTGAGAAAAATAGAAAAAGGAAAAGAAAGGAACAGAACGTGCGAAGTTAAGGACGAAGCTGAAAGAGAGCTGCTGAAGGGATGCGGTTGTCGAAAAAGGGAGAGGTGCTAGTAGGCGGCGAGCAACGGAGCAAGGATGATCGGCCATGGAAGCCTGCGATGGAAGCCCTGCGATGACGGAAGCCTGCGATGACGGAAGCCTGCGATGGAAGCCCTGCGATGACGGAAGTCTGCGATGGAAGCCTGCAATTCGCGAACTAAAAGTCCGGCTGTACCGTGCGCACGGTACAGCCGGCTGTACCATATAATTTGCAATTGATCGCTGACTACTTAGTGTCGTGCTTGTGGGTTGGTAATATGGAAAATGTTTATCGGTAGCATTTATTTGTTGGAAAAATAAATGTATTTCAAATGAATAAAATACTATAATTAAATTATACGGTATCTTTTATTATTATGATTATAATTAAATATAATTTTGATCCTATTAAAATATATAATGATATTTTTTATTTGTATTGTACATTTATTATAATATAATTTGGCACGATTTTCATTCTGATATCAATATATATAACATAGTTTTTCTTTTTAGGGTATTGAAATTACAATTTTATTGGTTAAAATGCTTTAAAGCTAAAAAATGAAATTACTTATTTTGGAAAAGTACCTGCCACCCCCGAGACTGACTGGCGAACAAATTTTAAATCGGGTTCGACGTATTCCTACGGTTATGCAAGAGCCAAAGAAAAAGCCATATAGATATTGTCATACACATAAGTGGACAAAGAGGAGTATATTTTGGGAGTTGTCATATTAGAAAGACCTTCTTATTCATCACAATTTAGATGTAATCCACATTGAGAAGAACGTCTTTGACAATATATTTAGAAAAATTCTAAAGCTACCCCATTTTCTACCCCATTTTGTACTCCTCCCTAGTTTTGTGGTTCACAAAAACAATGAATTAAGTGGGGCAATTATTTTGTGGGGTTGAGGTTTTGTAAGCCACTCAAAGAGTGAGGTACAAATGGGGTACCACATTTTGGGGTACCTCTAGCATTTCTCATATATTTAACACGGTGATGGATTTCAAAGAGAAAACCTACTCTAAAAAAAAAGAGAAAACCAAAGACGATCTTGCATTCTAGAAAATACATGACAATGTAGTGTGATAGACCCGAACTTTTTGTTGATCTAGAACATCAGGGTAACATAATTCCAAAAGCAGTCTACCAAGTCACAGATGCACAAAAGACATCAATATTAAAGTGGCTTGTGTATCTTAAGTTTCCAGATGGCTACTGCTCTAACCTGTCCAGACGCGTGGACATGAACAAACTTACAACGACGTCGCGCATGAAAAGTCATGATGCTCATGCAATTATGCAAAGATTTCTGCCGATTGCATTGAAAGAGATGCTTCCTGAACAGGTATGATCCTGTATTACTGAAATCAGTTTGTTATTTCAGTCGATATGTTCCACCGTTTTGGATGCAGAATCCCTCCGAAGACTAGAAGACTTTGTTCCCATTCTGATGTGTAATTTGGAAAAAATACGGCCTCCATCATTTTTCGATGGAATGGAACATCTTATAATACATATTCCGTATGAGGCTCTAAATGGACCGTCTTCTATCGTTGGATGTACCCATTTGAAAGGTTAGTCACAATTTCATTTATATTTGAAAATTTATTTAATAAGAACATTTGTTTGTTTACAAATTTTACTTTTCATTGCAGATTTCTAGGAGAGTTGAAAAAGAAAGTGACCAACAAGGCACACGTTGAGGCTTCAATTTGTCAAGAATATATTCAACAAGAAAATTTCAACGTTCTCATCTTTTTATTTTGAGCGTGAAGTCATCACTAAAAGAAAGAGACATGCCTGGATGTCCGGAACGAGATGACATTGACAAGGACTTATATGACAAGCCGACAAGGAAGTTTCCATTTTCAATTACTCAGATAGAGGTAAAGGTGCAACTAACCGTTACACCGTGGATGGAGAATTAAAAATTGCACATACTTACATCTTCATGAATTGTCCAGAAACCTTATCATTTTATAAGTAAGTTAAATTGGCATTTATATTTGTAATATATCTATAAGTTTCATCTGATTTTTGTGGTGATTGTTGTTCTGTCTCCTTTTTCTTTAATTTTAATACTCGTGCTCTTATCTTGCATAGAGCAGGATAGAGAAAGAGTTGGAGGATGCAAAATTAAACATAGAAACTGAGCGCAAAGCCCTAATTGAAATATGCAAACGGTAGCTAAAGGCAGTGTTTTTCAAGTAGGGAAGAGGTCAGAATAACCTGCCCTATGCCATCCCTTATTACTGGATCGTATTGCGTTGTACGCCTCTTTTTGTTTAACAAGGTTGGGGACTTAGGGTATTATTCGCAGCAGGTACTAAGAGAGTGCGTGACCTTAAACAGAAAGAGGAATCACTACTTTTACACGGAAAGCTTGAAAATCAGGGAGTTTAATTATAATTTATAAGTGTTTGACTTCTTCAAATATCACCACTTTATGGTATTTCCAAACCTCATATTATCTTTGTTCATAATGGACTAATGGAGCTATGCAGGATGGTGTAAAAAAAGTTATGATTAATGAGTAAGCTGCTTGAGTAACAAAGAAATACAGATTCTAGGCATTGTTTAGGCCTTAGGGTTTAGCATTGTTCCTAAAAGTGAATTAGAACCTCCGATGACTTGTATGCAACGGAATAAACAAGAAGTTGAGTGCATAAGTTTGGAACGGAATGGGACTATGGGAGTATATTGACAAGAAAAGAGCTTAACTTTAGAAGAAAACATAGCATATAGAAAAAATGTAGTCCGTAGTAATTAATGGATAAAGGTTTTGTTCTTTTTTAACATACGTTAGACGCTTAATATGCACTTTCGCGCACAAATGGGTACACCCAGATTCACCAACCCATTTTAAGGAAATTTGACATAATGCTAAATAACCCACATGCAGTGGCGGACCCAGAAAATCGGGATCACGGGGTCCCTACTCTAATGTAACTCTAATTAATAAGAGCCCGTTAGGCGATTTTTTGCCGGCTTATTAGGTTTATCAACTAATTTATTTACCAAACACGTAACTTTTGATTTCGTGTGTTGAATTGTGTAACAATAAGAAAATGTAAGTTTAGAGTTACTTTTATGGCTGTATTGACTGAAGTTACTGTATAAAATCATTTAAACTATCTTTCATACTTTAGCCAATCCAGTCGCTTCATAGTATATTTCAGTTGTATTGGTTGTATTGGGATACTATGATTTTTTCTTTACTTTATTAATAAAATATATTTTAAATATATTTTTCATAAATAAGTAGAATCAACCAATCCAGTCACTTTAGCCGTAACTTCATAAATTTTAGTAGAATCAGTCAATATAGCCTATTCGAGTATTACCAAACAAACTCTAAAGTAGCATAATATTTCATAATTAACGTACATTATGAAAATATCAAGATAGTCATAACACACAAAATAAAATTACATATGAAGTATATATTTCGCTCTACAATTCTACAAATGAACCTTCTTAGGTTTCAACATGTTGGTCTTGTAGACAATTAGTCATATGAATTTCACATTTAACAATTATTTGATCCATTTTTTCATTTAATAATGACGAATCATTTGAATTAACGTTTGATTTACTTCCGGTACTCCAAATTTCTTTAAATCCGGATAGAATATCGAAATATGTTTTCATCCTAAATCGCAAAGTTATTCATAAATATCATACATTTAATAATTAATTTTAATAGTCAAACCAATTTTAATAATTAATCCAAAAAAATTAATTATGTAAAATGTAAACTTCAAAATAATGATCTTTCACAAAAATACATTCAAAAAACAAAAATGGGGAACTACTTGGGAATTGAACCCTGTACCTCTGGGGTAAGGAAGCCCGCAGTTTTGCGATGCTACCATCCGCCCGCTTCATTCTTTAGTTTTCATATTCACTTTTGGTGTATTTATACATGCCTTAGTAAGTTTTATATAAAATATATATAATATATATAGTAATTTTTTTGAACGTACACGGGTCCCGGGACCCCATGGGACCCTTAGTGGGTCCGCCACTGCCCACATGCATATACAAATGTACGTAGTATGTGTGTATACTCAACCAACTCAGACCTAACTCAAATGCATCCCTGATAAATACTCTATAAAATACACATGCGGCAAATGTGTCATGATCCAACAATAGCGACATATTTTTACTAACCAGAGAAAAAGGCATTTATAAATAATCAGAAGAGATTACATTTTTTAAATATCAACTGATGAAACGCATCATTGACCATAGTACTTCACCATTCCTAGTTAACGTAGCTCTGATCCTCCTCTTACTGTGATAATTTGGATCATCTTCCGAAACACTGTCATATAGTTCTTGTTCCTTTTTAAGCTGCAATAGAATAAACAACTAAGTTTCCAGAAACCATAAAAGCAGGGAAAATGGAAGCAACGGCTAAAACATGTAAAAGAGCAACATTATTCAACCCAAACAGGAACAGAACATCACCATAGAAACTGCACAAACCAAGTATGTACTACCCTTCGCAAACAAAAATAAAAAAAACCATTATTATGATTGACAAGAATCAGAGATGCATTTTCAACTAAGATAACCAAGGATAAGTGAAATTCAATTTTCGAGACTACGGTGACTCATACCTGAGTTATTCATTTCCATACATTTAAAGATTCACACATAACAAGTATGTAGCAAAAGAAATAAGGCTTTTTTGAAATAAGAAATAAAGCTTAATAAACACAATTTATGCACATGAAATTACCTCCCGCAATCTATTCTCCATATAGAAAAAACAGCCATAATGACTATTCATGTTGGGACTTGAGACCAATTTTTCATTATTCACAACTTAGGATGCTTAACCTATATTAACTAACTCCAAACAGGTTCCAACGAATAGTTTGATCATACATGTATGGAAACATGTTATAGTGATCAATGGGTATCGGAAAAAAATCCCACCCCTAAAGATAATTTCTAGCTCTGTCCCCAAAGCCAAGTAAAATGTAAGAAGAAAATTAAATATAAATAGCCAAAGATGAATGGGGAATCAGCAGCTCAGATAAGTTCCATGTGATGTAATAATTTCATAATAGATCTATCAAAATTTACAAGGCAAGCTATAGTAGGTATCTAGGAAAGAAGCAGGATTTGAACAAATTAAATGAGGATGGATGCAGTTCATCAAAACAGTTACTTTCTTTAGACCTTTCTAAATTACCAGAATAATCTTTTTAAGGGGAACATATGTTGTTGATCCTGGAGTCGTGAACTATTGAAGCCACTAAGAGCAGTCCATTTTAAATCACATATTACTACTTGAACATGCCTTACACATTCAGGTGAAATTTTTATTTTTATTTCTATTGGTTTACCAACAACATAGATTATTTTTTTTTTTTTTTTGCGAAAAACAACATAGATTATTAATATGTGTGTGTGTGTGTATTCAACATGATCTATTCTAGGCCTAGCTGAATAAAGGAAAGAACTAAACCCCAAATTCTGGCAAAAAAGTGGGAGTATAGCTCACCGTATAGATTCGCTTCTCAGCTTCTGAACCTTTATGGTTCCGCGCAACCACTGCAGCTTCCAATCCCTGGTGATTATAAGGGTTATGAAAAATATCCAACAAGACGATGAATAAGAGAGAGCGAAAAGTCTAAATTCAGGCTACTACCTTATCATCATCACCGCCTGCTGTCTCAAAGACATAAAACTCATCGTATTGATCGTCATCGTCATCCTCGTCCTTGTCAGAGGTGACAACAATTTTGTTGTCTCTTCTCTTGATGAGATCATCGGGAGGTGCGAAATCTTTCTCATCGGGCTCTTTTCTCTTTTCCCCATGCCCGTCAGTACCGCTTTCCATATGGGTGCCGCCTTCATTGTCAAGGTGCTGAGAATCCATTATTTCACTTTCAAGAACGACCAAGTGGAATGAGTTTGAAGGATCAAGTAATTTTGGAATTAAGTTTCATAGGGCCTTCCCGGTCTAATGAATTTGATAGGGCCCGCCCCATCCAAAATACAAATTTGAGGGCCCATTTTGATATAAAAACTAAAAAGTAATTTTGATCTTAATTTTATACTCAAATCAATTGAATACTAATTAAATAGTGCAATTAAATAATTACAAGTAGTAATTTTGCACTTTCAAATAATGAGTCTTTACATTTTTTTGTAAAGTGTTTCAATTTACGAGGTCATTATTATAGAGTAGTGGAGTATGAATTAGCACCAACCCATATTCATATACTACGTACGTACAATAGTATACACTATAATATTATTATACTAGGACATGTTTACTTCACGGGTTACTAACGGTGCTTACTAGGACTCGCGTTAATAAGCGGCGCATAAAATAAATTATGTTGTAAGCTCATGTTTACTTCAAAATATTTAAAACATCGTTTAACATCAAAATGTTCAAAATGACCTTATACACACATACACACACACACAAACATTCATGAACACAAGTACGGAGTATGTAATATAATGAGTAAATTACCTTGGGTATGATTAAAACAAGATGAGTTTTCCAATATATGACTTAACCAGTTTTTTTCCCAATATAATATTAAAATTTGAAATATTTAATTAAAATTCGTGATAATTAAATAATAAATATTTTTTGTTGACAAATATACCCTTTAACAAATACCTATAAAATCCTAATCTCCAACTCTTTTTCCTCCAACCCTAACCTCCAATCTCCCACGCCCAAGCTCCGCCACCTCCCATCCCCACCGCACGCCCCTGCCTCTGCCGTCCTCGTCAATCTGTCCGCCGCCGTCCCTGGTCCTCCGTCTGCCGCCGGCGACTAGCGCGTCTCCCATCGTAGCTGGACATCGTGAGTGATCACCATCGCCGCCTGTTGTCCATCGCAGCCGCCTTCCACAGATCAGATCGCGGGCCTAGGAGCTCTGTCGCCGCTACGCTCCTCCATCATGTCACGTAGCTGCCCGCCCGCCGCTTCATAGCCATTCTCCTCCTTCGGCATCCAGCGCATGGCTGCATTAGTTACATGCTACTGAAGAATAGATGAGGCAAGGTGAGATCCGGAGAAAATGAAGGCGCCGCCACGCAGGAGTTGCTATTAGGGTTGAGAGAGTAATATTAAAGATGATTTATATGGGATATTCCGTAAAATTTGAATGGACACCACACACTTCAATTCATTTTTAATTAGATTTCAACCCCACTGCATTTTTTTTTCAAAATATAGCCTCGCCTGCCATCATTTTCATTTTTCTTTAATTTTTCTATTTTTTTTTAGATTAGGTTCTGGGCATTAAATATGGGCATTGAACACCATCACTAAATACTCCGTATTTCAATAAGTGTTGTAGACCGTGAATGTATATGGTAATAGACGTATTGAACATGGCAGTGAATGAATGCATTAAGAAATTTTGTTGTGAATTGATTATGACCGATATTGTAGTAACACAGAGTAATGATATCATCATGAAATGCAATATACTCAATTAGAGGTAAAATAATAAAATTACTAAATCCAAAAAAATAAAAAATAAAAACAGAAATAAATTCCTCAAGTGAAAATAATGAGAAGAGAATTAATTTTGGCGGAAGTGCAGTGATTATTACCGGATGTGCAGTAAAGACGTGCATTAATTTTGTGCAGTAACGACAATATAAAGTGCATTAATTTTAATTGGACGCAATTAGTGCAAAATGCACATATTTTAAATAAGGGTATTTTCGTCATTCAACATTTAAATATAACGAATTTTCTATTTGTTTTTGGATTTTCGGTCATACAAAGGTATAAAAACTAGTTAGGTCATAGATTGAGAAACTCATTGAGTTTTAGTCATATCTCGGTAAATTTCCCTAATATAATATGTGGGGTACCCAAACCCCTTACCCCTATACCCTATCCAACACCCTACCCTCAATTCCACACCCTTAACCCCTACCCCTACCCTTACCATGACCTTACCCTCTACCCCTACAACCCCTCATAACCAGTGGCGGAGCCAGAGATTTTTCGAAGAAGGGGCATACTTAAGGCTAAGAATTTTGTGTATTTGCTCAAAATTTAATTAAAACAATAAAAGCTTAATACATTAGCACATATTAGTTCGTTACATACTGCTTGACTTATATCTATAATCTCGGTAGATCAATTATGCGAGTTTTAATTTGTTCAAAATGTTGTATAATAACTTTATGTTGGAAAAATACGACCCTAGCCTTTTTCAAGATCACGAGCTCATAGACTTTTGTACACTTATATATCCACATACTCACAATACAAAGACTCGATCTCACAATATCACTTTGTATTATTCTCATTCACTTTTTGTATATGAGACTACTTCACTCTACCTAAATTGATCACATACACCACGTCAAACGATACCTTTGAGCCTTCTTTTCTCATAAGAAGGCTTTCACTCTTCTTTTCCAAAGAGACTCTCAGTTTCACTCGCTCAAGAGATCTCCTCAAAGTTCTCATATAAATGAGAAGCTTCTCTATAAATCTCATCAAAGTTTCTCTAGAATTTTTATACACCACTACACATCTAGATTCTTTCAAAAAGTATCCACAAGTTTCTCTTATCTTTTGGAAGGATTTAGAAAACCCCACAATTCTTCAAAATGTTCTAGTGGCTTCCACATGATTTTGTGAGTTCCACATTTCTCTAAAAAAAAAACTCTACATTATTATTCTAGAACACTCAACACATCTCTACACACATAAATAGAATCTTGGATGCTCTAAAATTTCTAAAATTCTCATGAATTTCTCCACCAAGGAGGGAATCCAACATAATATCGAGAATGTTTTGATGATATTGTTGTTACAATAAAAGTGACAACATATTCGGCAAACTCAACACTTTCTTGCTCACTATAATCACAAAAAGCTAACACATTTGTCATTTAATGTCTAAAACAATCCACACTTGTATTTATATGAGTGTGGTATGCTACAACCAATACTTATATTCTTAAAGACACGTACGTTTCCTGAAAAACTTTTCCTTTTATTTTAACATTTAACCTAAAATTATCCTTAAATAGTATTTATTTTTGACAAAAGGAGGGGCATTAAATATATTATAAGTAGTAGTACTAAAGAAATTTGCCCGAAGCGGGGGCGTTTGCCCCCTCATGCCCCTCCCTAGCTCCTCCACTGCTCATAACCATACCCCCTAACCTCTAACCCCAACCCTAACTCGTAAGGGTGGGTTGGGGTCGGGGTCGTGTGGGGTCGGGGTAGGGATGGGTGGTATGTTGTAAGGGGTAGGTAGGGGAGGGGGTAACCCTTATGGTAGGAGTGGGGTCAGTGCGGGGTCAAGGTAGGGGCAGGTGGTGGGGATAAAGAGGTAGGGTAAGTGGGGTGGGATAAGGGGGTATGGTCGGGGGTAGGGTGGGGGTAATTTTGAAAGTGCCGATTAATTAATACATGGGGGATGGTATGCTTAGTAAGTGACACTTTAAGCACCTCTTTAGGTTAGTAAGCGGGGTTTTAAGCAGCTTGCGTGTTTACTTAGACCTGCACAAAACCGGGTCGGCCTGCCCGGCCCGCCCAATCGGCCCGCATAAATGGCCGGGCTTGGACATATATATTTACCCACCGGGCCGGGCCATGCCCAGCCCGCAATAACATATGGGCGAGCTTGGGTTAGGGTGTAGGCCCGTTCGGGCCGATAAGCCCGGACGGCTAGATTTAGCGTGTGTGTACACACACACACACACACACACACACTAATTTATTTATCTACATGTACAAATGTAAATTTATATTTACTAATATAATTTATCTTTATATATATTTATAGTTTATTATGTTTAAATTTAAGTTTTTAGTTCTTAACAACTAGCCCTACTAATATATTATATATTTTTGTACTTAAAAGATACGGAGTAATACTTTGTGCTTGAATTTAAATTTTAGATATAGTTTTTCATTATTATTTTGTGTAAGTATTATTTTGGGGTTTTTACAAGAATATTACTAAAATAAAACTTATTTACATAAATATAACTATTCATTACTATAAGGTGGTGTTGTAGTAACTTAAGTTCAAAACTTGAACATTAATTACTATGATTTCATTACTACTCTAGTAACTAATCATATTTTTGTAAACCATCTTTATTTTGGTCATATTCATGTAATTATTTCTATTATTTTTGCGTGTGGTGAAACGCATATAAACATTATAATCGTATTAACAATTTTTTAAATGTTGTAATATTATTTTTAAAGTATTAAAAAAATTATATAATTTTGAAAAAATCAAAGTTTTTCCGGGCCGGGAGGCCCGGTGGACTACCCGGCCCGCTCTAACGAGCGGGTATGGACATGGGGTTAGGCCCGTTTTTGCGGGCCGGGCCTGCCCACACATGATGGGCAAAAAATTTATAAAAAGCCCGGCCCGAGCCCAGCCCGAACCCGTTTTTGTGCAGGTCTACCGCAGTTTACTTTACATGTCTTTATCTATTTTATGTCATGTATAAAAACTGAGTGAATAAACGTCTTAATGCGCGTCTAAATGGGAAGGAGTGTCTTTTCACAGTTTAATGATTAAGTCAATTTTTTTGAGTGAATAAATAAGTCATATTTTCAATTAAGACATAAGTACATATGACTTAATGAATGAACGATTAAGTTGTCCTTTTCGTTAAGTCTATGGAGTCATACGTACCCCTAACAGTTGCTCACATTCCGCGAAAAAAGTTGAGTTTCACAAAGCGAGCTATGGGTATGAGGGTATTCGTTTTATAGTTAGGCATTGGGAGTATTTGCACACATTTTTTATACACGTCATTTTACACGCCGATCGAATTGACTATGCACAATTGTTTTTTTTTTTCATTTTGTGAAGAAAATTATTTTGGCAATGTCAATTTTTTTATCTGTGCTACGAACAAAAAAAAGTTGTCGGTGTGGAAAACAATTCTCTTTACAATATGAAAAAGGGGTAATTTGAGCTTGCACCCCATATTATTGTCTGAATAGGACTTTGCACGGTGCTTTTTAAAAAAATATTTGTTTTTGCACCGCAAACCTATATGAAAAAACAAAAATGTCCCGAAAGTCCAATTTAGACAATAATATGAAGTGCAAACTCAAATTACCCGAGAAAAAATATATTGCCTGTGCTCAAATGATTCAGCCGACATTTAAAATGATGTGTACATATAATGGGTGAGTGTTAGCAACTTAGCATATCTTATATGTGGCGTGAAACCCACCCATATATTTTTTGTTGCAGTTCGAACATCATAAATTATTATGTGCATAATGTCTAGCCCTCACATATATTTAAGCGTCACATTCCAACTTATATCCACGGCGAAATTAACAAAACCACTTATAGCCCGTGACTTGTTTTATAGATTTATCGATCATTTTTCTATCAAACATATGATTTTTTATTTTGCGAGTTCCATCTTGTAATAACAAGAAAAAGTAAGATCAAACATATTTTCTGACTATATTGGTTAAATTCATTGTAAATTTATTGTAATAACTAGTTTTCACATAATTTTTCCTTTATTTTATTAGTAAAATGTATTTTAAATATTTTTTATGAATCAGCTTAATTAGTCAATCCAATCACTTCACTCAAAACCTCATAAATGGTAAGCTGTAACAAAATCACCATATATAGCCGATATGGGTATTACCAAAGAGGTCTTAACTTCAATCATGTCAACCTTACATTTTCAATATGTTGAATCAATCACATGGCGATACGCAATATAAAGGAACTTTATCTAATTTTATCATCTCAGGATTTGAAAGATAGATGCATCATCAATTCGGAAAACTATTAATATAGGCCCTAAAACGGCTAAAAGGTATTGATTTATTTCATTTTTATTAATTTCATTGCTAATTTTTGATAAACTTTTCTTCACAAAAATTTATTACTACGTCGTTCAGTACAACTAAATAATATTTAAAATTTTCAGGAAAAAATAATAAATTCATGACAACTTAGATCATAGATTGATAATTTTCAATCATTAAGATCCTAAATTATTTTCCATCATTCGAGTTCCGAATTGATAACTTGTCAATCTGTCATATTCTAGATGGATAAAAATATCACTATAAATCATGCTCATCAATGAAGCATTCTAGTTAGCCGAGAAGGCACACAACAAAGGTTAGATAACCTGATTCTTCCCTATTTTTCGGAACTCAAAAAACAAAAAAAGGAAGATTTAAAAACAACTTTTTTGTCGTTGATTGCCTTTCTTACGCAAGGGGGGAGAGGAGCGGCGAAGGGAAACCCTAGCGGCCGCCTCCTCTTCCTTCTTTCTTTTCTTCTCTTCTTTTGACTTCAATCATGGGAAAAGTTTCGTTTAATCAGTATTTTCAGTTCAATCTATCCATTTATTTCCTAGCGTTGTCTAGAGATATTATTTTCGGTGGCAAAGTGTCGTTCGTCAGATCTATATTCCCCGCCATCATCGGTTGGGTGTTCTTGTGTGCTAGTAAGAGGTTTGTATTGACTTCTTTATCAATCATGAATCGGGATTTCTTCTGCATCGATATAGAGGACGATCGCCCCCTCCTGAACCACCGCCGATCCAGGAAGATGACATTTAATGGTTTGCTTTCTTTCTGGTGGCTGGTCAAACCGAAACAATTTCTGCACTTGGCTCCTTACCGGTGGCTGGAAAAACCGGCAAGTTCAATAATTTCTTTTCGGTGGCTGGTCAAGCCGAACCCATTTTGAGTAGCATGAGCAGACACACTGCGGTACGAGTCTACATTGTTGCAGGGTTAGCGAACATGAGTGTTTTTATATGCCGTTTTTGTTCTTTGTCTCACCCTAGTGTAGTATTGAATGCTATGATTGTAATGTTTCGGCTTTTAGTTGTTATGTTTCTTGTTAAGATCTGATTATCAATAAAATGGTTATTTGATTTTCAAAAAAAAGGAAAATTTAAATCACACCTTCCTTATTCCTATTTCTTTTGCTAACTTTCTATTTGGTTGTCCAAAAAGGGTTTCCTACAATTTCTTTGATGAAACAAAATTGGTTTTGTTTTCATTTCTCTCCTACTCAAGTCTATCACACCATATTTATTTCATTATTTCTTGTGTCAAACAAACATGACCAAAAAAAAGTTTAGGAAGGAGGGAGTTTTCGGAAAAGTAAACCCGGTGCCCTAATGAATGACAAACCACACAAGGAGAGCAAACAAGGAGAGCAAACATGAGAATGATAGATGTTTGGAGTAAGAGAGAATTTCCCAAATAGGAGTAAAAGATAGGCAAAATGCAAAAATAGGAGTACCATGTTTTGAATAGGAGTAACTTTAGTGTTTAGACAAGTATATCCCTACCCAAGTCCCAACAACTTTCATTAATAATTAAAATATAAAAGTAATAACATTAATTTATAATAAAATTGTAAAAAAAATGAAAAAACACAAAATATATCAAATAAAACATACTTCATATTAAATAAAATTAATAAAAATAAAAACTATTAAAATAAAAAATATTAAATAAAAAACTAAAAATTAAAATTAAAAAAAAAACTAAAAAAAAATATGTAGGCGTCTGCCGCTGCCTCAACAACCTCCCAGCACCACCAGTGTAACACCGTCCCCAAAAAGTATTTACTTTTAAGTGAATAATGTATTGAACTTATGGAATGGTTAACGAGTATTCGAAGTTGTGAATTTTTATTAATGTTTTTGCGTGGATAGTAAATTCACACGTGGGGCCCGCACCGGGAGCGGGGGCCGCCCGATATTCCCGGGACCATATATTTTATTCATCTTGGTCTAGATAATATTTATATGGTGGTGGGCATCTCATTTGAGCAATGGAAAGGCCCAGAGTTGACCGATTGGTCAAAAGAGGCCCAAATACCGGTATTGGTAATTTAACCGATAAAAGCCCGAAATTGGATTTCGGGGACTTATAAATTAAAGTTTGGGAATGTATATTCATTATAAAGGGTATAATGATTAAGAGCACATAATATATTTTATTTGACCCGATAAAATAAAATATATTTAAAACAGTCCGAAAAATACAACTTTCGGGACCAATTGTACACTTTGGGACAAATTGGGATGACCTCCCACATGGGTGGGGGCCACCCCACGAAATTGTCAACCCAAAGGGGGATGATTGAGTGCTAAGGGGGATGGAGGACAAGTGAAAGGATGGGAGTGACGTGCACTTGTCGTGAGTGCACTCAAAGTAATATTCAATACAACACTTATACGTAGTATAGCGTAGTAGAGTTCGTATCCACAGGGAAAGGAATAACTTTCTTTTTATATAAATAGTAAGTAAAAGGGGGGGTTTTGATTGTTGAGTGATTTAATTAAATTAAACACGAAGATGAACGATTTATATGGGATTTAATTCAAAGATAAAAGGGACTTGGTCTTGCTACTTTCCACTTGTTGATATATTTTAGTCGATCATTGTTATATCCATAACTTATCCCCTCTCGAATACTCAATCGCGGAGTATAACCAGTTCATCGAGGGTAGTTATTAACAACGACCGTTCATTAATAACCCTTACTATTAATCAAATATAGAACAACGCCGTATACCGATATAATAGTAGCATTCAATCTATTTAACTCCTTGATGAAATCAATTGAGATTGATAACCTCAACGCAACGGTTTTGGTTTAACCAACAAAATTGATCCCTCTTAAGTTTATTAACCACGACCGTGCATTAACAAACCGAAGTTACTTACTTGTGAAACCTTCAACGTTTAACCATCGGTTCATTGAACGTTTCTAGTAATAATCAATGTTGGAACGTTAACTAATCGTCACTTAGCCACCCTCCAACAATGATATAGAATGAGATTAAGGGAAGAATTAATAATCAAGAGGAGAAAGTAAGAAAATAACTCACAACTTTAATAATCAATCAAGCTTCAAGAGCAAAACAAAGAAATGGAAGTTTAGCTCCTCATTTGGAGACTAAACATGCTAAAAGAAATATAGAGAAATACTATTCTAAACTGAGCTTAAGAGTATATGGGAATTGGTATCTAAAAGTGAAGGAAAGGGGGTGTATTTATAGGCTTTTTGAGGTGCAGGATCGAGTACTCGATCGAGTATGTATACATACTCGATCGAGTATGTATAGAAATCAGAATTTGGTCAATACTCGATCAATACTCGAGTAGATTTTATATGCATACCCGATCGAGTATATAAGCATACCCGATCGGGTATAGACACTCGAACGTGGGAAAATCTTCTCCTGCATGTTCCTTTGTTTTCGGATCCGATCCGATTTGAAATGTCAACCAGATACCCGATCGAGTATATGTATATACTCGATCGAGTATAGACCAGAATCAGGATTTTTCCTTCTTTTTGTCTTGTACTCTTGCACCTTCCTTCACCATTGATCATTTGATTGATCTTGGACCTGTTTAAGCTCAGAATAAACCTAATCTAAACAAATTACAAGAATTTAACAAACTAAACTATTACACCGAAAGTGTGTAATTTCCGAAATATTAAACAATCAAAACTAACTAAAAGCGTAAATAAACATACGGAAATTACAAACGTATCAACTCCCCCACACTTAGTTCTTTACTCGTCCTCGAGTAAAGTCAAATGTTCAAACAGTTTAAGACCATTCCATGAGTTCAAGAAAGAAATGAACTAAGATCACCAAGAAATAAGAAAATGATTTTTACAAACAACTTTCTTTCTTGGGTTTTATGATCTTCTATGCTCCATCTTCTTGCCTCTTCTTCTTTGCCTTCTCTTCTTTTCTCCTCAAGAGATCAAATGAGTTCCTGCACACAACAAATATTTCTCTCATATCTCTCATTTTGCCTAGGAGCCTTTTCAGGTTTTCATCCTAGCATCTCTTTTTGTTTTTCCATCCTTACTAACTCACTCATTTCATTTTTTTATAAGCCATTTTTTTGCTTAGATTGCCCATTTTTGGGTTTTCAACCTAACTAGCATTTCAATTCTTTTATCCATTTTTCTCTTCTTCTTTTTTTTTTTTTTTTTTGTTTACAAAGGGTAAAAGAGATTCATGCATAGTAAAAGGTAGAAAATGAAATTACATACCATGAGTAATCTCCTCCCCCACACTTAGTTGAAGCACTGTCCCTAGTGCCCGCCTTCTCCGCCGTAGAAGCCGCCTCCAAAGCCGCTTCCAAAGCCTCCTCCAAAGCTCCCATCGCCCATGTGGGTGTCGCCGCCATCATCCCCTCCATCAAAACCTCCACCCCCGGAGCTAGATCCTCCAAAATTTCCCCATTGAGTGGGGTCATACCAAGAGGGGGGTGGTGGTGGTTGAGCCATGGTGTGGAATTGGCCTTGATGAGCCATGTAAGAGTACATCGGTCCATAGAACCTACGTTGATCCTCTTCATACCGTCGGTTGTCTTCGGCCCTTTGCTCTTCTATTCTTTGAAATCCCGCCCTTTGTTCCTCCCGATACTTACCAACTTCGTTGGTAACTTTGTTGAGTCCTTCAAGCATTTGTTGGAAGTAATCGGGAGGTGGGGGGGCTTGGTTTGGTGCGGGTAGGTAGTGATGTGCAACCTCGGGTTCTTGGTACTCGGGTTGAGGTTCCTGGTCGGGTTGGTCTTCTGGGAGATTTTGGGCTTGTGGTTCTTGGAGATGTGGTGGAAGGGCATGAGGGAATAGGAAATGGGGCACCTCGAACTCCGGTCTATAGGTTATTTTGGGGAGGTCTCTGTTTGGCATTAGAAAGTATTGGACCGGTTTGGTGTGTATGATCCAATTATACATGTTCTTCTGTTGATCCCCATCATAGACCGTATGGGAGAAAGCGGTGCACCCCGAGCGGCCTAGCCAACCTATGTCCATCAAACAATAGTCGGGTATCGGAGAGTTATCCGTATACCCGAACTTGCTTGCCAAGTGCATGATTACTCCACCCATTACAATGGCTCCTTTTGCCACGCTTTCCTTTTTGAGGTGTGCCCAAATGAGATTGCACAAATTGAAGTCCACATGACGACGAAATAAAGCTACGGAGATCAAACACACATCCCCTATTCTAGTGTGGTGATTGTTGGGTCGCCCAAGCAAGCAATTTGCCAAGAATTTTAAAAACAACCGGAGGATGGGGTGTTGGACATGACTTATATACATTTGGGAGGAGCTAAAGTCCACTTCCCCAGTCATCTTGGTCCATAGAGAATGCCCAAAAATGGTGTTATCGGAGATGGACCTTTCGTAGGGGACGGGGATGCCAAAATGTTCGGAAAACTCGAGTTTCGTTATCGAATAGTTTCGGTTAAACAGACGAAACTCGAGTCTATCATCCCTAAAATCCGCCTCATCACTTTCAAAGTGCACTGAACTCATGAATTCATAAATAATCTTTTCATTTGAGTTGTATCTCATATTGAAAACAAGGTCCATGTCCAATTGATGAAAGAATTTCCTCATAATCTTATACACTCCTAATTCACGTAGTGCATCATGGCATAGAAAACGGGAAGGTTTTACTTGCCTTTTTGTTGTCGATAGGAGGCGAGTTCGGTGTTCGGCGTTGGCGGGAATGATGTCTTCAAAGCCTGGGATAGGTGCTATGGTGCTTGAGCTCTCTCCCCTATTCTTCCTTGGTGCCATATGTGAAGCTTTTGAGCTTAAAGAGGCAAAAATTCGAATGGGGTAGGGTTTTTTTGGGATTTGGTGGAAGTTTGGGGGAAATGGGATTTTTGGGTATAGATATGGAGAGGAGAGTGAAGGGAGTATTTTGGTGGTGAAATGAGATGATTTGGTGAAGAAATGAGGGAGATATGGTAGAGAGAAGATGGAAAAATGGAGGTTGGGGGGAAATGTGTTCGAAGTTGGGTGTTTATTTGGAGAAGATGAAGTGAAAATGGGTGTTTTGGGGTATAAATCGCAGGGGTACCCGATCGAGTATCCCTGTATACCCGATCAGGTACCGGAGGCAGGGGCTTACAGAAGTTGTTTTTCCTCTTATACTCGACCGAGTATTGATATGTACTCGATCGGGCATAGGAAGCAGGGGTTAATTGCTTTTATTTTCCGCTTATACTCGATCGAGTATAGATATGTACTCGATCGGGCCTCGGAGGCAGGCTTCCGATGGAGTTGATTTTCCAGGCATACTCGACCGAGTATGTTCCAATACTCGATCGAGTATGCCTGTATCTTTGAAAATTGATCTGTACCTCGATCGAGTATGGAAACCGGGTCCCCTTTTTTACCCATACCCGACCGAGTATTGTAGAGTACTCGATCGGGCATGTCCCCAGATACATTTTTTTTCACCATTTTTTTTTTCTTTTTCTTTTTTTTTTTATTTTTTTTTTATTTTTTTGAAACGCACACATAATGAAATAAGTTTAAAAGAAAACATACCTTGCTTAGGTTGCCTCCCAAGAAGCGCTTTGTTTAACGTCGTGGCTCGACGATATCTTCGTTTCTCCTTCATTCATAGACCGGTTCAGAAAGGTCTATGATCTCCACGTTCTTGGATTGAAAACCCTCAAAGAAGGGTTTTAGTCTTTGTCCGTTCACTTTGAGCACTTCTCCCGTCTCCGGGTCTTCAATTTCCACCGCCCCGTGTGGATAGATTTTGACCACTTTGTATGGTCCGGCCCAACGGGATCTCAACTTTCCCGGAAATAGACGAAGGCGTGATTGGAATAGGAGGACTTTGTCATCAAGTTTGAAATCCTTCCTTATGATCATTTTATCATGCCACTCCTTCGTCTTTCTTTTGTAAATCTCCGCATTGTCATAAGAATCCAGGCGGAGTTCTTCCAATTCTTGTAATTGGAGCTTCCTGTGTATACCGGCCTCGTCAAGATTGAGGTTGAATTCTTTTACTGCCCAATATGACTTGTGTTCAAGCTCTACGGGAAGGTGACAAGCTTTTCCGAACACAAGTCTATAAGGTGACATACCGATTGGGGTTTTGTAGGCGGTTCGGTATGCCCAAAGTGCATCATCAATGCGAATACTCCAATCCTTCCTGTTTGGATTCACTGTTTTCTGGAGTATAGATTTTAACTCCCTATTTGAGGTCTCCGCTTGGCCATTAGTTTGAGGGTGGTAAGCAGTGGAGATCTTGTGAGTCACACCATATTTCTTCAGTAGGGATCCCACAATTTTATTACAAAAATGTGTGCCTCGGTCGCTTATTAAAATTCGAGGGACCCCGAACCTTGAAAATATGTGAGACTTGAGAAAGTTTGCTACCACCTTGGCATCATCGGTTTTTGTTGCTTTTGCCTCCACCCATTTGGAGACGTAATCTACCGCAAGTAGGATGTAGATGTTACCTTGAGAGTTTGGAAAAGGCCCCATGAAGTCGATACCCCATGCATCAAAAATCTCACAGAAAAGCATGGGGTTTTGTGGCATTTCGTTCCTCCTTGAGATGTTGCCCGTCCTTTGGCAATTGTCACAAGCCCGACAAAAACCATTCGCATCACGAAAAAGACTTGGCCACCAAAATCCGCTTTCGAGAATTTTCATTGCAGTCCGTTTCGGGCCAAAATGTCCTCCACAAGCATAAGAATGGCAAAACTCTATAATGTGAGCTATCTCATATTCGGGGACACATCTTCGGATTATTTGATCCTTACAATGTTTCCACAAATATGGGTCATCCCACACATAGAGTCTTGAGTCCATTTTTAATTTTTCTTTTTGTGATTTTGAGAATTGTGGAGGAAATTTGCCCGAAACAAGAAAATTTACTATGTTGGCGTACCATGGTTGTGTGACTTTGATGGCGAAAAGGGTTTCGTCTGGGAATTCACCTTTGATAAGATTTGAGTGAAGGTCTTCAATGTCTTTGTGAGGAATGAGGCGGCTTAAGTGATCGGCCACCAAGTTCTCTGCTCCTTTCTTGTCTTTTATTTCCAAATCAAACTCACTCAATAGAAGGACCCATCGAATGAGTCTTGGTTTGGCCTCCTTCTTTGTCATGAGGAACCGTAGAGCGGCATGGTCGGTGTAAACAATAACTTTCGTTCCAAGAAGGTAGGAACGAAACTTCTCTAAGGCAAAGACTACTGCTAGCATTTCCTTCTCGGTGGTGGAGTAGTTCCTTTGAGCTTCATTTAAAGTCGAGGAGGCATAGTAGATTACATGAGAAGCCCTCCCGACTTTTTGGCCTAAAACAGCCCCCACAGCATAATCACTTGCGTCGCACATGATCTCAAAAGGAAGAGACCAATCGGGGGCTTGTATGATAGGGGCGGTTACCAACCTTTCTTTCAATGTGTCAAAAGCCTCCTTGCATTCGGTATTGAGATCAAATTCCACCTCCTTTTGCAAGAGTTTGCATAGGGGAGATGAAATTTTGGAGAAGTCTTTTATGAACCTTCTATAGAATCCGGCATGTCCAAGGAAAGATCGAATATCCCGTATATTTGTTGGGTACGGGAGTGTTTGGATGACATCAATCTTGGCTTTGTCTACTTCAATGCCTTTTGAAGAGATCACATGTCCAAGAACAATCCCTTGTTCCACCATAAAGTGGCATTTTTCAGAATTTAGGACAAGGTTGGATTCAATACAACTTTTGAGCACAAGAGTAAGATGGTAGAGGCAGGTGTCAAAGGAGTCCCCATGAATTGTGAAATCATCCATAAAGACTTCCATGAACACCTCCACAAATTCGGAGAAGATGCTCATCATACACCTTTGAAAGGTGCCCGGTGCGTTGCATAATCCAAAGGGCATTCGTCGGTAGGCAAAAGTGCCAAATGGACATGTGAAGGTTGTTTTCTCTTGGTCCTCCGGGGCTATTGGTATTTGAAAATACCCGGAGTAACCATCAAGAAAACAATAGAACTTGTGCCCCGCTAGTCTTTCTAGCATTTGATCAATGAAGGGTAGTGGAAAAAAGTCTTTTCTAGTTACCGAATTGAGTCTTCGGTAGTCAATGCACACTCGCCACCCGTTTTGTACTCGGGTGGGCACCATTTCGCCTTCTTTGTTTTCAATGACCGTCACTCCGGTCTTCTTTGGCACCACTTGTGTTGGGCTTACCCATTTGCTATCGGAAATGGGAAATATGATTCCCATTTGGAGTAACTTGATCACTTCTTTTTTCACCACCTCCATCATGGGTGGGTTCAATCTTCTTTGCGGTTGCCTCACCGCCTTGGCCTCATCTTCAAGTAGGATCCGGTGCATGCATGTGGATGGACTAATGCCTTTGATGTCGGCAATAGACCATCCAATGGCCAACTTGTACTCCTTGAGGACCGCAATCAATCTTTCCTCTTGTTCTTGGGCTAAGGCGTTTGAGATAATCACCGGTAGAGTGTGATTTTCGCCCAAGAACACATGCTTCAAATTTTCAGGAAGTGGTTTTAATTCCACCTCCGGTGCCTGCAAAACAGATGGTAGCGGCTTCTCGCTCGGAATGGTTAGTGGGAGGGCTTTAGAGCCCGGTGGCAGAAGTGGGAGTTGATTTAACTCCGCCACCATCATCTTCATGTTATTTGACATAGAGTATTCCATAGTGAAGTCCTCTATGTCGTTTTCAATTGAGCTTAGTAACGTGTCTTTCCCCTCAACCTCGAATATATCTTGGACCCAAGTATCGCAAGTGTCAATTGCAAAAAGAGAGTGATTATCGGTGGGGTATTTCATGGAGTCGTAGATATTAAATTCGACTTTTTCACCATCGAACTCCATAGTTAATACTCCACTAAAAACATCTATTTTTGCTTTGGCCGTTTTTAAAAAGGGTCTTCCTAACAAAATTGGGACTGCATTTTTATCGTTCTCCATTTCGAGAACATAAAAATCAGCGGGAAAGATTAGATTATCCACCATGACGAGTACATCCTCCACTACACCTTTTGGATAAGCGTTGGATCTGTCGGCAAGTTGGATGACAACCCCCGTTTCATGTAAAGGTCCTAGTTCTAGGGACTTATATAGAGAATATGGAATGACATTAATTGATGCACCCAAATCTAACATAGCCCTAGAAAAACTAGAGTTTCCTAGTTTACATGGTATAGTGAACATTCCCGGGTCACTATACTTTTTAGGAAGTTTCTTTTGGAAAACGGCTGAAACTCTTTCACTAACTTGGATTTTATGCTTGCCATTTAGTTTGTGTTTCCTTTTAATAGTGCAAAGTTCTTTTAAAAACTTAGCAAATCTAGGAACGCCTTTAATTAAGTTGAGAAGAGGGATATTTACCTCACATTTGCTGAAGGTCTCATAGATGTCCTTGTCATTGTTGCATTTTCGGTTGTCCTTGAGAGCCTCCGGGAAAGGTGGCACCGGCTCGTATGAATCGAGCGGTGGGAACTTTCTTTGAGGTGTGATTTCCTCCTCTTTCTCTTCTTCATTTTGAGGACTTGTGCTTGGCACCAAGATATCCTCCTCCTCTTCTCCGACGTGGCTTTTTGCTTTTGCTTTAGCCATAACCAATTCCTTGCCACTTCTCAAAGTAACCGCGTGGGCTTGTTGCCTTGGATTCGGCTCCGTTTGAGATGGGAGTTTTGCCGAATCCTTAGCTTCAAGCCTACTCACGGCATTCGAGATTTGGCTCATTTGATTTTCCAAGTTGTGGATGCTGGATTTTGTTGTTTCTTGGAATTGGGTCACACTTTGTTGCATCGTGGCCATGTTCATGGCCAGTGATCGAATCATGTCTTCAGTGGACATGCTCGAGTTTGATGTTTGCCCTTGTTGTTTATATTGTTGAGGGGGAGGGTTTGATTGTTGAGGAGGTTGAGAGTTTCCGTACCTTAGATTGGGATGATCCCTCCACCCCGGATTGTAAGTGTTGCCGTGAGGATCATATCTTCTTTGACCTTGGAAACCCAAAGCATTGACTTGCTCGGGGTTCTCCTCTTGTAATGTTGGGCAAGAATCGGTGGGATGCCCTTGTGTTGAGCATATGCCGCAGACCTTGACTTCTTGGGTTTTTGGATTCAAAAGAAAATCTTTGACCAAAGAAGTCAAGCCGGCCACTTGACTTTCCAACGAATTGTTGGATTCCGCTGCCATAACTCTTTTTGATGATGACCTCCCATTATAATGCCTCGAGTTTTCGGCCAACTCGGAGATGAGGTCCCTTGCTTGAGAAGGGGTTTTGTTGACAATACCCCCTCCACATGCCGCATTCACCATGCGTCTATCTTGATCAACAAGCCCATCATAGAAGTAGAGGATGAGATCTTGTTCCGAATATCCATGATATGGGCAGCTAGCGCATAATTTCTTAAAGCGCTCCCAATATTCGTACAAGGTCTCATCATCGGCTTGCTCAATGTTGCTGATTTGCTTTTTGAGACTTGAAGAGATAGATGCGGGATAATACCTGTCGAGGAAGCTCTTTTTCATTTGAGCCCATGTATTGATGCTACCCGAAGGAAGATAGAAAAGCCAATCCTTCGCGGTGTCCTTTAAGGAGAATGGAAAGGCCCTCAGTTTTATTTGCTCTTCGGAAACACCATTAGGGCACATGCTTGTGCACACAATATGGAATTCCGACAAGTGTTTGTTCGGATCTTCCCCTCGTAGGCCGTGAAATGATGGGAGTAGATGGATGAGCCCAGATTTTAGCTCGAATGTGACCCCCGTATCAAGGGTTGGAAAGGTGATACAAAGGGGTTGTTGATTTAGATTCGGAGCTGTGAGCTCCCTTAATGTTCTTGTTTCATGAGCCATAGTGATTGGCTCTTCGGTCTCGCTAGATTGAGAACAAGCACTTGATGATTCTCCCGAGTCGGAGTTTGAAAATTTGTTTTTCAACCGCTCGAGAGTTTGTTCTATTTCGGGGTTTGAGTGGTATGTGATTTCGTTCAGTGAACGATATTTTACCATATACTACAAAGCTCAGAAGAAATAGAAATCTTTATACTTGAACCATATTTTTTTCTTTCTTTTTCTTAAAATAAAGTAAAAAGAAAAATCAATTGCCTCTCCCCGGCAACGGCGCCAAATTTGACGTGCACTTGTCGTGAGTGCACTCAAAGTAATATTCAATACAACACTTATACGTAGTATAGCGTAGTAGAGTTCGTATCCACAGGGAAAGGAATAACTTTCTTTTTATATAAATAGTAAGTAAAAGGGGGGGTTTTGATTGTTGAGTGATTTAATTAAATTAAACACGAAGATGAACGATTTATATGGGATTTAATTCAAAGATAAAAGGGACTTGGTCTTGCTACTTTCCACTTGTTGATATATTTTAGTCGATCATTGTTATATCCATAACTTATCCCCTCTCGAATACTCAATCGCGGAGTATAACCAGTTCATCGAGGGTAGTTATTAACAACGACCGTTCATTAATAACCCTTACTATTAATCAAATATAGAACAACGCCGTATACCGATATAATAGTAGCATTCAATCTATTTAACTCCTTGATGAAATCAATTGAGATTGATAACCTCAACGCAACGGTTTTGGTTTAACCAACAAAATTGATCCCTCTTAAGTTTATTAACCACGACCGTGCATTAACAAACCGAAGTTACTTACTTGTGAAACCTTCAACGTTTAACCATCGGTTCATTGAACGTTTCTAGTAATAATCAATGTTGGAACGTTAACTAATCGTCACTTAGCCACCCTCCAACAATGATATAGAATGAGATTAAGGGAAGAATTAATAATCAAGAGGAGAAAGTAAGAAAATAACTCACAACTTTAATAATCAATCAAGCTTCAAGAGCAAAACAAAGAAATGGAAGTTTAGCTCCTCATTTGGAGACTAAACATGCTAAAAGAAATATAGAGAAATGCTATTCTAAACTGAGCTTAAGAGTATATGGGAATTGGTATCTAAAAGTGAAGGAAAGGGGGTGTATTTATAGGCTTTTTGAGGTGCAGGATCGAGTACTCGATCGAGTATGTATACATACTCGATCGAGTATGTATAGAAATCAGAATTTGGTCAATACTCGATCAATACTCGAGTAGATTTTATATGCATACCCGATCGAGTATATAAGCATACCCGATCGGGTATAGACACTCGAACGTGGGAAAATCTTCTCCTGCATGTTCCTTTGTTTTCGGATCCGATCCGATTTGAAATGTCAACCAGATACCCGATCGAGTATATGTATATACTCGATCGAGTATAGACCAGAATCAGGATTTTTCCTTCTTTTTGTCTTGTACTCTTGCACCTTCCTTCACCATTGATCATTTGATTGATCTTGGACCTGTTTAAGCTCAGAATAAACCTAATCTAAACAAATTACAAGAATTTAACAAACTAAACTATTACACCGAAAGTGTGTAATTTCCGAAATATTAAACAATCAAAACTAACTAAAAGCGTAAATAAACATACGGAAATTACAAACGTATCAGGGAGGAACACCTTTGACACCTAGTGGACCCCCATTTCCTTACTCATTTGCAAAGAAAGACAAAAGAAACTTTCCTCCCTCCTCTCCCACTCATTGAGTTCGGCCAAGACACACCAAGAGAGGAAGAAACCTCTGCAAACCACCATCCTCCATAGCAAATTCGAGCTCAAGCAAAGGAGTTCCAAGGAGGAGGATTAAAGAAGGAAAAAGGCTAGGAAAAAGTGTGAAAATTAAGTTAATGACCTTATCATAACTTTTCCTTTATTTTTCTTCTATCATATGAGATATATATCATATGAAGGTTCCATAGGATGGTTCCACATGATATGAGTGTGGAATAATGGGTTGGGAAATGGTTCTATGTCCAAGAGTGGACTTAGGAACCAAACCGACAAGTTCACCGGAAAATAACCTTTTAGAGGTTATTCGTATTGATTAAGGTTTTATGATGTTAAAACCTTGTTAGGAGCTTGATTAAAGTATTTTTGAGCTTCGCCGGAGTTTCGCCGGAGTTGGTCAAAGTCCGCCGGAGTTGGTCAAAGTTCACCGGAATTAGCCAAAGTTCAACCGGGAAGCGTAGGACGCGTTCAAGCTCACTTAAGGTGAGGATGACCGACTATATTGCTTATAATCCTTGGGTTAATTTCATAAGATTACCTAAGATAACTAAATGTGATTTTCATGGATTATTAATGATTAATAATGCCTAATGAAAATATTGTTGTTTATTAATAGAAGATGCATAATATACAAATTTATGAGTAAATGGTGTATAGTTATGCATTGTAAGAATGATGATATGATGAATGTATAAATCATGAATTTTTGTGATGAAATATACTTTTACTTCATGTATAGAAATCATGAATGGATAAAAGTGATATTTTTGATATCGAGATTAAATCATATATAGATTGGGAAATTCATGGGAATGAGCCTTATAACTATGAATTAAAGAGCTTGGTGGCTTAAAGACAAATGGATTAGTATTGATTTTACTAGTCGGAAATGTTAGTATGAAAAGTGATAGAACAAATCCTAAGGGCTTGGATTGTGAGAGAGGTACACCTTAAGTAGTCTTATGAGATGTCTTAAGGTAGAAATGGGTAAACGCTAAGTTACCGTAGGAGTAGGCCTCAAAGGCTACTCATAATAGAGGAACTCTAGGCATAGAACTTGCTTAGTGAACTAGTATCGTGACTAGAGGAAGCCTCTAGCACGATGAAGAATGACTGGAGGAAGCCTCCAGCATTTGTGTAGGGCGACTAGAGGAAGCCTCTAGCGTAACGTAATGTGACTGGAGGAAGCCTCCAGCACAACGTATGTAAGGTGATTAGAGGAAGCCTCTAACACCAGGTGGAGTGACTAGAGTAAGCCTCTAGCACGACAAAACATGACTAGAGGAAGCCTCTAGCATGGTAAACTAATATAGATGGGTGTGGCTTGAAGTCACGGGGAAAGGGTTAAATGTTTTCAAAGTAAACATGGGCCTTCGGGCGACTACTTGACTTTATATATAAAGTAAGTATACTTTCAAAGAGGGTAACCACGGGTTATGACCTATAATATAATAACATCCTAGATTGAGGGTCTTGGAAAATTGAAACTTTGATTATACTTAGTATAGTTGTCATTGTACTTGTCAAATGCTTCCAAGTACTGACCTCCCCTTCACGGGGGAGGCCACCTCACAGTTTCAAGTAGAACTTGAAGGTTGCTACCCTCGCCGTTGCTCCAAGAGAATTCAGGAGAAGAAGACGTGGTTCGTGCTTCCTCCGTTCCTGTTTTAAACTCATTTAAATTAATGCTCATGGATGTTATCTTTTGAATAACTATTGATGGCTTGTATGCCCATGTTGCGCCAAGTGTGGCTTGAACACTTGTATTAAACGTTTCCGCTGCTTTGAATGAACGTTTTATATTATGTTTGTTTATGGATGTACTATGTGTGAATGATATCCCAGACGCCTTGTATAGTATGAATGTGTTGGACTGCGGTTGACCATTCGTACTGTACGGCGGATTGTTGACGTGTCCGGGTAGGTCCGGGGCGTGACAATTTAATTGGTATCAGAGCCTTAGTCCGTAAACTTCATAATGAAGCTTCAAAATCCCTTTTGAAAATGATTTTGAAAACCATGAGCATAAAAGTTTTGCACTTATAGAACTTTTGGTACTTGAGTTGCAAAGTCTCTAATTGTTAAGATGGTACCCTTAACAATTGGTATGACGGTGATTTGAGCCAAATGATGTCTTTAAGTGCCTATCCGTCACTTGACATTGATACGAGTCTAATGGCTCATTCTCAATTTCTTTCAGAAATGGAACGTACCGGGAAAGTTACTCGACGGAACCCGACTGGCCAGGCACCGGGAAGGTCCCAACGTGGCAGTCGGGGAGCATCGAGGGTGTCCGGGGGACAAGGCCGTGCAGGCCACTCGCTGACCGTGAGTGACGGCCATGTTGAGACGATTGACGAGCATTATGAATCCGAGGAGGATTCAACTTACCGGCCGGGAACTGAGCTGGTTGAAACCCCATATGATGGGGGGGACGATGACGTTAGCGAAGAGAGCGATGATAATGACGCTCTCGAGAGGATTGAGGAATTGCTTCGGCAATACCAACAAGATCGCCAAAGGCGCCGGGCAAGGCGTGCTTCGGTAGGGGCTTCGAGAAGAGGAAGCCGTGCTAGTCTTGGAGGACATGAGGAACCCCGGGGAGGAAGAGGTGTCGAGGTCCCAATAATAAGGATCTCGAAATACCTAAAAGAAGCAAGGGATTTGGGGTGCAAACCGTTCGATGGAACGGGAGACATCTCCATTGCGGCTGAATGGATCAAAAGATTCAACGAGGCGGCCCTTGACATGCAGCTGCCGCCAAACATGAAAATGAGAGTAGCAACGAGGTTGCTAGAAGGCATGGCGTCCACGTGGTGGGACGGAGTCAAAGGAAAATACGGCGAGGCCGTCACTTGGGAGAACTTTCGGCAGGAGTTCTTCAACCAATACTACTCCGACTTCGAGGTAAACATGAAGAGGAGGGAGTATACGAACTTGACACAAGGAGGTGCATGTACGGTGAAGGAACTTGAGCACAAGTTCAGAAAGCTTGCCGAATTCATACCGGAGTACATATGTGATGAGAACCGGATGGTGAATCACTTCTGGGATGCCTTGGACCTTGACATACGTGAGAGGGCAACACAATTGCCTAATATGACATTTAGTCAAGTGGTGGAACAAGGTTTGAAGGGAGAGAAGGAGTGGGAAGAGAGGAAGCGAAGAAATGCCGAGGAGGCAAAGAAAAGAAAATGGGAGAACCATGGCCCCCAGGGTTCAAACAAGAATGGGAATCACGGGGGAGGAGGATCCTTCAGGGCACCCGCACCACCATCAAGGGGGAATCCCAACATGGGTGGGCAAAACTCGGGGTCACAAGCCTCGACGAAGCCTAAGTGCAGGAATTGCAAGAGAAATCACGAGGGCAAAATGTCGTGATCCCCCACGGTGCTACCAATGCGGAGATACGGGGCACATAAAGCCCAACTGCCCTCAACTTGGTGGGAACCGGTCATCAGGACCAAGCAGTGCAACCACGGTGAGTAGAAACCGGGGTGGGGCACCAAATGCAAGCGCGGGCCACGGCGGGGCAAGTACAAGCAACGCACCCTCCGTGAACCAAGAAAGAACTCAAGCGAGAGTGTACGCAATGACCGAGGCAGATGCTCGGGCTAATCCCGACTCCGTCGCAAGTAATACACTTATTTTGGGCATTTTTAGGCTTACTTTGATCATGTACGTCGTTGGGATTGAGTGCGGGCCACCCCGGGGCCAAACCGGGTGAGTTAGGCCAAATTAGGCTGGAAACAGCCACTGCCGGCCAGGCACGCCCGCAGGCACGCCGTGCGTGGCACCGTGCCTGGGTGGCAGTGGCCTCGCTGAGGAGTTCCGGCCAGGCACGGCCGCAGGCACGCCGTGCGTGGCACCGTGCCTGGAAGGCAGTGGCCTTTCTGAGGAATTCCGGCCAGGCACGGCCGCAGGCACGCCGTGCTTGGCACCGTGCCTGGGAGGCAGTGGCCTCTTCGAGGAAATTCGGCCAGGCACGGCCGCAGGCACGCCGTGCGTGGCACCGTGCCTGGGAGGCAGTGGCGAGCAGGGGGACTCCTATGCACGCACGGCCGTGCGTGCCACCCAGGCACGCCGTGCGTGGACCCCCGGCAACCGAAAACTCATTTTTTCGCTCCGTTCTTTTACGTTTGGACCCCCCGTTTGATTCCAAACATTAGTATGAACCTAATAACCTCCTAATGATGTGTAAAAACATTAGAAAAGGTATCTTACATGGTGTATAAATGTAGGAACATTAAAGATCAATGGTAGGTGTGCGAGGATCCTCATCGATACCGGGGCACAACGCTCATTCGTGAGTGAGGCGTTCGCCGAGGGCCTTGACGTGCCATTGGCGCCTATGACGCAAACATTACTGGTCTCCACACCGTTAGGAGATGACGTGGAGAGAAATCATTACTATCCATCATGTGAGGTGGAAGTGACGGGTCAACCCTTGACTTGTGATTTCGTACCTCTAAGCATGTTGGAGTTCGATGCGATCCTAGGGATGGATTGGCTAGAGAAATACCATGCCCGAGTGGATTGCTACACCAAGGTGTTGGAGCTCGAGGATGATCAAGGAAACACGCTATGTTTCGAGGGAGATTGGGGGAAATCTAATGCTTGTATCATATCCGTGATGAGAGCACGGAAGATGATAAGGAAGGGATGTCACGCATACCTTGCCTATGTGGTGGACGATACCAAGAAGGAAGTCGACATCAAAGATGTACGAGTCGTATGCAAATACCCGGATGTCTTTCCCAAAGACCTACCGGGGCTTCCACCCGATAGAGAGATCGAATTTGTAATTGAAGTGGAGCCGGGAACCAAACCCATTTCGATTCCCCCTTATCGAATGGCACCGGCCGAACTTCAAGAGTTGAAGGTCCAACTACAAGAATTATTGGACAACGGGTTCATCAGACCCAGTCATTCACCGTGGGGAGCACCCGTACTCTTCGTGAAGAAGAAAGATGGTACACCAAGAATGTGTATCGACTACTGACAGTTGAACAAGGTCACCATCAAGAACAGGTATCCCTTACCGAGGATAGATGACTTGTTCGATCAACTTCGAGGGGCAATAGTATTCTCGAAGATTGATTTGAGGTCGGGGTATCATCAGTTGAAGATCAAGGAGAGTGACATACCTAAAAGTGCGTTTTGCACTAGATACGGTCACTACGAGTTTCTTGTGATGTCATTTGGTTTAACCAACGCACCGGCGGCATTCATGGACTTGATGAACCGTGTGTTTAGTGAATACTTAGATCAATTTGTGATAGTATTCATTGATGACATCTTGATATACTCCAAGAGCGAGGAAGAGCACGAACATCATTTGAGGCTTGTACTTGATCGGCTAACGGAAAAGCAACTCTTCGCCAAGTTCTCTAAATGCGAATTTTGGCTCAAAGAGATTGGTTTCCTCGGTCATGTCATATCCGGTTCGGGCGTTGCCGTGGACAACGCCAAGATTAAAGCTATTATGGATTGGGAGAGGCCCAAGAATGTGAAAGAGATACGTAGTTTCCTTGGCTTAGCGGGATACTATCGTAAGTTTGTTGAGAAATTCTCGGTGTTGGCGTCTCCATTAACAAAGCTCACAAAGAAAGGGGCCAAGTTCGTGTGGGACGACAAGTGTGAGGAAGGATTTCTCGAATTAAAGAAACGACTTACTGAAGCACCAGTCCTTGCCCTACCCACACAAGGGGTAGGGTATGATATATATAGCGATGCGAGCATTCAAGGTCTTGGGTGTGTACTAATGCAAAACGGGCGGGTGATTGCCTATGCTTCTAGGCAATTGAAGAAACACGAGTCGAATTACCCTACCCATGATCTAGAGTTGGGAGCGGTGGTGTTTGCACTGAAGATTTGGCGGCATTATCTCTACGGGGAGACATGTCACATTTTCACCGATCATAAGAGCCTGAAGTATGTATTCACTCAGAAAGAGTTGAATATGAGACAAAGGAGATGGATGGAATTGATCAAGGACTATGACTTGATCATTGACTATCATCCCGGAAAGGCTAACGTAGTGGCCGATGCACTGAGCAGGAAGAGTACATCGGGGACACTACTCACATGTCTACGAGCTTTGAGAGCACAAGTGGAGGTGTCCACGAGTGGGGTCCTCATTGCTAGATTCGAGGTTAGGCCTACATTGCTGAGTGAGATCAGTAGATGTCAGGCCACTGATGAAGAATGCCAGAAGATCCGCGAGAGGATCCTTGAAGGGCCCGTGGAGAACTTTCGGGTACGTGATGACGGCCTGTTATTGTTTAAGGACGGTGTATGCATACCGAAGAGTGGAGAGCTCCAAAAGTCTATACTAGAGGAGGTTCATTCTTCGGCATATGCTATGCATCCAGGAGGTACTAAAATGTACCGAGACTTGAAGGAAAGTTACTGGTGGTCGGGTATGAAGAGAGACATCGCAGAGTACGTGAGTCGATGCCTTACTTGCCAACAAGTTAAGGCAGAGCATCAGCACCCAGCGGGGCTTTTGCAGCCACTGACCATTCCAGAATGGAAGTGGGAGCATGTTACCATGGACTTCGTGGTGGGGCTACCACGGACAGTGAACAACTATGATGCAGTATGGGTAGTGGTTGATAGGCTCACTAAGAGTGCACACTTTTTGCCTATCAACATTACCTATCCTCTTGAACGATTGGCAAAGCTATACACGGAGGAGATTGTGAGACTTCATGGAGTTCCCATATCCATTGTCTCGGATAGGGACCCACGTTTCACATCCCGATTTTGGCCAAAGTTTCAAGCATCTTTGGGAACGAAGCTAAAGTTTAGCACAGCTTTTCACCCACAGACAGATGGGCAATCCGAGAGGGTGATACAGATTCTGGAAGATATGCTTAGGGCATGTGCTCTGGAGTTCCAAGGGAGTTGGGACAAGCATTTGGCTCTGGTTGAGTTTGCCTATAACAACAGTTATCAGGCGAGTATTGGCATGCCTCCATACGAGGCATTGTATGGGAGGAAATGCAGAACACCGTTATGTTGGGACGAGGTTGGCGAGGCCAAGCTCGAAGGGATTGAACTTGTGGAAATCACCAAGGCTAAGGTGAAAGTCATCCAGGATAGACTTAAGGTTGCCCAAGATCGGCAGAAGAGTTATGCCGACAAACGACGAAGGCCATTGGAGTTCGAGGTCGGTGATAAGGTCTTTCTAAGGATTTCTCCTTGGAAGGGTATCATCCGATTTATATCGAGGGGAAAGCTTAACCCCCGATACATTGGTCCATTTGAAATCCTTGAAAGGATAGGGGCAGTAGCATACCGTCTCAAGTTGACGCCAGAACTTGAGAAGATACACGACGTGTTTCATGTATCGATGCTCAAGAAATACGTGAGGGATCCGTCTCATATTCTTGAAAAGCCACCGGTGGAGATACGTGAAGATCTACAATATGCGGTGGAACCGGTAAATATTGTGGGTCAACAGGTGAAGAAACTGAGGAACAAGGAGATTCCGATGGTAAAGGTACTTTGGAGGAGTGATCGAGTCGAAGAAGAAACCTGGGAGACTGAGGTCTCAATGAGGGAACAATACCCGTTTCTTTTCGATTAGACACGCGGATTTCGGGGACGAAATCCCAATTAAGGGGGGGGTGAACTTGTAACACCGTCCCCAAAAAGTATTTACTTTTAAGTGAATAATGTATTGAACTTATGGAATGGTTAACGAGTATTCGAAGTTGTGAATTTTTATTAATGTTTTTGCGTGGATAGTAAATTCGCACGTGGGGCCCGCACCGGGAGCGGGGGCCGCCCGATATTCCCGGGACCATATATTTTATTCATCTTGGTCTAGATAATATTTATATGGTGGTGGGCATCTCATTTGAGAAATGGAAAGGCCCAGAGTTGACCGATTGGTCAAAAGAGGCCCAAATACCGGTATTGGTAATTTAACCGATAAAAGCCCGAAATTGGATTTCGGGGACTTATAAATTAAAGTTTGGGAATGTATATTCATTATAAAGGGTATAATGATTAAGAGCACATAATATATTTTATTTGACCCGATAAAATAAAATATATTTAAAACAGTCCGAAAAATACAACTTTCGGGACCAATTGTACACTTTGGGACAAATTGGGATGACCTCCCACATGGGTGGGGGCCACCCCACGAAATTGTCAACCCAAAGGGGGATGATTGAGTGCTAAGGGGGATGGAGGACAAGTGAAAGGATGGGAGGAACACCTTTGACACCTAGTGGACCCCCATTTCCTTACTCATTTGCAAAGAAAGACAAAAGAAACTTTCCTCCCTCCTCTCCCACTCATTGAGTTCGGCCAAGACACACCAAGAGAGGAAGAAACCTCTGCAAACCACCATCCTCCATAGCAAATTCGAGCTCAAGCAAAGGAGTTCCAAGGAGGAGGATTAAAGAAGGAAAAAGGCTAGGAAAAAGTGTGAAAATTAAGGTAATGACCTTATCATAACTTTTCCTTTATTTTTCTTCTATCATATGAGATATATATCATATGAAGGTTCCATAGGATGGTTCCACATGATATGAGTGTGGAATAATGGGTTGGGAAATGGTTCTATGTCCAAGAGTGGACTTAGGAACCAAACCGACAAGTTCACCGGAAAATAACCTTTTAGAGGTTATTCGTATTGATTAAGGTTTTATGATGTTAAAACCTTGTTAGGAGCTTGATTAAAGTATTTTTGAGCTTCGCCGGAGTTTCGCCGGAGTTGGTCAAAGTCCGCCGGAGTTGGTCAAAGTTCGCCGGAATTAGCCAAAGTTCAACCGGGAAGCGTAGGACGCGTTCAAGCTCACTTAAGGTGAGGATGACCGACTATATTGCTTATAATCCTTGGGTTAATTTCATAAGATTACCTAAGATAACTAAATGTGATTTTCATGGATTATTAATGATTAATAATGCCTAATGAAAATATTGTTGTTTATTAATAGAAGATGCATATAATATACAAATTTATGAGTAAATGGTGTATAGTTATGCATTGTAAGAATGATGATATGATGAATGTATAAATCATGAATTTTTGTGATGAAATATACTTTTACTTCATGTATAGAAATCATGAATGGATAAAAGTGATATTTTTGATATCGAGATTAAATCATATATAGATTGGGAAATTCATGGGAATGAGCCTTATAAATATGAATTAAAGAGCTTGGTGGCTTAAAGACAAATGGATTAGTATTGATTTTACTAGTCGGAAATGTTAGTATGAAAAGTGATAGAACAAATCCTAAGGGCTTGGATTGTGGGAGAGGTACACCTTAAGTAGTCTTATGAGATGTCTTAAGGTAGAAATGGGTAAACGCTAAGTTACCGTAGGAGTAGGCCTCAAAGGCTACTCATAATAGAGGAACTCTAGGCATAGAACTTGCTTAGTGAACTAGTATCGTGACTAGAGGAAGCCTCTAGCACGATGAAGAATGACTGGAGGAAGCCTCCAGCATTTGTGTAGGGCGACTAGAGGAAGCCTCTAGCGTAACGTAATGTGACTGGAGGAAGCCTCCAGCACAACGTATGTAAGGTGATTAGAGGAAGCCTCTAACACCAGGTAGAGTGACTAGAGTAAGCCTCTAGCACGACAAAACATGACTAGAGGAAGCCTCTAGCATGGTAAACTAATTGTAAGGAATAAATGTAATTAGATTTTGATGATGCTATAGGATTAGTAAGTTAGAGTACCCCCAAATTAGATTTTATGTATTAGACTTTTCAATTGTAAGTATTAGTGTAGTCGACGATCAGAGTTGCTCTATTTTGGATCAGATCAGAAGTGCATCAGAACTGCTCGACCAGACTTGCTCTATGAGAACTGCCCCATCAGAGTTCTCTTAGCAGAAGTCCATCAGAGTTGCATCATGAGAGTTGCTGATAAGACTGGACATCTGATAGCCGATGAGATCTACAGATCAGAAGTACTCATCAGCGGACCTATCAGAGTCAGAGTTCAGTCAGAGATCAGAAGACCATCAGAACTCAACTCATCAGATAGCCATCAGAATCCAACATATCAGAAGAGCCTGATCAGAGCTCGACGAACACTTAGAAAGCTTCAAGCAACATCCAAACAGCTATGAATTCAACGGGTAAAAACATCCAACGGCTAGAAGACTGTGTCTGAAAGGAAAGCATTTAATGCACATTGAAAGAGCCTGATACGCTGAAGGATTGATTGCAAATGATTGACCAAGAAATCCGGGAAGATATATTTTAAAAATAGAAACCTTCCAAAAACGGCGGTCAAGTCAACTGTACGCGCATTTAATGCAGTTGTCTCCTCCTCCAACGGGCAGACAACCTCAGTATATAAGCTACACACCGAAGAACTGGAAAACAACTTTGCTACAACTTTTGCTCATCATCATTCAAGCTCTCTTGAGTTTAAAATTCTACAACCTTCAACAAGACAAGCTTACGTTGGGAAGATTCAAACTCCAAATCTCTCATCCCCAACAAACAAGCAAAGTTCATCCTGTTCTTCAACACTTCAAGAACTTCATCAAACATCATTTGTAACGAAGCAAGTTGGAGGAAAAACTCTGTTTTTTCAAAAGGATCTTCTGAAAAGAAGGGCGTCCAAGTAACTGCAGTAGTGAAGTGGTGATACTTCCGGGAAGCTGAGTGAAAGGACCAGCCATCAGGACGTGGAATTGCATCCTGGGTGGCAGCTAGACTTGAAGAAGGCGTGGAGAACTTCTTAAGTGCTAGGAACTAAGCTTTGTAACCGATCTACTTCAAAGCTAGTGGAACAGTGGACTAGAGGAACGAGTTGTTCCTTGAACCACTATAAAATATCCGGTGTCATTTACTTTACTGCAATTTATATTTCTGCACTTAGGATATTAACTGAGTAACTCTAAGACTTGGAATCTGTGTTCAGCAGATCTTGTTTTCAGAGTTATCAGAAAGGCATCTGCCTTAGTGTTTCTGAGGCTACCCGGACAGATCAGAATCCGCTGCCAAGGCCAGTTCTGATATCAGAACCAGCCTTTCTCTGTCATCAGAATCAGACCTTCTCTGATAAGTCAGTTTTGACTTTGAGAAAAAGTTGAAAAACCAATCAGTCTATTCACCCCCCCCTCTAGACTGATTACCATATTAAACGGGACCAACAAGTGGTATCAGAGCCTCCTTGTTCTTGTAATCTTTTAGGTTACTCTCTGAACAAAGATCCACTTGTTCTTAGCCTCTCCTTATTTATTATAATGGATAATTCTCTTGCAAAGCATCTTATGTTCACAGATCAGAAGTATGATGATTGGAAGATCAGAATGAAGGCACATCTATGTGCTCTTCATGATGAAATGTGGGAAGTCTTGGAAAATGGCCCCTTTATCCAGTTCATGAAGATCAATCCTGCTCACTCCATTGATAACTCTCAGCCCCAGATGATTGAGAAAGCCCGGTCAGAATGGACCAAGGAAGAGAAGAGGCAGTACAATCTAGATAATATAGCCAAGGACATCCTTTACAAGGCTATTGATGAAAGATACTTTAACAGAATCAAGAAGTGCAGAACTGCCAAAGAAATCTGGGATAAGCTGGATGAGATTGGAGCAGGAGATGAACAAGAAAGAGACAACAAGCTGACCATTGCAATGAAGAAGTTTGATGACTTCAAACTCCTACCAGAAGAATGCATTGCTAAGATGCATGAGAGATTGCTGATTCTCATCAGTGAGATTTCTGAGCTTGGGAAGGAGCTCACCATCAAAGAGGTCAACATGAAGATCCTCAGGGGACTGCCTTCAGCTTGGAAGATGAAGGTGATTGCAGTCCAGGAAAGCAAGAACATCAAGACTTATGCCACTGAGAAACTCATCTCTGATCTCAAGGCTTATGAGTTTGAGATGCATGAAGAGAAGGAAGAAGTTCCTGATGAGAGGACCACCACTGCTCTCACTGCTAGCACCTCAAAGGTAAGTGACTTTGACCCTTCTACTCTGTTATCTGATGAGTATATGGCTGCTTTTGCCAGAAAGTTTAAGAAGTTTATGAAGAAAGATGGAAGGAGTCCATCTTCCATCAGAAGATCACATCAGAAGACCAAGTCCTCTGAAAGCAATGGAGAGTACCTCTGCTACAACTGCAGACAGCCTGGGCACTTCAAAGCAAACTGCCCCTATCCAAGAGTGTCCAAGAAGCAAGGACATGAAGATGAAAAGAAACCAGATGATCAACACAGAAGAAGAAGAGCATTTGTCTCAGAACAAGCTGAGAGAGATCCACTCTCTGAATCAGAGTCCAGCTCAGACTCCGACTCTGATGAAGCATTCTGCTGCTTGGATGCAGAAACTGAAGACCTTTGCCTCATGGCACAATCAGATGATGAGGTATGCTCTACTTCTAATTCTATTTCCTCTTCGGTAGGCACAGCCTTAAATGATGATCCAATGTCATCATTCTGGGAAGAGTTCCAAACTATCCAAGCCACTTATTCTTTTGTTAAAGAAGAGAACAGTAGGCTGAAAGTTGATATCTCTGATCTAAGGAAAGAGACTGAGTGTAAACTTAATCTCTTAACTGAGGAAAGAGATAGACTGAAAGCTGAAAATGAGTCTCTTCTGAAAAGAATAAGAGACATTGAGGAACTTGAGAGTAGATATAATAGCCTTCTGAAGATGCAATCTTCCATGAAGAATATTGGTGACTCTCATAACTTCACCTCTGGCCTTGGATATGTTGAACCAGAGTCTGGTGAGCCTTCTGTAAGGCCTAGCACCCGGGTTGCTAAAGCTAAAAAGGTCATAGTGCCACAGACTCTGAGCCCCAATTGCCATGCTAGTACTTCTGGTACTAAAGTTGTTCATGAGAAGGTCATACCAGAAAAACAAACTCTAAAGGCCAAACCAAAACAAAGTTTGAAAACTAATGAACCTGGCAGACACTCTAACAAAAGGAAAAGTTTTCAGAACAATAATAATCAACGGCCTAACCCTATCAGACAATCTCATGACAATGGTATCAGAAACTGCTATCAGAAAGGCAGATATCAAGAGAAGATTAACTATAGGCAGAAGAGGTTGTCTGGTCAACCTCAGAAGTCTAAAGTTAAGCGCTCCTCTGATCTTGATAGTATATGGGACTTCTTTCCAACAAAGAAGGCTATGCAGAAGTATGCAAACAGAAAGCATGATCCTCACAAGCATCTGCCCAAAGTGAATCATACATCTGTTTACTACAACTACCAGGTGGACAATGGGTACCATCCACCAAGGTTTCAGTTGATGAGACCAAAATGGTACCAACTACCAAGACTGCATTACCCCCCAGGACCCAACATTGCTTGGGTACCTAAATCCTCCTTTTGATCTTGCAGGAACAGTGTGCTGGAGCTTTCTCAGAACAAGAATGGTATATTGATAGTGGATGCTCCAGACACATGACAGGTGACAAGAGTTGCCTATCAGAGTTCCAGAAAATCAATGGACCCAGAGTCACTTTCGGTGGAAATGACAAGGAAGGGCAAACAAAAGGAAGAGGGAAGCTGATCAAGAAACAGATAATCATTGAAGATGTCTCATATGTCAAAGGTCTAAAGTTCAACTTGCTGAGTGCTAGCCAATTCTGTGACAAAGGCTACACAGTTGAATTCACCAAGACCTTATGCTATGTCAAGCATGAGACAACCAAAGAAGTGGTTCTTACAGCCAGGAGAAGGAAGAACATCTATGTTGTTGACTGGCAAACAGCAAAAGATGGAACCTGTCTGATAGCAAAAGACAATTCAAAGCTAAGCTGGGACTGGCACAAGAAGCTTAGCCATCTGAATTTCAAAACCATCAACAAACTGGCAAGAGAACACATTGTAGATGGTCTGCCTGACATTGTCTACAAGAAGGAGACCCTCTGCAGTGCTTGTCAAAAGGGAAAACAAGTAAAGACCTCATTCAAACCCATAGCTGGAGATCTTTCTACTTGTCCTCTAAATCTGATCCACATGGATTTATTTGGACCAGTTGAAACTCCCAGTGTTGGTGGAAAAAGATATACTCTTGTTATGGTTGATGATTACTCAAGATATACTTGGACTATGTTCCTAACCAAGAAAAATGAAACTCTTCAGAAGTTGCCATCTCTGTTAAAGCAACTTCAAACTGAGAAGAACATGAAGGTCAGAACAATCAGATCTGACAGAGGAACTGAATTTGTCAACAAAGTGATCAAAGACTTCTGTGATCAGAATGGTACATTCCATCAACTTTCTGCTGCCAGAACACCCCAACAAAATGGTGTTGCAGAAAGAAGGAACAGAACACTGAAAGAAGCTGCAAGAACTATGATTGCAGAATCAGGATTGCCCATCAGATACTGGGCTGAAGCAATCAACACTGCATGCTACACTCAGAATAGAAGCATGATCCACAAGAATCATCAGAAGACCCCCTACGAGCTGTGGAAAGGAAGAAAGCCAAATATCAGCTACTTCCATGTGTTTGGATGCAAGTGCTATATTCTAAACAATGGAAAGGAGAATCTGAAAGTATTTCAAGAAAAAGCTGATGAAGGTGTATTCTTAGGCTATTCAAGCTCAAGCAAAGCCTATAGAGTACTCAACAGGAGAACTATACAAGTTGAAGAATCCATTCATGTCAAGTTTGATGATAGCACCTCTACAGAAGAACTATCAGAGACCTTGGAGAAGATTAATCTTGAAGATAAGGTTTCAGAACCATCAGAAGAGGTCACCATCAATCCTGTATTATCAATTCCTCCTGTCAATCCAATTCTGATAGACAAAGATGAAGATGAAGAATCAGAAGATGAACCATCAGAGCTGCCTAGACAGCAACTGTCAGAACCTGATCTAACTTGGTTAAGAGATCATCCTCCTAATCAAGTGATAGGTCAAGTCACCAGTGGTGTTAGGACCAGATCTGCATCAAGAAGAGAAGCCATGTTCACCTGCTGCATATCTCAAATGGAACCAATGTGTGTGGAAGAAGCTCTAGAAGATTCAGATTGGATCAATGCAATGCAAGAAGAGCTGACACAATTTGAAAGGAATGAAGTATGGAAACTTGTTCCCAGACCAAAGCATCAGAATGTCATTGGAACCAAGTGGGTATTCAAGAACAAAGCAGATGAAGAAGGCAACATTGTAAGGAATAAAGCAAGGCTTGTAGCAAAGGGATACTGTCAAGAAGAAGACATAGATTTTGATGAGACCTTTGCACCTGTAGCAAGACTGGAAGCAATCAGGATATTTCTAGCCTATGCTGCTTACAACGACATCAAGGTCTACCAGATGGATGTCAAGAGTGCATTTCTGAATGGAGAACTTGAAGAGGAAGTTTATGTTGAACAACCTCCAGGTTTTGTCATTCCTACTCAATCTTCTTGTGTCTACAAGCTCAGAAAGGCCCTCTATGGTCTTAAGCAAGCTCCCAGAGCTTGGTATGACACATTGTCCTTATTCTTAGTGAACCATGGGTTTACTAAAGGAAAGGTGGACAAGACTCTTTTTCAAATTTCTGTTGCTAATCATATTCTGTTAGTGCAAATCTATGTTGATGATATTATATTTGGAAGCACTAATCCAGAATTGTGCAAGAAATTCTCTCAAGTTATGCAGAAGAAGTTTGAAATGAGCATGATGGGAGAACTCAGTTACTTTCTTGGATTACAAGTCAAACAAGTACCAGAAGGCATCTTTATCAACCAAGGAAAGTACACCAGAGATCTTGTTAAGAAGTTTGGAGTAGATGGAAAATCTTCAGTCAAAATTCCAATGAATGCCTCTCAAGGCATTGGACCAGATGATGAAGGCAAAGATGTTGATGCAACAACTTATAGAGGAATCATTGGATCTCTCCTCTATCTGACTGCAAGCAGACCAGACATAGCTTTTGCAGTAGGAATCTGTGCCAGATACCAATCAAAGCCAAAGGAGAGCCATCTAGTTGCTGCTAAGAAGATTATCAGATATATCAAAGGAAATCCAAACGCAGGACTATGGTATCCCAAGGGAGGTAATTTTGAACTAATTGGCTATTCTGATTCAGATTTTGCAGGTTGCAGATTGGACAGGAAGAGCACTTCTGGTCATTGTCAATTGCTAGGTGGGAGACTTGTCTCCTGGTTTAGCAAGAAGCAGAATTCAATCTCAACTAGCACTGCTGAAGCTGAATACATTGCTGCTGGAAGCTGCTGTGCTCAATTGCTCTGGATGAAGCAACAACTCAAGGATTATGGAGTGCAAGCAAAGGAGATCAAGCTGTTATGTGATAACACAAGTGCCATTGCCATCACTCAGAATCCTGTGCTGCATTCAAGAACCAAGCATATTGAGATCAGACATCACTTCATCAGAGATCATGTGGAGAAGAAGCACATCTCAATTGAGCATGTCCCAACTGAAGACCAGCTTGCAGATATCTTAACCAAACCTCTCTCTGAGGCAAGGTTTAACAAGCTAAGAGAAGAATTGGGAATGATGGATGATCTTCCCAGAGATGCATGAATCAGAGTTGTAGAAGTATCAGATGTGGACTCAACAGAACATCCCATCTCTGATACTCAAGCTCTTATCCATCAGAAGCTTGAATCAGAATCATGAAGGCTCAGACTTGCAAAAGTCAGAGTTGCTGGAAGGATCAGACCTGGTATTCATCAGAGGTCCTCATATCAGAACATCTCTATCTCTGATACAAGGGCTAATACCTATCAGAGTGGCTGTGGACTTAGAAAAATTTTCTAAATTCCGGACGAGACTATTCAATAAACCGGAAGTTACTATTTTACCCCCGGTAGTTATTACCACTTTTGGAAAACGGCTTTCCGCCCGCATTCCATTAAATGCAACCTCGAAACCGTAAATTATATCAAACGTCCACTAACCCAAATTCATATTTACCCCGTCTGAAAACCTAAATCGCTACTGCAATTTTATTCCTCGTCTTCAAGCTTTATCTCTCTAAACTCTCAATCTTCAGAACTCTCAAACTCCTCACTAAACTGAAAATGAAGTTCATCAACATCACCGATCTTTCTGAATCTGAAGCTAAGACCCTAGTGAACAACATTGTCACAGGGATGAAGGTAGATATGTCCTCACTACCGCTGTTGGCAACAAATCAGAAGATCATGAATGAAGTGATCCAGGGAATGAGTGATTCCCAGTTGAACAAGATCGTTGTTCATCCCTATGAGCATTTCAGCAACATTGATGTCGCAGAATTCTACCTCAACGCCCATATCTCCAACAACACTATCCATTCACAGGTTCAGGGTCAGAACCTCAAAATTGATGCTGATGCTCTCAACGAGTTCTTTGGCATCTCTCTGGAGCCTCAAGAGGAGGGCACCACTGACTTCATCGAGCTTGATGATGTGAACATCACAGTTCAAAACTTCGTAGCAACCTACTGCCGAGAGGATGCAACAGGCGTAGAAACCCTGTATATGAAAAAGAATGCTCTCAAAAAGGACTTTGAGAGGCTGATGAGCATTATGCATCGGTGCTTGTGGTGCAAAACAAGTTCAACCGATCAGATGAATCACACCAACTCCAAAGCCCTGTATGCTGTTCACAGGGGGATGAACATCAACTGGGGTAAAGTGCTGTTCCAATCCTTTTCTGAATCCATCTCCAAGAAGGAGAAAAAGACTGGTATGTTCTCTACAAAGATGGGTCACGGACTTCTGATCTCCAGACTCATCTCTAACTCCAAGATAGCTCTCAGAGAAGCCACCTCTGTGGACCACACAAAGACCATCTTCCTCACCATCTCTCCCAAAGTAAACGTGGCCATTGCTGCTGAACTGAAGAAATCCAACAAGCTTGAGCAAAACAGGGAGAAGCAGGCTATCAAACCTGTGGCTGCTGCTGCCCCACCCAAAATCACTCCTGTCAAGAAGTTGAGTCAGAAAAAGAGAAGAAAAGCAATCATTCAGAGTGATTCTGATAGCTCCACATCTCCTATCAGAGTTGCAAAGAAGAAGAAGAAGATTCTCTCACCCCCCAAGGAATCAGAACCTCAGGGGGAACCAGCACCAGAGCTGGCTACTGCACTGGTGATCTCTGATGCTCAGGGGGAACCTGAATCAGAGATCCAACCCATCTCTGAATCAGCACTGCAAGTCACCATCTCTCCACAAGAGCACCCAACTTCCTCAACTGGGATTCCTGAAGTAGATCCCATCTCTGCTCTCGAGAGACAATTTCAAAGGGTGCTAACATGGAGAAAGTGGAGAATGGGACCACTACAACAGATTCTTGCTCAGGCTGCCACCTTTGAATCTGAGGAAGCTGAAGTCCTCAAATGGGCAGACACTGATGATATCTCCTTGTGCTTTGACCTCCAATATCTGCACTCTATCCTTGAAAAGAAGAAGGAAATCTACAAAGGAAAGGAGAAGGTACCTACAACCTCACCAGAGAGACCTGTCAAGGCCCTAGAAGATCATGAGAGGGATGCCTTTGATGCCTGGCTGATGGAAAAGAAAAGGAGGGAATCTCTAATCAAGATGAAACCGATTCCAGGTACAGAGGGAGAGCCATCAACTGCCAATGACCTATCTCTGGCAATGATGAACCTTATCAGAGAATGGAGAGACTCTCAGTTTGAAGAAACTGTTCTTGAGGTAATTCCTAACTCTCCTGTCCCAATCCCATCACCTCCCAAATCCCCCTCACCTAAATCAGTCACACCAACCACAACTCCACCCCCATCTCCTCCCCAACCTCAGCAAATCCCATCTCCAACACCCAAGAAATCCTCCACACCAAAACAACCCTCACCTTGCCATCAGGTAACCCCCATCAGAAGCCGATCACCCTCACCTCCTCCTCCATCACATCATCAGAGAACCCCCATCCCTCAGACTTCACCCCATCAGAGCCCCAACCATCAGAAATCCAAATCTCCCTCTCCTCAGCAGAAGCCTACATCTAACTGTCCCTCCCCTCAGTATTCTGCTGCCTCAGCACAAAAGAGAGAGCCAGTTGTAAGGATTCTTTCCTCAACTGAAGATAATGATGGGTTTCTCACAGCTTCAATGGCTGGTGATCTTCAATCTGCAAAGAGAAAGACTCCTACTCCTCCTCTATCTCCTGATCAACCTCAAACTCAACCCCAACCTCAAATCAATCAAGTACCTCAGCCAGAACCACCCAAAGCTGTCCTCATTCCCTTCCAGGAATTTGTGGAATCAGCAGAGGACTTTGGAGATCAGATGGTGGCTGGACTGAACAAGCTACTTGTACTAAATCAGAAGCATGATGCTCATCTGGATTTGGTACAGTACAACATTGAGTCAGGACTTGAGAAAATCGCCAACACCCTCTCACAACTGTCGACCACCTTCTTCAGCTACATGAAGACATCCAATGAGAAGGTTGATGACATTGCTTCCGAGGTTGCCAGTCTGCACACGGTCCTGTTCTCACAATCTCAGACTCTCTCTGCTCAAGACAAGGCTATTCAAGACCTATCTGATGCTGTGGATGATCTTCAATGGTCCTCTGACAAGCATGCTGAGCAGCTCACAGATGTAGAGGACATCTGCAAAACCTTGAAGGAATTTGACATCAAATTGATAAACAGTGGAAAGGACAGGGATCATAAGTTGACCCTCCTTGAAGCTACTACCAAGGATATTCAGTCGGCTGTGGACAAGCAAAAGGAGCTGATAGAAGGGCTGGCTTCTGTAACTCAGACTCTGCCAGGTACCCTTGAAGCTATAAAAGAGAACAATGCTACAGAATTCTCGAAAATTGGACTCCTACTTGGCGATCTTGTTGATGCCAAAAAGGGGGAAGATAGCAGAGAACCTGTCCCACTTCCCAGAGAAGCAGAAGGTCCAAGCTCCAGAGCCATTAACCCTGCTAGGTACTTTGAAAGAGCAAGGCAAAAGAGGCTAGCTGCTGGTATTCAAAGACCTCCTCCTCCTCGGTCTAAGAAAGGGAAGAAGACAGCCTCTACTTTCACTTTGGCCCAATGGCTCAACAGTGACTTGGCTAAACCTGATGCTGCTCAATTCAGAGAGATGAAGAAGCATATGACCCCTACTCAACAAGAGAATCTCATTCAGGATAAAGATGGGCTAATAATAATCAACCATGGTGGGTCTATGCAAGAAGCAGAAGACTGGTGGCGTTTGAAAGTAATCCCTGGCAAGGACCTATCTGAAGCCATCAGAAACTATCTAGATTGCCAGCTTGAACCTGCCTGGTCAGAATATCAGAATCCCAGGAATCTTGCTACAATCAGAGCTAGGGTCAATGCTGATCTGAAGGAAATTGAGGCAAAGGAAGCTGATCTAGAAGAGGAAGATATCTAAACTCTATCCCCTTGTTGCTTTAAATATCTTTCATTTATAAGATAACCAGCTTGCCTCTAATTTGCATGGCAATTTCAAATTATTTCTCTATTGCATTCTGATTATCTATGCTCTGATATCTTGTGTTATTTCTTATTTTATCTGATTGATTGTATCTTACTCTTACTATTCTCCTATGCCAAGTGCCCACCAAGTTTTTAAATGAAAGTTTATTTTTTTTCTTATTTTCTTTATGGTGAAAGGCACTTCTCTGGAAATAGTTTAAGGGTTTTGGCATCATCAAAAAGGGGGAAATTGTAAGGAATAAATGTAATTAGATTTTGATGATGCTATAGGATTAGTAAGTTAGAGTACCCCCAAATTAGATTTTATGTATTAGACTTTTCAATTGTAAGTATTAGTGTAGTCGACGATCAGAGTTGCTCTATTTTGGATCAGATCAGAAGTGCATCAGAACTGCTCGACCAGACTTGCTCTATGAGAACTGCCCCATCAGAGTTCTCTTAGCAGAAGTCCATCAGAGTTGCATCATGAGAGTTGCTGATAAGACTGGACATCTGATAGCCGATGAGATCTACAGATCAGAAGTACTCATCAGCGGACCTATCAGAGTCAGAGTTCAGTCAGAGATCAGAAGACCATCAGAACTCAACTCATCAGATAGCCATCAGAATCCAACATATCAGAAGAGCCTGATCAGAGCTCGACGAACACTTAGAAAGCTTCAAGCAACATCCAAACAGCTATGAATTCAACGGGTAAAAACATCCAACGGCTAGAAGACTGTGTCTGAAAGGAAAGCATTTAATGCACATTGAAAGAGCCTGATACGCTGAAGGATTGATTGCAAATGATTGACCAAGAAATCCGGGAAGATATATTTTAAAAATAGAAACCTTCCAAAAACGGCGGTCAAGTCAACTGTACGCGCATTTAATGCAGTTGTCTCCTCCTCCAACGGGCAGACAACCTCAGTATATAAGCTACACACCGAAGAACTGGAAAACAACTTTGCTACAACTTTTGCTCATCATCATTCAAGCTCTCTTGAGTTTAAAATTCTACAACCTTCAACAAGACAAGCTTACGTTGGGAAGATTCAAACTCCAAATCTCTCATCCCCAACAAACAAGCAAAGTTCATCCTGTTCTTCAACACTTCAAGAACTTCATCAAACATCATTTGTAACGAAGCAAGTTGGAGGAAAAACTCTGTTTTTTCAAAAGGATCTTCTGAAAAGAAGGGCGTCCAAGTAACTGCAGTAGTGAAGTGGTGATACTTCCGGGAAGCTGAGTGAAAGGACCAGCCATCAGGACGTGGAATTGCATCCTGGGTGGCAGCTAGACTTGAAGAAGGCGTGGAGAACTTCTTAAGTGCTAGGAACTAAGCTTTGTAACCGATCTACTTCAAAGCTAGTGGAACAGTGGACTAGAGGAACGAGTTGTTCCTTGAACCACTATAAAATATCCGGTGTCATTTACTTTACTGCAATTTATATTTCTGCACTTAGGATATTAACTGAGTAACTCTAAGACTTGGAATCTGTGTTCAGCAGATCTTGTTTTCAGAGTTATCAGAAAGGCATCTGCCTTAGTGTTTCTGAGGCTACCCGGACAGATCAGAATCCGCTGCCAAGGCCAGTTCTGATATCAGAACCAGCCTTTCTCTGTCATCAGAATCAGACCTTCTCTGATAAGTCAGTTTTGACTTTGAGAAAAAGTTGAAAAACCAATCAGTCTATTCACCCCCCCTCTAGACTGATTACCATATTAAACGGGACCAACACTAATATAGATGGGTGTGGCTTGAAGTCACGGGGAAAGGGTTAAATGTTTTCAAAGTAAACATGGGCCTTCGGGCGACTACTTGACTTTATATATAAAGTAAGTACACTTTCAAAGAGGGTAACCACGGGTTATGACCTATAATATAATAACATCCTAGATTGAGGGTCTTGGAAAATTGAAACTTTGATTATACTTAGTATAGTTGTCATTGTACTTGTCAAATGCTTCCAAGTACTGACCTCCCCTTCACGGGGGAGGCCACCTCACAGTTTCAGGTAGAACTTGAAGGTTGCTACCCTCGCCGTTGCTCCAAGAGAATTCAGGAGAAGAAGACGTGGTTCGTGCTTCCTCCGTTCCTGTTTTAAACTCATTTAAATTAATGCTCATGGATGTTATCTTTTGAATAACTATTGATGGCTTGTATGCCCATGTTACGCCAAGTGTGGCTTGAACACTTGTATTAAACGTTTCCGCTGCTTTGAATGAATGTTTTATATTATGTTTGTTTATGGATGTACTATGTGTGAATGATATCCCAGACGTCTTGTATAGTATGAATGTGTTGGACTGCGGTTGACCATTCGTACTGTACGGCGGATTGTTGACGTGTCCGGGTAGGTCCGGGGCGTGACAACCAGCTCCAATCACCAAAAAAAATGCCAACATTTTTCCGAAATGCCATCATGATGACAGATTTTGAGAAGATTTGGCATTTTCAAAGAGCAAAACTGTCAACTTTATGGCATTTTCAAAGAAAAATGGAAGTTTTAACATAAGATGACATTTTTTCCGCCGATCGGAGGTGACATTGCTGGGTGATGGCCGAGGTTGCGGCAAAGGCCTGCATAATTTTTTTATATTTTTTAATGTGGTTTATCTATTTTTTTATTTATTTTCAAAAACTTTTATTTTTTAAAAAAATATTTTTTTAAATTTTTATTATTTCAATATATTTTTTCAAATATTTTTTTTTTAATATTTTATTAGGATCAAATAAGTCATATTTTAGAATTAACTAGGTTATGGGAAATAACCTAGTGAAGGAAGTTTTAAGTTTCACTCTTATTTGTGCAATTATGTTTATGTTTACTCCTATATTGGGCAATTTCTCTTGGAGTAATGGAGTGCAAGCCTTTTTTTAGAAAGACCATGGGATGAGGTTTGTCAGTGATTATCCTACTCGATTAAACACACATAATTTCTAAACATAAACATCAAATGAAGCATAAGTGTTGATGATTCATGATTGGGTCAGAGCAAAAGTGTTGATTTCAATTGTATGCCCATTGAGAAGCTTTGGTGCATGTATTCCTTTGGCCGATGCTGTTTTAAATAGAGGAAGAAGATATATGGAAACAAACGGCTTTCATTCATAAGGGTTTTGGTGTTTGGATTATCTTAAGATAGACATAAATCCCTAAAATAATTGATATTGTAAATGAAAAGAAACCATCCAACTTATACAGTTATACTAACCTCAAGACGTTATTTTTGCTCCATCTAAACAACCCAAACAATAAAATTCATTCCTAATGAGTTCCAAGCCATTGCGCTCCTACCATCCAAGCCCCTTCTTTTAGTAGAATGTGCCAGGAAAGCCATTTTATTAGAAATGTAGTGTATTAAGTTAGGAACTTGACAAGATAGAATAATAACACCAATAATAATCAAATAAGTACTATTCCAGCAAAAGAAATGTAGTCTAACAATCAGGAAACAACACTGCTACTGCTAATGTGGACATGGAAAGATTTGTAAGAAATTATAAATAAACCATTGAAGGAAAAAAATTATCTAGAAGTCTCACAATAAATCACTTCAAGAGCACACACAGATTCATTCATCATAGAAGCAACTAACATACGGAGTATGTATTTCTAAAACATCAACAGGTTGACAGAACATTGTACAACAAAAGCCTCAAGTAAAAACCGAGTTAAGAAATAAAACAGCACGCCTAACAAGATGGACACAGGCAGAGCAGGCAAAGCTTTCTGATAAAAAGCAAGAAGCATGAGAGTAATGCCTAGCCCAGCTATTATAGCAAGGTAGCAAGCATATACCGTCATATAGTCATACATGGCTGCTCTTCCAACCAATACGCTGTAGAAAATGAAATCTCCCAACCCCAACTTGATTGCACCCGACGATCCTAACCCGATTCCTTCAGCCCCATCACCAGAAACCTCTTGTGGATTAATCAATGGCACAGTTAGTTCAGAATAATCTCTAGTAATCACTTCATGTTGATCATTTACATTTATTTGATTTGAATCTAAACTAGAACTGGAACCCGGATTCGATTCAGTCCCTAATCTTTCTCTCCAAACCCTCCTTTGTATGACAGTTCCCCTCGGAAGAGAATCATGATTGACGATTGGCCTGGCCTCATAAACCAGAGCAGGGATATCCTCATCTCTTGATATTGCAAGTTCAACCAATAGCCTCAAAGGACCCACGGGCAGCAAAACTGCTGCGAGATCATACAATGCCATTGCAACAAGAAGCACCCATGTAGTCCATTCGGGCAATAATGTAAACCAATAAGCAACCAACATTCCAATGAGAACCAAGTACCCTTGTGTGACAAGAATTGCCATTTTTGACAGAAACACAGCTAGAACACCAACCACGGTAAAATTATACAAAACCAAAGAAAAAGTAACAACATCGATAGGAAAGCTGAAATCTTGGATCAAGAAGAGTGAGATTTCACCGCCCATGAACGCCAAGACCAGAAACGAAGAGAAACCCATGTAGTATTTCAAGAAACTGGTGCATCTGTAATAGAACAGCAGTACGAGGATGAAGGTCGCAATAGTAACTACAACGATGAAAATGAGGGCATTCAAAAGGGCACCTTTCAGCTTGTCCCACGCTGAGTCTGAGCTGCTCTCGGAGTAAGCGGCGGTGGCTATGGTAGAAAACGACGGCGGCGAGGAATCTGGGCCAGTGTTGAGTACAGATACAAGGACAACCACAAAAAACATGCAGATTGATACTGGGGTGATGATTCTGACGATTTCTTCACCGAGAGAATCAAGAATGGTTGTGCGTCTTCCACTTTGAGCCATTTTGGATTTGGATTGGAGGAGCAAAATCTTTTGGGCTCCTCAGTTTTCTTTCGGAGCTACCGATGGGAGAGAGACTCAGGTATCCGGGAAAATTTCTATTTTTTCTGAAAATTGGAAAATGGTTTTATTTATTTATTTATTTATTTATTTATTTATTTATGACAATAGGCTTCTATTAAAATAAAGAAAAAATGCAAACAAGTATCGCAAAAGGGCAATTCTTGTTGTATACGACTATACAAGTACTAGTATAAAATTAGTACGCAAGTTGTGCACTATCTGATTGCATAGAAAATTCATCCATTTTTAAACAAAATACATGTGTGTATTTGCTTATATACATAGATAGTTTTTTAAGAAAATCTACAACTGCATGTCCACATAGACGATGTATAACTTGTGTACAAATGTAATTTTCCATCTCAAAAGGGTTGTTCTATTTGGAGTCATAAAGTGATTATTCACAACGACCACTAATTAAAGATAATATTATGTGTTTATTAAATATTTATTTTTCCCCTGCACAAATACAACGCAGGCCACTCATTTGTTGTTTCAGACAACCTCATCCATACTTCCGATCCGCCCCCCCCTCCCAAGTTCCAACCGGACTTGGACCAACCTTGTTCATCTTTCTCTCAATCACCGCTAAGCTTCGCCGGACTTATACCGTTATACCGACCTTGCTCATCTTCTTTCCTGCCCGGCCGCCCCACCTGACATGTGCATATATCTCAAATCAGGGAAAAGAAAAAAAAAATGATTGAATTTTTTCCCATGCGACTATTTGCCAATAAAGGACACACTCTGTTGAGGTTTATTCCCGAAGATCCGAAAGCCCAACACAAGCCTTGGATTTTGTAGGGATATTGGGTTGGATTAAAATGTGTATAAAATATAAAACAGTGAGATATTTGTTCAACTCAGAAGCTTACTGGTATTCAATAAATATGTGATTACACTAGAACTACCCGAACGGTAGATGAATATGAGATTACAAGGATGGAAGATGTAAATCGATTGCTAAGCTCTGAGTATTAAAATGCTCACCCTTTACAATGATCTAAACATGGATATTTATACTAAAATGGGGATGGGAAGGTGGACACGTGGTCGAATCTGGTAGGCTATCACCTCTGCCATGTAAGCACCCATGCCCCCACTTGCTGCCGCCATGATCCAGCATTAAATGCGACCTCCACTTGGTGATTGCCCGTTCGGGCAAGGTGTTCGGTGTGTGGGACCCCGCCATAGGTGATAATTTCAACCTGAAGTATCCCGAACGCCGATCGATATTTGGGCCTTGATACCTTGGCATAATTGTTACCCAGAATGTTCCAAGTATAAGCTTTATCCCGAATGCCGTTCGGGAGTTCTTTTGGGCTTGCTGTTTCTTCCCGGATTTGGGCCTAGGGATATTGGGCCTGGACCCAATATCCCAACACTAGTCCCCCACTTCCTATGTCTCGAACGGTAGTGAGCGCATAAGGAAGTAGAAGATTATTGCCCGAATGCTGTTCGGACGAGTATCGGATGGCCTTCCGCCGGTTCCCGAGGCATGTTCTGACGGTTATTTGCAACTGCCGTTTCGCTTCTCCGATAAACGTCATGATTACTTGAGAAGGATTCTCTGTGCGACACGTGTCTCTGTCATCATTACAAAAAACGTGTCCTATTCTGATTGGCAGCTGAATCGGCGTGACAGAGTATAAATGGGCTCTTCTGGTTTTGATTCTGGGTTTCGAAATTTCGCACCTCCGGCTTATAATTCATCCTTCTCTCTAGAGCTATTCCTTAGTTCTTGCTCAGGTATTTTCTGGCCTTGTGTTTTTCTTCTATCCTCCTTGTTCGATCGGTATGGCAACCCGTCTTCGTTCCTCCGAGTGTTCTGCCTCAAACGTTGATCTCCCTGAGAATACTCCCACCTAGCCCTAATTAGGCTGATGCGTCAAAAACTTACGGCCCAAAATAGGGCCCAAATCCAGATGATGATCCCGGACTCGGTGGATTTCCGACTCCAAGCCGGGCTTCACCCAATGCGTCATTTCCCTGGGATGGTAGTGGTCCACTTTGACTCAATTAAGGCCGGCCTTAGGTTTCCACTCCACCCGTTTTTTGTCTCCTTTTTAAATTTTTACAATGTAGTACCAGCTCAAATAATGCCGAACTCCTACCGGTCAATAGCCGGTTTCATCTGTCGTTGTCATAGCGTCAAAGTCTCACCCACCCTAGAGCTTTTCCACTATTTCTTTTCGGTTATCCCCCAGCAGTCCCACGGTTTTCTGGTGGTAAGCTCCCGACCAGGACACATTTTGTTCTGCGATGCCCCTTCTTCCATCAAAGGTTGGAAAGATAGGTTCTTCTTTGTCTCTGTACCGAACGGTTTGATTCCTAGGAAGTGGAACGCATTCCCTCCTAAATCCCCCGAGCCATTCATTTCCGAGGAGCTTAGCAAAGGCCGGGATAGGTACTGCCCGTATTCCTGGACTTACTTGACTGAAAACCAAGTACCATGGCCCGGGCGGTCCTTCCCGTGTGATATAACTTTTTAATCCACGTGTGAACCGCTCGGTACTAATTTGTTCCTTTTGTCTTTTCAGCTCCAAAGCAAGGCGAATCTTCAGATTCCGAAGGAGCCAATCCCGAACAACCGGCCATGGATGACAGCAGGCTTTTCACCGTTGGTTTTGACGACGAGCCACCAACCTCTCCTCCCAAGCAGCAGAGGAAGACAAAGAGGAAGAGGTTGAGGAAAACCGATCAGGGGACATCCTCCCAATCCGCCCCCCTACACCCTGAGCCTGTCCGGGATGTAGAACCTGTTCAGCAGGTTAACCCTGATCAGCAACCTTCACATGCTGATATGCTGATGGATCAGCTCTTCTCTGATCAGCAGTCTCACCACTTTTCTGCTGAGGAAGTGGCCGCCAACCAGGCTGATTTGGCGAGCCAGTTTGAGCAGATCTCCCTCCAAGATCCTGCTCATGGAATGCTGGAAAGGGGAGGCTGTCCAGCGAGCCAAATTTGGTCCACATCGGGCTTCTTCAATGGGCATAACCTCCCCCTTTTTTCAGTTTTGATAACCTATCAGGTCCTCATAACTTACTTGCATTCGATCAACAGGTAGGGATCTACAGCCTGAAACTCAGAGAGGCCAGGCAGGCCAAGGAGCAAGGCCTACTGATGGCCAAGGAAAGGGCTGAACAGGCAGCAGAGGCCGAACGGCGGGCCTTTGCCGAGGAGCGGAGGAAACTGGAAGCTGAGGCTGGGGAGCTTCGTGTCAAGGTGGGCTCTCTCCAGGCCAAGATCGCGGCAGCTGAGGCCGCTCAGGTCAAGTTTTCTGAGGCCCCTCCTCAAATCCCGGACGGCCCGACTGAAATGTTAGTTGATCTATCTGCTGTTCGGGATCAATTCAAAGCTTCCGAGGAGTTTTTGGCTCTAAGGAAGAATATGCCACCGAACAGCTCCCTGCTGTCTTCGGAAGGCACCTGGAGAAACTGGCCGGAGAAGAGCGCCAGAAGGAGGGGATCAGGGTGCTTGATCAGCACCCCATCACCAAGGAGTGGGCTGACAATCTCGCCCGAGGGGTCTACAGCTCAGCCTGTCAACATATGCTCCAGCCCCTCCTTCCGCTCCTGGAAAAACACATGGGCCGAGTAGTGCAATCTTCTGACTTCCCCTCTGACCTCCATCCGGGTCATCTGAACGCCCTAATGGCACAGATGAAAAAGTGCCGGCGAGCCCTGGGGATGGAGGTGGTGCAAATTGTTGATGAGGCTGATGAAGACGATGATGAAGACGATGAAGATCATCCCGAACAATAGATTTAGACATTATCTGTATTTCCTTTCCTTTGAATCAGTAGTTTTTGTACTTTCCGGCCAGTAGAGCCGATGAATATACAACTTTTGCCTTCTCATCTCGTCTTTGTGACTTACTGTACTTTATGCTTGCTTTTCACCTATCAATTCGCCTCCGCAATACGTTTCATGTTGCTTTGTTCGGGTGATCTCCATAATCTGAAGCGATCAGGTCACCTGTTCGGGTGAACTCCTTGTCAAATCCAGAATTCAGGACTTGATAATCTTGTTAACACATGTTGTGTATAATGAACCCGTTCAGTCTGTACTTATGATCTTAATATAAGACCCTTGTGCCCTTTTCATTCGTTCGTAAGCTTTCATTCTAGCTGGAAATTGTGTCCGGTATTCGGGATGTACTTTTGCTCTCTTTGTTGCATCTGTCATATTCTTCCATGTTAGATAACCATACTGTTCGGGTACGCCCATCATTTTTACCATCGTTATAAATTTCCTTCCTGTTCGGGGAAACGCTTGTAGCCCTTTTCTTTATTTATATTTTGGTACATTTTTCCTTTCATTCTTCATTATCCCGTTCGGAGGAACGCTTGTAGCCCACTTTCCTTTTCACTGGTAGAGGTTCGTGAACTTTGTTTGACTTCAACCCCGTTCGGGTGTTCACTTACCCCAAAGGATGCTTTAACTTCTCTCAACCGTCTTGACACGTGTCAGTTATTCATTCGAATCCCTGGCGGTAGCCTTTCCTTATATAAGGATGCAGCTACTTTGTTTCAGTTTTTTCTGCTGCTTCTGAATTCCTTCAAGCTTTCTCTCTCTAGAATTTCCTCCGTTATTCTATGTCTGCCTTTTCTGGTTCGTCAGATTCCGAAGAGATGGCACCCACTTTGATTCGTCTTTCAAGGGGAAAAGCTCACCCCAAAGATCAAGCCATCAAGGTACATCTACTCGATCGTCGGGTTCTAACGGGTCTTCTGCCTCACTTCATCCCGAACAGCCCCTCCCTGATGATGGATGTCAGTCGGGAGATGACCTAGCCATCTACAATAAGGGCATGCCTGAACGGCCCCCCCGTTATAGCCTGAACTTTCACTGCATCAGGAAGCAACGTCAACGCCTTCCTGCGGATGCGGAACAGACGCTGCGCCAGTTACTACCTCCACCCCGTCAGTTTAATGCGGGGTTCATCAAACATCCCATGCGACACCGTCCGGGATGTGTATTGGTGCATATGGACGCCCTGATTGCTGGTCTGCGGTTCCCTTTGCACCCGTTCGTTGTGGAGTTCCTCCGCCGGGTGTCAGTACTGCCGGCACAGTTCGTGCCTAGCACCTACAGGATCCTGAATGGGTTCATTATCTGGTGCCATGAGTTGGGGATTGCCCCTAGCGCCGATCTCTTTTTGCACTGCTATGGCGTTCAGCCCTATTGGACCACCGGGTATCTGCGGCTTGTAGCCCGCCCTGGCCGTTCTCTCTTCACCGATAACCCCACCCCTCCGGAAAAATGGGAGGAAAGATTTGTGTTCGTACACGTGGGGTCGCCGCTTCCTTTTCCTGATCGGTGGAACACCTACCCCGTTCAGGATGCCTCCCCCAGGGTGGATGCAGCTATTCTCTGCCAGTACGAAAGGCTTCGTCTGGCCGGTTCCAAGAACCTACGGTCTTTCTTGACTCCCGCTAAGATGCTAGCTGCTGGCATCGGTATGATTCTTCCATTACTTTGCTCGTTCGGTATATTTTTCAATATCTTGTTCATTTTTCTTTGTTCTTTCCTGTAGGTGTGATTCCCCCCGTCCCCATAAAGCGTCCTGCTCCTACTCCTTCCTCCACCGCCATAGTCAGCAAGGGAAAGGAGAAGGCTATTCAGTCAGGCTCCTTGGCTGGCCGGAAATCTGGGCCAGTAAACAAGCGGCCGAGAATCGAAAGCAGCGGCGCCTTGGTCCCGATCGATCAGGTCATTGATCTGACGGATCCTTCTGTGGAAAGGATGCCCATGGTCCCCTCCTCTTCAAGGAAGCTGGGCAACAGGGGAGGTGTTGCTTCAGATAGTCTCTCGATCCCCGATCGGTTGACGGTGGAGTTTTCCGCCATGGGCCCCCGAGCCGAATGTCGGACGCTGTTCGGGCAGACCGCATCATCCGTGTGGTGCAGTACTTCTCTGAAGGCTGGTGAGGGTTTCACCAACCTGACTCACTGGTCCGACCTATTTGAAGCAGGCCACGCCGAGTCCCTTAAGGTATGCCTTTGACTGTATAGTCCATTCTTCTTTATTTTTGATATTGTTCTGGACTTGTCCTTATTGCTGTTTCTTTCTTCCACAGGCCGGTACATATTACCACCGGGCCTTCCTAGCTGTTGAACGGGAGATGGTACATTTGGCTCAGGAGCTTGATGAGAGCAAGACCCTCCTGGATGCCGCTCGGAAGATGGCCGCAGATCTTCAGGATCGGGCAAATAAGGGTGATAAGGCCAGGGTTGAATTGGCCGAACTGGAGCAGAGGCTCCAGCGTCGCGATCGGGAGATCCGGGCGCTGAAGGACAAGATTGCTGCTGCCGAAGCTGCTGGTGTCAAGCACAAAAAGACCCAGCCTAAAGAGGGCGGACAGCCAGCAGCACCCGTTCAGGCCGATATTTCTAGAATCACTCAGCAGGCAGTGATTGATTTCCAACGGGGTAAAGGTTTGAACGTAGCTCTTGAGGAGACTGCCCGGGAGTTCCTTGGAAAGGATCTTGGGGAGTTCTTGAAGAAGAGTAAGGACCCTCTTCGTGATGGCCTCCAGCTCCTGGATGAGACCCCGTCCGGGACAGCCTTCGCCAATGATCTAGCAAAGGACACCCTTGTTAAGTGCCAGAATATGCTGGTCGATCGGAATCTGGAGGTGATCAAGGAATCGTTCGATGAACCCTTCGACCCCAAGGAGGAAGGTTTTGATCCCTTATTCTGCCGTGCTTATCAACGGGTGATGGAGAAGAGGCAGAAGGCTAAAGATTCAGCCAACCCCCCAAACTCCGATGCTGTGCCGAATAAGGATCCTCCGTAGCTTAGCTCTCTTTATTGTAATCCCCTTTTCTTTTTCTTATGTATTATTCCCGGCCAGTAGTGCCGAAGAATAAAGATTGATCTGTTTCCGAATGACTGGCTTCCCGAACACTCATTTTTTTTTTTACAAGTCAGCATCATGATTGAGATGTAAGCTGTTCGGCCCGTCCCTAACACCAAAGTTGAGGTGCAAGTTGTTCGATTGATTTCCGTCGGTTGTTCTTTGTTTCCTGAATGCGCAAGACATAATGTTTAACGCCTGCTGTACCCCCAAGCACCATGTTTCAGATGCATGCCGTCCGGTTTATTACCGTCGACTGGTTGTTCCCTGGACGCGCAAGTCATCAATGTTAAATGCTTGTTGCGCCCCCGAGCACCATGTTTCAGATGCATGCCGTCCGGTTTATTACCATCGACTGGTTGTTCCCTGAAGGCTAAAGTAACCCGTTCGGGTTATCATCCGCGTTTTTCCTTATCCGCAAGGCAATCACCTCTTGCTGCAAGACAGTTTCACAATTCGTGGTGTCTGCCATCTTCCAAGCCCATAATTTCGATGCATACCGTCGGTTTTACCGTCCGGGGTCATCCATATCATGAGGTTGAGATGTCCATCCTGGACCGTTGAGAATAAGGCTCCCAATTCGGGTCTCCCCCTTATTCTCTGCCAAAATGGAGACTCGCCTCCAGGATAAGCTCGGGTTCCACCACCATAAGGTTCGGGCGAGCTGTATGGCCAAGGCAAGATTTTAAGACCAGAGTCCCGATCCCCCGCTCGGTCATCCTATGACTTCGGATGCCGCCCGGTTCGTCCTACTCAAGATCTTTTACACCATCTCCCAAGCTGAGTCCGGGCTTGGTTATCGTGCACATTTGTATTTTTTTTTTTTGTGCTGAGATGATGGCTCCCCGTGGATCGAGATGAATGACATCTATGGATCAGGGTGAGACTTTTGGCCGAGTTTGTGGTGATGCCGTTCGGCTTGTTGATGCCGTTCGGCTCGCAATATTTCTCTTAACTCTGGCCTCTTTGGAAGCATTGTTCTCCCTCTCTTCTCCTTTTTTTTTTTCAGAGGTGGCAACAGCCGCTTTTATTGATAAAATTTCCGCAAGTGCGTAGCGTTCCATATCCCTGCCGGACAGCCTTCGGTATCCTGTAGGGAAAAGGTCCCCATCCGGTATTTTTTCCAGACCCGGTATGGTCCCTCCCAATTCTTTGACATCTTCCCGCCTTCTTGCGGTTTGCTTTTCTCTCTATTCCTCAGGACCAGGTCTCCGACTTCAATCGAACGGATTTTAGCCTGTTTATCCACATACCTCTTAGTCGCCCGGTGATATTCTTCCATTCGTAAAGCTGAGAGATCCCTCCTTTCCTCTATGAAGTGGAGTTCAGCACGCAGATTGTCCTCATTCTGATCAGGATCATAGTGGATGGTTCTGTGAGTGGGCACCAAGACCTCAGTTGGGACCTTAGCCTGAAATCCATAGGCGAGGGCGAACGGTGTCTCCCTGGTTGCTGTTCAAGGAGTTGTCCTGTACGTCCACAAGACGTAGTTTAACTGCTCGGGCCAGGTTGACGTGTAATCCTCGAGTTTCTTTTTTATACCATCCATGATGGTTCTGTTCATGTTCTCTACCTGCCCGTTCGCGTGCGGATATGCTACGGAAGCTCTTGAATGCTTGATTCCCCATCTGGTGAGGAATTCCTCGAAGTTCTTGCTCACAAATTGCCGTCCATTATCCGTAATGACCTGCTCGGGCAGCCCGAATCTGCATATAATATTTTGCCAAACAAAACGTTGACATTGAAAATCCGTGATGCTGGCCAGGGGTTCGGCTTCCACCCATTTGGTGAAGTAATCAATCCCCACTATGATGTACTTCCTTGCTCCGGACGCATTAGGTAGGGGCCCTAGCAAGTCAATCCCCCACCTAGCGAACGGTAATGATATGGTCATCGGGGTGTAAAAAGTTGCAGGCCGCCCGGGCACTGGTGCGTAAAGCTGGCATACCTTGCACTTCCTTGTGTGTTCGAAACAATCCTGTTGAATCGTTGGCCAATAGTACCCCTGCAGGATGATTTTCCTGGCCAGGGTCTTTGGTCCCTGATGGCTGGAGCAGATGCCTTCATGAATTTCTTCCATCACAGTTGCCGCCTGAACGGGGGGAAGGCATTTCAGATATGGGCCCCCGAACGTCTTTTTGTACAGCTGTCCGTCCACTAGTTCGAACATGGGGGCCCTTCGCTGTATACAAGTGAGGTTGTATGCGTCATTTTTATCGTTCGGCAAGGTCCCATCCTTCAGGTAATTTGTCAAGTCAGTGACCCAGCTTGGGACGGCATAGGACACGGCATCTACCCGCACAATCATTGTTGCCGGTGTGGTCAGTATTTCTCTCTGCGCGAACCTTTGGATGTGTGCGGGAATGCCTGGGGCATGATCATCCCGAACGGCACATTCTAGTTTGGATAGGATGTCCGCCTCGCTTTTTTCGATTCTGGGAATCTGGTCAAGTACCACTTGTTCGAACCTGCCGATTTCTTCCTCAACCAGTTCCTTGTAGGCTTTTAGCCGTTCTTCCCTAACTTCGGCAGATCCATTAATCTGGCTTACCACTAGCTGACTATCCGAACGGACCTTTAATCTGCTCGCCCCCAGGGCCTTGGCATACTTTAATCCAGCAATAAGGGCTTCATACTCGGCCTCATTATTGGTTACCTTGAAGTCAAACTGTACGGAGTAGTATGCCTTGAACCCCTCGGGGCATGTGATCACAGCACCCCCACCACAGCCTTTGTTGCTGGATGCTCCATCCACATACATTTCCCACCAATGGTCATGTACTTCTCCGTCCGCTCCTTCTTCAGTTGATCTGGCAGTGCATTCGGCAATGAAGTCCGCCAAAGCCTGTCCCTTGATCGTGGGGCGAGGCTTGAAGTCTATTTCGTACTGCCCGATCAGGAGGGACCACTTGGTGATACGCCCACTTGCCATAGGATTTCTCAGTATGGTGGCCAGGGGCTGGGTAGTGTAGATGGTGACTGGGTGTGCCTGGAAATAGGGTGCCAGTCGCTTGATGGTAGCAATCAATGCTAGAATGGTTTTTTCCATTAAGGTGTACCGGGTTTCTGGCCCGTTCAGGGCTTTGCTCACAAAGTAAATAGGGCGCTGAACACCCTCATCCTCCTTTAATAAAACTGAGCTGACCGCCAGATCAGCCACAGCCAGATACATATAGAGATGTTCCCCTGGGTCTGCTTTAGTTAAGACCAGGGGGGAAGACAGGTACAATTTGAACTCTTCAAAAGCTGCCTGACATTCTGCTGTCCATTCGAACGGGTTGGCTTTCTTCATTATTTGGAAAAATGGAATGGCACGATCGGCTAGTTTAGCCATAAATCGGCTCAAAGCCGCTAATCTCCCGGTCAACTTCTGAACTTCTTTCAAGTTCCGCGATGCCTCCATGTCCATGATTGCCTTTACTTTCTCAGGATTAGGCTCAATCCCCCGTTCGCTCATCATATAACCCAGAAATTTGCCCCCCTTGACTGCGAAGGCGCACTTTTTTGGGTTCAGTCTCATGTTGGCCTTCTGCATGATACCGAAGACCCTTTCCATGTCCCGGACATGATCCTCCTTCTTCCTGCTCTTGATTAGGATGTCATCCACATATGCTTCCATGGTTACCCCTAGCACCTCTTTGAAAAGCATGCCGATCATTCTCTGGAAGGTTGCCATGACATTTTTCAAACCGAACGGCATGACGATGTAGCAGAACACACCGTCCGAGGTAACGAACGCCGTTTTTTCTGTGTCATCCGGGTGCATGAAGATTTGGTGATAACCCCGGAATGCATCCATAAAGCTCAGTAGTTCACACCCTGCTGTCTCGTCTACCAGCAGGTCTATTCGAGGGACAGGATAGGGGTCCATGGGGCATGCTTTGTTCAGGTCGGAGTAGTCCACACACATTCTCCAAGTGGATCCTTTTGGAGCAAGGACCACATTAGCCAACCATTCGACATGGATGACTGGTCTAATGTGCCTGATTCTTAGCAAGGTGGCTACCTCCTGCCTTGTGAATTCCCGCCGTTCGGCCGCCTGATATCTTTTCTTCTGTTGGACTGGCCTGGCATCAGGCCGAACGGCCAACTTGTGGCATATGAGGGCCGGATCAACTCCCGGCATGTCTTCGGGTCCTCGGGCAAATAGGACCTGGAATCTCTTCAGGACGGCGATCACCCCCTCCCTGATGCCCCCTTCAAGGTCCATCCCGATCGCAATTTTACGATCGGGAGGGGAATCAAGCTCGATGTACTCTAGGAGGGTGGCTGGTTCGGGGCGCCCTTCAAATTCCGTACGGCGGGTCTGCACTTCAATGCTGTTTACCCGCTGTCCCCGGGTGGTCATTTGTTTCAAAGCTTCCCGGTAGCACGTTCGGGCTATGGCAGGATCTGTTCGGGCCACTCCTACACCAGTGTCAGTTGGGAATTTGATGCATGAGTGTCGAACAGAGGCAATTGCCTCCAAATCTTCTAGCCCCGGACGGCCCAATATGGCGTTGTGGGCACATGCAATATCCACCACCACAAACGTCATCCGGACTGCCGCTCGGTGAATTTCATCACCAATTTCCACCAGAAGCTGGATGGTACCCTCAGCCTCTATTACATTGCCGGTGAAGCTAGCCAGCGGCGTCTTCAGCTTGGTCAGCTGGTCCTTCTTCAGCTTCATCTTCTCCAACGTGCGTAAATACAGCACGTTCACACTACTTCCCGTGTCCACCAGAACTCGGTGGATCAAGGCGTTATCTATACACATACTCACCACTAGCTCGTCCCTGTGCGGACTTGGTGAGTTGGGTAGATCAGCCACCCCGAACGTGATTGGCTCCAAGCGGCCCTTCTTTGTGGGAGGTGCAGCTACAGTGGCGACATAGAGGCTGCGCTCAAATTTCTTTCGTTCGGCGGCCGTATCCCCGGTCTCTCCTCCACCAAAGATGACTTTCACCTCCAATCGTGGCTTTTTTCCCGGATTCCCAGACCCCTCAGCTTCCTCTATAGGGGGGAGGTATGAATCATTACTGGGTTCTGCATCCCGCTGGGCATCCCGCTTCCAGCTATTGGATCGGGGAGGGCGCTGGTTGGGGGAAGGGCTGTTCAGGTTGGTGCTGACATACTTCCTCAGGTAGCCCTTTTGGATCAGGTCCTCAATTGCCACATGTAGGGCGTGGCAATCCTTCGTGAGGTGCCCATTCCGCTGGTGGTATCTACAGTAGGCATTCGGGGTAGGTCCCATCACGGGCCTTGTGTCAGTAGGGGGAGGAATAGCATTGTGTTCCAAATGAAAAACACTGGCTATAGACATGACCAGGGGGGTGAAGCGCGCGGTCCTGCGATGAGGTGCTGCTGCTGCCGGTGCGGGTCCCAAACGTTCTGCCAGCCTTGAAGTGGGAGGCTGTGGGGCCGTTCGGTCCCTTATCTTGATCTCTTCTTCCAAGGCCGCATGACCCCTGGCCCTTTCCAGGACGTCTGGGTAGCTGGTTCCCGGGTTTCTCTTCAGCTCCCTGTATAAATCCCCCGTCTGAAGGGCATCGGTAAAAAGAAGGATGGCAGTCTCATCTGTCATGCCGGTCACCTTCAGGGTTTCAGTCCTCCACCTGGTGAGGAACCCGGAAATTGATTCCTTCGGTCCTTGTCTCACACTGGTCAGATATCCGAAATGCAGCTTCGGGGTAGTGCTGGAGGCGAATTGGGCCAAGAATAAGGTGGATAGCTCTGCAAAGCTTCCTATCGATCCGGGTTGCAACGTTCCGAACCATTCCTGGGCTGGTCCCCGAAGGGTGCTGAAGAACAGCCTGCATATTGCCGCGTCGGTGGCCCCTAGCAGCATGAGGCCACCCTGGTAACTCCTCAGGTGTACGTGGGGATCTCCCACCCCATCGTATGTCAAGCCGGTCGAGGGACGGCAGTCCCTCAGGATTTCGGCGTTCATGATTTCCCTAGTGAAGGGAGATGTGATCCCAACCCGTGCTGGCGGGGTTTGTTGGGGCGTCCGGTTGACCTGCTCTCTGAGCTCAGTCATCTGTCTCCTCATTTCGGCCATTTCGTCGTCTTGGGCCGTTCGGGGAGTATGTGGTATCCTAGCATCCACATATCCCGGTATTCTGTTTTGGGGAGGGGCAGTTGTGTTAGCTCTCCTCCGGATGAAGCGTTCCCCATCCCTCTGGATATACTGGAAGTGTTGTCCAACGGGATCTATCATGGGGGTAGGTTCCCTATATCCGTTTCGAGGGGCGGACGGGGTTCGGCTGGCTGGTGCTTCACGTCTGGGGGTACGGGCCCTCCAGTGGTTCCTGCGGTGTTCCTCGGAATGAACTGAGGCCATCGTGGTCTCAATGTCCTCCTCTTCGTCGAAAGATGGCATGGGACGCAACAGGGATGGTGGCTCACGAGTTTCATCGGTGTAGCCCTGTTCCTGTTCGTCCGCCATGCGTTGCATGGCCTCCGCCATCTCCCTCATCAACTGAGGGTTCATCCTTACATCCCGGGGGATGATTTGCTCGAACTCCCGGGTGGCACTGCCACTGGCGTGTCCTTGCATGGACCACCCCTCAGAGGATCTATTGCCTCCTCGGCCTCCGGATGTAGAACTCGGTGTAGCGGTATGAAGCCTGGCCATTTTCAAGAAAAAATGGTGCTTAGATCACGGCTTTGTCTGGACTTTTAGTGTGGTTTCCCACAGACGGCGCCAATGTTGAGGTTTATTCCCGAAGATCCGAAAGCCCAACACAAGCCTTGGATTTTGTAGGGATATTGGGTTGGATTAAAATGTGTATAAAATATAAAACAGTGAGATATTTGTTCAACTCAGAAGCTTACTGGTATTCAATAAATATGTGATTACACTAGAACTACCCGAACGGTAGATGAATATGAGATTACAAGGATGGAAGATGTAAATCGGTTGCTAAGCTCTGAGTATTAAAATGCTCACCCTTTACAATGATCTAAACATGGATATTTATACTAAAATGGGGATGGGAAGGTGGACACGTGGTCGAATCTGGTAGGCTATCACCTCTGCCATGTAAGCACCCATGCCCCCACTTGCTGCCGCCATGATCCAGCATTAAATGCGACCTCCACTTGGTGATTGCCCGTTCGGGCAAGGTGTTCGGTGTGTGGGACCCCGCCATAGGTGATAATTTCAACCTGAAGTATCCCGAACGCCGATCGATATTTGGGCCTTGATACCTTGGCATAATTGTTACCCAGAATGTTCCAAGTATAAGCTTTATCCCGAATGCCGTTCGGGAGTTCTTTTGGGCTTGCTGCTTCTTCCCGGATTTGGGCCTAGGGATATTGGGCCTGGACCCAATATCCCAACACACTCTTTTTAAGATGGTGCTCTCGATTGAAATGCGTGATTTTTCTTATTAATAGCTTATATTCTAATCAGATTAATGGCTCCTTGTCTCCACAGATAGATTGCTATTGTGTTCATTCTTTTATTTATGTGCTCATAATAGCTATCATTCTTTAAAAAAACATTGGCAAGTAAGTTTTTTGTCTCTTCGTCCTTTATAAAATACGGTGTTTCTTTTCAATCTTTGTTTGTAAGTTTTTTCTTTTTGAAAGATCTTTGTTCATAAGTTGTCTTGGTTTATAAATATAACAAAAACTAGAATGAACATTATAGTTTAGAAAAGTGTTGACGGTAACAATATGCTTATTATTGCTTAATGAAGCATTGGTTGATAGATTGTGATATATCTGCAGGGTGAATCAGACATTTAAAATATATTTATTTATTACGAAATAGTATTTAATCAATTGATAGTAAATAGCAACGTTGTGACTTTAGAATTGCTCAATGGCAAGCCCTAAAATTACGTATAAAGTCACTCATATACGTAGTATAAAGCATCTTCCAACTAACAACCATAAAGTACAACGCCCAGATGTCCAAACTAAATTCTCCAATCACAAAACAAATTCAAAAACTAAAATTAGACAAAAAGAAACTAGCAAAGTAAATGTAAATCTGGGAAGGATTCTGATTCTTCCGGATCCTAGGCAGGTCTAAAATTTGGGGTGTTTGGATCTGATTCTTAAAACTGCTTCTACTCCTTTAGAGAGCAGAAGCAGAAGTTGAAGTGTTTGGGTGAAAGCGCAGAAGTGATTCTGATGCTCTAATTTACTTCTAGAATCAGTTTTTTTTTCGGTGATCGGAACTGATGGTGCTGAGAGGTGGAGGATGTGACAGTAGAGGCCGATATTTTTTAATAGGCTAAAGGGTCAAATAGGCCCCTCAACGTATTTGAATTGCTCAATTCGCACCCCCAACCCAAATAACCTCCGATCAGGCCCACCAACCCCCTTTTTTTGTTCAATCCCTACATTTACCCGGTGAACTCCCGTTTTCTCCCCTTAAATGCCCGGTCAGCAAGTTTTGGCCCAAATATAATGCTGACTCATTAAATTCGTCCCAGTCCAAGCTGTCTACGTGGAATAATAAAACCGATTTACGGTTTAGGAATTGAACCCTAATTTCAAAGTTGGAACTGTCATACGCGAAGTCGTGATAGCAGAGCTCGCAGAGGAGAAGATAGAGGAAGAAGACTTGTGCGTTGAAGGCGAAGCCCTGAATTGAAGGCTCTAAGGTAAACCAAGTGACTGAAATTATTAATTTGCATTTACTATTGTCGAACCCTTTATTTTTTTGGGTTGTACGCAGTCAGTGTAAAAGCCATTGATGCTGAGTATTTTTTTTCGTATCAGAATGTGGGAAACATTGGACATCATTTTATACTATGGTGGAAACCTAGAGTCATGCTCTCCTATGGAGTATACCAATGGCCACATAGAGGTTATCAAAAGTGACCCTGATGTTGTCAGTTATCCTCATTTAAAAAAAGTTCATAGAATCAGGACCATTTGGGGGATTTGGCAAGCTTATGTATAAACTGCCTTGTGAACCATTAAAGTCTTTAAGGGAGTTGTGTGATGATGCTACCGCATTGGACATGGTGAGGTTGTCTTCTGGTGGAGTTTGTGCATTGTATTTGCTTAAACCTTCCAACTGTGTTGATCACCAAGGAAGTTCAGTTGACTGGATTGTTGATTGTGATGGAGGCCTGCATGAAGTAGAAAGGCAAACAGCTGTTGATGCAGTTGTGAGGATCAAAAGGACCAAGAAGTTGAAACAAAGAAGAAAGAAAGATTCAGACAATCAATCTGAGAGGGCTGCAACTGACATTGGTGTAAGTGGTATGGATCAAAATCAGAATGTGGGAACTGAGATGGCTGACACTCTTGAGCTTTGTGATGTTGAAATTCAGACACTTGATCATGAACAAGATTTGGAGAGCCAAGAAGACCCTCCTCTCAGTAATGAAGATGTTTCTGATTATGACAATGTTTCTGATACTAAGGAGGTTTTGGGGACAAGGCCAAAGAAGAATAAGGAGTTTGCGCATGAGGAAGAGGATGAGGACTATGAAGATAGCATGATGTTGTACCCTTCTGATAACCCACCAAGCTATGTTTCAGATGCCTCGGGTATGAATGAAGATGAAGTGGAGTCCAAGCTTAAGGACCATCATCCTTCATACAACCCACAGAGTGAACCTCCTGATATTGAGCCTGGGATGCTATTTGAGGACAACATTCAATTTAAGAGTGCCCTAATTAAATATGTTGTGCACCACAAGAAGAATATATATTCTTTAAGAGGAATGAATCAATGAGAGTCCGGGCACAATGCATTCAGGAAAATTGCCCTTTTTCCTGTTATGCAAGCTGGGAAGACAGGTTCAAATGCTTCCAAGTTAAAAGCATGAACACCAAACACTTATGTAACTCAAAGTTCAAGTTGAGAGTTGTGTCTCAAAAATGGATAGAAGAGAAATATGAGGATAAGGTTAGAGATGACCCATGTATTGGCTATGTGGCCTTAAAGGAGCACATAGAGGCTGAACTGGGCATTCATGTTTCATTCAGCATGGTGAGGAGGGCTGTAAGAGGCATTAAGAAGAGAATAAATGCCAGCTTTGCAGAACAGTTTAACAGGCTTAGAGATTACGCTCAAGAGTTGCTGGATTCTATTCCCAACAGTACCATCAAGATCATGACTTCCAAAGTGGTTGATGATGGCCCATGCCTCTTCCAGAGATTTTATTGCTGCTTTGGCCCAATGAAAAAGGGATTCTTAGAGGGCTGCAGAAAGATAATTGGGTTAGATGGATGTTTCTTGAAAGGCTTATTGAAGGGAGAAATACTCACAGCAGTTGGAAGGGATGCAAACAACAACATGTACCCTATTGCATGGGCAATTGTTGAGATTGAAAATACTTCATCCTGGTCATGGTTTATAGAGCTGTTGAAGGAAGATCTTCAAATTGTGGATACCTCTCCCTGGACTGTCATAAGTGATCAACAAAAGGTAAATATAATTACATGTTATAACTTAAATCACATTGTCAAATAGTGTTACTGAAATGCAATAGTCTTACATGTTATTACTTAAATCACACTGTCAAATACTGTAATTACATACACTTACTTTTTAAATCACACATACAGTTTACAATTCATGGTAAGACATCAATGACATGAACTTTTTTAAGTCATTTTCACCTTACTTACTGTTAACACTTGTACATATCAGTTTACTAATATGAATTTAAACTTACATGAAGGGGCTACTCAATGTCATCCAAACCTTACTTCCTGAATCTGAGCATCGCAATTGTGCAAGGCACATCCATGCTAATTGGAGCAAGACACACCGGAGGAAATATATGAAGCAACTGTTTTGGATGTGTGCTAGGTCTACTCATCAAGCACAACTTGATGAGTGGCTACAAGCTCTACACAAAAAGGATCCTAGAGCCAAATCAGATTTGGTAAAATATCCATTCAAAAACTTCTGCAAGGCCTTTATAAGGACGAGTGTGAAATGTGATTCTGTAGACAATAACATGTCAGAGGCCTTTAACCGGACACTTGTTGGTTGTAGGAGCAAACCAATCATACCCATGCTAGAGGATATCAGGATCCAAATGATGCAGAGAGTTGCCAAAAAAAGGGAGCTGGCAGTTAGATGGAAAGGAAGGGTGTGTCCTAATGTGAAGAAGATTTTGAATGCCAACATCATGAAAAGTTCAAAGTGGCGTGTAAATTTTCAATGGAGATGATGGGTTTGAAGTTAAGAAAGGAAAGTACCAGTACAAGGTTAAGGTGGAGGGAGGCACCTGTTCTTGCAGATCTTGGGAGTTGACTGGAATTCCATGTCAACATGCTATTTGTGCTATGTTTGACATGGGAAAAGATCCTGAACACTATGTTGATGACTGTTACTCTATAGCTTCCTTCAAGCGCACTTATTCATACCCTTTGGACCCAATCAATGGAGAGATGGCTTGGCCTAAGGTGGGTGGAGAGAAAATAAACCCCCCTGCACCTAAAAAAATGACTGGCAGGCCTAAGAAAAAGAGGACCCGCGAGGAAAGTGAGCCTCCAGCAGGCAAGATTTCAAGAAGGGGCAGGGTAATGACATGTTCCACTTGTAATCAAAAGGGTCACCAGAGGCACAAGTGTCCTACTACTGCTGCAGCACCAACTCAGGCATCATCAAGGGGTGGAAGAAGTGGGACAACTGCAAGGGGTGGAAGAGCTGGGAGGGGTGGAAGGGGTGGGATAACTGCAAGGGGTGGAACTGCAGGGACAACTGGAAGGGGTGGGAGATCTGGAAGAGCTGGGAGGACTGGATCCAGGAGGGGTGGAAGAGGACAACCTGAAGATGTGGTTTAATTATTGAAAATGTATTGCTATAATGTTTTGGCCCAAGATGCTGTTTAAAACTGTACTATTGCAGCTATTGTTTTACATTTGATGTATGTAATATTTCTAAGTCTACTACTTCGTATTTTGCTTGTCAAACTTGTTATGTTTTGGAATATTTAATGTGGTTGTTGACTTTGTTAAATTGGGCTATTGTGCACTTATGTACTTGTGTGTTAGTACATGTGATGGTGGGGTCATGAAGTTGGCATTATTGTTATCTTATTGGGTGTCCATTATTCAAACCGGATGGAACATGGTGGGGTGGGGTGGGGTTTATTCCTTGCTGCAGGTCACACTTTACTCACATGGCTTTGGCCTTTATCACATGGGTGATGGACTGATGGGTATGCTTTACAGGGAGTTGATTAGGCTGCATTATTGGAGTCCTTTTGGCAGATGGTTTTATCACTTTTTGATGGAAAAGGGTAAAGGTGAAGGGTATTTGATGGGCTGTCCGGATTATGAGTATCTGTTTTAGATGGTTTTTTTGGCTTATTTTTCCTATATCATAATGATAAAATTTGACAGATTTGATCAAATGGTTGTTTCTCATTGAAATTGTGATTACAAGTTCTGTGAATCACAACAGATATTTACATAAGTCAATAGACAAGTAACAAAGCTCCATTCATTTACTCCATTGTTAAAGTGGTCCAAGTACATTGAAAACTAAAAAACCCACTAATCTATTACAATTTCTTAAGAATAAGAGCTGCAACAACAAACATCACAACCCCTTGACACATTCTCTTCCAAAATAACTTCTCTTTAGCTTCACTTTCAAGAATCAGTTTGATGGTTTGTATGTCACGTTGCATCACTAACATCATCCTTTTGAGGTCATGATTTGAGCATTCCTTTGATCCAGGGACCCCATGTATGCTTCTTTTTCTTCATGCAAACCTGCTAAATCCTCTTTCCATACAAAATATCCGCAGCCTAAACCGTCCTACAATCACACAAACCAATTTGTGTATTATAAAAGAAACGAATTGAATAACACAATTTTAAAACCAATTTTTAAACTTGCTTTTTTCGAGGTCAAATTCTACCAGAACCTCTTTCCAATTTATGTTGCTTAAACGAAGAACATAAATACTACCAGAACCCCCCATAAAAGCCCTACTTCATTTGTATTACCAGATCAAATTCACAAATACATACCTTCCATCTTTGGCATCCATAGAACTGCCGGCCACTTTCCCGGGTTGTACACAACCGAGCTTTGACGCCACACAGACAATTCGGGTCATACGCACTCAGTTTCCTTCCCTGCGAAGAAGAAGATGAAGCCGCCATGTCTTTCTACCTCGGATGCCTTCTATCTTTTACGCAACCTTCTCCAGCTTTTATCTCCAGCTTTTAATGGACGAATATGGTTGGATGGAGTATTTAATGAGTCAGCATTCAATGAGATGTAGGTTTAAGGGGAGTTGGGCCAAAACTTGCTGACCGGGCATTTAAGGGGAGAAAACGGGAGTTCACCGGGTAAATGTAGGGATTGAACAAAAAAAGGGGGTTGGTGGGCCTGATCGGAGGTTATTTGGGTTGGGGGTGCGAATTGAGCAATTCAAATACGTTGAGGGGCCTATTTGACCCTTTAGCCTTTTTAATATGTTTCGTTATTTTTTATTTCTAACTTTTTTGTTTATTTTTATTTTATTTTATTTTTTCCCGTTTTCTTATTACTCCTTCTGTTTTGCTAAGATTGTCCCATTTTACCATTTCTGTCCATTCCACTAAGATTGTCTCATACTAAATTTGATAAAGTTTGTGTGGCTCTAGATCATTCTTACTTTATTAATTCCACATCAACCACATAAGCAACTTTTTATTGGTTTGCGTGTCACTCCCTCTTATTCCATTGTTAGTGGGACAGAGGGAGTATTAATTTTCAAATATTTTATATTATTTTTATTTTGTTATTATAAATAGAACCATTATTTTCTTATGGATAAAATAAATTAATAAATAAATGTATTAGGGGATTACTAACTGTAATTTTGGACAAATCTCTCTGCTAACATTTTATTTACTCCGAGGATAAGAGAGGTCGTCTCCCTGGTGATTAGGGTTTGAGTTTGCGCAAGTCTGGCGATCCATCTCATTCGGCAAGTTTGAGCACGAGACTGCTCATATTACTCTTCTCTTCTTTTGTATGTTATCTATTGTCTTTGGCCACAAGGGTGTTGCTTGGGGAGTCGAAAGCAGCAAGGCAGGGCAGCAATATAGGGGTTGTTTTGGTGTAGGGGTGCAAATCGTTCGCGGCAGAGTCTTGGTTGGAGAGATGAATGCATCACAGGGCTCGGCAGCGAAGAAGATAACCGTTAGCGGCGGTTTTGCTTCGAGTGCGGGACGAGGAGTGTGTTGGATGGGGTTCGGGTAGGCCAGATTTCGATCGACAATGGAGGATCAATTAGAGTGGTACCAATGGTGCGGCCTCCTCTTGAACCACTGCCATGAGTTGAACGAGGTGCTATGGTCCGTGAAAGTTATCTTATTGGTTATTATTATTTTGTCATTTGGATTCTTGTTTACGTCTATGCTGTTAGGTATGTCAGTTTGTTTGGAAATTTAGCCTATTTTCATGTCGTTGGGAATATATGGATCTATGGGAACATGGATAACTGTGTCAAGTCCACTTCGTGGTTAGCGATTCGTGTTGCTCTTTCAGGAGTTTCAGGCGTGACCGTCTCCAAGTCTGATCATAGGGTTTATAGTCGTAGTTTTTGGATGTCAGATATGATTTTCCTTTGATTGATGTAACGATACTGAAACTAATGATATGAATAGAGGCGAGTTTCTGTTTCAAAAAATATATTAGGAATTGTCGAAAGAGGGTAGAACAGGAAGATGAGACATGCATTACTATTTACTACTATCTTGAAAGTAAAAAGATTGTAGTATATTGTTGCATTTAGGACTAATTTTGGTCCTTACTTAGGGCTAATATATAGCATCAAAAATGATGAGCAAGGATTGTAATTAGCGTAAATAGATAAATGATCTTCCAACCTGTCGAAGCTCTGTATACTACAAGTTTATAGTTTATACTAGGGCCACCATAATCACATACGGAGTACTCCGTATTATTTTCTCTAGAGCACTGTAGAAATTTAAATCGTATCCAAAGCCACCAAATACATTAACCACACCTTTACTATACAAAATATTGGGCCAAATACCGATCAAGTATGAAATCAAGTCGATAAACAAACCTAAAATTATTCAAATGAGACCTGTAATGTATGACCCGTCCAGATAACATAATTATTCGAAGATTAATTCACGTAATAATTAAAATCATTTACAATCCTAACAAGGCATACATCCCTGCATGTCTTTTTCTTTTAATTTTCTAATCCCGTTTTGATATCACAAAATTGTTCATCATCTTCTCTAAGGAGATACGTACTAGCAATTTACTTTCCAGCCCAACCAAGAATCGAGTCAATAGGTCAAAAGGCAAGAGCGATTTCAGGTCTTCTTAGGGTCTGTTTGCAACAGCTTCTGCTTTTAAAAAATTGTTTTTTTAATGAAATTGGGAGAAGTGATTAAATAAAAGTTGATAGTGTTTGAGAAAAAAGTGATTTTGAAAAGTAAAAGTGGGTAGTGTTTGGTAAAATAAGTGTTTTTTGTGTAATAGAAAAGGTAAAAGCACTTTTGACGCGGAAGCCGAAAAAAATAAAAGTTGTAGTGTTTGGGAAAATAAGTGCTTTTTTAAAGCCAAAAGTTGAGAAAATGCTTTTTTAAAAGCAGTTGCAAACAGACCTTTAGAAAACTTGACTGCACATATACTACTCCTATCATCAGCACTACTATCATACAAGTGAAAACAAAGAATTACCAGGATTTTGATAACAAATTAGGGATGGTTACGTTATATATTTGCATCGGGGTAAATTGGACATTTAAATAATTTTTATTTAATTTAGTAAAATTTAATGAAGTGGTTGTATCGAATTTCCCTTATTCAAACCAAAATTCAAATAATTTTACTTGTCCAAACATGGAAATTGGTGTTTCAGGTTGGCATCCAACTCTACTCATGACTAGATTTAGAGCAATCATTTTCTCCTTGAGCTATGAAAGTATTGAATCAAAGTAAACTTCATTTCGGATATATAAATGGTTTGGAGGACTACAAGCGCAAGATTTAAATTAAACAGGATATGTTATTTAGGCAGGAATATCAATTAGACAAGCCTCATGAAACACCAGAATCTGAAAGATAAACAATGTTGAGGATCGATTCCGTCACCGGATTCCGGCTCAAGCAGTCCGGACGTCGGTTTTCCGGTTGTCTCTTGTGCTCACCTAGGCTAAAGGAGCAACACACCTTTCTAACCTCGTCAACACCTCACTTCTACTCACTTCTACTCACTATCCAGTTCTCACACAAAGGAAACTCAACGAGGAAGAAGACTGATTTGGGTGAAGTATCTCTCGTACGCTCCACACTCACAAGCAAGGGTGCAGGGGCTGTCCTTATAGCATAGGATTTTTGGTCTTATTAGAAGGACACTCAAATAATACACTGCACACACAGCTCACCATTAGCTCAATAATGAGCTGAATTTGAATTCTAACGGGAGGGGAAAATACCGATAGGCCAGACAGATAAATGGGTACAGTGTAGTGGGATGCTAGAAGGTGTGTTAACCATTATAAATGGGAAAAAACGTTTGGGCCAACAATATATTAACAATCTCCACCTTTGGCCCAAGGTAGTGCACTTAGACAATCACGGAACCGCGGACCCATCATTGCCGGATCATTACAAGTATAATCACAAAGACAACACAAGTAATAGAGAGACACAAGTACTCTTAGGGTAAAATCACCAAGCATATCGAGTCCATAAAGGACTTAACTCTACCATAGGGTCCTCGAGTTCAAAACCGAAACCATCACAATGCTATTAACAAACACAAGGTATGTTAATAGCCCACACAAGCAAGCATCCGGGAGAAGTTGGGGATTCCAACTAATCCAACAACCACACAAAGCAAATACAAAGAAAATAAAAGAAACAATATTATTTCTATAACTAGCACAGGCGGAGCTCACATAATCACTTGGTATCACATTTTCAAAACACAAAGAAAATAGCATACCAAATATCACAAAGATTTTAATTAAAAGAGAATTAAGCACATTTAAAGCAATCTCAGAGGAAATATAGTCAAACACATTGCACCTATTATTTCTCACATGCTTCCTAATGTCTCTATCTCTAATAACATGGCAATCACGCAACTCAAGCATATTGCACACAACATTCATATCATGCTCCACCTTAATAGAAATATTATTTTCTTTATTTTCACCACGAAAAACATTTTCATCCACAAATTTGGGTTTGGTTTCAACAAGTAAATCAGAATGAGATTCAACAGGCAAATGCTCCACCTCATTTGGAGCAACATCAGGAGAAACAAGCAAGCAAGGAAATTCATTTTCAACAAAAATGACATTTCTACGCATCAACACATTGAAGCAAGTTTCACTCCTACACCAAATCCTATAACCTTTCATGCATTCATGATATCCTAAGAAAACATATTCCTTAGTCCTAGGTTCAGATTTATCATTCTCACGATTCACATAAGCAGCACAACCAAACACTCTAAAATTTGGCAAGTTAAGTGGTTTGCCCGTGAACACATATTCAGGGCATTTCCCTCCCAAGGGAACAGACGGGGACAGATTAACCAAATCAGCAGCATAACAAATAGCTTCCCCCCAGAACTTATTAGAGAGCCCAGATGAAGCTAACAAATCCCTCACCCTCTCTAATAAAGTTCTAACCATCCTTTCAGCAACCCCATCCGGTTGGGGTGTGGAGGGAATAGATTTATGCATAGAAATACTCCAAGTATCACATAAATCACCAAGCTGATCATCACAGAAATCAAAACTGACAGTGGTCCTTAAAAAATTAATTTTCTTACCGGTTTGTTTTTCAACAAGGGTTTTCCAGTTTTTAAACTTCTCAAAAACTTCAGATTTATTTTCAATCAACAAAACTCACACTTTCTTTGAAAAATCATCAATCAACGTCAGAAAATAATTTTTCCCACCATGAGTGGAAACACTATAAGGACCCCACAAATCAGCATGAATACAATCAAGCACATTAGTACACTTAGGTAGATCGGGAAAACCAACTCTAGACTGTTTTCCTAGCACACAGGGTTGCACACAATTCACAGAATCAAGTACGGGTTCAGCATGGCAAACATACAAGTTGTTTTTCATCTCAACTTTGAAAACAACTAAACAACCCTTCACAACTTTCATGATTCCCTTTCCCCATTTTCCCTTCAAACCATCATTTTCAAGAGAAGCACAAGATAACAAATTACAACACAGCTCAGGAACATGCCTAACATTCTTCAAAGTAAGCACATAACCAGAAGAAAAACTAAGGCATACATCTCCTATTCCTAGCACATTGCATTTCTTCTCATTTGCTAAAGACACAAAACCATGCTCAATCTCTCTATATTTTGAAAACACATTTTTCAAAGGGGACATATGAAAAGTACAACCAGAATCTACCACTCAATCTAATTTACCCAAAGAATCAGATATCACAGAACTCAAATAGTCATAATCACATAGATTTTTCATCATAAAACATCACCTAAATCATCTTCACACGTAGTCAAATTAGCATGCTCACTATGCTCATTTTTCTTAGATTTAGGACAGTCTCTTATTAAATGACCAGGTTCATGACAATAATAGCAACGCCTCGAATTAGACCTAGACTTAGATCTGTGTCGTCTAATATTACTTTCTCTACCCCTCACATGCATAACCTCCTCGGATTTTCTACCCTCACCCATATGTTTTAAATTTAATTCTTTACTCTTAAGACCATTTACCACAATGTCAAGAGTCACATTATCTCTACAATACTTAATAGCAGATTTCACATCACCTAAGGAATCAGGAATAGCATTTAAAAGAGCAATAGGGGAATAATCATATATATGCTTATCACCACACAACTTAATATCTGATATAAGTTTGGTAAAAACATCTAGATTTTCTTCAATATCCTTAGACATATCTAGTCTAAATTTGAAGAACTTTTCAAGTAAAAATATCCGGTTAGGCAAAGAGGTCGCAGTATACAGTTCATTCAATTTATCCCACGGAATTTTAGCACTCTCTAAAATTCCAATTTTTCTAATCAAAGAGTCAGATAAGTTCAAATAAATCAAAGAACATGCATTTTCATTCATTTCGGCCCTTTTATCTTCCATGTCGGAAATTAAATATGTTCCACCAACTGCTTTAAAACATTTTTGTTGTATTAAAATACATTTAATTTTTTGCTTCCAAATGCTAAAATCAGATTTTCCATTAAATGGAGCCATACCATACTGATTATAAGCAGACATTTTCACAGAGAAAAAATAAGCAACAAAAGAAAATGTAAATTTCACTGAAAAACAATTTAAATATTTATAAAGCTACAAATATACGGAGCAACAAACACGAACACGCGGGGAGTATTAATGAGCACCAAACTCAAGTTCAAACCCCTTGTTCTTCCGTATAAGCACAAATAAATAATAAATTTTCAGCACAAACACAATACAACAATTCAATCAATTTTAACAGCAATGATAAATCTAAAATATAGTTTCTACACAATAAAAGACTAAAAATCACTACAATAGCGATAAAAGGGAGTTTCAAGTCAATATACCGGAGCGAAACCCTAGGAGGGGCGTTTCAACCTTACCCACCCAATTAAAATTGGGATTTTTTGACTGTTGACTTGTGTTGACTGGTTTGACTGGCGTTGACCGAATTTTGACCGAGTCTTTCCTCTGCTCCAGGTCCAGCTCTTCAGCTCCTAGCGTCCAGAGTTGTGCAGCCCAGTTCCAGTCCAGTGTCTCCTTCAAGCTTCAGGTCCAATTCAGCCCAACAAATGAGCAGCCCAATGTCCAGCAAGGAGCTACTTCCTTCCTCTGCTATCCTTCTGCGTACAGGTCTAGTCCAAGGCTTCGGATTGAACAGCACCCCACGCGTTCAAAACGTTCAGCTCCCAGCTCACGGACAGAGGTGTTTAACGACAAAACCTCAGCCTCCAGCGATTTGCGCAGGTCCAGGCGTCTAGGTTTTCGCGTTCTATATCTGTCCAAGCTTCAGCTTCAAGAATTCAGCCCGTCACCTCAGAATCTGCTTCAATTCGAGCTTCAGCGATTTGCTCAGCAGAACAAGTCCAAACAGATCTGCGAACTCAGCACGCAGCGAGCAACCTCCGTGACGAGCGAGTCTCAGGCAGACAGTGGGTCTAGCGACGGAATCGGCGGCGTAGATCCAGGACACCAAACCTCTAGAGACTTCCAGCGATTTGCGAAGCACCTAGCTTCCAGTTCCTTCTGCGTTCAGATTCCAGCGAGAGCTCCTGCGTGAGTAGAGATGGCAATTGTGACTGATCCAATGGATACCCGCACCGAACCGCCCCGGTCAAAACGGTGAAAACCGCATTGACCGGGTAACGGGTATGGGGCGGGGAATACCCGTTTTGTTTTTACGGGTAACGGGGCAGTTACGGTTTTATACATGCCCGCCCCATTACCTGCCCCGTACCCGCCCCGTTTATTTTAGTTATATTTTTATTACATTTTTATCTATTATTTGTCCCATGAGTAATAGAAGATGAGATTTTTCTATTTTCATTGAGTATATGGATAATAGATGTACTAACTATAATGTTTCAATGAGAGTTCATAATAGATCTTAATAGTCTTGTTTGATTATTATCAGATTTTTTGTGAATAATTGTTTTTTCAAATTAAGTTTTTTAGGTTCAAATTAATGTATGTTGTCTTCTTTCTCGTCTTGTAGATATACAAAACTCTAAAGGGGTGTCTCAGTCTAGAGTCATCTAGGTGATGCCATTTTTTCACCTTTTAAAATATTATTTTTATATTAAAATATCAATGACTCATTTAATAAAGCGATTACCCGCGGTTATACCCGTTACCCGTTGGGGCGGATACGGTTTGGGTAAAAATTACCCGTTGGGTAATGGGGCGGTTATGGGGCGGGGAATTATCAAATGGGGCGGGTACAATTATATGTAAAACCGTCCCCAAACCGCCCCGTTGCCATCCCTATGCGTGAGTCCTCGTCCAGCTTCCGGCGAGAACGATTTCACTGAGACGGCAATTCCAGCGGCGACGGCCCACAAGCTCTGGAATCGATAAACCACTCCCTCCGGCGACGACTTCTCAGAGTGGCGAGGTTCTAACAGTAACAGAGAACCACAACTCAGGTTCGACGGATCTTTCAGAAGCTTCCACCGGCGGAGTACGGCGGCGGACGGCGGCGGAGTACGGCGGCAGACGGCAACCAGGCTCTGATACCACTATTGAGGATCGATTCCGTCACCGGATTCCGGCTCAGGCACTCCAGACGTCGGTTTTCTAGTTGTCTCTTGTGCACACCTAGGCTAAGGGAGCAACACACCTTTCTAACCTCGCCAACACCTCACTTCTACTCACTTCTACTCACTATCCAGTTCTCACACAAAGGAAACTCAAGGAGGAAGAAGACTGATTTGGGTGAAGTATCTCGCGTACGCTCCACACTCACAAGCAAGGGTGCAGGGGCTGTCCTTATAGCATAGGATTTTTGGTCTTATTAGAAGGACAATCAAATAAAACACAACACACACAGCTCACCATTAGCTCAATAATGAGCTGAATTTGAATTCTAACGGGAGGGGAAAATACTGATAGGCCAGACAGATAAATGGGTACAATGTAGTGGGCTGCTAGAAGGTGTGTTAACCATTATTAATATCCAAAAAAACGTTTGGGCCAACAATATATTAACAAACAATGTACGCAGATTCAAGGCAGGGATGGATTTAGGGGGGGGGGGGGGGCGACCGCCCCCCTTGGACTTTCAATTTTTGTTATTATATATGTAATATTTTTATAAAATTTTCATACTCTAACTAAATATATATGTGTTCGCCCCCCTTAACTTTTAGTTTTCAAAATTAATATATATAATCTTACTTAGTGTAATACTTAATTGAAGTTTTAAAAGAAGAAACATCTAAAATAATTTACACTTAAACAAATAAACTATATATAGAACAACTCATAGTTTATAGTTGTTCTATAAACTATATATAGAACAACTCATAGTTTAAGACTTAATTAGAATACTTATTATATATATAATTCCTAGTTTTGCAATGTTTAATAATCTTTATTAGATAACTAGTACTCGATTTTGTAAAACAATTTTTAGACAATGTGACTTATATCTAAAATATACTACGTAGATGTTTGTTGACATTAAATTACACAATTCATTTACTTATTACTTTTTAAAAACAATTTATTGAATGCATAAATAACAAACTTTAACTCTATTTACCATTAATACAAATATAATATGCACCATTTATATGAATTAGCAATATCATATTATTCTAAAAATTATAATCTCATACAAACTATTGTTATATTAAAAAAATTACTCGTGACTGACGAACACCATCCTTGATACCAAAAATTACAATTCAAACCAATTCCTTATTACAATAAGATTCATGTGATTAAACAAGGAAAAAGTTATTTTAAAAATATTGGTGGATGTATACCTTTAAACTCTTTATATTCAGCAAATTTGATAAAATGTTATATATTCTGTTTATTTTCAAATAATTTTCCTTTAATTTGTCATCTCTTACGCTTTATTGTATCAATACATTTTTCTAGAGCACTTCAATTATAAAAACAAAGTAATTTTTTCATTGTCTAAACTTAGAATATAATAGATTTAGATGTCATCGTGTATGTATTAATTGATTTTTTTGAATAAAAAATAGCCAAAGAGCCCTACTCTAACGAGAAGTTTTTCACCCCCCTACACTAACGAGAAAATTATCGCCCCTTTGACTTGAAATCTTGGATCCGTCCCTGATTCAAGGTGTATATATGCTCCTAATATTTTACAAGATGCAAAAGCATATATAAAGTTCATATTTAGTAGTATATTTACCATCGCTGGCTTCAAATAAATAAAAAAAAATACTACTAATATATATAAAACATTGAATATATTGACTTTGGAGATTGAAAAATAAAAATTTTAAAAACCCATTTTATGTTCAATGCTTCCTTCTATTATTTTTATATCGACTTGATATCATTAGCATAAAAGAAATGTTTTAATACTTTAACATATAACTAAGATTGTTGCCGCGAATTATTAAAAATGTGTTGAAAAATAAAAAATTAGAAAACTCATTTTGTGTTCAGTGCATCCTTTTATTTTAACAATATCAATTTTTATTTTTATTTTTCTAATTTGTTTTTTTATTTAAAAATGAACTTTAGAGATCGATATTTTTGCACATTCAAAACCTTACGGATATATATGCACCTACAGTTAAACTTGCTTCAAGCATAATTTGCATTTTCCCCTATTCTATAATTCACCCCCCAAACTAAAATACTATGATTAGGAATACGATCACTTCTCCATATACAAATTAAACGTATATATACCACCTTTTAATTTATCCTTTTTCTAAATGATATGAGTAATGTATGCTCATTTGATATTTTTTTTTATAACTCATTTGATATTTTTGTTGTGCTTGTTTTAAAATTTTATATGAATATATCTTTTGTTATACCCATATGGGGTAGTAAAACTCATTTCATTAATTAACACATGAACATACATAATATATGTTCTTTGCAAATTATTTGGTATAATTAGATTTATTTACTCAATTCAAAGTAGTTTTTGTAATGAGAAAATAGAAATCTTATCAAGAAAAATAATTTATAAATATACGAGTGTTGGTCCAAAATAGGACGCTCGTAGGCTTTAGGAAAGCTACGATAGACGCTCAAGCAGGAAAATAGAAAGTACTACGAAAATGGAAAGTAGCCAGGGAGTTTCAGAGCCAGAAATAGCATCTAGGAATTCGTCCCCCTAATCTGAATTACAATCTGCCTTTTATAGGCGTATACGAACCGTAACCGCTATCGATAATAATGACTAATTAATTACAACATTAATACGAAATTAAATACATAATTAAACAACGCATTAATTGCTTGACCGTTACTTTTCCCAGCTGGCAGGTTGGGCGGACTGACAGGCTCCCCGCTAGGCTGGTAGATAGGCTCCATGTTGTGGACTTGAATCCACGGGTCCAAGTTTGGGGCTTGGGCCGATTAGGCTCTGGGCCTAGTCCTATTACTCCATCACGAGTCCCCCACTCCCTTAGTCGAGTAGTAAACTCGGCTAAGAGGGAGTAGTCCAAGTCAGTTGTTCTTCTTCGAGACTGGAAGATCCCCGGCCTTGTCCATTTCGGGGAGATGCCTCATTAAAAACCTTCATAAGGAAAAAACCCAATGGGAAAAAATCCCAATGAAGGGAAAAAGAGTACACCTGACGCCCCCAAGATGAAGCAAGAGGTGAAATCCTCAGCCTTTATTGCAATGCTCGCCATCTGTAAAGAGGATGACTAGAACCGTTTTCTCGTCGGACTTGAACTCATCAGGCTACTCCTCGTTTAGTCGTACCTACACATAAAAGCAACAGGTGTATAATAGAGCATTTGGTCTGGTGTTGAACCACGACTCAGTGAGTGAGTGAGTGAGTCGGACTCACTACTTGAAAAGAGTGACATCAATTTTCCAAGTTAGGCCTCAACCCAGTCTCCGAAAGGAAGATTGAATCCGCGAGTAAGTGACTCGGAGTCACCATTCGAACGGATAATCCAACCCCACGGAACTTAAGTATATCGACCTTTTCGGGAAATGTGAATGTCAATTAAGTGTGTGAGTGAGTCGGACTCACTAATTGAAAAGAGTGACATCAATTTCCCAAGTTAGGCCTCAACCCAGTCTCCGAAAGGAAGATTGAATCCATGAGTAAGTGACTCGGATTCACCATTCGAACGGATAATCCAACCCCACAGAACTAAAGTATATCGACCTTTTCGGTTAATGTGAATGTCAATTAAGTGAAAAAATTGCTCGGAAGAGCGTGGCTCTAAGCCCCTAACAAGAGTTTAACTCGTCGCCCGAGGTTAGTAGTTTGAACCCGCAAGTAAGAACTTTTGAACGGGTGACTCGTCCCCCGAGGTCGGAGTGTGATGCACTAGGTAGAGGTAAGAGCACACAAGAACTCATATGAAGTCAAGAGTGTGTGGTATTAACATTTATATTGGAGCTTATTAATCGTTACACCCATATGACGTGACCCGGTGGCGCGAGTGTGTGCTCGACCAGTGTACGAGTGTGTGTGCTCGTCCGGCGTACTTGAGTGATTAGATCTCATAAGTCCGTTGTTCAATGTTAAAATTACACACACTTAACAAGAGTAAAAGCAACCAAATCACTTAAAATTCTTTTCAGATATTTTTAATCTATGATTTTTTTTTAATCAAATATCTTGACATTAATTGTAGGGAAATTGTTTTGGAGTACTTAGCTTTCAATTAAGCTGAGACGTGAATGATGTGTTGTTGAAACAATTCTGGGCCAACTAAACAATTGTGAAGGAGGCGCCCTCCGTTGCCACTGCCAGCGAGCAAATTGTGAAGCCCTTGGCTATGGCCGCCGTTGGTGGACTTCGGCCGGTTTTGCTAGAGGAGAGGTGAAGCTCTGACCTCCAACAGAGATCAGCGGCCTTAACCACGTCAAACGGTAGATCTCATCAGCGGCCGTCACGATGGCGGAGCGACCAGAAGCGACGCGGGCATCGCTGTGACGGGGTACATGTCTAGCTTCGAATCATGCCTTTCGCGGACTCCAATTCTCTATTAATGGCGAAAATCAAGGAAATTTCAGGTCGCGTCGGCGGTGAGGCGAGGGCTGAGCGGCTACTGCCCACGAGGTGAGCACTGGTCGGAGAGGGAGAAGAGTGGGCGGCTAAGTGGACTGTGACCGCCGATCGAGGGAAACTCGCTATTCCAGCTGCCCCATCGGACCACCGGTCCAACTTGAGAGAGGAATGCCAGCTTGTTTGTTCCGCAGTTTCGTGAGCAGGGGTCCACCGATTCTCCATGTCGTAGAACTGTAGGCTGAGGAGACTGCCGTGTGAGGGAGCAGCACAGCCTCCTCGCGACTGCCCGGAGAGTTCTCCACGTCGGCAAATTGCGGTGGGGCAAGGCGCTTGCTGCAGTGTAGATCTCAACCTCAAAGCTGGCCGGTGGAACCTGAAAAATTGCTATAAGCCTTCCATCTCCGCCCATTTTTTCTGACGTTTCTTCTTTGATTCCTACCAAAGTGATGAGAGACAATTATCAGCTCTCAATGAAAGCACCAATGTTGGTCCAAAATAGGACGCTCGTAGGCTTTTAGGAAAGCTACGTAAGAACACTCAAGTAGAAATCAGGAAAGTAATACGAATAAGGAAAGTAGCCAGGGAGTTTCAGAGCCAGAAATAGCATCTAGGAATTCGTCCCCCTAATCTGAATTACAATATGCCTTTTATAGGCGTATACGAACCGTAACCGCTATCGATAATAATGACTAATTAATTACAACATTAATACGAAATTAAATACATAATTAAACAACGCATTAATTGCTTGACCGTTACTTTTCCCAGCTGGCAGGTTGGGCGGACTGACAGGCTCCCCACTAGGCTGGTAGATAGGCTCCATGTTGTGGACTTGAATCCACGGGTCCAAGTTTGGGGCTTGGGCCGATTAGGCTCTGGGCCTAGTCCTATTACTCCATCAACGAGTATCAAATAAATAAGCATGTACAAATATAATTTAGTATAATTTTCAATCTATATGCTACTAGTATGATTTGTGATAAATTTGACTATCTTGAAAAAGTAAGACAAAGTTGCATGTGCAAAATCACTTATTTATTTTGAAATTGATGTAATATTAAAAATATAGTTCGTTTTACATTTGAAGCACAGATCAAAGTTCATATTAAGTACTATTTAGTGGGTTTAATGCACCAAATCCCTTCGTGAAATATAAATTCGGCGCATTATTCTTCTGTGATTTAAAAAATGCGTCAAACCCCCTATGTTATGGTTATTCATCATGAGCAAAACCCATTATATGAACAAATTAAATTTCTAAGAAATGATAAATGATTACTTTGTTTGTATAATTTAGAAATTTTGGCAAAGTTACTTGCCGCATATTCAATCATATTAATAAGAAAAGAATTTCAAAATTGTAAAATTTTTTATTGGACGAGGTTTTGCGTGTGAATAATTATAAACAATAGGTTTTGACGCATTTTTTAAATCACAATAAACTAATGCGCCGAAATTATATTTCACGGAGGGTTTGGTGCATTAAACCTACTTTTTACCATTCATGTACAATATTAATTAAAAAGGAAAAATTGATATTATTAATCCCAACTATCCATGATCCGCTTTTAATAATCCTTACTATAGATCATTTCCCTATAGTCCCAACTTTGATTCTTTAAATAATCCTTCACCGGTTGTCCCAAGTTGTAACCGGAAAGAACAAGCACGTGTATCTCACATGCTATACTAGGTGATAAAATAACCTCCGTCAAGTACGTGAACAATTCAAGTTTCTTCGCCGGTCGATCTACGAATGTTCCGGGAGCAGATTTTCATCTTCCATTTGAAGCTTCCAGGGATTTGTTTTCTAAGCAACTCTGTAGCAAACGATCTAAACACATAGAAGACAAGGTCAAATAAACACTTCTACGATTTTCAATTCACCATTTAAGCCCTTATAATAAGGAAATCATTATATAAGGAAATCATCATAAAAGATACAATCAATCAAGCCATTTTGACCAGCTATAACAAGTAATTTTTTAAAAATAATAATTAGGAGTATTGATAAATTTTATAAAAATTCATATAAATTTGAAAAGTAATGTAATGATAATATAAAAACTAGAAAAAATATAAAAAATAGATAAATAATTTTAAAACATTAAAAAAAATAAGAAACTAAAAAACATAAAGTGAAAATGTAAAAATTGAAAATATAAAATGTAAAAACTGTTTGGATAGATGTAGAATATAAAAATAATTTCAAAATTTCAAAAAATATTGACGTTGACATTCTGATTTTTTTCTCAATTTTTACCTAAATTTCTTCAAATTTTAACAATTCTTTAGAGTTTTTTAATATAAAAACCCTGCTATTACATGTCAAAATGGTCAAATTGATCGATTTTTAAATTAAGTGTATTTATGTGATACTTTTATTAGTACAAAATCTTAAATGATGGTTTGAAAATAATAGAAGAACTTAATTGATCATTTTTCATTGTTTTTTTGAAATAATTTATTGTTAACATTAGGATCAGTAGACCTTGTTTTTTTTCTTTTGTACATCCTTTAAACCTTTAGTATTCCTTAATTATAATTAAAAAATCATGGTGCAAACGTGATTGGATAAAACAATTAAAAGTAAAAGTATATTCTTCCTCCGTTTTTTTAAAATTGCAACAGTCCACTTTTCACGTTTAACAATGCATAAATCCGATCATTAATATCTTTCATTCCTTATAAATAAATAAAAAATATTGAAAATTTAAAATGAAAGAAATTTAACAATGTTTTTTTCAAATTTAATTCATAAGTCATAACACATACAGAGTAAATATAAAGCGGCTTTCCCTCTGAGTAGGGTTTGTAACTTCCGCCGTTCTGGTGCGGACCAATCGATCTGATGGCGATCGAGATGGAAGTAGGGAGTCAGCGCTGCTGATGGGATTGTCGGGACTGGGGACGCAGAGGAGAGAGCAGGCGCGGGGAGGCGTTTTCTCGCACTCGTTCAGAGGATTCCAAGGCGACAACGGCGAGCACTCAGCGGCGGTGGGAATTGGAACGGTGGAGAAGCTAACCGGGAGGATCCATGGTATGGGTCTGGGCAGTCAGGGGGAGGAGTTGATGCTGGACGATGAGGAAGAGGTTTAGCTCGATCCTGAGGCAGCGGAAAAAGAGGTGGAATCCTATCCTGTGGTAGGCACGATTCTGACAGATAAAGTGGTCAAATTCTCAGTTTTCCTCAACCTGATGGCGCCTCTGTGGCATCCGGGTAAAGGTGTGTTGATCCAAGACATCGGGAAAAAGAGGTATTTGTTTACTTTTTACCACATAATAGGTATGAATCGTGTGCTGGATGACGGTCCTTGGTTGTTTGATCAGAACCTGTTAGTGTTAAAAGCCATTAAACTAGGGGATATGCCTCTGAAGGTACCTCTTGATACAGCTGAATTTTGGGTTCAGGTTCACAACATCCCCTATGCCTTTTCAAATTTGGGTTATGCTCGTAAGATTGGGAATCATTTAGGTAAATTTGTTTCTTGGGATGACAATCAATTTGCTAAGAAGCGAGAAGCCTATATGAGGGTGCGTGTGTTGCTGGATGTGAGGGGGAAGGTTATTGGGTAGATTTTAGGTATGAGAAGTTACCTAGCTTCTGCTTTGCATGTGGTATAATTGGACATGCTGAAAAATTTTGTCCCCTACTGTATAAAAACGGGGAAATGGCGGGTGTGAAATCTTTTGGTCCGTGGCTGCGGGCGGGAGGAGGGAGGTCCCGCCCTTCTTGTGGTAGTCAATGGCTGGTAAGTGAAGGAGGGATTGTGAGAGACCAAGCAGGAAGACAAAGCTTTTCCAAGGAGGTGTAGGACCAGGGTCAGAGTCACAAGCAGGGCAAGCTCCAAGATAGTGGAGCGGAGGCAGTACTTGAAGAGGTTAGGACACTCAGCAATGGAATGGGGGAACAGAAGCGAAGGAAGACCTGGGGTGGACAGGAGCATGAGCAGGAACATTCAGGGGAGGATGGCATGGCTCTCGACGAATCAAAAAATAGGGAAGAGGTGGGCTGGAGCACCCCAAACCCGCCACCACCTGTGAAGATCATGAGCTCTTGGCAGATTGGAATTATTTATGACTTTAGATTTTTTTTATTTCCGTTGTTTTTTCTTTCGGACATGGTGTGTTTTTGTTTGTTATCATTTTTATTTTTGTCCAAAGACTCTAGAACATAAGATAAGTGGTGGAGAGCCTCGTTTACCGGTCATTGGCTCAGGTATGCCTAATTCAGGATCAGCGAATCTGGTTGCGTCTTTTGAAGTGGCAGATTCTTAATTTGGTTCAAGGGTAGACGTTAGACAAAGGTTCTTTGGTTTTTTTTTAAAGGAAACTGATTATATTATATTAGTCAAAGAACACAACGTATTTCCCCCCTTACAATGTCCAAACTTCTCACCAAAATCTCTATAAGGACTACCTCCCCTATCTCAAGAGGTTCTTTGGTTTTTTATAACCTGCTTATGTTCATTCTTATTAATATAAGTCACCTTCTTCCAAAAAAAAATAATTACATTAATAAATAAAAAAGGAAACGTGCGACGGTGCTGAGTGAGCTGAGAAGAAAGTGTTCGGTGCATAGAATTGGGCGGGTGCGCGAGAACAGGTGTTAAAAACCCTACCTGTATAGAATAGCAGCAATCTCCGACCGAACAGCCTTCGTCTACCATGGCGTCGCAAGAGAAGCGATGCCTTTACGAGGTTCTGGGCGTGAGCCAAAGCTGCAGCACCGATGAAATCCGATCCGCCTACAAGAAACTAGCTTTACAGCGCCACCCGGATAAGCTGATTCAATCCGGCGTCCCCGAAGCCGATGCCACGGCCGCGTTCCAGGAACTCGTGAACGCTTACGAAGTCCTCTCCGACCCACGCGAGCGCTCCTGGTACGACTCTAATCGCTCTAAGATTTTGTTCTCGAGTTCCTGTTCCGGCCCCAACAACTCTTCTAAGTTTGGCTCCGTCCCTAACCTCTTCTCCTTCTTCTCAAATTCTGTCTACTTCGGATTTTCAGACACCGGCAAGGGATTCTACAAGGTGTACGCTGACGTATTCGATAAAATTTATCACAATGAACTGAATTTTGCGAAGAAGTTGGGTCTAATCTCGCCAAAAGAAGCTCCGCTTATGGGAAATATGAATAGTCCTTATGCTCAGGCATGCAGTCCCTTCCTATCTTTCTATTCAAACCGCATTCTATCTTCAAATTATTGATATGATTTCCTTAGATGTAGTATGTTTCAATATATCTGTGCTTGGTCTTCCGTCCTGTTTGATAAATTGTTTTTGGTCTACATAGTTTGAGAAAATAAATTCATTCACATTAGTCATTGATATGTGTTCAATCTAAGTGCTTCCCAAGAACCAGTGTAGTGGGAAATCACAGATGAGATTAAGTATTGATTAGTGTATGTTCATGAAATTACTATTCCTGTATTCCACAATTTTGCATTTGTTTTACGATAGTATTACAAAATGGGTAAGATAACCTGTGGCGCTTTGGTGCAGGTGACGGCATTCTATAATTACTGGCTAGGGTTTACAACAGTGATGGATTTCTGCTGGGCTGATCAGTACGATGTGATGGCAGGGATGAATAGGAAGTCAAGAAGAGTCATGGAGGAAGAGAATAAAAAGTTGAGAAAAAAGGCACGACGGGAGTACACCGACACTGTTCGAGGATTGGCTGAGTTTGTGAAGAAGAGGGACAAGAGGGTAATTGACATGCAACTGAAGAGGAATGAGGAGATGGAGAGGAAGAGGGGGGTAGAGCAAGCTAGGAAGAATGAGTTAGAGAGGCTCAAGGCAGAGAGGGCGAAAAGGTATAAGGAGCCTGACTGGGTTCAGGTCGATGACACAGAGAAGGATGAAGCTGCTGATAAAACATCAGATGCTGATAATAAAGAGGAAGTGAATGAGTTATACTGCATAGCATGTGGGAAAAGGTTTAAGAGCGAGAAACAATGGATAAATCATGAGCAGTCTAAAAAGCATAAGGAAAAGGTTTCAGCATTAAGAGAAGTGTTAAATGACGATGACAAAGTGTTTGAAGAAACAAATGTCAATGGAAGAAGAAACAAGGAGGAAGAGAAAAATACACCTGATTCTGCTGAAAGCGGCTATTTATCAGCTACAGATGATGCCGTGGATGAGTTAGGGGAACAATTAGATGGTAGTTTTGGAATTCTTGCGAAGAGTGATGATGATCAAGAAGTTGGAGAACCTAAGACTGGGTGTACAGGTGATGGTGGTCCTAGGAACTCAGATGATGATGATGATGATGGCGATGAAGCAAGTATTCTTGAAGCTATGGTATCGGGGCACAGAAGTAGAAAGAATGTCGTCTCCAGTTACCATTCTGATATAAAATCTGATGAAAATGAATTTAACTTCATGGAATATAATAATCTGAAGATTAGTGGCAAGAAAAAGGGAGCCCGTAAACGCCGAAATAGGAAAACCGAAGACCCAACAGGAGTTAATGAGGAGGAAACCAATGAGGCAGAATGTAGTGAGCAAGTGGGGGGGAATACTGTTTATGATGAAAACACTGATAGTAATAACCCTACATCAATAAATATTGCATATGATGAAAAAAACATAGATATTCAGACTTCATCATCAATGCCGGTTTTATCCAGAACTAAGACTGCTGATGGTCAAGAGGATGATTCGTCGGAGAAGGTTGAAAAGATTCCGAAGCAAGCTACTATTGGCAATAGGAATAACACAAAGAGGGATAATCATAATACTAATACTATATCAAAGAATGTTTCTAAAGGGAGGAAAGGAAAGGTGCGCTTCGTATTTGAAGATTATATTCCATATTATATTTTTTATTATTAGTGATTCTGTTTCTAATTAACTTCTCAGCCTGCTTGGATTTTGTAGTCGTATTCATCTACCATATTTACTTCTAGGAAAAAATTGGACATTCCTCTTAGGGTGTTTTAGGGTAAAAAAGGAAGAGGGGATGTAGTGGAGGGAGGGGAGAGTTTTTGAGAAATATATTTCATCTACTATATGAATCTTTTAGTATTGATGTACAACAATAACAACATCCAAGCCTCATTCCCAAAAGATCCATGTTTCACTTGTATTATTTAAAAATATGTCATTTTAGAGTTGTGCCATACACTCACGTTCCCAATTTCTACACTGCCTAGATTTGAAATTCATAGGAGACTAATTTTATTATTCCATTTATTGCTTTTTTTAAGACAAACTCAAGACATCCAGGCAATGCATGTGAAACATGTGGAGAAGAATTTGAATCCAGGTTGGTACATCAGACAAGGTGCCACCTATGTTGTATTTTCTTATTTTTTTATACTACCATGTCTTATTATGTGTTTTCTCTACTCCCTCCTACATCAGGAATAAACTGCACAAACATTTGGGAGAGACGGGACATTCTTCGCTCAAGTCAAGATAGATTATCCATCTTTTTTTCTTCCAACAGTTGATGCATATGTATTTTTCATTCATTTGCCTTTCGTTATTGGATGCTTTTAATTTCCTGGAAGGTTAGGGTTTTGCGTGATAGGATTCACCCAAAAACTTGATACAACCCGCATTCATTCCCCTGATGGTAGAGGCAAGGCCTACACAAATCTCACTCTCCCCACACTTTACTTCTGGGCAAGATATGTTGTGTTCATTTCGACTGGTTAACTCACAACTTGGTATTCTCCTGCTCAGAACATTTTCCCATTTCCCTCATGCGCTGTTAAAGCCTGTAATTTACTTTGAGAAGTTTTGGTGCATTTAGAGAAAAATATATTCTTTCTATGTGGTGCCATTTTATTCATCATTTACACGTGCAATACCCCAATGAGCCATTTAGTTGTTGATTTTCCTCTTTCTGCTTTAAAATTGCTTTCAAGCAAAAAGCACATCGTATGATTCGTATAATCGTATCTAGCACAAAGCATAGTTTGAGATCCGAAATTTCAAAGAGGAAAAAAAACTTAATGCAAAAAGCAATTTCGAAAATACTCTGGAATAAGCATCTCAAAGTTTAAAGTTTAATGAAATGATGAATGAGATACGATTAGCTTGGTAAAGAAGCTAATTGTTTCCTGACAACTTATCTTATTGATGATAAATTAAGTACTAAAAGTGGCGATGTATGCTGGTGATTAATGTATAAAAAGTGGAGATGTATTCTTGTGATTAATGTATAAAAAGTGGGAAGTATGTCGACCAAACAAATCATTCTAAGAAAGGAAATTAGTAACAAATACTTCCTTCATCTCATAGTGGTTGTTATTAGGGGCGGGCAAAAATACCGAACCGGCATGGTACCGAACCGATATGGTACCGGACCGAAAAATGGGATTTGAAACGGATCTCAATTTTTTTGTCCCGAACGGAATCGTACCGATTCTAAACAATGCCATGACCGGTTCTCATAAAATGAGAACCGGTACCGGACCGAACCGGACCGAAGTATGATTCAATGATTTAAATTTACATTTATACCCTTACTTTGACTACTGTCTTCACACTTTCACCGTCTTTGCTAATTCATAGGAAGCCTGGAATCGGACCGATGAATGGTTTAATTATTTATATTTGTACTACTACAATTTATCTGAAATTTATTAATTATGTAAAATACTACATTCATTCCAAATTGATTTGCAAAATTAATTTTTCTTGGTCAAACAGTTTCATTTTATTCACTTAACTAGAATGTCACTTTTTAATTATATTTAATTTGGAACTTGCAACCTTGAAGAGATTTCAATGTAGTTTCTGAATATGTTTATTTTAATTATTAAAAAGATAAATCAATTATCAATAAAGAGAATTTAACTTTAACATGGTTGACAAAAAAATTATTGACTTTGCATGTCAATTTGGGATAAAATGATTATGAAAATTGATAAATTGTGTCGATTTTTGGAGGATGAATAAACTTTAATTTCCTCTTAAGCACTTGAAAAAAGTGGCATTGTTTGGTATTGGTATGGCATGATACCGTCCCGTTTCAAAATGAAACCGTACCGAACGGGTTTAGGTCTAAGACCGAACCGAACCGTTTGAATAGTAACGGTACGGGTACGGGTTCGGCCAAATATTGGACCGGACCGGACCGCGCCCACCCCTAGTTGTTATTGATTGGATTGTAAATGTGTGATCTTTACTATTTCATTTTATTCTACTCAAATTTCAATCACTATTTTTTTAATCGCTTTTTTGTTAATCCTATCATACTAATACTATATTAAGATTTGACTTTTTGAGAATTGAGAGTAGTAACTAGTAAATTGTAAAGATGAATTGCTAAATAATTGCGGAGGGTACACAGAAAATTAATTAGGAGTTCATAGGCTCATAGCTTATAGATGAAAAGCTAGTTGGTTATGAATTAGGCTATGTTTGGTAATGCCGTAATGCAATGAAATGGAATGTAGTGCGTAATGCAATACAAAATGTAACGGAAGGGAATGTAATGGTGGAAGAGCCTGACATGTGTGTGTCTTTCGGTGATGTTGGCGCTACTAGTGGTACGGTGTTGTTGTCTGTTTGCACATGGAAAGGCCAGGTGAAGGTAGGGATGGCCTCGGTTCGGGCCGCCCGGCCCGGGAACCGGCCCGGCCCGCTACTGTGCGGGACCGGCCCGGCCCGGTTTTCCGGGTCCGGGTCCGGGTCCGGTTCGGGCCTAGGCCCGGGGGCTTGGGCGGTTCCGGGCTCGGTTACAGTTTTTGGCGAACCGTCCCGGCCGGGTCGGGCCCGGGTCCGGGCCAAAAACCGTTTTTTTCTTCATTTTTTTGGGCTTTATTGAGTTGGGCTTGATGTTTAGGACCGGTTTGGGGGGTTTGGGGGGTGGGGAGAAAAGGAAAAAAAAAAAAAAAACTAACCGGGTGGCCCGGCCCGGAACCGGTGGCCACTGGTTCGGGCTCGGGCCCAACAAAACAGACCCGAGGCCCGGCCGGGCCCAGGCCCGAACCGGGCCCGAACCGGCCCGAGGCCATCCCTAGGTGAAGGCATATGATTGAATCTTCCATCAAGGTTGGTAGTTCATTTTCAGGACATCTAATAAGATGTAATCTCAAATCAAATACACACCTCTTTTAATGTAATTCTAATTACACATGTAAAAGTACTGACTTCCACATATGCAATGCCAATTACATTACGGTTTAAAATAAAATGATGTATCAAAGATCGTATTTGAATCAACTTGTAATGCTCATTACATTACATATTTATATGGTTAATTACATCATACTAAACATAGCCTTAGTGTTTTATTGACTTGGTGTCTTGATGGTAAATCTCATTAATGAACCATGGCGTGTGAGATTATTGTATATAGAGAGTATCAACTTAATGACCAAAGATAGTATACTTGATGAACCATTACACTTTTAATGGCGTGTAAATCTCATTATAGATCAACTTTAATGACCAAAGATTATTTTTTGTAACCATTGTTCACTCACATCCCACGGTGTGGTGGATGATTAACTTGAAGAATTGAGTCAAATTAAAGTTGTTACGATTACAAAAGTCTATATTTACCATACATAGAATCATAGGAGAATTGGAATTTACAAAAAAATCAATCGACTAATGTTAAATGTCCCACACCGGAAAGATTTGGATAAACGAAGTGCTATATTAACACATGGGTTACTCCTCCCAACAAGTTTACCTTTTAGGATGGAACCCCGGGTCTTAACATGGTATCAGAGCCAAACCGATCCGTGGTGTGGCCTTATGAAAAAATGTCGACACGATTATAAAAAAAATTACGAACCGATGAAAAAAAATGAATGAAGTGCTATATTAACACATGGACTCCTCCTCCTAACAGGTTGACCTTTTAGGATGGAACCCCAGGTCTTAACATGGTATCAAAGCCAAATCGATCCATGGTGTGGGGCCCCTTATGACACGATTATTGAAGAGGGGTGTTAAATGTCCCACATCGGAAAGATTTGGATGAACGAAATGTTATATTAACACATGAGTTACTCCTCCTAATAGGTTGACCTTTTAGGATGGAACCCCGGGTAGTGGTGGACTCGGGCCGGGCGGCCCGGCCCGGAACCGGCCCGGTTACTGTTTGGCCCGGCCCGGCCCGGGGCCCGGTGGGTCCACCGGTTCGGTTCGGCCCGGCTGCTGGGCGGTTCGGGCTCGGGCCCAGTTTTTGGTGAACCGGCCCGGCCGGTTCGGGCCCGGTTCGGGCCGGTTTTTAATTTTTTTTTTTTTTTGAATTTTTTTATGTTTTGGGTTGGATTAGGTATTTTGGGCCATTTGAGGTGGTTTAGGGTGGTTTGGGGTTGAGGGGGAGGGGTTGGGGGTTAAATAGAAGAGCCAAAAAAAAAAAATATATAACCGGTTAGGCCCGGCCCGGCCCGGTTTGGCCCGGAACCGGAACCGGAACCGCCCACCGGCGGTTCGGGCTCGGGCCCAACTTTCCTGGCCCGAGGCCCGGCCGGGCCCAGGCCCGAACCGGGCTCGAACAGGCCCGAGTCCACCAATAACCCCGGGTCTTAACAACTACCCACATAACTCTCTACTCTCATGTTATAATTTATTTGTTAATTTTATTTTCACTTTTCTCTCTTCGTTAGCAAACACGTGAACAAACTGAATTACTGAATATCCATCCAAACAGGATACACGCAACTACGCAAGTAAAGAAATGATCTCTATTAAAGTTGATCGGAGTGCACAAGGACACTCATGGAGGTGGCTGAGCTACAAGTCTATAGCATAAGCAACCAGGTGGCTGAGCATACATCTGATTGCAAATTTGACTAATTATTCACATGAGACCACAAACCGATCAACAAGTCCTGGACGATTGGACTAGTACTGGTCGAGACGGGAGGTGGGTACCGGGATGGGCAATATGCAAGATTTGAACATTAAATTTTGATTTTTTCCTATCATTTTAGGATAAATAAAGTTGAACAAGGAGATTTTACACTAATACTAATACACAAGATAAACTTATCTTTTTAATTTTATAAAAAATAAAAAGTGATATTTTATTTGTCGTCTTACAAAGAAAAATGAAGGCGTTAGATCGATTCAGTTCTTGAACCGTTAATTTCATATTGATTCGATTCTAGAAGTTTTTAGAAGAACCGATGTAAGAATCGATAGTATTACATCGGTGCAATTCGGGTACGTTATCAGTTTATAATTAAGAAAAAAAATTAACTATTAATGTGTTTCATCGTTAAACCGCTAACACATAAAAATATAATTTCAAATTACTAAATATTAGAAGTTCTTGTTAAATATACAATATTTAACAAGCTAAAAATGAAAAGAAAACAATTATTAAGAAAATCTCAATTGTACCTATGTTTGTATCACATGTAGCAATGAGTGTAACACTTGTGTAATTATCAATGTTCTTACTCATTGAGTTGTGTAATACTCCCTCTGTCCCTGAAACAACTTCCCACTTTCTTTATTTGGATGTCCCTAATTTAACTTCCCATTTCCTCAAATGGCAAATTATCTACATCAAAACAATGCAAAACAGTGTCAAACAGTGCAAAACAGTGTCAAATAGTGTTGAAACAGTCAAATTTACCCTCTGGTAAGTTTATTTCCTTAATATGTGTGTAGGTCAAACCGGAAAGTTGTTTCGGGGACGGAGGGAGTATAACAATTGATCATAAATAGATCGAGATTGTTGAGCATTCTCAAAACTTTGAGTTTCTTTTTAATAAAAATAAAATTGGATTCTTATGCTTCATTTATTCTTGTAAAACTCAGTGTTGCTGGATGAATTACATTTGTTTCATTTATTTATTTATTTAATTGTTTATTATCATATCACACATAGGAAATTACTCACACTAGGACTGAAACATACATAGTAGTATTTTACCAAAGTATGATCATATGTTTGATTTTCCTTAAAAAGACTAATATTACATTTCTACCCCTAATATAATTAATTAATATAATTAATTTCCCATAACTCCCTTGCATAACCACAGTCTTTTTGTTGGCGGCGAACTCCAATGATGGAGGCATACAGGCAAATCGCTAGCGGCAATCTAAGTGAAAATTCCAATGACCTACCGGCAGTGGCAGTCCGGATTTAAGTCTGGACTTTTTAAAAGTCTATAAACTTATCCATGAATTTAAAAATCAATAGAATTCATTCATAAAAAAGTCTATGAATTTAAAGCCCATGGATTAAAAAAAGTCCACCACAATCCATATTCAATACACCCTCCTTAGAGTATTTAGTGAAATAAACTTTTCAATGTATTAGTTCGATAAAATGTAATAAAAAGGTGAAAATCAGTTTAAAGACCCATCATCATCTACACTTTTTTGCTTTAATAGAAGCACCAATTTGAAATTTTAATTTTAATTTTTTAAAGAGTTTTTTTGAAATATTTGGAAAAACTATTTTTCCAAATAGTTTTTTAAAGAGTGTATATTTCATCTACGCTTGTACCTGTCAATTTAGCTCAATTCAGTTCATGAACTAAAAAAAGGTCCAATTTGCACCTTAAACTAGAAAAAATGGTTCAAATTTCAGTTTTAGCGGGTCACCATCCGATCACCCGTCATGTCACTGCTTACGTTTTCAATTGTGCATCTAACTTCGAAACTGAAAGCTCAAATAAGTCCTTGAACATGTTCGAATTGTTCAGTCAACCCCCCAACTTTAAAAAAGGTTCAACATTGAGATAAATTTAAAATAAATTGAAAAAATAAATATAAAAGTGTAAGATAGAGTATAAGTATATATGGTAAAATTATTTATATTTTTGGGTTAATTCAAAATATGAATTTAAAAATATAATAAAAATGAAAAAATACTATATGTATATTTTTTACATTAATAGTTTACTCTTAGATTTTGCACTACATTTTACTCTTAGATTGTACACCAACTTGTATGAGTTGGAGTAAAGAGTACATTATATTGCATTTGATCTTTATAAGTACACAAATTCGAATTTTTAATGTTAATCGAGTACCCAGTTAGATTAACACGTTAATACAACTGAGTTGGCTAACGAAATGTTGAGTAAGAAGGGGTAATGAACCAAGGTTATGGCTCCGACCTTCACAAAGTCGACCAAAAAGGAAAAATTGTCCTTCGGAGGTCGAGTTGTGGGGGGCGTCGGCCAGGAAGGGTGCATCGACCAAAGAGAAGTCGACCTGCAGGGGACTGGCGTCGGCCAAGGAGAAGTCGATGAAGTGGTTGGGGGCTGGCTAGACCTTCAAGAAGTCGACCTGTTAGCGTTTTATTAGCCAACTCAGCCGTATTAACGGGTTAATCTATCGGGTGTACTCAATTAACTAAAAAAACCGAATTTGTACTCTTTACTCCACCTCATACAAGTTGATGTACTTTGACTACATTCAATTTATTAAAGTTTTAGGAATTTCATTTTATTGAAAAGTATTGTTAAATTTGTCTCATGTTAAAGTTTCGAAATCTAATTTTTTTTTCATTTTTTTATTAATAGCCAATTAAATACATTAATTGGTCAAAGTTATGCCTTAAAAAGATAATTAAAAATTCCCAATATGGGAGTAGAACATAGATACTATGCCAAAATAGGAGTCCTACTTTGTCAACCATGTTTGACACGGAACTTTTATGTAACTGAGACCATGTACCCTTAATGAAAAGAAGTTGAAGACAAAAATAGAGTTTTACACAGATCTGGTCTACATACTACCACACCAGATTTGGTGCTGCCAGCCACCATCTCTTGTGTCGCCGCCGTCGGCACTGCCGCCGCCGGCCCTTCCGCCGCCGTCGTTGATGTCACCAATGTGCCGTTGCTCTCAAGAGAGTTTTCATTTGCCACTTCCGTATTTTCCAGCGCCGCCGCCGCCCTCCGACGAGCCCTCTACTTGGACTGCTGTGGGAGAAGCTAATTCATGTCAGGCTTAATTGATTACAAGCAATTTTTATATTGATTTTGCTTTAATTTTATCAGATCTATTTCTTCAATTTTGCTTCAATTTTACCAAATCTATCTCCAGATCTGTTTTATCTGATTTTTTTGTTGATTTTTCTATTTTCTCTTTCAATTTTGTTTTGGCTAATGTTTTTTTTATATTGAATTTATATTTGACAATACAAAATATAATTTTTGAAATCTGGTTTCAATCAATGTTTTTTTAATTTTTTGAATTAAAAAATTAATTCAAAAAATTGGGATGGCAAACAGTGCAAAATGTTATTTTTGCTAATGTTATTTTTGCACTTGTTGCCATATTTTTCCATTTCTTTTGTTACTCAATTGGGATGGCAAACAGTGCAAATTTTTTATTATATACAAAAGATGTTATTTTTGCATTTATTGTCATTTGTGTATGGCACAAAATACATGAAGATGGCAATATCATGAATGAAAAATGACATTTTTTGCCAACATTTTGAAAACATGATATTTGTAAAATAATTTTGCCATCTTTTTTAATGCAAAATGACATTTTTTGCCAAACATTTTTAAAACATGACATTTTAAAAATAATTTTTCCATCTTTTTTAAATGTATAATTTTCCATCTTAATACATTCAATATCATATAAATGACATAGCTTTCAAAAAAAGTTTTAGAAAAATAAACATTAGTTATAGAATTTCCAGATCCAAATTCCTTAAATTGAAAATTTTTTAAATAAAAAAATCAAAATTCAGTTTTATTGAATCACCGACGGTTTGTATTTTAATAATAAAAAAGTTGATATAACATTTGTCAAAGGAAAATTATAAAGGATATGAAAAAAATTGAAAGACTAAATAAAGGAAAAAGGGAGATTGAAGCAGGATAAATTTATATCTGGAAAGGGAAAATAATATTCACTTAAAAATCAAATCAAATTATGGTTTGACGCTCCAAAAGATCTGCCGCTGCGCAAAAGAGAAAAAAATGGAGAAGGGAAAGAAGAAGAAGAGAAAGAGGAGAAGGAACTTACCTGTGATTATTCCGTTGTCCGCTAATAGCCGGAGTTCCGGGGAGAAATTCACCGCCCAAACCTTCGTAATCCACCGGCGGAGATGAAGTCTGGAGGTGGTCAAATAGATGAGTGCGTGCCAGAGGAGAAATGGGAGGAGATGGGAGAGACAGAATAAAGAGGAGAGAAAAAGGTGTGATGAAGACAGAAGATGCCTGACAGAAGGAAAAGCAACAGATAAAATCAAATTAATTTAGGCTAGTTGCAAAGAGGGGTATAATTGGAACGAAAATGCTAAACGTACATACATTGTACACATAGTGTACATGGTATAAATACCTTTTTAACTTTTATCCTTCTCCATTCCTTTTTTTTTACCTTTCTCCCAACCCATTACCTTCTCCTTCCTCTCTCTTCACTCTGCCCTACGCACAACCCCCCACCTCTTACATTTTCTTCAATTTTAACAATCTTCAAAATTCCTTCAACCCAACTTCAAATATGGACACCTACCAGTGCTTCTACTCTCCACCGAGGAGCCGTTCACAGCGAGAAGTAAGGACTGCCGTGAATAGTGTGATGTCACATAGAATAGAAAGGGGTCTTCGACCCAATTTTATGCGGATCTCCTGCTCCTTTCTCTTCCAGTATGGAACATCGTGGATTGGCTTTATAATAAGTAGTTAAGTACTACTATCCTTCATCGGCAAAATTATGGATATTAGGGTAATAATCTACTCCCAGTTTTTGTGTTCATATAGAGTTGTGATTTTTCTGAAGTTTTAGTAAATTATGTATGCTGTGTTTAATTCTTTGGCTATTTCATTTCATTACTGTAAGTTTGTGATATTAACTACTAAAATTATAGTTGAAATATTGCATTTCTTTTGTATGCCATTGCATGTTTGTTAAAATGCTTGAGTGAATTCTTTTATTCATATTGATTGTTTAAGATGGTTTTTCTCCTTTTATTCATATCAATCGTTGAAATTACAATTTTTTCGGTTTTCAGTAATAGTATATATTACGATTGTGAACTCATGACTATTTTATGATATAAACCATTGAAATTGAAATTATAGATTTATAGTCTACCTATTACATAGTATATTTCATTTGTATGCCTATTACAATCCTGTTCGGGTATATTTTCCTTGACTTCCTTAATTCATACTATACACACACACACATATGAGTCAGTGTTCTTTTTCATTGATTCTGGTAGTAGGATAGGGAAATAAAAGCTGCCCAGTGCTTGAGCTGCATGCTATTCTCAATAGATAAACCTGTAGTGGTATGATTGTGTTATGCAATTTAGAGCCTTTTTACTAGTTTGAAGTTTAGTGATCAATTTTTCTCTTAAGTGTGTATATATACATATATTTATGCATGTGTGTGTGTTTCAATTGTATCATTGTTTGGTAAAACTAGATAGAATATCAATTTGTAGCTATGTTGGAATATTTATGTAATCGTGTCGTACTGACTTGGTATAAAATTATAAACTAATATATACGAGTAACATTTAGGATGGAACCTATGCTTTAATATGATATTGAAATCATGTGTGGTTGTAGTCTAATTGTTAATTTGACTCCTATAAATTAGGGTAGTTCGTTTAGTTCCATTGCTAGCATTGTTAGTGGCTAATGTGTTTTTATTCAATTCTGTATTTTACAGAAATCAGATTTTATTGCATGTGATTTGGTAGTTTTGACTTTATTGCCTTTGTTGCTATTAGGTTTATGTTAGGTCCCTGTTTTCTATTCTAGAAAATGTATGTATGGAAGATAGATCTGGGAATGAAGCTTTCCATTGAATGATGAAGAAGTTTACAGAATGATGAACAAAACTTAGCGTAAAACTTCTATCACCGATATAGGCACTGCGGCACTAGGGTATGAGAATATCTGAAAAGCTTAACCTAGCCTTTCCCTTAAGGCATATATATAGCCTGACGGGAAAGGTAGGTTTTACAATTATTTGGGCTCCCTTTTCTAGGAGGCCCATACCTAAAAAGGCATGAAAGCCTTTATTACATTTTGCCTAAAATGCCTATTTATTATAACAGCTAACTATAAACTAGCAAAGTAAACATTGATCACAATTACAATAGAAATATCTCTAATAATCTCCCCCTTTGTGATCAGATGTTCTTGCTTCTTCTTTTCTTCACTTCTGAGCTTTAAAATAATGCTTTCTGAGATTTAGAGCGTGCTCGTAATTTCTGAGTGACCTTCTTCTGTCAAGTTGTTTCGCGATGGCTTTCAAGATTTTATTGACTCTTTCCAATTCTTTGATTTCTTCCTTCGAGGCTTCATTCTGTCTTTTATCTAGCTCTTCTTTCCTTGGCTGGAGCTGTTCTCGGATGATTTGCAGGGTCCCATCACAGTATTTTTGAATGTCTTCAACAATCATCAGACGCTTCTCTTCTTTGTGATTCAGATAGATGACTGAGATGGGCTTGTCAAATGTATGATATGCTGTAAAGGTTTCAAGCCCAGGTCTATCCAAGTCCGGTCGTGTAAGATTCGCCTTTGAGTAATTGTGCTCTAGAGTCATCTGGAGATCATGGGAGGCGTAGAACCGAACTTGTCTTGTCATGAATCTCTTTATGGCCTCAAAACCTTCTCTAGCAAGTCTATCTTTGTGCACTGGGAGCTCCCTGCATCTCATGAACATTTGATAAATATCATCCATATGCAGTAGGAAGAAGTCATTCTCTTGACAGGTGAACTCCGAGCCATCGGTACGTCGTAGACGAAAGATCAGGAACTTAATCGTTTCCAGGTAGTCTTCTGTGATATCCAGGATTTTCGATATAGGACATCCACTTGTTGCAAGATTATGATTTAGAACTTGTCTTCGTTCCCCTGTGGATCTGTGTCCTAGCATATACAGGTTTCCTCCTCGGTATTTTCCTTTCAAGTGATTGATTCCTCGCATCTTTAATTCACTGAACTTCTTGATTTTTTCAGGTTGTCGCCAGATTTTCTCTCGGATTTCTTCTAGGAAGGGGGCTTTGATTCTAACAATTTCCCATTTTTCTTTGACTGGTTCTGGTGCCTTGGGATTTTCTTTATGATTCTCCCCTTCCTTGAGTTCATCTTCATCGAGTCCAATCATTTGTGCATGATATTTGTTGAGAAATTCTCTGAGTTGCCAGCTTCGACACATTTCGTACTGCTCCGCTTCCACTCTAAGATCATCCCACTCTGTCCACTCACGAGGCCACTGATCATGAACTAGAAGGTCTTCCAGTTCATCTTGTATTTGATTACCAGAGGGCTTAGAGTGAGCTTGTTGTTGTGTCGAAGGCGACCTGTCATGTGAAACACCGGGATCCTCAGGATTGCCCGTTATCACCAGATTAGAACTAGGTTCTTTCTGATGGCCTGAATAGAAAGGTGTACTCGAAGTAGCAACCTCAGGACTTCCACTCCATCCTTGGTCTACATCTATGAAAGATGAGCCTAGGAGTGTTGTTTCTAGCTCGACCGGGCTAGATGTGGGTGAGTTGGCTGTTTGGCTTTTATGTTGAGTGGATGGTGGGGGCTGATTGTTCGAGGATTCAGGTCGGTTGGATTGCGTAGAGGGTTGGCTTGTTGACGCATCACGCTCAAGTGTCCTTTGTCTCTTGTTCTCCCCCTCATGAGGATCCGAGTCATCGGGGTCCTCATGCGAACGTTTGTGACCTAGGAGACTATCACGGCATGAGCTGTCAGGCTTAAGGATCCGAAGAAGGTCTTTTTGTTTCTGGGTTAGGTTGCCTTCTTCGGTAGCTAGTAGTTGATCTAGCATAAGGGTTTCGAGTACCTCGAACGGTAAAGTTTTAGGGTCAGGAAAAGGTGTGGTCGAAGTAGGGGAGGACACTATTTCTGTATCCTGGGTTCCCCTGGAAGCAGTAGGTGAGTGGGGTAGGGTTGTGGATGGTTCAGAGGTTTGTTGGGTAGGTATGATAGGAAGTGGTTGGGTTTCTTGGGTATGTGAGGATGTTGGTTGGGGTTGGACGATGTCATTTAGCAACGCCGAGGTGTTCCTGAATTCCTGTGCCCGAGCGGTTATTGCTTCGTGCACCCATGGCTTAATGGTGGAATCCAAGAAACGCTGCAGAATGACAGAAAGGTCGGTGGGGTCAGGGTGTCCGGTTACAGGGGTAGTAACCGTTGTCACAGCATCAGTAAAAATTACCGATGTGTGGCCTGCAGATAATGATGGAGATATCTGTTGAGCAGCAGGACTTCCGATCATCATCGACGTATCTCCGATCGTTGAGGACAAGTAAAGTGCACCTGTCGTGTGCGGTGGTGTGAGCAGTGTATGTGTCCTAGAAAATGTTGAAAATGTTGGGATGGTGGAAACTAGACTCAATGTGCTAGAAGGAGGGGTAGTGGTCTGGGGCGGAAGACCACAAAGTAAATCCTCAGCTGCTTCGTAGGGAGACAGCGAGGTGGGTATAATATCCCCTATTTGTGAAACTACTACCTGTTGGGAGGCAGCAGAGTGGCTAGGTGAGGCTTGTGCATGCGCAGTTGGGCTAGATGCTGCGTCTTCTACTCGGAAACTGAAAATATCAGTTTCTGCACCTATGGGGTTAGCCCGGTTTATTGTGTCTAGGTCAGAGCAGCTGTCATATAAAGCTAACTCTTCCGCCAGGTTGCTCGCGGTTTGCACTCTTTGCACAGGAGTAGATGATGAGGCATGGTCATGACTCACCTTAGAGCGAGTCTCACTGATGATATTTCCTTGAGTGTCCTTGATTTGGTGAGACTGCTCTTGTGTTGTAGCCCGAGAAAGCCTGATAACGAGTCGTCCTTTCTTAGCGCGGGCTTTCTTGACTTTCTTGCCCTTTGCCTTGGCATTGTCGTCATCCTCATCATCATCATCGTTGTCGTCCTCAGCCTTGCTCCCAGAGCCCTCATCGTCAGCGTCTTGTGTTGTGGCTACGCTTGGCGAATCACGGGTAAACTCTTCAGCACGGGTGTGGCCCTCAGCAGACATAGTCTGATCATCATGGGGCCGGCTTGCCACTGGTCTCTGTGGCCGGGTTGAACTCTCAGGACCCTCACTTTCTCTCGGCTGACTCCCCGGGGTAGGCTCAGGGGGGTTTATCTGAGCCATAGGGAGTATGATGTTGTTCTCCTCGCTGTAGCGTATGACATGTGGATCGTTGCGGCCAGCTAACAGGAGGAGAGGAACAGGAATTGGTAAAGGTGCCAGCGTGCGTACTTCTGGCATTCTCTTTAGATATTGGAGGGCTGGAGTGCTGACATTCTCAGATGATTTGCGCCTTTGAATTGTTGGAATTGTTCTGCAGAAGTGTCGCACCAGCAATGAAAACCATCTCATGTATGGCAGATGTTTGATCAGATCAGTGTCAAATTTTCTTCTTCGCATTTCCAGAATGTCACCCCAAATGAGAGAGGCGAAATCGTAGTTCTTCATGAAAGCGATGCCATGGAAGATGTAGACGAGGTAACCGCTGCATTTGTCGAAGCCACTGTGCTTAGATGTGCAGCACTTGTTCAGTGTGGCCATAAGTGTCCTCCATGGTCGTGGAAATCGTGCTGTCTTAATTGCGGACATCAGTCGGAGGGGCTCAGCGTGGCCTAGCTTGATCATGTCTTCAAATATTTGCGCTTCTGAGGCCAACTGTAAGGAATAAATGTAATTAGATTTTGATGATGCTATAGGATTAGAAAGTTAGGTTACCCCCCTAACTAGATTTTATGTATTAGATTTTTTCAATTGTAAGTATTAGTGTAGTCGACGATCAGAGTTGCTCTATTTTGGACCAGATCAGAAGTGCATCAGACTTGCTCTATGAGAACTGCTCCATCAGAGTTCTCTTAGCAGAAGTCCATCAAAGTTGCACCATGAGAGTTGCTGAGAAACTTGGACATCTGATAACCGATGAGAACTACAAATCAAAGGTACTCATCAGCGGACATATCAGAGTCAGAGTTAGAACTCTATCCAAGATCAGAAAGCCATCAGAACTCAACTCATCAGAAGAGCCTGATCAGAGCCCGACTAACACTTAGAAGATTTCAAGCAACATCCAACAGCTATGAATTCAACGGGTAAAACATCCAACGGCTAGAAGACTGTGCATGAAAGGAAAGCATTTAATGCACATTAAATGAGCCTGATACGCTGAAGGATTGATTGCAAATGATTGACCAAAGAATCCGGGAAGATATATTATAAAAATAGAAACCTTCCAAAACGGCGGTCAAGTCAACTGTACGCGCATTTAATGCAGTTGTCTCCTCCTCCAACGGGCAGACAACCCCAGTATATAAGCTACTCACCGAAGAACAGGGATATAACTTTGCTACAACTTTTGCTCAACAAAGTTTCAAGCTTTCTTAAGATTCAAACTCCACAACACAAAAACAAGAAAAAGCTTACGTTGGGAAGATTCAATCTCACAATCTCTTATCCCCAACAAGAGCAAAGTTCATCCTGCTCTTCAACACTTCAAGAACTTCAACTACATATCTCTTGTAACGAAGCAAGTTGGAGAAAACTCTGTTTTCAGAACATCTTCTGAAAAGAAGGGCGTCCGAGTAACTGCAGTAGTGAAGTGGTGATACTTCCGGGAAGCTGAATGAAAGGACCAGCCATCAGGACGTGGAATTGCATCCTGGGTGGCATCTAGGCTTGAAGAAGACGAGGAGTGCTTCTTAAGTGCTAGGAATTAGCTTTGTAACTGATCTACTTCAAAGCTAGTGGAACAGTGGACTAGAGGAACGAGTTGTTCCTTGAACCACTATAAAATATCCGGTGTCATTTACTTTACTGCAATTTACATTTCTGCACTTAGGATATTAACTGATTAACTCTAAGACTTGGAATCTGTGTTCAGCAGATCTTGTTTTAAGAGTTATCAGAAAGGCATTTGCCTTAGTGTTTCTGAGGCTACCCGGACAGATCAGAATCCGCTGCCAAGGCCAGTTCTAATATCAGAACCAGCCTATCTCTGTCATCAGAATCAGACCTTCTCTGATAAGTCACTTTTGACTTAGAGAAAATTTGAAAAACTAACCAGTCTATTCACCCCCCCCCCCCCCTCTAGACTGGTTACCATATTAAACGGGACCAACAAGTGGTATCAGAGCCTCCTTGTTCTTGTAATCTTTTAGGTTACTCTCTGAACAAAGATCCACTTGTTCTTAGCCTCTATTTAGTTGTTATTATGGATAACTCTCTTGCAAAGCATCTAATGTTCACAGATCAGAAATATGATGATTGGAAGATCAGAATGAAGGCACATCTGTGTGCTCTTCATGATGAAATGTGGGAAGTCTTGGAGAATGGACCCTTTATCCAGTTCATGAAGATCAATCCTGCTCACTCCATTGATAACTCTCAGCCCCAGATGATTGAGAAAGCCCGGTCAGAATGGACCAAGGAAGAGAAGAGGCAGTACAATCTAGATAATATAGCCAAGGACATTCTTTACAAGGCTATCGATGAAAGATACTTCAACAGAATCAAGAAGTGCAAAACTGCCAAAGAAATCTGGGACAAGCTTGATGAGATTGGAGCAGGAGATGAACAAGAAAGAGATAATAAGTTGACCATTGCTATGAAGAAGTTTGATGACTTCAAACTTCTGCCAGAAGAATGCATTGCTAAGATGCATGAGAGACTGCTGATTCTCATTAGTGAGATTTCTGAGCTTGGAAAGGAGCTCACTATCAAAGAAGTCAACATGAAGATCCTGAGGGGACTGCCTTCAGCTTGGAAGATGAAGGTGATTGCTGTCCAAGAAAGCAAGAACATCAAGACCTATGCCACTGAGAAACTCATTTCTGATCTCAAAGCTTATGAGTTTGAGATGCATGAAGAGAAGGAGGAAGCTCCTGATGAAAGGACCACCACTGCTCTCACTGCCAGCACCTCAAAGGTAAGTGACTTTGACTCCTCTACTCTTTTATCTGATGAGTATATGGCTGCTTTTGCCAGGAAGTTTAAGAAGTTTATGAAGAAAGATGGAAGGAGTCCATCTTCCATCAGAAGACCTCATCAGAAGACCAAACCTTCTGAAAGCAATGGAGAGTACCTCTGCTACAACTGCAGACAGCCTGGGCACTTCAAAGCAAACTGCCCTTATCCAAGAGTGTCCAAGAAACAAGGACATGAAGAAGAAAAGAAACCAGATGATCAACACAGAAGAAGAAGAGCATTCGTCTCAGAGCAAGCTGAGAGAGATCCACTCTCTGAATCTGAGTCCAGCTCAGACTCCGACTCTGATGAAGCATTCTGCTGCTTAGATGCAGAAACTGAAGACCTTTGCCTCATGGCACAATCTGATGATGAGGTATGCTCCACTTCTGACTCTATTTCTTCTTCGGTAGGCACAGCCTTAAATGATGATCCAATGTCATCATTTTGGGAAGAGTTCCAAACTATCCAAGCCACTTATTCTTCTGTTAAAGATGAGAACAGTAGGCTGAAAGTTGATATCTCTGATCTAAGGAAAGAGACTGAGTGCAAACTTAATCTCTTAACTGAGGAAAGAGATAGACTGAAGGCTGAAAATGAGTCTCTTCTTAAAAGAATAAGAGACATTGAAGGACTTGAGAGTAAATATAATAGTCTTCTGAAGATGCAATCTTCCATGAAGAATATTGGTGACTCTCATAACTTTACCTCTGGTCTTGGATATGTTGAACCAGAGTCTGGTGAGCCTTCTGTAAGGTCTAGCACCAGAGTTGCTAAGGCTAAAAAGGTCATAGTGCCACAGACTCTGAGCCCCATTTGCCATGCTAGTACTTCTGGTACTAAGGTTGTTCATGAGAAGGTCACACCAGAGAAACAAACTCTAACGGCCAAACCAAAACACAGTTTGAGAACTAATGAACCTGGCAGAAACTCAAACAAAAGGAAGAGTTTTCAGAAAAATAATAATCAAAGGCCTAATCCAATCAGACAATCTCATGACAATGGTATCAGAAACTGCTATCAGAAAGGCAGATATCAAGAGAAGATTAACTATAGGCAGAAGAGGTTGTCTGGTAAACCTCAGAAGCCTAAAGTTAAGCGCTCCTCTGATCTTGATAGCATATGGGACTTCTTTCCAACAAAGAAGGCTATGCAGAAGTATGCAAACAGAAAGCATGATCCTCACAAGCATCTGCCCAAAGTGAATCATACATCTGTTTACTACAACTACCAGGTGGACAATGGGTACCATCCACCAAGGTTTCAGTTGATGAGACCAAAATGGTACCAACTACCAAGACTGCATTACCCCCCAGGACCCAACATTGCTTGGGTACCTAAATCTTCCTTTTAATCTTGCAGGAACTGTGTGCTGGAGCCACCTCAGAACAAGAATGGTATATTGACAGTGGATGCTCCAGGCACATGACAGGTGACAAGAGTTGCCTATCAGAGTTCCAGAAAATCAATGGACCCAGAGTCACTTTCGGTGGAAATGACAAGGAAGGGCAAACAAAAGGAAGAGGGAAGCTGATCAAGAACCAGATAATCATTGAAGAGGTCTCATATGTCAAAGGTCTGAAGTTCAACCTCCTGAGTGCTAGCCAGTTCTGTGACAAAGGCTACACAGTTGAATTCACCAAGACCTTATGCTATGTCAAGCATGAGACAACCAAAGAAGTAGTTCTTACAGCCAAAAGAAGAAAGAACATCTATGTTGTTGACTGGCAAACAGCAAAAGATGGAACCTGCCTGATAGCAAAGGACAATTCAAAGCTAAGCTGGGACTGGCACAAGAAGCTTAGCCACCTGAATTTCAAAACCATCAACAAACTGGCAAGGGAACACATTGTAGATGGTCTGCCTGACATTGTCTACAAGAAGGAGACCCTCTGCAGTGCTTGTCAGAAAGGAAAACAAGTGAAGACCTCATTCAAACCCATAGCTGGAGATCTTTCTACTTGTCCTCTAAATCTGATTCACATGGATTTATTTGGACCAGTTGAAACTCCCAGTGTTGGTGGAAAAAGATATACTCTTGTTATGGTTGATGACTACTCAAGATTCACATGGACTGTATTCCTAACCAAGAAAAATGAAACCCTTCAGAAGTTGCCATCTCTGTTAAAACAACTTCAAACTGAGAAGAATATGAAGGTCAGAACAATCAGATCTGACAGAGGAACTGAATTTGTCAACAAGGTAATCAAGGACTTCTGTGATCAGAATGGCACCTTTCATCAACTTTCTGCTGCCAGAACACCCCAACAAAATGGTGTTGCAGAAAGAAGGAACAGAACTCTGAAGGAAGCTGCAAGAACTATGATTGCAGAATCAGGGTTGCCCATCAGATACTTGGCTGAAGCAATCAACACTGCATGCTACACTCAGAACAGAAGCATGATCCACAAGAATCATCAGAAGACCCCCTACGAGCTGTGGAAAGGAAGAAAGCCAAACATCAACTACTTCCATGTGTTTGGATGCAAGTGCTACATTCTAAACAATGGAAAGGATAATCTCAAAGTATTTCAAGAAAAAGCTGATGAAGGTGTATTCTTAGGCTACTCAAGTTCAAGCAAAGCCTATAGAATACTCAACAGAAGATCTCTACAAGTTGAAGAATCCATTCATGTCAAGTTTGATGACAGCACCTCTGCAGAAGAACTATCAGAGACCCTGCAGAAGATCAATCTTGAAGATAAGGCTTCAGAACCATCAGAAGAGGCCATCAACAATCCTATATTCTCAATTCCTCCTGTCAATCCAATTCTGATAGACAAAGATGAAGATGAAGAATCAGAAGATGAACCATCAGAGCTGCCTAGACAGCAACTGTCAGAACCTGATCTAACTTGGTTAAGAGATCATCCTCCTAATCAAGTAATTGGTCAAGTCACCAGTGGTGTTAGAACCAGATCTGCATCTAGAAGAGAAGCCATGTTCACCTGCTGCATATCTCAAATGGAACCAATGTGTGTGGAAGAAGCTCTAGAAGATTTAGATTGGATCAATGCAATGCAAGAAGAGCTGACACAGTTTGAAAGGAATGAAGTATGGAAACTTGTTCCCAGACCAAGGCATCAGAATGTCATTGGAACCAAATGGGTATTCAAGAACAAAGCAGATGAAGAAGGCAACATTGTAAGGAATAAAGCAAGGCTTGTAGCAAAGGGTTACTGTCAAGAAGAAGGCATAGATTTTGATGAGACCTTTGCACCTGTTGCCAGACTGGAAGCAATCAGGATATTCCTAGCCTATGCTGCTTACAACGACATCAAAGTATACCAGATGGATGTCAAGAGTGCATTTCTGAATGGAGAACTTGAAGAGGAAGTCTATGTTGAACAACCTCCAGGTTTTGTCATTCCTACTCAATCTTCTTGTGTCTACAAGCTCAGAAAGGCCCTTTATGGTCTTAAGCAAGCTCCCAGAGCTTGGTATGACACATTGTCCCTATTTTTGGTGAACCATGGGTTTACTAAAGGAAAGGTTGACAAGACTCTTTTTCAAATTTCTGTTGCTAATCATATTCTGTTAGTGCAAATTTATGTTGATGACATTATATTTGGAAGCACTAATCCAGAATTATGCAAGAAATTCTCTCAAGTCATGCAGAACAAGTTTGAAATGAGCATGATGGGAGAACTCAGTTACTTTCTTGGATTACAAGTCAAGCAAGTACCAGAAGGCATCTTTATCAACCAAGGAAAGTACACCAGAGATCTCATCAAGAAGTTTGGAGTTGATGGAAAATCTTCAGTCAAAATTCCTATGAATGCATCTCAAGGAATTGGACCAGATGATGAAGGGAAGGATGTTGATGCAACAACTTATAGAGGAATCATTGGATCTCTCCTCTATCTGACTGCAAGCAGACCAGACATAGCTTTTGCAGTAGGAATCTGTGCCAGATACCAATCAAAGCCCAAGGAGAGCCATCTAGTTGCTGCTAAGAAGATTATCAGATATATCAAAGGAAATCCGAATGCAGGCCTATGGTATCCTAAGGGAGGTAATTTTGAACTAATTGGTTATTCTGATTCAGATTTTGCAGGTTGCAGATTGGACAGGAAGAGCACTTCTGGTCACTGTCAATTGCTAGGTGGGAGACTTGTCTCCTGGTTTAGCAAGAAGCAGAATTCAATCTCAACTAGCACTGCTGAAGCTGAATACATTGCTGCTGGAAGCTGCTGTGCTCAATTGCTCTGGATGAAGCAACAACTCAAGGATTATGGAGTGCAAGCAAAGGAGATCAAGCTGTTGTGTGATAACACAAGTGCCATTGCCATCACTCAGAATCCGGTGCTGCATTCAAGAACAAAGCATATTGAGATCCGACATCACTTCATCAGAGATCATGTGGAGAAGAAGCACATCTCAATTGAGCATGTTCCAACTGAAGATCAACTTGCAGATATCTTAACCAAACCTCTCTCTGAGGCAAGGTTTAACAAGCTAAGAGAAGAATTGGGAATGATGGATGATCTTCCCAGAGATACATGAATCAGAGTTGCAGAAGTATCAGATGTGGATTCCTCAGAATATCCCATTTCTGATACCTAAGCCCTTATCCATCAGAAGCTTGAATCAGAATTGAGAAGGATCAGACTTGCAAAAGTCAGAGTTGCAGAAAGGATCAGACTTGGTGTTCATCAGAGGTCCTTATATCAGAATATCTCTTCTCTGATACAAGGGCTAATACTTATCAGAGTGGCTGTGGACTTAGAAAATTTTCTAAATTTCGGACAAGGCTATTCAATAAACCGGATGTTACTATTTTACCCCCGGTAGTTATTACCATATTTGGAAAACGGCTTTCCGCCCACAATCCATTTAATGCAACCTCGAAACCGTAAATTATATCAAACGTCCACTAACCCAAATTCATATCTACTCGTTCTGAAAACCTAAATCGCTACTGCAATTTTATTCCTCGTCTTCAAGCCTTATCTCTCTGAACTTTCAATCTTCAGAACTCTCAAACTCCTCACTAAACTGAAAATGAAGTTCATCAACATCACAGATCTCTCAGACGCTGAAGCTAAGTCGCTTGTGGCTAACATCGCCACCGGAATGAAGGTTGACATGTCCTCCCTGCCATTATTGGCCGAGAACTCTAAGGTGATGAAAGCGGTCATTGCTGGGATGAATGACTCGCAACTAACCAAGATAGTGGCTCATCCCTATGAGCACTTCAGCAATTTGGATGTGGCCGAGTTCTACCTCAACGCCTACATTGCTGACAACACCATCCACTCACAGGTTCAGGGAAAGGACCTGAAAATCGATGCTGACTCTCTCAACGAGTTCTTCGGCATCAAACTCGACTCTCAGGACATTGACACCCCCACACTCATCGACTTGGAGTCAGTCGAAATCTCTGTGGAGACATTTGTGGACACCTACTGCCGGGATGATGCAACCGGAGTAGATAAACTCTACATGAAGAAGAACCAGCTCAAGAAGGACTTTGAAAGACTGATGAGCATCATGCACAGATGCTTATGGTGCAAGACTGGGTCAACTGACCAGATGAACAATGCCAACTCAAAGGCCATCTATGCTGTTCATCGAGGAATGAACATCAACTGGGGAAAGGTACTTTTCCAGTCCATCTCTGAGTCCATTGCTAAGAAGGACAAAAAGACAGGGATGTTCTTCACCAAGATGGGACATGGACTTCTGATATCTAGGCTCATATCCAATGTCAACATAGCGCTCAGAGAAGCTATTGAAGTCAACCACAACAAAACCATCTTTCTTACTGCATCCCCCAAACTACATGTGGCTGTTGCTGCAGGGGGAACCTGAATCAGAGATCCAACCTTTATCTGCACCAGATCTGCAAGTCACCATCTCTCCACAAGAGCTCCCAATTTCAACTGGAGTTCCTGAGGTAGATCCCATCTCTGCCCTTGAGAAGCAATTTCAAAGGGTGCTAACATGGAGGAAGTGGAGAATGGGACCTCTGCAGCAAATACTTGCCCAAGCTGCTGCCTTTGAATCAGAAGAAGAAGAAGTCCTCAAATGGGCAGATACAGATGATGTATCACTATGCTTTGATCTTCAATTTTTACATTCTGTCTTGGAGAAGAAGAGGGAAAGCCTCAAGGGAAAAGAGAAGATGACTGCTCCACCATCAGAAGAGCATGTCAAGCCTCTATCAGAGAGTGAGATTCCAGTCTTTGAAGAATGGCTGGTGGAGATGAAAAGGAGGGAATCTCTGAGAAAATATCCCTACCTTCCTCACTTTCACGGTGAATCCTCAATTGCCAACAATATGCCACTGGCAATGCAGCAACTGATCAGAGAGTGGAGGAACTCTCAGACTGAGGAGACTTCTGTTGAGGTAATACCTAACTCTCCCTCTCCACCTATTCATATTACACCAGAACTCCATACCTCACCCCCAAAATCTCCCTCACCAAAACCAACCTCAACTCCTTCTCCTCTACAAGCTCAGAAATCACCCTCTCCATCACCTAAGAAACCATCTTCACCTACTACCTCACCCAAGAAATCCCCCACACCCAAACCTTCCTCACCCTGTCATCAGATTACCCCCATCAGAAGCCGCTCACCCTCACCTCCTCCTCCTTCACAACATCAGAAAACCCCTACCCCTCAAACTTCACCTCATCAGAGCTCCTACCATCAGAAATCCAAATCTCCCTCTCCTCAGCAGAAGCCTACATCTAAATGTCCTTCCCCTCAACACTCTGCAGCCTCTACTCAGAAAAGAGAACCAGTTGTAAGGATTCCTTCCTCAACTGATGATAATGATGGGTTCCTTCCATCCTCTCTGGCTTGTGACCTCCAATCTAACAAAAGGAAGACACCTACTCCTCCTCTATCTCCAGATCAACCTCAACCTCAAATCAATGAGATACCTCAGCCAGAACCACCCAAAGCTGTCCTCATTCCCTTCCAGGAATTTGTGGAATCAGCTGAGGACTTTGGCGATCAGATGGTGGCTGGACTGAACAAGTTACTTGTACTAAATCAGAAGCATGATGCTCATCTTGATTTGGTACAGTACAACATTGAGTCAGGACTTGAGAAGATCTCCAACGCCCTCTCACAACTGTCGACTACATTCTTTATCTACATAAAGACATCCAATGAGAAGGTTGATAACATAGCTTCAGAGGTTGCCAGTCTTCACACAGTCCTGTTCTCACAATCTCAGACTCTGACAGCACAGGACAAGGCCATTCAAGAATTATCTGATGCTGTTGACACTCTACAATGGTCTCATGACAAGAATGCAGAACATCTGACTGATGTGGAAGACATCTGCAAGATCTTGAAAGAATTTGACATCAAACTGATAAACAGTGGAAAGGACAGAGATCACAAGTTGACTCTCCTTGAAGCTACTACCAAGGATATTCAATCGGCTGTGGGCAAGCAAAAGAAGCTGATAGAAGGGCTGGCCTCTGTGACCCAAACTCTACCTGGTACCCTTGAAGCTATAAAAGAGAGCAATGCTACAGAATTCTCGAAAATTGGACTCCTACTTGGTGATCTTGTTGATGCCAAAAAGGGGGAAGATAGCAGAGAACCTGTCCCACCTCCCAGAGAAGCAGAAGGCCCAAGCTCAAGAGCTATTAACCCTGCCAGATTCTATGAAAGAGCAAGGCAAAAGAGGCCTGGCATTCAGAGACCTCCTCCTCCTCATTCAACGAAGAAGAAATCTCCATCTTTCACACTGAACCAATGGCTGAACAGTGGGTTGTCTAAACCAGACAAAGTCCAATTTGCTGAGATGAAAAAGCATATGACTCCCCTGCAGTGTGAGAATCTGATCCAAGATGAGAATGGCATCATCACCATTGCTCATGGAGGATCCATAGAAGAAGCTGAAGAATGGTGGAGGTTGAGGATCCTACCTGGGAAGGATGAGAAGGATGCAATAAGGTACTATCTTGATTGCCAGCTTACTCCACTCTGGAAGAGATACATGACTCCCAGGAACCTTGCTTCAATCAGAGCAAGAGTAAATGCTGAACTTCAAGAAACCAAGGCAAAAGAAGAGGCTGTTCTTGCAGAGGAAGATTTCTAAACTTTATCTCTTTTGCATTTCTTGTTTGAAAAACTCTGATTAATAAAAATAACCTCTCTGCCTCTAATTTGCATGGCTATATCATATTTTGTGTTATCTTTTGCTTCCTATCCTTATTTGATTATTGCGTGCTTGATTGTATCTTACTCTTACTATTTTCCTATGCCAAGTGCCCACCAAGATTCTAAATGAAAGTTTTTTTTAACTTATTTTTCCTCATGGTGGAAAGCACTTCTCTGGAAATAGTTTAAGGGTTTTGGCATCATCAAAAAGGGGGAAATTGTAAGGAATAAATGTAATTAGATTTTGATGATGCTATAGGATTAGAAAGTTAGGTTACCCCCCTAACTAGATTTTATGTATTAGATTTTTTCAATTGTAAGTATTAGTGTAGTCGACGATCAGAGTTGCTCTATTTTGGACCAGATCAGAAGTGCATCAGACTTGCTCTATGAGAACTGCTCCATCAGAGTTCTCTTAGCAGAAGTCCATCAAAGTTGCACCATGAGAGTTGCTGAGAAACTTGGACATCTGATAACCGATGAGAACTACAAATCAAAGGTACTCATCAGCGGACATATCAGAGTCAGAGTTAGAACTCTATCCAAGATCAGAAAGCCATCAGAACTCAACTCATCAGAAGAGCCTGATCAGAGCCCGACTAACACTTAGAAGATTTCAAGCAACATCCAACAGCTATGAATTCAACGGGTAAAACATCCAACGGCTAGAAGACTGTGCATGAAAGGAAAGCATTTAATGCACATTAAATGAGCCTGATACGCTGAAGGATTGATTGCAAATGATTGACCAAAGAATCCGGGAAGATATATTATAAAAATAGAAACCTTCCAGAACGGCGGTCAAGTCAACTGTACGCGCATTTAATGCAGTTGTCTCCTCCTCCAACGGGCAGACAACCCCAGTATATAAGCTACTCACCGAAGAACAGGGATATAACTTTGCTACAACTTTTGCTCAACAAAGTTTCAAGCTTTCTTAAGATTCAAACTCCACAACACAAAAACAAGAAAAAGCTTACGTTGGGAAGATTCAATCTCACAATCTCTTATCCCCAACAAGAGCAAAGTTCATCCTGCTCTTCAACACTTCAAGAACTTCAACTACATATCTCTTGTAACGAAGCAAGTTGGAGAAAACTCTGTTTTCAGAACATCTTCTGAAAAGAAGGGCGTCCGAGTAACTGCAGTAGTGAAGTGGTGATACTTCCGGGAAGCTGAATGAAAGGACCAGCCATCAGGACGTGGAATTGCATCCTGGGTGGCATCTAGGCTTGAAGAAGACGAGGAGTGCTTCTTAAGTGCTAGGAATTAGCTTTGTAACTGATCTACTTCAAAGTTAGTGGAACAGTGGACTAGAGGAACGAGTTGTTCCTTGAACCACTATAAAATATCCGGTGTCATTTACTTTACTGCAATTTACATTTCTGCACTTAGGATATTAACTGATTAACTCTAAGACTTGGAATCTGTGTTCAGCAGATCTTGTTTTAAGAGTTATCAGAAAGGCATTTGCCTTAGTGTTTCTGAGGCTACCCGGACAGATCAGAATCCGCTGCCAAGGCCAGTTCTAATATCAGAACCAGCCTATCTCTGTCATCAGAATCAGACCTTCTCTGATAAGTCACTTTTGACTTAGAGAAAATTTGAAAAACTAACCAGTCTATTCACCCCCCCCCCTCTAGACTGGTTACCATATTAAACGGGACCAACACCAACACATCATAATGTTCCTCCTCCGGGATCTGTAGCACTTGTTGGACCAGCTCTTTTGTGATTGTGACTCTGGTGTTATGGATCGTGGCAGCTAGCACGTCATCAATTTGTCTGCCATTAGCATCCACATCCTTGTCAAGTGTACCCCAGAATTGTTGGAGATACACCTGAGGGACTTCAGCGTTTTCGCTCAGGGCCTTCCACAGTTTATGGCCTTTCAAAATGGAGACGACCACGTCATCTTGGCATGAGAAGACTTCTGGATCGAGTTGTGAGTTGTTCTCTTTGATCGGGATCCAGTGTTCCCTAGCATATATCATGTTGATTGGAGTGTTGACAGCCATTTCAGTCTGAAAATGATAAAGAGATTAGAGCATTGGATCAAAAATGGTTAAGTCCACAACTTATTCCTCACTTGGGCCCTTTATTGTTTTTGTTTTTTTTTTTGAAAAGTGGGGCCCAATTTAAGAATGGTTATTGGTCTTGGTCGAAGTTGGGCCTGTACTTGGTTAATTTTGGCCCACATAATGAATTTCCACTATGGGTGAGGTTTGGGCTGGGCTTGGTTAATTTCGCGCAGCCTAAAAGAAATGGGCAAGGGTAATCGCGTAGGCCCCCTTTATCGCGCAAGGAGTAGCAGATCGCGCAATGCAATGTATATCGCGCAAGGTTCACAGATCGCGCAACCCAGGCCGATCGCGCAAGAGGAATCGCGCATCAGTGGGGATCGCGCACCTCCCCTAGATCGCGCAACGAGAAAAAAAAATCGCACACGCCTATTATTTCGCACCGCCCACCCAAATCACGCAGGGGCTTGGATCGCGCAACACACATATCGCGCAATCTACTATGGATCGCGCAACCTCCTTAGATCGCGCAGCTCAAGTCAATCGCGCAAGTGTGAAGATTGGGCAAGGCCGGGGATCGCGCAAGCCTGTTATCGCGCAATCAGACCGATATTGCGCAAGAGGCTAGATCGCGCATCTGGTTTCGCGCATCAGTCCTTTCTCAACCTTGTTCGTCTTCTTCGTGAAATACCTGGTCATCACCTGTGAAGTATTCATATGAAAGCAAGAATGTATGGAGATTTTACCTTTGAAGTTCGTGGAGGAGATCGAGAGCTTGAGGGAGAAGGGAGATGCGATTTTTAGCTTGGGGGATTGCAAGAGTTTCGCGCAAGAAGAGTGAAATGGGGAGTGGGTTGCGCGTTTTAGACTTTAAATAGGCCCGGGGAAATTCAAAATTTAACGGGCCCAAAACAGTCTGATTTCAATTCTTAAAATTGCTCCCCCTTAACATTTGCTTCCCCTTTTCTTTTGAGAATGAAAATTCTATCAAACTCCCCCTCAAATTTTATACAATTTAGAAATGCTCCCCCTCAATTTATACACCATTTTGAAATACTCCCCCTCAACAGATGAACAGATTTTGAAAAGCTCCCCCTCAACTTATGCATTGAAAAAAAATGATGCATGAAAAATAAAAGGAAAACATGCGATGAAAAGAAGAAAAAAATGATGCATGAGAGAGAGAAAAGAAAATGTGATGCAAAGAAAAACTAAAATGCAAAACATGAAAGCACACGCACACACACAGTTCAGATGTTACTCAGTCGTTTAGGTTCAGCATCCCCAACTTAGAGATCAGGAAATTGAATCTCTTTTCATCCAGGGCCTTTGTGAAAATATCAGCCAGTTGCAATTCCGTAGACACAAAGTACATGTCCACGGTGCCTTTCTCAACGTGATCCTTTATGAAATGATATCTGAGATCAATATGCTTTGTCCTTGAATGATGGACCGGATTGCATGTGATGGCTATTGCACTTTGAGAGTCGCTGTAGATCGGGATGTGTGAGAATGTGAACCCGTAGTCTTTCAGCTGGGTCCTCATCCATAATATCTGTGAGCAACAACTAGCAGCCGCGACATATTCTGCCTCAGCTGTAGAAGTAGACACACAATTCTGCTTTTTAGAGGACCAGCATACCAACTTATCACCAAGAAATTGAGCACCGCCAGATGTACTCTTTCTGTCCAATTTGCAACCCGCGAAATCAGCATCTGAGTATCCGACAAGGTCAAAACCTGATTCCTTGGGATACCAAAGGCCCAGATTGACTGTTCCTTTGAGATATCTCAGTATTCTTCTAACAGCATTCAGATGTGATTCCTTCGGATTTGCTTGGAAGCGGGCGCATAGGCAGGTTGCAAAGACAATGTCTGGTCTGCTAGATGTAAGGTACAGCAAGGAACCGATGATAGCCCGATAATTGGTAGCATCGACTGGTTTCCCGGAAGGGTCAGAGTCGAGCTTTTGTGAGGGAGACATGGGGGTTTTCATCGTTGACTTGCTGTCCATTTTGAAGCGCTTTAGCATATCGTGGATGTACTTGGACTGATTTATGAATATTCCGTCTGGCATTTGCTTGATCTGAAGCCCTAGAAAGAAGTTCAACTCTCCCATCATACTCATCTCGAACTTGGTGCGCATCAGATTGCTGAACTTTCTACAGAAATTTGGATTCGACGAGGCAAAAATGATGTCGTCAACATAAATTTGTATCAGCATGATGTCACCCTTGTGTCTTTTGATGAAGAGAGTTGGGTCTATCTTTCCCTTCGAGAAACCTGATTCCACAAGAAAATCTGACAGTGCTTCGTACCAGGCTCTCGGTGCCTGTTTCAAACCATACAGGGCTTTCCTCAGCTTATATACATGATTGGGGCGTTCAGGATCAACAAAGCCGTCAGGTTGTGCAACGTAGACTTCTTCTTTCAAATCTCCATTCAGAAATGCCGTCTTTACATCCATTTGATACACTGTGAAACTCTTGTGTGCAGCATATGCTAGAAATAGTCTGATGGCCTCAATCCTTGCCACTGGTGCAAAGGTTTCATCGTAGTCGATTCCTTCTTGTTGATTGTAACCTTTTGCAACCAGGCGGGCCTTGTTTCTCACGATCACACCGTCTTCATCTTTCTTATTCTTGAATACCCATTTGGTGCCGATAATGGTTTTCTTGTAAGTCCTTGGCACCAGGGTCCACACTTTTAATCTTTCAAACTGGTTCATTTCTTCCTGCATTGCAATCACCCAGTCCGGATCAGCCAATGCGTCAGTCATCTTTGTTGGTTCTTTCTGACTCAGAAAACATGAGTATAAGCATTCATTGACTGATGCCGTTCTGGTTCTGACTCCTTGAGATGGATCTCCAATTATCAGCTCTGGCGGATGTGCTCTAGTCCACTTTCTCTCGTGTTGTAGAGGCTGTGGAGTTATGATTGGATGATCAGGGTCAGAATATTCTTGCTCTGGTTGTGCTTCTGGGGTTTCTTGCGTTGCAGCTTCCTCAGTTTGATCATTAACAGGAGTGTTTGGTTCTTGTTCAGCTTCATTATCTGTATGCTCATCATCATTCTGAGTAGGAGTGTTGGTTTCTTCAGTAGTTGGAGCAGGTAACAGGGGGTTCTGAGTGGTTGTAGCATTTGTAGTGGGTACTGCACGTGGTTGGCTGTAGAAGTGCTCAAAAAGAGAGTCCAGAACCACGTGCTCATCAGATCTTGTCTCACCTCCCTGCCCTCCTACTCCAGAAGATGATGGAGTTTCATTGTTTGCAGAGGTTGATGGTTCAGAATGAAAATGTTCAGAAGCCAAGTCCGCCATTTCATAGAAGCTCACATTGATGCTCTCCATGACGGTTCTTCTGTCTTTCAAGTATACTCTGTATGCCTTGGAATTGGTAGAATACCCAATGAATATCCCTTCATTTGCTTTTGGATCAAGCTTCCCCCTAGCATCCCTGTCGTTCATAATGTAGCATTTACAGCCGAAGACGCGGAAGAAGGCAATGTTAGGGAGCCGCTTGAACACGATCTCATAAGGCGTCTTGTCAAATCTTTTGTGGATCACCGTCCTGTTTTGTGTGAAGCAAGCCGTGTTGATAGCTTCCGCCCACATGAAGTGAGGAAGCTTTGACTGTATCAGCATGGTTCTGGCTGCTTCCACCAAGGTTCTGTTCCGTCGTTCTACAACACCGTTCTGCTGTGGTGTCTTAGCTGCAGAGAACTGTTGAGTAATTCCCTGAGCTTCATAGAATTCGGTCAGTTCCTTGTTCTTGAATTCCGTCCCGTTGTCAGTTCTGATGATCTTCACATTCTGCTGTAGATAGTTCTGTATGGTCCTGATGAACGTCATGATTAAGTTTGCAGTTTCGTCCTTGGAGCGCAAAAACTTGGTCCATGTGTAGCGTGAGTAGTCATCCACAATTATCAAAGTATATTTGCGTCCACTGATGCTATGCACGCGCATCGGACCACACAGATCCATATGTAGTAGCTCCAGGGGACGAGATGAGGAGGGAAATTGTTTTGACTTGTGTGATGCTCTCCTCATCTTTCCCAAATGACATGCAGAACAGTGATGGTTGGGGGAGTTCTTCAGAACAGGCAGTCCTTTCACCAACTTCTTCGAGGAGAGGGAACTGATGGCTGGCAGATTCAAGTGTGAGAGACGTCTGTGCCATAGGCTGCTTTGCTCTTCTGATGCTTTGGACAGGAGACAGATGGATATGGGGGATCGTACCGATTTCAGATCAATGGTGTAGAGATTGGTTTTCCTCTGACACCTTAATAATGGTGTCCCACCCATATCCATCACACAACATTGCCTAGCATGGAATCTCACTTCCATTCCATTGTCACAAAATTGGCCGATGCTAAGCAAGTTGTGCTTCAGTCCCTGCACATACGACACATTTCTGATAGTGACGCTCTTACAAATGACATCTCCTATCCCGAGTATGGGCGATGAAGCATTGTTCCCAAACCTCACATTTCCTCCAAACCTTTCAGAATAGTTGCTCAGTAGTTCAATCTGTCCAGTCATGTGTGACGAGCAACCCGAATCAAGATGCCACACATGACTGACCTGCAAAACAGATTAGTTTCGCTTAGGTACCCATCGCCAGATGGGTCCTTCCTTATCAACAGTGAGCAATTGTTTCAACTTCTTTTTGATTTGGGATCCTAGGCTGGCTGATTGAGAAGAATTTTTCATTTTTAATTGTTCTGCCTCAGCCTTAGGAACCCATTTTTGTTTGATTTGTTTTATTTTTGGAGCGAGGGAACTTTCATTTGTTCTAAGTGATTGTTCAGATAAATGGTCTTTCAAGATTGGTTCGCGTGATAGCCTTCTCAGATGTTTGACTGAGTGAATCTTGAGAGGATACCTTAAAAATGGCAATTTGACCTCACTCTCAACATTCACCCTATCAATCTTGGGCTTATTTGCAACATTCTTAACAATCACAGGATCATTTGGTTTGTGAGAAGAAACAGACTCAGGACAACAACATTTCATTGATTTAATGCAATTCAGAGAAACACATTTAGTACAGCGATTCGAGACAGAAATCTTAGAACTAGAAGACTTAGGAGCCACTCTCTTAGCATAACTAGTAGATGGCTCACTAATGCTAGAACTAGACTTATTCTTAACATAAAAAATGGCGCTCGACCGCTGACACTTATTTCTTGATCTCGACTCTTCTTCTCTCTTCTTCCTTCTTATTTTGTCTTCTATCCACTCTCCTTTCCTCTCGACTCTCTTCTTCACATCTTTCCCTGTCGGAGAATGAGACTTGGGGTGAGAAGGAGAAGTCTTAAAACTATCGCTTGAATTTTCAGAAGTGTGTTCAGAAGTAGAAGGGGAAGAGGATTGAGAAGCTGTGTTAGACTGAGAGGCAGTTTTCAAGGAGGTTATTTCTTTTAAAAGTTCATCCTTTTCTTTTTCTAAAATCTGCTTTTCCTTTTCAAAAGAATCTTTTAACTCAGCAAACTTTCTCACCAATGGTGGAATGTAAGCTGGTTTCTGAATTGGTTCAGATGTGGAAGCCTCCTCTCCGTCTTTCACAGCTTCCTTTTCAGGAGGATAGGTCAAGATTTCTTCAGCTGGGGTCAAAGGGAGTGCTTTGGTTTTGTAGCTCTTGTTTAACTCTGTGTAGTCAAAAGGAACCTCAACACCAGCCTTTGTCTTTCTCTTTTCATCCTCAAGGGCATTCGTTTCTTCAGCACCAGTGAAGGCCATGAGTTTGGTCAATCCTATTTTCATGTATCTAACATCGTAGAGTTGTCTACAGTTGACCTTTTTCAGGTTCTGAGGATTGGTCAAACCCAAGCCTTCTTTGGCGTTATAGAAACGGGTGTCCTTTGGCTGGTTAAGGAAAATAGTCTGGTCTGTTTGGTCCCTCTTAGCTAACAGGTCTTCAAGTTCTTTGATTTTAGTATAAAGAGCACCCCTTCTTTCCATTAGCAAATTATTGACACCAAAAAGCCTAATTCTTTCTTTTTCGGTTGTTCTAAGCTTCTCTGTCAACTCTTTCTCACTAGCACTAAGTCGCTTATTCTCAGTTGTGAGTTTAGTGATTGTTTTCTCTGAATTGATTATCTTAATGTTTGAGCATGTCTGTTTTTCACGCAGTTGGTTATATACCTCATACAACCGTTTGTAATTCACCTCAAGCTCCTTAAATTTATCATGCATATCTGTTCTAGAGCAGTTATGAATAGATGGATTAGAGGTACTTACTTCATTGTCAGCATTTCTGTTTTCAGCAGTCAGGGCAGTTGCTATATCAGCATTGGTTGCAGTAGGCAGGTTCTTCTTCTCCTCAGCTTTGTCTTTCTCCTTTTCATCAGCAGCAGGGGTTGACTTCATCTTTCCTTCCTTTTCAGCATCCTTCTCTTTCTCCTCTTCTTCAACAACTGCCATCAAGGCCATATTCTCTTCTTCGTCAGAGTCATCCATCCAGTGATCTTTTTCAGCCATGAGGGCACTCTTCTCAGTACTTTCTTCCATTGCCAGCAACATCTTCTTCTTGTTCAGATTCATTTTCTGCTTATAGTATTCAGCATCCTTCTTCCTCTTAGGCATCCTGCAGTCCTTCATCAGATGTCCAGTCTTCCCACAGTTGAAGCATTTTGGAGCATCCTCAGCAACAATATTTTCAGACGATTCAAAAGATCGCTCTTTTCTCTTGTTGTTGCTGGAAGAGGACTTGCGGAGTCTGTTGTTAGAGGGGTTCTTTTTCTTCTGCATTTGGTTGTTGAACCTGGAGGTAAGAAGGGCTATCTGCTTCTGAAAATCATGCAGCTCATCATCATCTGAATCATTCCTAAATCCAATGTCACTGTCAGAACTTTCACTTTCTTCAACTATCATCTTATCCTTCTTGGAGCCAGACTTCGATGGCTTGTCAAGCACCAGGGCAAGGGTGTCAGCAAGCTTGTCCACGGCTCCCTTCCCTTTATCAGCTGTCACAGAGGCGACCACGAGGTCAGAAAAATCTTCAGCATATTGGTCAAGTGTGTTATACACTGCATGAATATCCATCTCATCCAGATCCTTCGTGTGCCTTATCTGTGAGCTCAGCTTCTTCCAGTCAGCTCCAAGAGAAGATAGAAATCTCACGTTCAGTTCCATATTGGACTTATGCACGCCAATCTTTCTCATCTCATTTATCAGTTGCAGAAATCTCAGGTAGGTGTCTTCAAGTGATTCTCCAAGCTTGGCTTTGAATGAGTCATAAGCAGTGAATGTGCTAGCTTTCTTCGCCTTTACTCCGATCTCAGTGCCTTGCATGATCTTGAAGATCTCATCCCACATCTCTTTTGCAGTTGACATGCTGTCAATCTGCATATAGATGTCGTTCGGGATGGCTTGCAGAAGATAGGTTTTGGCAATGAGATCTGCTCGGAGTCTTGCTCTGTCCTCATCATCATATTCCTCAACAGTCTTGGGTCTCCACTCAATCTCAACAGGTGGGTTGTTCCCGTTGTCTCTTTCAACAGCTATCATCAATTGAGCTGGTCCATTAGTGATGGAGTCAAGAAGACCTGAGGATTGGTCCTTGCTTTCAAGAAAGTTCAGGAATCTGTTCTTCCATACGTTGTACTCACCCCTTCGTAGGATTGGGGGTCTTGTATCATTTCCGATTGATAAAGCATCCATGTTAAAATTGATCGGGCTGATCAGTTGATTGATTTGATTCTGTTCAGTTGTTCGGTAATTCCGGCAGAAGGTTCTTGTTCAGAAAAGTTGTAAGTGTGAGATCGCGCAAGTGTTGGAAGATCGCTCAACTTTTGAAGGATCGCTCAACTTTTTACAAAAGATCGCTCAACTCTCAAAAGATCGCTCAACTTCACAAAAGATTGCTCAACTTTACAAAGATCTCTCAACTTTACAAAAAGATCGCTCAACACTAAATAAAAGATCTCTCAACTCAACAAACAATCTCTCAACTTGTAAAAATATCGCTCAACTCCAGAAAATCTCTCAAGTCCCAAATCGCGCAAGACGAAATGGGGCAACGTGTTGCGCGAAGTATGAGATTGCGCAGGACTGAAATCACGCAAGTGAGGGATCGCTCCACCTGAAAAATAGCTCAACCCTTCAAATCGGGCAAGTCCAAAAATCGCTCAAGTGAGTTTGCGCGAAATTGGAAATCGCGCAGGAGATGTTTCAAGATGGCGCAAATTCTGTATTGCGCAAAAGATATTGCGCGAACCTCAAGATCGCGCAAGGAGTCCCTTTTGCGTGATCCTGTTCTCTCTGGCGACTTGCGCTAAACTGCAGAATCTCTCAAATCGGGCTTAACCTGTACGCCAACTCTCAGATCGAGATTTTTCACAGAGATGATCCCAGCAAGCCTAGAAACACTTTCCTTCAACCATTTTCCTGCAAAAACAACAATAAAAATAGAACAGACGATCGCTCAAGTGCAAAACTTCATCGATGAAGAATCGCGCAAGAGCCTTTTTCAACCTTCAATCGATCGATCAGCTCCCGCTTTGATACCAGATGTTAGGTCCCTGTTTTCTATTCTAGAAAATGTATGTATGGAAGATAGATCTGGGAATGAAGCTTTCCATTGAATGATGAAGAAGTTTACAGAATGATGAACAAAACTTAGCGTAAAACTTCTATCACCGATATAGGCACTGCGGCACTAGGGTATGAGAATATCTGAAAAGCTTAACCTAGCCTTTCCCTTAAGGCATATATATAGCCTGACGGGAAAGGTAGGTTTTACAATTATTTGGGCTCCCTTTTCTAGGAGGCCCATACCTAAAAAGGCATGAAAGCCTTTATTACATTTTGCCTAAAATGCCTATTTATTATAACAGCTAACTATAAACTAGCAAAGTAAACATTGATCACAATTACAATAGAAATATCTCTAACAGTTTACAATGAATGTGAATGAATGGTGTTGGTATTATTTGTAATGCAGGTTCCTTTGAGCTTTTATATTCTTGTTGGTGGTTGTGCTAGGGTGATTTGGAATCCTATTTCACATGATATTCCTTTGCCTGTTTGGACAAGAAATGTTATAAATCCAATGATGACTGCAATTTCAATTTTGAATGTCAAGGAGTTTAAAGGAGAAGTTAACTAAAACACAAAATCCAGCCAAGAGTTTGAATCTTCCTAGCCTAAAGAAACGGGTTAACTATAAAGATCATTGTTTTTGCACCGACTTGAAATTCCCAATTAGAGATTAGCTTTCTCGTAGTTGTGGTGGTTCAAATAAGGAACAATGGGTATCATAGAGAGGTCTAAGGAAATTGAAGCTGAGTTGCAATCCTCAACTTGGGACCACAAACTTAAAGTGTGTTTAATATCTTACATTGTATGCCTCAGCTATGTAACTTTTTTCTTTTGCAGAGAGAATTAAGAACCACATGGTTGTGCTGTGGAAGCTTGGATGGATCATCTTCAAGACAAATGTGTTGATAACACATACATTACTTTCAAACTTTGATGAAAAAACTTTGATCTACGAACTAAAGAAAAAGTTAGACTAGATGAATATACTTTATTGTATCAAACTTTAACCTTTGTGTAATTATAAAGTTATAATTAGATGCATTTCTTGATTTTTAGTTTTTTTATTCTGTTATTAGATTTTGCTCTTGATGGTTGGCACTTGGTCATATCCTCTTGTGATATTGTCTGTGAACCAGATGTGAGTGTCCGGCCACAGGCAATAGCTATCAGAGTGGGCTATTGTGCTACGCGGAGTTGCCTGTGAGTCAGACATGAAATGTCCGATTATAGACGTACAATAGCCACTGCAATTGGCAAATGTGTTAAGTACAAATGTCTGTAAACCTGGTATGAAGTGTCTGGTCACTAGAATGGGTTAATGGGCTAATAAGCTAAGTGGAATTGTCTGTGAACTATACATGAAGTGTCTGGTTACAGACAATAGCCACTTGAATGAACTAATGTATTATGCGAAAGTGGCTGTGAACATGATATGAAGTGTCTGGCCACAAACAATGACCATTGAATTGGGCTAATGGGCTCATGTGCCAAGTGGAATTGTTTGTGAACCAGACATGAAATGTCTGGCCACAGGCAATAGCCACTGTAACTGGCAAATGTACTAATTGGAATTGTCTGTAAACACGACATGAAGTGTCTGGTTACATACAACAGCTACTGAAACAAGTTAATCAGCTAAGTAAATCTATTCAATCGAGATACTTATTTTTATGTTGAAGCGGTTGAATTGATTGAATTGGCTGAATGAGTTGAATAAGTTATAATTGATGTTCTGTTTGAATAACTTATATTTGATGTTTTGGTTGAAGTGGTTGAATTGACTGAATTATGAAAAAATTAAAGTCTTTTTTTTGAATAAATTTTATTATTAAAACAAAGAAATAATTATATGAAAAAATAGCTGAAATTACATTCCAAAATAACTTTAATCAATACATGAATTTCACAAAGTATATTTTTTCACAAATCCTAACTCAACCGCTTCAACCAGAACATCAATTATAACTTATTTAACCAGAACATCAATTGCAACATATTCAACCATTTTAGTCAATTCAACCACTTTAACATGAAATTAAAAATCTCGTTTAAATAAACTCACTTGACAGATTAACTTGTTTCGGTGACTATTGTTTGTAACCAGACATTTCATGTTGCGTTCACAGACAATTCCAATTAGCACATTTGTCTGTTCCAGTGGCTATTGCCTGTGATCGGACATTTCATGTTTGGTTCACAGTAAATCCACTTAATCGTAGCGCTGATGATAACATTAAGAAAATGAAGTAAAATTCTAGAAAGATAAAATCAAAAAAAAAACTAATTGATGGAATTCCACATTTGCTGCTTAATTGCAATAAAATGGTTGAACCCTAAGACAGATCTTGAAATAGTTTGGCATTTAATTAAGAGCAAAACGTAACATCTTGAAGTGTAGTAACTATCTAATTATCATTTGCACCAGTCTGTGCACAAAGACGGCTACAAATAGTTCTCAAGAGAATGAATATGCATGCTACATGCATTAAACCGAATTACAAATGAAAAGAGAAATGTCTCTAACATCTCATGTGCTAAGTGAAATTTTCTGTAAACCAGACATGAAATGTCTGTCCACAGGCAATAGCCACTGGAACATGCAAATGTGCTAATTGAAATTGTTTGTGAACGCAACATGAAGTGTCTGGTTACAAACAAAAGATACATATTTACAATGTCTTTGATTCTTAAGTGAAAAACAAGCATATTTACAAACAAAGTGTTCCATTACCAAGAACAAACATTATTATTTAGAACCCAAATGTCATATACCCTCCAACATCTCAAATCTCAATGCTAGCTAATCTAAAAAAACAAGTATTATCATTTACAACCCAAATATCAACACATTCCAATGTCGACTAATCTAAGAGAAACTAATTTGAGCTCCACCTATAACTAAATTAGTTGGCATTCTTCAAAAGACCATCATCTTCAAAAGACCATCATGTTCCCTTCGCCATGCCTTGTCAATTTCAAGGACCCAGAAGTCTGTCAAACTTGTTGATCCTATGGCTGCAAAAGTCATATGAGATATAGAAATAGCTACATAAAGATAATGATTAATAACGAAGTATTCAGAGCATCATATTTCACAAGAATGACACTTAGTCTTATTATTCTATAAAAACAAAAAATCACTATACAACCTCACAATAAAAAAACAGTCAAATAATACGAAACAAACAGCCTTTCAATTTATCAAAGTCTACCACATAGTCTTATTATTCTAGTATACGGAGTAAGAAGGATAAACAAAATGAGCCGATTAATGTGGCCAAGTGAGGTCCTAATAAAAAACAAAAGTTGCTCTACCACATACTTATGACTATTCTCAAATTAAAATTTCAAATAATCAAATAGTCTTATCATTCAAAAACTAGAGTGCATTTTTATGGAATAAAAAAGAGTCAATTATTTAAGGTAAGTAAAAAAGAAGGTTCTCTCAGTCTTGCATTTCAAGAGAAAATAGAATCTAAAATTCATTAAACAACAAGTTGCATTAACAAATTTAAAAAAGGAGAACAAATTACTGACTTTGAACAAAAACTTCATTGAGTCATTTCGACAAACACGTTATGAACAAAAACAAACTAGAGTATTTACACTAAAATTGCAATAATTAACTCTTTAAATCTCTTAAAATAAAACAATATAATCAATTATTTAATGTTATAACATATATATAATATTCATGAAATCAAGAAAAGTATATAAAAAAACCCTAAAATGCACATGAGAAAAGGGAATAGATATTTACCTCAAGATTGATAGTTTGAGAAGAATGGTCTAGCCCAAAGACAAATTAAATGATGTATGATAGCATTTAAGTGGGAAGATGAATTGAAAATGAAGAAAAAGAAGGCAAGGAGAAAGGGGATTACGTGAGAGGAGTTGAGGAGAAAGACGCAGAACAGAGAGAAGAGAAGGAGATAAGAGGGAGAGAAAGGGGGTAAAAAAAAGACTGAAATGGTAAAAATTAAGAGGTATTTATAGTGTGTACATCTTGTGTACACTTCATGTACCCCTAGCATGGTTGTAATTGGAAAAGGGAACAGGCCGGCCAACAATAAACTCCGGGAATAAATCAGCAAGTACTCTTAGGGGGGTGTATTCAATATGGATTGTTGTGGACTTTTTTTAATCCATGGACTTTTAAAAAAGTTAATGGACTTTTAAATCCATAGACTTTTTTACGAATGAATTCTATGGACTTTTAAATCCATGGATAAGTTATTGACATTCAAAAAGTCCATAGACTTTTAAATGCGGACCGCCACTGCTGGTCGTCAAAATTTTCACCTAGATTGTCGCTACCGATATGCCTGTGACCTGTCCGCATCCATCACCGGAGTTCCCCGCTGTCGTCATCGGACTGACGCGTCACCAACAAAATGGCTTTGGTTGTGAAAGGGAACTAGGGACAATTAATTATATTAATTAATTAATTAAATTAGGGATGAATATGTAATATTTATTCTCATTTAAGAAAAACCAAACATTTAATCATACTTTAAGAATAATGCTATGTTTTAGTCCTACCGTGAGTGATTTCCTCTATATAATACGGAGTACGATAAGAAATAAATAAGTAAGTAAGTAAGTAAGTAAGTAAGTAAGTAAGTAAGTAAGTAAGTAAGTAAGTAAATAAATAAATAAATAAATAAATAAATAAATAAATAAATAAATAAATAAATAAATAAATAAATAAATAAATAAATAAATAAATAAATAAATAAATAAATAAATAAATAAATAAATAAATAAATAAATAAATAAATAAATAAATAAATAAATAAATAAATAAATAAATAAATAAATAAATGAAAAAATGTAATTCATATAGCAACACAAAGTTCTACAAAAATAAATGAAGCATAAGAATTCAAATTTATTTTTATTAAAAAAAACTCAAAGTTTCAAGAATGCTCGAGAATTTTGGCCATTTTATTAATGATTAAGAACATTAATCGTTACACAAGCGTTACACTCATTGCTACATGTGGTACAAGCATAAATGCAATCGAGCTTTTCTACTTAGTGATTGTATTCTTTTAACTTCTATCTTGTAAAAACTTGTATATGTATTTATGGTTATATATTTATTAATTTGAAATTATATTTTTATGTGTTAAGCGATTTAACGATGAAAGAAAGTGATAGTTAAAATATTTATTTTCTTAATGGTTAACTGATGACGTATCAGAATTGCATTGATGTAATACTATCGATTCTTATATCGGTTCTTCTATAAACTTCTAGAATCGAATCAATATAGGATTACTGAATCGAGGGGGGTGGACTGGGGACGGCAAGCTAAAGAAGAAGAAGAAGAATGGAAGGAGAGGGGTGGGCGAGCTGGGTTAAAGAAGAAAGATTGAAGAGGAAGGTGTGGCTTGGCTAAAGAAGAGTAGAGTTAGGGGAGGGGGGGGAGTAGGCTTGGCCTGAGGCCGGTCTGACTGGCCCGAGACCCGACCCGGCCCGCCACTGTGCGGGTCCGACCCGGCCCGTTGGATTTGTATCGGTACCGGGTCTAGGCCCGACCCGGGGGATTAATTGGGGCGGTTCCGGAACTGCATATTTGAGGACCAGCCCGGCCGGTCCGGGCCCGGTCCGGGCCTTATTTGTTTTCTTTTTTTTTTTGGGGGGGGGGGGGGGGTTGGCCCTATGGTAGGTAGGCTGGGTGTTTTGGAGGGGTTGGGGGGTGAGGGTTGGAATATATAAGAAAACCGAAAAAAATGAACCAGCCCGGCCCAACTCGGAACTGGCCCGGCCCGATACCAGTAGACTCCCAGGCTGGTCCCGGGCCTTACCCAAAAAATTCCAAGCCCGGCCGGGCCCGACTCGGAACAGAAACCGGGTCTGGCCCGGTCCATCCCTAGGAGGGAGGGGAGGAATGGGGTGGGACGAGATGAAGAACCGATATAAGAAAAGTCCACGGAAATCTTTGGTGAGGAGAAGAGACAATTGCATAGAATTTTTGCACTAAAAATGAGTTAAAAGTCCACGAGAATCCATGATTTTAGAAGTCAATAAGAATGAACGGAAATTTGAATACGCCTAGACTTTTATAGACTTTTAAAAGTCCACATTGAATACACCTAGACTTTTGTGGACTTTTAAAAGTCCACATTGAATACACCTAAACTTTTAAAATCCATGGACTTTTAAAATTTTGACACTAAATCCTAATACAATACACCCCCCTTAGTCTCTTATTTTGGAACTCACATGGAGCAAACTAGCAAAGAGCCTGTTTGCGAAGGAAAAGTAATGACTGCTACAAACTGACCAACATGGTTTCTAAATACTGCTGTGCCCATCGCTGTAGCTTGGTTTGTTATAGCTTCTACAATTTGCTTCATGTAGGGAAAGGATGGTTTATTTAAAAGATATAAATAGTATGATCGTCTGGTAGTTATAAATCTTTTTTAACTAGTATGATCGTCTAAGTTGACTATTTCTCAGTGTATTTCCAATGACATTAAAAGAAGAGCAAGAAATAAGAAATATAATAATAACAATAATGTGCTTATAGCAACAACATGGTGACCGATAATGTTCTACAATATCCATTAAATGATATAAACAAATATAAATATCTTAAGAATGGGGACAAATTAAGTATGAGGACAAAAGCGTAATTCAACTCTGTTGTAAATAACTGAATAAGTTTCAATTCCCAAATGGAGGTAGCCATCTGCTTCTCATAACAAAAACATTGGAAGGTAGAAAGGGAAATTTCTAATGAAGACTTCAAGGAGAAAAAAACAGTCGTCCTAAAGCTACAAAATTTCTATCGGGACATTGTCCTGCAATGGGAGGTGACTAACGATTCTTCTTTGCCTTGGCCAACTTTTTCTTTTTCTTCTTCACAGCTTTAGGCACTTTATGTTTACGAGCTTCCCGCTTTTCTTCCTTAACCTTCTTCTTGTTCTCCTTCCTAGCAGTTCTCTTTTCCATTGCTGTAGGTTTATTATTATCACCATCGTATGATGATAAACTATCCTCTTCATCAGAATCACCATCGGTTTCATCATCATCAGTTTCAGCCTCTTCTAGATTATTACTGTTATCATCATCCAGTAATTTGGTACCAGAGGCTGCTTGTGTTGATCTCTCCACCAAGTGGTGCTTTTCTACTGCAGAGATGGCTTGCTTAAGCCCTGTTATGGTTTTGTAGTACAAATCCCCAGTGTCCTCTCCGCTGGCAATGCGTTGCACATCAGCCTCTGCGTTTTTCACACTGTCTAGTCTTTTAGGAATGAATGACTGCAACAGAACAATAATAGATGTGGGGTTTAATATTCAAAAAGAGAAAAAGCCAAAAAGGTCAGGTAGCTGCTAGTATAGTTGCTCGGTTTAACAAATACTCGAATCCGGCTCGTCATAATACCTGGGAAAGTATTTTTAGCTTATCAGCCAATTTTAGTCAGCTTTTTTACCAACCATTCATTTTCTAATTACTCATGCACTGTATGGATACTTTCTGGCTGAATTGGAAGAAAAAGACCATGATAAATCCTTTCCATGTATACTTCTCTTATACTTTATTAGTAGAATATATTTCAAATGTAATGTTTTTTATAATCAAGAGAACTCAGCTATTTCAAGGTAAATTCAACAGATTAGTCGGTGTGAGTGTTACCAAATGAGCTCTATATCCAATAACTGATGCTAACATAGAGTTTTATTCCTCCCGGCTCACTAGAGAAACATGACTTTATAGATAAGGAAACACATTCCTGAACACTAAAATATTGAAACTGTCCCAAAGCGTCTTATTTTCTATGGAAACCATCACTATGCGTATGTAATAATCACACTTTCTAATATGCGTATGAAACCTGAATGAACACGGAGTCTGCAATTTCATCCTCTGCTGTCACTTCACCTCTAGCCAAAATCTTCTGTTGAACCTGAAACATTTTATGAAGAAGCACAGCATAACAAGGATTGCTAGAGGATGAAAGTTTGATTTATATGATAAAATAGAAACCATGTATTATAGTGTTATACCTCTTCTAAGTAAGCATCTACATTATCATCATCAATGGTAGGATCAACTATGAAATCAAACAATTCTCTAATCGTCATGACACCTACACCATGTTTTCTGAAGAAATCCTGCATAGCACCGCCAGATCTTGATAAACTGTAATATATATCACCAATTGCAGTATACATACAAACTCATGAAGATAGTTAGCATAATAACTGCAATAGCTGAAGGGAAGGTTAACTCACAGACACATGAACACAATCTTCCCTGAGGAAATCAAGTGAGTGGGGATGATCAAGATCAACTGATTGGGAAACATCTATTATATACAAGTGACCCTGCAACATAAGGGAAATATGCAGACAAGTGCTAAAAAAGCAGATTTTTTTAATTTAAGGGAGGAATACGGTATGAAGCTCACCTCATAATAGAGTATGTTATATTCGCTCAGGTCGCCATGCACTAATTTGCAGTTCTGATACAGTCTTCTCATTACCATAATTATCTGGATGAAATGCCAAAAAGCTACTTTTGATGTCATAACAATATGGTCACCGATTGATAACATCAAAAGTAATTTTAGATAAAGCTGTAAGATATGGCAGCCTTCCTCAATAAAACACCAATCTATGAGTATATAGTTGATTATATCTAAGTTTAGGATTAGCTCCATTGAGCTATTTTTTATTTAACTGGAAAACTAGATTGAAACTTTCAAACTTTTATAGATATCTAAAAATCTGAGTGTACTTATCATATCTAAGCTTAGAATTATATTTTAATCCCATTTTATGTAATTAGAAAAATAAATTCATTGCTACACCTATAATATACCCTCTCTGTTCCAAAATAACCGTCTCACTTTCTTTTTCGGCTTGTTTCAAATTAATTGTCACATTTCCTTTTTGGAAAAGAATCTACCCCAAAAGTAGCAACCGTACACTTAAATAAAGTATACAGTACTTACTACATTACCAAAAACCTGCAATTTATAAAGTGTACACTACGTACACCCACAACACCATCTTAAGCCTACGTGAGAAGGGAGTAGAATATATTTTTTAAGCCAACTATAGGTGTTTAATTGTAAATGATTCAGTTCATTTCATGTAGGATATAAATGGTAAAGAACTTAGTTTTAAAAAGGCGCGAGGCGGCATGAGGGGTTTTAGTTGAATTTAGCTGAGGCACAAGGCAAAGGCTCACGCCTCATGGATAACCATATATCTAAACTATGTTTAAGCTACTCTATACCTAGGGATGGCAACGGGCGGGGTTCACTCCCCCATCCCCTGCCCCCCATGTCTAAAAAGTTCCCCCATCCCCACCCCATTCCCGTCACGCCCAGACCCGCCCTGTCCCGTTGTCACCCACAGGTGCTCCAGGTGCCTCCATATAGATTTTAATTATCCTATTTGCATAATTTTCAATCCATTTTATGGATATATAAATATATGTAGCACTAAAAGAGTTAAACTAGATAACATTGTGTTGGATAAAAGATAATACCACCATTCCACCAATTTTTAATAATTTTTCAATTTAAATAAGTTCTTTGAAAATAATAAAACTAAAAATACAAGTAAACATATTACCATCATGTATGTCGTTCAAAATTTCTCATCAATTATAATAAAATTAATTACTCCCTCCGTCCTATTTAAAGATTTCCGTCCACTATTCTCCGGTCAACGTGAATTGTTCTTAATCTTTTATTTTATATATCCAACATTTATCAAATTTAATTTTTCTTGATCAGGTATTATAAAACTTTTAATTTAGTTTCTAAATATGTAAATTTTATTTACTAAAAATAATCTTATTAATGATAGGGATTAGTTAACTTTATAGTCAGTCAAACATCGTAAACCGCATGGGAACCTTTAAGTGGGACAGAGGGAGTATATATCTATACATATATGTGTGTGTGTGTTCTTTTTACTCTGTTCCTCACTTTTAAAACTCATACTACCTTCGTCCCTTAAAACTTTGCCTATCTTTTCTTTTAAAATTTTGCCACTTTCCCTTTTTAATAAATTATTTTGTGGTTCCTGCTATTTCTATCTCATGTGCACAAACCTCAAACACACAGTTTTTACTTTATTATTCTCTGTGCCGGTCAAACTTGACAAAGGTTTAAGGGACAAAGGTAGTATATCATTTGTGATAAATTTTTTTAGTCATTACTTATTATTATTCTGATATAATATGTACGTGGTATTAGTTCATTAATCATGACTAATACACATGCATGTATGTATATCTATATGTATATGTATGTGTTTTTTATGCACTACATATAATTTAATTAAATATGTTTATACATTATTAGTGTGTGTGTGTGTTTGAGTAGATTTTGGATCAAATAAAAAGTCTCCTTCCCATGGAAAGTAGGAATAAATCCGGTGCATCGAATCTAGATCTAATGGCTCTAAATATATCAAAAATGTATTAAAATGGATAAAACATACAGTGGCATTTTTGTAAATAAGTCAAAGTTTTTCTTCTTTGCAAAAAGTGAACTTTCTGTGTGCAATAGTGTACCCTGGACGAGAAAAAGTGGATGACGAAAATCATCTAAGTACAATAGTGCACTTCAGATAACCACAAGTGAAGACGTCTCGCGAGTGTAGTAATCCCCATCCCCGCCACATATTTTAGCGGGGTATAAATATCTCACCCATTCTCGTCCCTGCCCCAAGATCTGCCCCATCCTTCCCCAGTGGGGCGGTTCCCCACGGGTCTGTGAACCCATTGCCATCCTTATCTATACCCTCTAACTAAAAGTAAATATAATTTTTTTTTTTTGAAAACCGTAAAATTACTTAAATACCATAAATTATAGAACAAGCTTAATAGAGACCAAAAAGAAAAGAAAAAAACAAAACAAAATGTTTCAGCATAACAAACAATCTGCCCCTAAACATCAAACGCTAAAAAGTTATAAGTAAATACTCCGTATGAATTATATATATAAACCGAGCAAGTAACATATAAAAATATAAAAGTTTGAAACTTGGAGTCTGTTAAAAAGAGGTCTAGAACCATAATGATGGACACCAGCAAAAAGGCCTCACTTTGAATTTTTAAACCTATCAGTGGGGGCAAAAAAGAAGGGGAGGACAAAGAGGCATGGAGAGCATATGGAAATACAAAGAGATTAAGAGAAGAAAAGATCATGATAAGAAGATAAGAAAGAAAGGGAAGCATATGAAGAAGAAGATGACGTGAAGGAAAAAACTTACTAGTTACGGAGTATATGATATTAGTGACTTTGCATAAAGAAGAAAGGGGCGGTTAGATATGTGATATTATCATATTAAAGGAGAGTTGGGGGTTCTGATGGAGTCTGAGGACTTAGGAAGTACACGCCTAACATATAACCTACATGTGAAAATTCTGGGTCCAGGCATATGAGTCGGCAAAACTCACACAAGTACTCAGCAAAAACCTAGAAGCGCAAAAGGCAACTGCCTCTTGAAGCACAAAAAGTGGCTGGAAGTGAGGGTCTAAACGCGCTTACAGGAACCTGGCAACCTGCTGTGCCCAGGATTCTTGTTGTAATTTTTTCAGCACCTGGGTGCGCTCTGCGCCTAGTCGCACCTCAAGACCGCTTTTTAAAACTAAGCTAAAGAATCCTCAGAAATAGCATGACCACGGTTCGCAAGAGGCATAAAAAAATTCTGTTGATATTAAGACTGAAGCTCTTATTTAACACACGTCTGAAAGGATATACTATGCGAAGTTGGGATATGTATCATTTTTACAACTATAAGGAATAATGGTAGACTAATATGCATGTAAAGAGTACAAAACAAACCTCAACATAACCTTCACGCAACCTGTCAAGCGGTAAAGCTGCATCCTTAAGTCTAGGTGCAGCCCAACCTCCTTTACCTGCAGAAAGGTTTATACAAATCAACAGAGGATATATAAAGTATTAAGCTGCAAGGAATTGTAGAAGTTTAAAAAACCTTGAACATGAAACACTATTTCTCTCTTTTGCGCACCATTTTTTTTTCTTTTTAAATTTCTCTCTTTTTATCAGAAATTTTTAACTAGACCAAATCCTCTGATTGTTAAGTCAAACAGGTTCATTGGATAAAAGAATAGAACCCCTAATTTTGAGTGTGAAATTGTGAATCACACTGATGACGTGAAAAGGTTTCTCCAGAGTAAGCTTATCAAAATATTGTTCCCGTTGAAAGCAGGGGCGGAGCCAGAACACTGGGCCGGACTGGGCCGGTACAAAGAATATTTTTGGAAAAAAATTTACACTGAATTTTTTACCTTAAAAATTTAGACATTTTTAAAATTTGGGCTGGGCCATGGCCAGGGATGACCACCCCCTGTCTACGCCCATGGTTGAAAGCTACACTGTCCAAAGGAAAGGTTCGATCAAATATAGGGTATTTAGTTGGCAGCACCCTGAGTCAGTACTGTTTGAGACAACTTGAGCCAAAAAGAATTTAATCTAGAAGTCACTGTTATCAGGAAACCGTAACTACCATTTTTTTGAAGCCCTTCTTTTCTGCTTAGAAGATCAATGAATAACTTCATTGAAATTATAGCATGTTGATTTTAATATTTTGAGCGAGAACCAATGGCAGAGGCATGTTAAAGATCCTTTCACACAGAATCATGTCATATATAAACTAGAAGTCAGCAGAGCTTCAGCTAATCTGTAACTTGGTATTATCCGTATTATATTCACATATCACTGGAGAGTAAATTCTTGTCCATTGTTGGTTCATTTTGAAATTAACTTCTCGTATGCCAAAGAGGCAATTCTTGCACCTCTCCTTGGATACTGTTTCTTATTCAGTTAACTTTTACAACTTTGATTTTTTTAATGATGTGAGCATTTTTGAATTGCATATATTACACATTGTACCTATGAATTCCATAACCAGCACATGCAACTTCAGAATAATGGGAGTTGGGCACCTTATTCCAGCTGCTTTAAGCCTACAGTTGCAGAAGAGCTTTTAGTATACGAGTCATGGAAGGAAATATAAGGACCTAAAACTGATTAAAAGGAATGACCCTTTTGTACTAACAGTAGTACAGCTATACCAACCACCATGGCCTATAACTAGCAGCTAGCAGCTTGTGGGCTGGTAACTTGAAAAACATCAATTAGTTATTAAGGAAAGAAGCCAGAAACAGAACATCAATATAAAACATTAAGGGCAAATGAGATCAAGAGAGCATCCTAAAACAGGAGAAAGCGGTTAGACTTCAGTTTCTAAAGCATAGAATAGTATTCTATCTTCACGGTTCTTACCACAATGACTCACACCAACACATGCTCCCTGGGGAAAATGCGCAAACATACAAATACAGACACAAAGGTGTGTGTGTGTGAAATAAGAGTGATTGGGCGGGACTACGGGAGAAGCCATCAAAGTTTTGGCTAGCAGAGTGAATCCAAATATAGCTCAGAAGCACACAGGTTATGGATTAGATGACTTAGATCCCCAGCAGGCCTCAAGTGCACCACTCTTAGGGATATTTCTTGATATTCATACTTTGTCAGGACTCTACTCCCCTGTAGGGGCTCCCTAAGGGCTAAGACCCTAAGTGTGGAGCATAGTACTAGTAGACTTGGAGGGTGAGAGATTAACTAGGGATCTTAGGCTGCATTGTCCCTTGACCATTAATGTGTATGTAACCTATCATAACTAACATGTTAAGTTACCAAACGTAATAATTAAAATAGTGAGGAAAGGGAGAGGGTGATATAAATGGAATTAATAAGACAAGTAATTACTAGATATACGAGGTAAACACAAACATTTGCTTACCTCATTAGATTTCTCATTTCTTTCTCAGCCCATGTTTTAACCATTTTCCTGGGATTGTGCTTACAATATCCATATCTAAACCGATAGTCGCCCTGAACATATCGATCTCGATCCCTGGAAGAGTGGCATAAATAAGTAAAATGGCTGGTTTATATTTATAATTTAAGAAAGTTGATAAAACACAATACAAATATAGAATATAACTATAACCTAGGTTATGAAATCAAATGAAATCAATGTTTGAAATTGCGCAATAGAATCGCGCCTCAAGGCGCGCCTCATCGATTTTCAGGCCAGTTGCGATTAAAGGCGAAACTTATTTTACGCCATAAGAAAGCCTACGCCTTTTAGGCAGAGGCGTACGATATAAGGCGTGCGATACAAATCGTAAGAAGGCTTACGCAATAATAACTCTGCAGATTGCATAAAACAGATGGGCTCAGACGTATTCCAAACCCAATTAATTAATTTAATACTCAGCAAAATACTTATCTTTCCTTCTAATTAGCATGCGGCAGTCCACCTCTCCCTCTCTGTACTTCCTCTGTCGATTATTAATTTTTTTCAACAGCTCTTTTATGAGCGTTGCACATGTCCTTCTATCCCTCATCGCTCTTTCTTGTTCTCATTTACGTCCGCGTGTCCCTTGGTGTGCATCGGCAAGCATAAGTTGGGAGAAGAGATTATATACAAATTAAAATACTTTAGGTGGGTTTCTGAAGTATCCTTCTAGACTTCTGATACACCGCAGGTATTAGATTATTCAATATCCTTTTGGTGTCTCTTGAGAAGATTAATATATTATTTAGAGTATCCATATGTATTACTTTTAGTCGATTCCAGCTAGATTCCACTTTTTAATTATTTATTACATTTAATGGAGTTTTACTTTTCATATAACTTCAATTTTTGTTTCAAGTACAATCGTATATATATTTTAATTTGGATTATATTGATATATTGAATAATGTTTAAATATTACCAATAGCAATTCACTCTTACATTCATCAATAAAAAAAACATGGATTAGAATAAAGTCAATAAACATATGATGTCATTTTGAACTCACGATTTTCCATTATTTTATGACATTGTTGTTAGATTAGTAAATAAATGTGTTATTTTGATTGAATTTTCATTTCTTATTAGTTATAAATTTTAATTTAATTTTTTCCCTATGTATTAAGATTTACGCCTTAGCCTTACGCCTCAATGCGCAATGAGGCTTACGCAATACGCCTTGAGAAAAAAACGCCTCAACTCCGCAATGCGCAATTTCGAACATTGAATGAAATATGTGATTAATAGAAGTAAACGGTGAACCGAATGCTTAGAACAATGTCATACTTAAATACAAGAATTGAAGTCTTGTAAATTTTGATAGCAAGTTCCTGCCCATCAGATTTTGTAGCATGATAAACATTGGCCTGTTTGAAAGAGCGGGTAGCATAAACTCACGTGAACAACTTAATGGAATATGTAAAAAACCAAGAGAACTGCAGGCAAAAGCCTCCTGACATACCTCTTTACCAGTTGAAATGCAGCCATTGATATCATTAAAAAAGCCACGATTCAACATTTTAAACAAAACCATTCGTGTTCTAGGGTCAAGTGCCTGTAAAAGCAAAAGAAACATAGTAATAAGCCTGGTGATCTACAAGACTATAACAATATATAGTCACTAAGCGAGAGACTCCTCCTATTGATGTAAATGCTCAAAAGGTTTTTACGTACACATATTACAGGGATCGTGATATGAAGCGGGAAGAGCATGGGGCGGGACCGGGCTCGGTCCCACTTCCGTGAGCCGGTCACGGGCTGTCCTTATAGTTATTTATTATTTTTAAATTAATGTTATGTTTTGTTTTTGGCCTTTTATTAGTAGAGTACTTAGTAGAGTTAGTATGGGCCTAATTAGGATTTAATTAATTTGGGCTTGATTAGCGTTGCTTGTAGAAGGCTATTTATACCCCTCGCCGGGGTTCATTCTCGTTATCTTGGAATAAAATTGGTTTTAACCTTTTGGCTCTGGGCAACGGTATTTTTATCGTTGATTATCGGGCAACGGTTCACCCCGTTGATTTCATTTTTCTGTTCTTATCTATTGGTCTGACCTGCCGGATCCCGTCCCGCCAAGATGACAAGATCTCAGAGTGATCGATTGATGGAATTGGAGAACGAACAAGGCCGAACGAGAGAGGAGGTGGCTTGACTAGGGGCTGAGCAAACCCGGATGAACCAGACGCTCGAGGACCACGGTGCGAAGCTAGCAGAGATCGCTGCCTCGCTGGCCGCGTTGACTCAGGCGCTGGTGCCGCCTGCTTCGTCGGACGCCGCACTGGGTGGAGTCGACAGTGTTTCGTCGGTCGCCGCAGTGGGTGGAGTCTGCAGTGCCGCGATGATGATGCCGCGTGTTGACAGGTGCTGCGCGACCCAGGTGTGTTGCGCGACCCAGTTCCTTTGTTACTGCATGCGTTTGACGGAATAGACCCAATCGGGTGGATGGCTAGGGCTGAACAACAGTTCGAAATTAATCAAACCCTACATGAGAGGAAAGTGGCAGCAGCTACGGTAGCCATGGAAGGGGCTGCCCTGTACTGGTTGACCTGGCTGAAGGCACGAAAACCGGGCCTGTCTTGGGAGGAATTCACAGATGCACTGGTGGCCCGTTTTGATTCGCGGTTCAAGGGCAACCGATTTGAACGGCTGTCCGGGGCCAAACAGTTGGGGACCATAGAAGAATATAATAACTTTTTTGTGCAGTTGGCCAGTGAGGTTCCTGGGTTGTCCAAGGATCATTACTTGGGCTATTACATGAGTGGGCTTTAGGAAGCAATCCGAAGCTCACTGCGATTACTTCGGCCGAACAACCTGGAGATAGCTATGGAATTAGCTCGCGAAGTGGAGCATAATCTGTCCGTCCAAAGTGGAGAAAGTGGCAGCCTGAATTATCATTCTTCAGGTGTACGTTCTAGCAGCCTTTCAATGGCAAACACAGGTTTCCGTTGACTGCCATTGGTGGAAGCTTACAGGGTTCGGAGGGCAGCTTTGCAAAAGATAGTGGGCAGCCTCCGGGGATGAAGTTAGGGCTGTCTGGGCAGCCTATGACACGCTCTCAATTCACTCGACTTCCGCCGAAAGAGTTTGCAGAACTGCGGGCGACAGGATTATGCTTTAAGTGCAAGAAACCATTTACACCAAGTCACCAACACATGATTGTCCCTTTAAGCAGCTGTGGGTAATGATAGCTGAGGAGGATGAAGAGTTGGACCTCAAGCAGCATGAATTCTGTGAAATAACCGGCCAGGAAAGGGTTCCGGAAAGAGAAGAAGGATATTTTCCAGTCTATACTATGTCTGGAAATTTCAGTCCCCGATCCACGAGTTTTCAACCTTGAGGACAAGGTTATTTTAAGGGGGATGGATTGATATGAAGCGGGAAGAGCATGGGACGGGACCGGGCTTGGGCCCACTTCCGTGGGCCGGTCACGGGCTGTCCTTATAGTTATTTATTATTTTTAAATTATGTTATGTTTTGTTTTTGGCCTTTTATTAGTAGAGTTAGTATGGGCCTAATTAGGATTTAATTAATTTGGGCTTGATTAGGGTTGCTTGTAGAAGGCTATTTATACCCCTCGCCAGGGTTCATTCTTGTTATCTTGGAATAAAATTGGTTTTAGCCTTTTGGCTCTGGGCAACGGTATTTTTATCGTTGATTATCGGGCAACGGTTCACCCTGTTGATTTTATTTTTCTGTTCTTATCAGATCGAGATCGATATGTTCAAAAACACTGACTTTTTGTATCTAAAAAACAAAAATCTAGCATCTACAATTTATAATGGAGAAGGACACAGAACAGCTTTAGCAAGAGCTATATCTAGATTGTATAGATTCTCTATTGCCTCTTAAACATCACACACAAACAGCTGCATTTCAAAGAAAGTTGAGGAGATGCAAAAACTGAAGAGGAAGATTGAAGGTCAAAAAAGAGAAGTGTCTGATTTCACTATAACTGAAGGAGACATAAATGATAATTAAGCGCATATAAAAAAAATGACTGGAATGTAGGTGTGAATAATGAAGCTTCAATCTTGTAACAGATGAACTGAACAAACAGCAATATTCTTCATTTGAAAGGGAAAGTGTCAAACTTCTATTAGCAATCATAGTGATACACTGATACCAGATGCTACCAATCTTAAACAGTAGTGCTAGTGTTCTTGAGAATGACAGTAACCTCTTGAACAAAGAAATGAAGTATATAAAAACCAGAGTCCTTATTAAATTCCAAAAAAAACACTCCATCTTGTGCTTGTGATTATGTACTACAATGTTTTGATTCACATATTTATCAAGAGTTCAAGGCACACCCAAGGAGTGGCAAAGCAATCACATATTTTCAGTCCTGCACGACTTATCTTAAGCACTTCAGGTATTCACATGCAGATGTAGTAGCGTAACTAAGTAATCAAGAAAAGAGACACAAACGGTGAGCTTACAAACCATGAAACCAAGTTATCAGGGAAACTTATCTTTAAGATCACATAGTCATTAATAACTGTGTAATATTTTAAAGATTTAAGCATCACCATTAACTAGGTATTTAGGTACATGTACATTACCTGTTCAACAGTTGCTCGGTCTGCTTTGTCAGTGGTTTTAGTTTTACCGATTGCCATCCCGCGGACACTCTCACGAATTTCAGTTTTCACAGAGTTAGACATACTGAAATTGATCCTTCCCTCCCATTCCTGTGAAAAACGGAAATCAATCACGCTTCATTTTTCATAATAATGCATTCAAATTCTTACGCACTAGTTTACCCATTGAACAAAGCAGCTAAGCTTTCAGACACTACCATTCCCATGATATGAAACAGTATACGTTATAGCATATTACTTGTTTGAAGGGCATACATAATTATCACAAATTCACAATTCTTAGCAATAATACATTTACAAGTCAACTTTCATACCTTTATTACATAAGCTTTCAACTTTAACTTCACTTAGTTTTACATAGTGACCAAATTTACTAGGCAGAACATGCTTCCTTTTCTAAATAATCCTTTACACTTTTCAATCGGACTCACTTGCTCCATTAAACAAGATCTTACAATGATTTGATTTTTGCTGCAATTGTGGATGATCTTCATCACAATTCAAAGTTGTGACTTGTGAGTAATGTTTGTTTTAAACCTCAGTGTTATGCTAAAGTTATATATTGTTCATGAAGTATACTTGCAGTTTTGTATTGATATCAAAGCAAACACTCACAATTTTGAGGGTACACCAAGGTTGGTGAACCTGCCAAACTATGCTAAACATGAGAGAAAGATATACCTAGATAAGTACTTTTGAAAATGTCAAAAAAATGCATATTTTGAAAGGGCAATTGATTAGAAAAAAGTGTATATAGTCCACGCAGGTTTTCTTATGTGACCTACAAAGCTGAAATAATAGCCATATGATTTGTCCTACAATATGACAATACACATAAGAAACTCCACGTGAAATGGAAGATAAAATGAATTCTTTTTTATGATTTCCTTGGTGATTTCAACTCTAAATGTAAATTCACATATGTAGAAGTCACAATGCATTCTTTTAAGGCTTTCGCATGCTAATTACACTCAAAATAAGAAAATGAAGCTAAAATATGACTATATGCCCGTAGTAACAACCAATTCAATACGGGTAGTCACAACCAATTTAATATACGAACATTCCTAATGATTAAATGGAGTTGTACCAAACCAATGTTTAATACTCCGTATTCTTTAACAAACCAAATTCATTTAGAAGTCAAAATGCATTCTTTTAAGGCTTTCGCTTGCAAATTAAACTCAAAATAAGGAAATGAAGATAAAATATGACTATAAGTGGGTAGTCAAAACCAATTCAATATGCGAACATTCCTAATGATAAAATGGAGTTGAAGCAAAACCGATTTGTTTAATACTCCACATTCTTTAGCCAACCAAATTCACACATCGAAATCCTTTTCTCTTGCTAAGAAAATTTCAATCTACAACGAAGATGGTAATTACCCACCTCTAAAGGAGAAGCTTTTATATGATTGGAAAGCTTCTGACTACGATTGGAGAGGGGTTGAAGGGTAGAATTGTTAGGTCGCGACTTTAGTCCTCCGTGAGCATTGGGTCTCATGCCACTGGATTGCAAAGTAAACCCTGCGCCAACTCCACCTAGACCACCTTCGGAACCATCCCTAGCGTCCAAGTAGTCTAAGGCACCACCAATTTCTTCGTCCGAGGAGCACCACTGTTCGTCCTCTTCTTCTTCATCGACCTCCCCCTCTGAACATTCGAACTCGGCAATTGCTTTGTGTTCGGGTTCGACCATTGAGATTGAATCCGACATACCTTAGCAGAACCGGAGGTGCCTTTGACTCAGGAGGAACTTTTTCTGCAGTAGTTGTTGTCAGTGAACTGGAGGCGAAGCGGAAATTATTATCTTCTTCCACGGCTTGAGCTTCTTGTTGGGCTTAGCGCTTGTCACGTACGTAGTTCTGTTATGGATGGCCGTCGACGCTACAGTATGCGAAGTACTTCCTCGCGGGGTACTACCTTAATGGGCTTGTTGGATGACTTTGATCCCCAAATATGCAAGGGAAACTTTGACTAAAATCGAAAATAATACTATCTACGTTCTTAATAAATAAGTGCAACATCTCAAATTTTACATTATTCACATTTCTACTTTGAATACATTTTATTTATTAATGTATTAATATATATATATATATATAGGAAATCTTTCCGGAAAGGTATATCTTACCAGAGTCGCCGTGCGGCCTCCACGTTTTGAGGGCCTTCTAGGTGGAATTTTTCGATGAATTTTTTTGAGCATGTTCGTCATCAAGTCTAGTACATCCATACCAAATTTCAGCAAAAAATTCAATCGAGAAGGCAGCCAAACGATTTTTGGAAGATAACTGTGTTTTATATGTATATAAAGGGTGGAGTTATCTTCCAAAAATCATTTGACTGCCTTCCCGATTGAATTTTTTGCTAAAATTTGGTATGGATGTACTAGACTTGATGAAGAACATGCTCAAAAAAGTTCAGCGAAAAATTCCACCGGGAAGGCCCTCAAAACGTGGAGGCCGCACGGAGGTTCCGGTAAGGTATACCTTACCGGAAGAGTTCCCTATATATATATATATATATATATATATATATATCTTTGAAAAAATTACTTAATGTGTCTCATTGCAAATTTTCAAAATCTGATTTTTTTAATTTTTTTACTAATAGAGATTTATATATATTAATGGTCAAAGTTGTGTCTCGACAAATGTGAATGTTGACCGTTGCACTTATTTAAGAACGGTATGAGTTTTTTCACTTTTGAAAGTTCTTTAAAAAACAGACCAAGTAAAGCTTTCTTTCATAAACAGATTTCATACGTATAACTCCAGTTATGCGCATCTTTATTACTCTTCAAAAGTGCGCGCAGTTAGGTTGCCAAAAGAATGCACTCCTGCCACGTTAATAAGCAAAAGTGTTATCTCCAAAATTATTCAACTCTGGAAAATTGAGTTTTTTTCCGGATTAATGTTACTTAATTACGGAATTAATGTTGGGTTAAAACTATTTACCAATATACTGCTGGGCTTAACCCTGGTTGGGGAAAGTCGCCAAACGTTTGGCGACTCACTAATTCATACGGAGAAAATGCGTACAAGGGTGAAGGGAAGCAGTCCGCTAGGAGAGTAACACATATGTGAATAGGTGGAGCCAATTAAAAAGAAATCCTCTATTTTCTTTAAATGGCTATAACTTTCATATTTTTCTTCCAATTTTTTTAAAACATATACCAAATTTTATAACTTTTTGTGATCTTTCATATGACACCAATATGTAATATATAAAGTTTTAAAAAAATCTGAAGACCATATGGGGTGAAAAACTAATTGCAATTATGCACCGTTAATAAACTTAATTCTCAACCAGTTTAAACCAAAATTATGTATTCACCATTTCAATTCAATTTTTTAATATATTTACCCAATATAGTTTTTAGTTAAATTCTTGCACTTTTTAGTCTACATCAACTTTCAGCCAATTTTTTTTTATGAAAAACTTAATTGAACCAACTCTTAGCCAACTTATTCTTTTAGCCAACTTAATCTTGATATGTACCCAACGTTATTCTTTTAGCCAACTTTTAGTCTACATGCAAAATTCTGTTTATTTTTTAAAAAGTATTCTTTGTACCAGACATTATAAGCAGGGGCAGAGCCAGAACACTGGGCTGGTACAAAAAATATTTTAAAAAAAGTACACAGAATTTTTTACACTAAAAATGTAGACATTCTTAAAATTTGGGTTAGGCCAGGGTGAATACACATTTTTAAAAAATACACAGAATTTTGCATTGAAATGTTTTATATTTTGAGCTTAAAAATAGAGCGTAAAGAACCGTATGTGAAAGAATTCTCAGATTTTCGTAATTTTTTATGGCTAAAAGTTGATGTAGACTAAAAAGTGTAAGAATGTAATTAAAAACTATATTGGGTAAATATATTGAAAAATTGAATTGAAATGGTGAATACATAGTTCTGGTTTAAACTGGTTGAGAATTAAGTTTATTGACGGTGCATAATTGCAATTAGTTTTTCACCCCATATGGTCTTCAGATTTTTTTTAAAACTTTATATATTACATATTGGTGTCATATGAAAGATCACAAAAAGTTATAAAATTTGGTATATGTTTTAAAAAAATTGGAAGAAAAATATGAAAGTTATAGCCATTTAAAGAAAATAGAGGATTTCTTTTTAATTGGCTCCACCTATTCACATACGTGTTACTCTCCCAGCGGACTGCTTCCCTTCACCCTTGTACGCATTTTCTCCGTATGAATTAGAGAGTCGCCAAACGGTTTGGCGACTTATAAGTCGCAAAACGGTTTGGGGACTTATAAGTCGTCAAACGGTTTGGCGACTTTCCCCAACCAGGGTTAAGCCCAACAGTATATTTGTAAGTAGTTTTAACCCAACATTAATTCCGTAATTAATTAACATTAATCCGGAAAAAAACTCTGAAAAACTTAAACGAGAAAATAAATCTTATTAAAAAATAAAAAATAGATTAAAGAAAGAAAGTTTATAAATCTAATGAAATTTGAATCTTAAAAGTATATAGTATAAAAAACGAAATATTTTTCAAAAAGGGAAAATAAGAAAAGGAAAATAATCAATTTTGTAAAAGAATAAAAAGTTAAAAAATTAACTAAAATATTCTAAGAAAATAAATAAAAATCATAAAATTTAGAAAAGTATGACCAAAAGCAAGAAATTAAAATAAAAGTTATATGAATTATCAGAAAACATCAAAAAACTATAATAAAAAAAAGGGTTAACCGGTTTTCTTTAAAATCTCTCGGGAATACAAATTTCAAAATTTAAGATACAAAATGCATAAATTCGTTAAAACTAAAAACAATTGTAACAAAAAACCGGGAATATGAATTCTGAGAGTTGAAAAACACAAAAAAAAAAAAAACAAATTAATATGTAAAGTTTGAACACATCTAAAAATTCACAATTATTGTAAAAAGGAAAATAATGTAAGATTCTTTGAATTTTAAAAATCAGAGAAATAGATTAAATAAAAAAGACATGTAAAATCTAAAAACCCACAACCATAACAACAACATCTAAGCCTTAATCCCAAAACAAAAATCTAAGAACCCAGAACACATAAAGTATTGTTATTATATTATTATTAATTTATTTTGACTTTTGGTGCACATTGTTTCTTTGTGTTTCTCTTTGTTGATAATTTTAATTATTTTTGTTTTTATTGTTTCTTCATATTTCTTTTTGTTTATTCATAAATCCAATTTTATTATTCTAGGTGTTTTTGTATATAGATATATTTGATTTTTTTAATTCTAAATCACTAACAAATATAAAAGTCAATGTAAAAGGAAATCAAAAATGAAAATCATTAATAAAGAACAATAAGCAACAAGATACAACAAAATGAAAATGATGCAACAAAATGCAACAAGATGCAACAAGATGCAACAAAATGTATCGTAACACATTTGTTGCAACAAAGAGAAACAAAAACTGCATATAAAAATCATCACAAAATATGTATAATTCAATCTATTGTTACAATTTATTACATTTATTGATGACATCTATTGCTTTTGATTCTCCTCACTTCTTATTCCTTTTAAGTTGCACCTTAACACAACTTATGAAGTCTGTCTCCTCTATCTTCATTTTCCTTGTCAAACTTTCTCATCCTTACATCTTGATGTACTTTTTTATTATGTGCCTGCAATTGAGAATGCAATACTATGACACAAATAACGAATTGAATAAACTATTATGAGAAACCAATAAACTTAGATAACATAATAAGAAAAAGACATCCACAACTAGAAGATACAAAATAAGAAAAAAAAAGAATAAAATTGAACATTAACTCAGCCAATATATGAATAACTAATGAATAGGCACAAATTGTCTACTCTCAATCTTTGTAAAAAATCAATGGGACATTAAAAACAAAGAACTCCACATATCACATTCTGCCCAAAAATATATGATTTGGTGATACTTAACCAATAATGAGATAAGAATCTGTTATATAAGATTCATTCTGGAAAAAGCTACTAAACCTTGGAGAGATCTTCATTATCGTTGACATTGATATCAATATCAAATCAACCCTATATCTTGTTGGCAATGCATCCTAAATAATTGGGATAATTTGAGTTTGCACCCCATTTTATTGGTCAAATTAGACTTTGCACCCCGTTTTGTAAATCATTAGTATTTGCACCCCAACCCCTTATGAAAAGACAAAAATGCTCTTCAATCAAGAATATGTTGAAGACCAACAAAATTGTTAGTGGAGGGGCACTTTAGTGAGCATCCTAAATAAGCATTTATATTTCAACAAGTTAAACTATGCAACAACGGAAGCAGAGTTACCCTATCAAAGCTCAGTCGCTCAATTAGACTATCACAAACAATTTTAGCAAATCTCATCTCAAATAAGCATTTATATTTCAACAAGTTAAACTTTATAGGTCACTGCAATGAGGCAAAAAGATATCCAGTAACATATTAACACAATGAATTTGTTAACGGAGAACAAATTGATTTCCCTCAGGCCAACAGCCATATCATAGCAAAATGAATCAAGACTACTCCGGCCAACAAGCAGGGGCGGAGTTAGGGGAGGGCCAACCCTGGCCCTGGCCCAGCCCAAATTTTTAAAATGTCTAAATTTTCAGTGTAAAAAATTCCGTGTAATTTTTTTTCAAAAATATTCTTTGTATCAGCCCAGTCCGGCCCAGTGCCCTGGCTCCGCCCCTGCCAACAAGTAAGTAATATGGTCAGCAACTAATGTAGTCTGTAGTAATATGTCAAGTTTAAGAGTGAATCTTATTCCACACCTGCCTGCCAATCTATTAGCTTTTCTATTTGTTTGTGATGATGACACCTAGCTTTTCAGCCACAATTACGGTAATGGCTATATCCAGAAACATTGTGTGCTCAATCCACCTGCAAGCCTCAATATTGAATTGCTCTCGGCCTTCGAATCCCCCATTTCCTCCTAAAAAAATAAATCAATTATATAGTTATCATTGTCAAAAGAATCATTTAGTAGGGAAATGAACAAAAGTTTAAAAGATGATCACCTAGCCTTCCACTTCGCTTGCAAGCCACACACGTCTTACCAGTAATTAATGATAAATTTTTACTTTTTTCTTAAACTATGAAACAAAATGATATACTCCGTATGGATTTAATCACTTATCTAAATTAAAGTTTAAATTGAACTTCTTACTTTAAATTTTGACTGTGGAAGCCGGATTGCTGCCAATACCTTGTTCCTACGGACTTTTTGCTGATACAACTTTACCTTGAAAAACATTCTTCAGAAAAATCTGCACGCACGACTACTATTGTTGCAATCCTTTAGGTGCCAGTCGAAGAAGACAAACATCTGTGGATTCCACCCCCTAAGAATTCCAGAGTCACCTAGAGTGTGCGATGGAAGCCATGAATTCCGCCTATCGCTCCTCTAATTTAGTTCCGAATGATCGTTGTGAGGAGGAATTGATCGATCCTGGAAAGTGTTTCGCGACTTGTGAATTTAGAGCTCCGATCGCAACATGTTGAAGTTGAGATATGACCCCCATCTCCGCAGATGTTGCGTTGTCCTCTTTGGCCAGAAGACTTTGGAAGATCATTAGGGGATGCAGAGGTCAGGAAAGGTCAGGGGTCTTGAGACAGAAGCTGGGAGTCGGAAAGGTTTAGACGAAGGAGTTTGGTGGAACATGCCTAAAACTGAAATAAAAAATCAAAATTGAAAATAGAAAAGTTATACGGAGTAAATGAAAAGATAAAACATACTCCCTCCGTTCTTTAATATTAGTCCTCTTAGGCTTTGGCACGGGTTTTAAGAGGAAAGTAGTAGGAATAGTGTAAAAGGTGTAATGAGTAGTGGGTAAATGAAAAAGTAGGAAAAAGAAAGGGGTAATGATAATAAAAATTGAGGTATAAAGTTATATTTAGAGCAAAAACTTTCCTAAAACGGAAAGGAGGACAAATAAAAAGAAACGTCCCAAAAAGGAAAGAAGGACTAATAAAAAAGAACGGAGGGAATAGGAGATATAAATGATATGGGATATATAAAAACGGTATGTCCGGGTAATTTCCACAATATGCAATATGGAGTATTTGCAAATTACAATTGTTTCTGCTTGGAAAAATGACTTTTGAAGTGATTTTGGGAAAAAAATAATTGTAAAAATTGATCATGTTTAAGAAAAAATTGATTTCGAAAAGTAAAAGCTGACAGTGTTGGGTAAAATATGTGTTTTTGGCAAAAATATGTGCTTTTGTAACTTTTTCGATTTTATTATTCAATTGTTTAATTTAAGTAGAAGTTGTCACTAGTTGTCACTTGGAAACACTAATTTTAGCTTTTCTAAGCCAAAAGTTGAGAAACTCTTTTTTTAGAATTGATTCTTCTTATACTTTCTTTCTAAAAAGCAGAAGTAGGATTATAATCAGTTTTTCAAAAACTTATCTCATCTAGCTCCTAAAAATCCGTTTCTAAAAGCATTTTGGAGCACTGAGAAGTACTTCTGTAATTACACTCAAATACTCTAGTATCTGTTTTTTCTCAGAGCAGAAACAGTTTTAAAAAGTAGATCTGTACACCCCCTAAAATGTATTCTTTTTTAAAAGTAGAATTAAGTAATTTAAGCTTTCAGAATTATTTTATTGGTGATTGGACAATAATACTCTTATAGGGTAGGAACTGTTGTCCTCATGTTGCCAAAGCCGTCATATCGCCGTGGCGCCGCCTGCCACTGAATTTTTATTCCAGAATGCCTCCGCTGATGTGGCAGTATTCTGTCGTCCATTGCCTATGTGTTGTGGTGCCGCCAGAGTTGCAGCAGCCACCACGGACTGATCCACCACTTACAAACTGACCTTAGTCATACAAGGAAAATATGAGACAATTAATTAGGTTAATTAATTAAATTAAGTGTAGAAATGGATACCCTTATTTAGGAAAACCAAACACAAGGGTCTTATTTTTGGGATAATGTTATTTTTTTGTCCTACCAAAGCAATTCTCTCCTAATAGTATTCAATTTAGTCTCACTAATTGCAGGGCCGTTTTTAGCATGTTAATTAGGTTCAACAGAACAGGGCCTCACTTTTCATAGGGACCCAATATTTATAAGACACTAGTAGTATTATTTTTAGGTCACTAATATTAATTAATATAGTAGTGTATAGTATCGTATATGAATATGAGTTGCAGCTAAATTCATTCTCTACTACTCCGTATAATAATGCCCTTATATATTGAAACACATTACAAAAAATGTAGAGATTAATTATTTGAAAGGTGAAAAATTCCTACATGTAATTCTTTAATTGCATTATTTAATTAGTATTCAATTGATTTGAGTATTATAAGAGTTTGGATCGATAATATTTTTTAGTTTTTTATATTAAAGTGAGGTCTCAAATTTGTATTTTGAACGGGGGCCTCCAAAATCATTAGATGATCATGACTAATTTATCCTCAATTTTAACTTTTTGCTCATTTAATCGCTCTCGTTAAATTTTTATCATCTTTTAACATGCATACAGACTTACTGAGTCCGTTTGTAATATCACTCGAGGACATATATCTATGGAAGCGTATACCATACAGTCGGTTGTACGGCTGGCACCGTACAACCGGTGACAGTTTTGTAATTTTAATGAAGTTCGTGGTTTCTCTTAAATGAGCATTGATGTAATTTGGATGAGCATCGTGATGTAATTTGGATGAGCATCGAGTTTGCTCTTCTAAGTATTGGGAGCCTAACAATGAGCACCAGTCATCTCTGTTTCATATACTCTAATTCAGTTTCTTTTTATTATTTTTTCGTTTATAAAAAAATCTTAAATTATGTTTATAATTAATTTCAACTAGACGAAGTACCCGTGCGATGCACGGGGTATATCTAGAATTGAATAATAATTTATACGTAGTAAAATTTATGTTTTACGATGGTACATAGTCTGTAATTTTTTTCAAATAAAAAAAGACGATAGAGTTTATACGATGTGACTTTTGATTGTATGATAAATTGCAAGTGAAATCGAGATATAATTATTAGTGGGTCTAATGAAATTTTATAAATTATATGGAAAGATATATGTTGACAATGTACAAAAAATATTCATAAATTTTAAAAAACTTCTTTATAGACCACATTATTAGTGGTGTTGATAGCGCAACTCTCATCACCACATGTATGAGTCTTCAGCCCACTACTTTAGATGACACTTGACATGGAAACATACAATGAATCGTGCGTAAAAATAGATTTTGGAAGATATATGTCCACCTGATGCAGAGATTTTCCTCGACCATTTCTTATCGTCATGACAAATGAAACATGCAATTAAGAATTGCATGCATTTAAATTTGAAAGGGAATCTGCTATCTGATGAGACCAATAATAGTTCGTTATGGAATCAAAACCTTTTGATCAATAATTTTGTTGAATATTTCATTCACCTCCCAACCCCATTTACCCAACTGAGTAATAATCGGGCGAGCCTCATTACATAAGCCTGATTACTGGTAAATGTTTTCCATTAACCTAATAGGAATGTCAACCTTTCTTACCAATTTATGGTTCAGTATCCATGATGCATCCACGTTCAAAAGCTTTTGTGTATGCACCTCATTGGATATAGCACCAATGTTACATTCATGTAAGCATGGGTTATCACTTATCAAAACTTAATCACTAATTCATGTAAGCATGGGTTACATTCATAAACACTACCAACTTTTACTATTAAATATTTTCTCCAAAATCATTTTAAAAAAATCACATTTTTGAAGTAGACAATCGCAAACACTCCCTTGGTAAAGTGTTATTCAACTTTTTCTTTAAAGAAAGCTAAAAATAGTGTTTGCAAATAGGAATTTCAGCTTAATTTAATCACTTTTAAGACAATAAACTAGGAGTAACGAAGTAACTATGAGATGCTTTTACATGCTTTTATGTAAACATGTGCAGGGCCAACTTGAGTATTTTGGAGGCCCTAGGCGAAAATGGCTTAGAGTTTGTTTGACGACCTTGTTTTTCGGCTTATCAAACTTATAAGACAATTTTTTTATAATTACGTAATATTTGATTTCACACGCTGAATTGCATTATAATAAGAAAAAATAAGGTTTAGGTTATGACATTACTTATTTTAGCGATTTTTCATATAATTTTTTCTTTATTTTATTAATACAAAATATTTTAAATATAATTTTCCATAAATAAACAGAATCAGCCAGTCCATTTACTTCAGTCAAAATTTCATAAATTTTAGCTGAATTAGTCGATTCAGCCAATTTCATAGATACAAAACATGCTCATATATTCACATATCATACAATGTAATTTGTATAACACAAAGTTATAAAAAAAGATAAAATGAATACGAATACACCATATTTGAAACATTAACTTAAAAGTAATATATAGAAATTAAAATGCACCGAAATTGTACGTTTTAATACATGTCTTTTTCCTCTTGAAGTGCAAAATTAGGGAGAAAATAACTAATCAAACAAACATGTGAACAAGTAAAGTGATAAAAAAAAAACTTAACAAAAAAGATAAAACGTATGCTAAACATATACTCCGCATGCAAGATGGCAATTATTATCAACAAAAAAATGAAAAGTGCATACAAATTAAATAATGACAAAAAGTGAATTGGGCGGTGAGCATTTGGCAATAGGGTAACTACTAAAGGTCTGAAACCAATATCAATACACTAACAATGGTCCGAACTCTGAAATCTAAAACGGGTGTAGATCATTACAAATTTACTGCTCCTTTTTTTATTTACTCATACCCGATTACGGGAATCCTAGATTAAGAGCAGAAGTCGAAAGGAGCAAAGAGGATTTGAAAGTAATCGTGTCTATCGGGAAACCAGGGAGTCGAAGAATTATTCAATTTTCAGATATAAAATACTAGTAACTGTATTTTGAGGCCCCTAAAATTGTGAGGCCATAGGCAGCTGTCTGGGTTAACTGGCGATAAAGCCGGCCCTGAACCTGTGGATAAAGTTTATGCTAAGGGAGTGTTTGCAATTGCTTCAACTTTAAAAAAGTGATTTTGGGAAAAGTGATTAATAGTAAAAGTTGATAGTGTTTGAGAAAAAAGTGATTCTGGAAAAGTAAAAGTTGGTAATGTTTGGTAAAATAAGTACTTTTTGTGTAATAGAAAAAGTGAGAAGCAGTTTAAAGCATCTTTCTACCTGCTTCCAGCTTTTAGCTTTTAAGTGATTAATTTAAGCAGAAGCTGTCATTTGAAAACACTCTTTTCAACTTTTTTAAGCCAAAAGCTGAAAAACGTTTTTTTTTAAGCAAACACAAACACTCCTTAAAATTGTGGTGCATATCTGGATAAACCCCGTTCACATCATGTCATACAGAAATAAAAAGTCTCCTTTTTCATTGGTGAATTAGATCCTCAGTTTGTCAAAGCTTCTTCTTCATTGATCGCTGTAGGGGTGGTTCGGTACGGTATACCGAAGATTTTATCACATACCTTTATCATACCATAAACTTTCGGTATGCAATAATACATACCGTTACCATACCTAAATTTCGGTATACCTTGTTTCGGTATACCAAAATTTCGGTACGGTAAGCTACGGTATCGGTAAATTATCATGATTTAATATCAAATTATTATATATCAAATGAAATATAGAAAATCAGTGTTAATAATGATATACTAAAATTATTAATGAAATTAATTATAAAATGTCAATGATAACCTATTTGTGTTCTATTCAACTTTGAACAAAAAAATATTATAAATATGTACGGATACTTCAACACATGATATATGAAGATAAAAACACATTCTGCTAAAATAATAATTTAAACAACATAAATATATATGAAATAACATCGATCTCCAACAAAAAGTATAAATAATTCAAGAAACATGGCTATAAAGTCATTATCCTTGAATTAATGTTGTGTTTCTAGTTATTTTTAGGGAAAAGGTGCAAATAGGCCCATGTACTAACAAAAAAAGGTCAAATAAGCCCTTATTTAGGAGGCTCTGTTCGGCCGTCGCCATTTGGAGTGGTTTCCGGTGGAATTTTTTGATGAAATTTTTTGAGCATCTTAATCATTGAGTGTAGTTCACTTATACAAAATTTCAGCTAAAACTTCAACCGGGAAGGCATTCAAATGAATTCTTGAAAATAACTGCGCAGTTAGAAGCGCAGTTATCTTCAAGGATTCATTTGAATGCCTTCCCGATTGAAGTTTTAGCTGAAATTTGGTATGAGCAAACTAGACTTGATGAATAAGATTCTCAAAAAATTTCATCCAAAAATTCCACCGGGAACCACCCCAAATGACGACGGCCGGACAGAACTTCTTAAATAAGGGCTTATTTGACCTTTTTTGGTTAGTACATGGGCCTATTTGCACCTTTTCCCTTATTTTTATAATTTTAAAGAAATTATTGACTTGGAATTACGGTATGCATGACGGTATAACGGTATACCGTTTATTTCCAAAATATATACCGATACCATACCGAAGTAATTCGGTACGGTATCATACCATACCGAAGTAATTCGGTACGGTATCATATCATACCAAAAGTGTCAGTATACCAAACACTTCGGTAAATTCGGTATTTTTCCCCACCCCTAGATCGCTGAAGTAATTCGATTTCGAAAGCAGCAAAAATATTGGGGTAATTTGAGTTTGAACTCCATTTTATTGTCCAAATTGAACTTTGCACCCCATTTTTAAAACTCTTTGTTTTTGCACCCCAACCTCATATGAAAAGACAAAATGCCCCTCCATTAACAATTTTGTTGGTCTTCAACACATTCTTGATCGAGGGGTATTTTTGTCTTTTCATATGGAGTTAGGGTGCAAAAACAAAGGCTTTTAAAAACGGGGTGCAAAGTCCAATTTGGACAATAAAACATGGTGCAAACTCAAATTATCCCAAAAATATTTAGCCGCCCACAAATCGTCATTGTACATAGTGCTACTCCGTAATAAGCTTCTTACAACTTCTTTTCCACCGTAATTCACTGATCCGTGTCATTTTGTCAATTCCTAAACTTCTCATAGCCTCTGCTCTACCATTCATCCTATTGACACCTAGTTTATCTCTAAGCTTGTCAAAGCTTCTTTTCTGTACATAAATCTTCATTGGGTCTGCCGGCCAGGGCGCCAGGCAGCCGTGCAGGGTGCATTAAATTTCTAGATTAAATCTATTTTATTTTAAAGTGAAAAATAATAAAAATACCTCAAACTTTGAAGGGATGTGAGATGAGCTCCCCAAACTTGCATATGTAATTTAAATGCCCCAAACTTTGTATAAAAAGTTATTTTAACACCATAGTCAAGTATTATTTTTTTCAAAAATGTAAATTTATGATGTTAATTGCATAATTTAAAATATTTTAGAATTCATAAAGACACAATCACATTCTAAACTTCCATTGCGAAATAAATAATGTCACCCCCACTCTATGCAATTGCAACACTTTTAATTTTCTATTTTAAATAATGCAATTAACCCCAAAAATTTACATTTTTAAAAGAAATAATACATGACAATGGTGCAAAAATAACTTTTTGTATAAAGTTTGGGGTATTTAAATTACATATGCAAGTTTGGGGTGTTCACTTCACACCCCTTCAAAGTTTGGGGTATTTTTACTATTTTTCCCTATTTTAAACTATTATCAACTTTTACTGATAAATTCTTTTTCCAAAATCAATTTAAAATATTGCCTTTGTAAAAGTAGAAACAAAGGCAAACATTCCCCTAATAGTAGTGTGTCCTGATTTTCTACATAAAAATTAATGCAAGTTAGTTCCGAAAATGTAATAATTTAGGGGGTGTTTGGTTAATGGCCTATCAGCCATTTTTTGGCTGATTTGACCAATATTGGCCTTTTGACTTGATCAATCAGCTAATATGTGTGTTTGGTAAAATAGCTTTTTAAGTTGGCCTTTTGTCCCAAACAGCCAAAATAAAAAACGCCAATAAACCTAGCGTTTAGGTATCGGCGTTTCGATTTCCTTCATAATATTCCTACGATACCCTTGTTCCGTTTCTTTCTCGCGGCTTTTGATCTTACTCGCACAGTCATACTTGCAGGCTTCACTCCTCTGAGAGCTGCGATTTCCCTTCCTCCAAGGTATGTCCAATCTCTTTCAAATCTGAGAACATACTCTGTAGGTTTCACTCGCAGCCATCTCTTGAACTTCTGTAAAGTGTTTATACATAATACACGCATAAAGAATGAAGATGATACAGAGCTTTAATTTGAGAAGACAATTTTAATTTCTTGTTCTGTAATTCTTTTTCCAAACTGATTAATAATTTCAGTTGTTTATATATGGGCCGTAAACTTTCTTGTTGATACAGAGCTCTGAAAAGATACTTTTAATTTTGATTTCTTGTTAGATACAAAGCCCTGTTCTTGAACACCCCCTAAATGCCCGTAAACTTTCTGAAAACATGAGATTTGAGCCTGAAATTAAGTTTAAAAATCTTCACTTTTTTGTGTATTACGGGTTTAGATAATAATTACGGAGTATTAAAAAGCTTATGGATGATAAATTAACAATATATGCTCCAGTATGTTTATATTGAGTGCATGGGATGATGTATGGAGAGACGATAGCCCCCCTCCTTTCTCTCCTATTGGTACACAAATGGAAACCGATGAAAGAAGGAGCAATAAGAGAGTTGCAGTGAGTGATGCACCACAATCTAATAAGAGTGCACGGGTTGAAACCACAAAGAGAGCAGGTAAAACTAAATCATTGGGTGACAAACTTGATAACATGATGCAGCTCATTGGAGAAAGGAACAATACATCTAAGGGAGTGCATATGTCAATGATGAATGTCATGGACTCAATGGTCACACCAAAGCATGGAGAAATTATTGAAGCACTAACAAAGTTATGTGCTTTGTCGGATTTAGATCCAAGCACACCTGAATTTTATTTTGCTTGCACGATGATTGAGGATCCACAAAAAAGATGCATTCTCCTAGGGTTACCAAATGACCAGATGAGAGTTGAGTACATCAAGTTTGTATATGCTGAGCAGAAGAAGAATTAAAAAGACATCACTATGTTAGCATTACAATTTTTATCTCTTTTAAACTCAATTATGAACTTATGTTATGGATTGTCATATTTCCGAAACTTTATTAATCTAGAAACTTCTTTATGAGTTTATATGCTATGAATTTCAATACTTCAACAACTGTATTAGTTTATTATATATGATTGTCATGTTTTGATTTAATGCATTGACATTATGATTCTGCTATGTTATTAAAATTCCGTGTAACAATACTTTTTAATTATTATTGGCTTACAGTATTAGTACTTGTATTTTTGTAGGCATGGATGATACCTATATAATTATTCGGAAACTTATCCTAATTAAAGAGTATTTGGATGACGATGATGAATTTTGGGATTTGGTAGCTTGTACAACCAGCTATATGTATGTGTACTTTATGAATCACATATACAAAGAGCGTTGTATGACATCATACTTAACCGGCCAACGATGGATGGATGAACTATTGTATGGTCATGAAAAACGGTGTTTTAATGCATTCAGAATGAATCCGAGTACGTTCCGTCAATTATGTGCAGATTTGGAAACAAAGTATGGATTAGTCGCTTCAAGTAGGATGTCAACTTTGGAGAAACTTGGCTTGTTTGTGTATGTTCTGAGTAAGGGTTCTTCTAATCGAGATACTCAAGAACGTTTTCAACATTCGGGTGAAACTGTGAGTAGAATTTTCAAAGAGGTATTGAATGTCATGGTAGCATTTTCAAGGGACATGCTTAAACCTAAAGACCCTGAGTTCAAAGAGGTTCCAGCACAAATTGTCAATGATACTAGATATATGCCACATTTTAAGGTAACTTGATACTTTGGTTATTCCATTTAGTTCATTAAACTACTCCTATAATATTTTTAGTGGTATTTTAATATTAGGATTGCATTGGAGCAATTGATGGAACTCATATTGCAATAACAGTTAGAGAGGAAGATCAAATGCGTTATAGAGGGAGGAAAGGGATACCAACCACAAATGTCTTGGCAGCATGTGATTTTAATTTATTATTCACATATGTTTTGACTGGATGGGAGGGGACAGCACACGATGCTCGCATTTTCCTCGATGCAATCAATAATCCAAGTCTAAATTTTCCGAAACCACCACCAGGTAGTTGATTTTATTTATACTAAGCGCATGGCAAATAAATATTGTAACATATTATTTTTATGTACATATAGGTAAATATTATTTAGTTGATAAAGGTTTCCCAGAAAGACAAGGGTATCTCACACCTTACTTCAAGACAAGATATCATCAAACAGAATTTCGTGCTGCAAATCCAAGGGGATCTCGAGAAGTGTTTAATCGAGCGCATTCATCTCTAAGAAGTTGCATTGAGAGGGCTTTCGGAGTTCTTAAGGCGCGGTGGAGAATTTTACAAAAAATGCCCATATATTCATTATGTGACCAGAATAAGATAATTTGTTCTTGTTTTGCACTGCATAACTACATTCGGAAAAGCACGATTGGGGATCCAGGTTTTAATATCATTGATCGAGATCCAGATTTCATACCAGATGATATCTTTCGAGACGTTGAGTCTACTTCTGGACAAGGCGTTGAGCATATGAGAGTCCGTGAAATGACAGTTATTCGTGATAATATTGCAACTAATTTGATGACAAGGAAAAGACGTTCTTAGAGAATAGTATGATTTTTTAAAGATATATTATCATTACGATTAAGTGACTGTTAGTATTTTAATTAAGGTGACATTAATATTGAAATGCATTTTTTACTTTTGTTAGACAACTTTTTTTAATGTATTTTTACTTAGTAACTCCCCTTTCTTGTCAAGATATCATTTAAATTTATTAATACATGAACAATTGTTTAAAAGAATTATTAATTGTCTTCTTAAGTTTTTATTTTTGAATTCATAAAATTGATTTAAGTATTGATACCAATAACATCATTAGCGTATGATAAGTGCATATATAAAAGCATATTATAAATATATGTGTGTGTATGTATATATATATATATATATATATATATATATATATATTAATATATATATATATATATAAGTGTACAGTTAAAATAATTAATTGATGTCCTTAAAGGTCATTTCACAAGTTATCAGCTGATTGTAAATAGCCATTTTAACCAAACACCATTTAACAAACTGCTAATACTATCAGCTAATCAAAACAGCCAACAGAAACAACTATTGTAAAACAGCTGACACAATCAGCCAACGGCCAACAGCCAACAGCCAATTGCCAAACACCCCCTTAATCACGGGATTGCATCACAAACAATAAATTGAAACTACCCTTTGATCTAGTAGGATCATCTCCAAGGCATCAATAATTTCCGGTTTCTTAAATTTTGTAACTTGTCATATATGCAGATTACGCGAACACCGATTCTCCATTCAATAAATTTGGGCAAGATTTCACTTATGCAGTGTAAATTAAGATTGGCAATAAATGCTACTCCATTATATGAAGTACTTTCCTGAAGATGCACTTCCTCTGTTTCCAACCTAAGTAGCACGGAAACGGGAAACGGGAAACGCGAGAAACGTAATTTCTAAAAAATATAGGACACGAAACATGGGGGAAACGCGTAAATATTATAAAATATAAGGATATATGATAAGTCCGTATTTAGACACGCATTTGACGCGTGTTCGGATCGACTTTTGATGGTTTTCCTAGCTTTAAGGTGTTACAAGTCTCAATTTTAGCTCAAGTTGTGACTATCAGGCGTTGGGTCGAGTTTTATTGCATTTGGAGTCAAATTGGTGAAGTTAGAGACCGGCATCGGCGCTTAGAGAAGCAATCGGGAAGAGTTGGAGAACATTCGAGAGAGATTTGAGAGTTTTGGAGGCCACCGGAAGGTTCACGGCGAAGATTTGATGAAGAAACGGCCTTTGGATTGATTAAAGAAGTATCCGGGAGCAAACGGGGAAGAAAATAGCAAGAAAACGGTTCTAGAGCAATCCACGCGACCCGCGGTGCGGTTCCGCACGCCCCGCGGGTGATTCTGAGAGCAAGAATTCAAGAAGTCTGAACCGCACTATGTGCGGCCGAAACCGCACACCGCGCGGTCGAAACCGCACACCGCGCGGCCAAAACCGCACACCGCGCGGTCCAGAAATAGCCCCCAGAAGTACCCGCGCGGTTGCATAGTGCGGCGCCCGCACACCGCGCGGGCGGAGCGAAAGTCGGAAGACGGAAAAACGCGCGCGTGACCGCGCGGTGACCCGCACGGCGTGCGGACGACCGCGCGGCCTGATTTTCGGCCTGTTTTCGGATTTTTTCTATAAATAGACCCCCGTTTTGCCTGTTTTTGACTGAGGAGCTTAGAGAGATAAACCCTATTTCGATTTTTGAGAGCTTTTCAAGCCTTGTTCTTCAAGATTAAGGGATTCTTTGTAAGTTCTATCTTTTTAATTAATGACAATTATTTCTATTCATCCCAATTCTGTTGATTCTTCAATTATGAATTGTGAGTAGTTTAATTAGGGATTTGGGATTGATGAAGGGGTTAATCATGATTGATGGCTAGATTCTTGTCGGTTTAATTGCATGAATGCCGTTAAATTTGTGTTTGAAGAATTTAACTGATATCTCTTGTAACCTAGATGGCCACTAGAATTACAATTGCTTATAGAATAAGTTAAGAGAGATCTAATTTGTTCTAGGACACATTCACACACACTTAATCGTTCGCTAAGAGATTAGTAGCGATTAAGGGGCCGTAAGCTCGCTCGTTTTGGCAATAATTTAGGATCTTGTCGTATGAGAGATCAGCCTGGACCCCTAAATTATTGTACTCTACGCCGCGAGAGCGGTAAGAACTTAGTAATGATTAGCTAGGCTCAATTAAATTAAATTCATGTGATTGGGCCTGTTCTGCCAGAAATCTGGTTAACCCCGGAATCAATTCCTGTTCCCTTCGTCGTTAATTAAGGAAAATCAAATCTTTTTATTCGCTCATTAGCATTAGTTCTAGTTTAATCAATCAACCAATCTCGCACAATTGCATTTTTATTTTATTTATTTCTTTTTAAATCGCTAAGTTTAGTTAATCTTTAATTCCCTTTTGTCCGTCCCTGTGGAGACGATACTCGTACTTTCAACCACTTTACTACATCCTTTTTAAGTGCGAGAAAACACACATTAATATATTTATAATATTTTTTAATATATGTACACAAGTTTTTCCATATGCACATGTTTTTTTAATATAATTTGTTTAATAACCAAATAATAAAATCACTCTACATGTTCGAATTTAGATATTATTTCATATTAGTACATAATTAAACATAAAATGTACGGAGTAATACATTTCTAGCAATACATTGTGTTATGAAATGTAACAAGTGTTGCCGCTGAGAAATACGGAGTACTACAAAAATTCACTATTAAAAAATTATTTTCCACCACAGAATCTTTTGAAAAAGAAAAAAATTGGGATCCAAGGTTTCCGAAACGTAGGGAAACGGGTTTCCAAATTTTTCTTAATTACGGAAACGACCCCGAAACGGGAATTTGAAATTTCCGAGTTTCCGAAACGCTTTCGAGTTTCCGAAACGAATTTCCGAGTTTCGTGCTTCCTAGTTTCCAACTTAATAACAATAATTCATACATAGTATTACCATATTTTACAATTTACACACGGTGATTTCCAATTTTAATTTCGGACTGAGCTCTTGGGCAGGATCTCATTTTAGTATTGCACATTAATTCTCCATCATGCCCTCAATTTGGGCGGGGATTTTCCCTCCAACAGCTACCCCAACTTTCTTACTTTATACTCTGTATTATATAAAGATATGTGAATCTAATGTAGTATGATATGTTTGATATGTGCACCATTTTAAAATGAACATAAAACAGTACCAAATGAGCATACATAATTTACAAAATGAGTATCAAAAAATTCAAAAGCTCATTTGTGTATGCTCATTGATTTTGAGTGTTATATTTGATACGCTCATCATTTTAAAATGAGCATAAAATAGTACCAAATGAGCATACATAATTTACAAAATGAGTATCAAAAAATTCAAAAGCTCATTTGTGTATGCTCATTGATTTTGGGCGTTATATTTGATATGTGCATCATGTTAAAATGAGCATAAAGCAGTACCAAATGAGTATGCATAACTTACAAAATGAGTATAAAATGTTCGAAAGCTTATTTTTGTATGCTCATTCATTTTGAATGTTATACTCATTTTAGTTTAACATAAAACTCATTTTCAATGTGTTCGATATTAATTTGTGTGAGTTCATTTCTTTTAGGCGTATACTCAATTCTTTTAGGTTCATTTAAAAACTCTAACATGCTCAAAATTTCACTGTGCTTCATTACTCCGTACAATTTAGGTATCCCCTAACCCAAAAGCTACCAAATTAAAAAAATCAGTGTAAGAAACATAGAAAGAGGAAAAGAAAGCGGGAGCAGAGCGTCATCTTCGCAGCATCTGCGCAATCCATCCATCCATAGCCCAAGCGAAGCCATCATCACCACATCTGCGCAACCCATCCATAGCCTCTCCATCGCCACGCGCAGATCCAAGAGACGAGCGAAGGTCATCGACAAGGAAGAGACGAGATTCGAGAGGTGGAGGTGGAGATCCCAGCGACGACGCGCAGTACATAGCAACGAACAAAAAGCCCGGTTGTACCGTGCGCACAAATATCAGTCTTTTATACTCCATACATTTTTACTCGTGTTTTGAAAATTGAAGTGATGAATGAGTCACTTTTCAACTTTTATTTGATTCGGAGCCTCCTAGTTTTCAATTGCATTAAAATTTAAAATTGAAGTGTTACCAAATTTATAAATTTGTTTAAATAATTAAGGTCGAAGACCACAAATGACCAATTCAATTGCCTAAGATTAAATTAGGTATCAATTCAAAAATAAAATAAATAATAAAGCAGTGACATAAACCAATGAAATGCATTTTAGGGTATCCTTTAATAGTAGGGTACTGTGGAGGGATACAAATTACTTATCGATCTAAAAATGAACTTGCAAAATACTTAACTCGATCAACTTGAAGTCTTGAATCATATTTATTCTCTATTTTTGAGTACCAATTTTCACCAATTTGAACTTGGCTTTTGCTATTTGATAGAATTTGAAAAGAAGTTAAATTTATTCCAGACATTAGAGGTACTACGTATTAGACATCTAAGAGTAAAGACTCTATTTGGAATGTGACTATGTGAGCACTGAGCAGTGAGCACCCCCTCCTGACTGCACAAAAACTCTATTTGGAACAAGCTTGACAACTAATTACTTGAACTTAAATAACAAAAAAACATTGACAAGAATCAAACTCAAGTATATCTATCAATATTCAACAAGGCTACATTTTCGTTTAAAAAAGTAAAATGACATCAGAAACAAACACATTAGGATCCACCTGGTAGCCTCAGAAATTTACAGCACCTGTGGAACGAGTTACTCTATGTATTTACGAATGCCCTAACATCCGAAGATACTCTTCATGGCTTTCCAGGTGTCCACAGTGGTTTGAAGCCAGGAGGGAAATCATCACACGGTTCTGTTTTGAGATTCAATGAGGTATAGGAACCTGAAGATGCCATCCATAGTTTTTCGAAACCAGGAGGAATTTCTTGAAACTGTTCTCTGTTAATACTAGAGTGATCAAATTGCACTTGACTGTCACTGGAACGTTTACACATGACAACATCCACAGTTCCCACACTTTTCCCGCCTACCATGTCGATCTCCATGTCAGCCTCCTCACTGTCGTCTACTTCTCCCTCATTCTTCCCACCTGTTCTTTTGATATCTGAGACTACGTGTTGCACATTGGCAGCTTTCTCTTTTTTACCCGCACGGTAAAATAGTCCCCACAGGAAGTGTTTCCCCCTCACTTCTGTAGCAAACTCAGGAATGTTAGAAGTGGTAAAACAGCTTATGTCTAGTAAAGCTCCCTTCATATTACACCGAAATAAAGTAAGAAAGTGTATTATAAATCTGCCAAAAGTCATTAAACCGGCTCAATCTCAATAAACCCGTTTTAAATTTTTGTTCAAGCACATTTCAAAAAATATTGTGTAATTGTATTACACAGATAAGAATATAAATATATGTGCAGCTTTATTCAAATTCCATTTTCCTTCAGATTTTCCAAGAATCCAAGGTAAAACCAAATGTAAGGATACACTACTTAACTTGGCATATCTTCCTTTCAAGTTTCACTACCAATTTCTGCCATCCAAACACAGCCTTCAAGAAACATGTCGTAAACAGAAAAAAGTACACAAAATGCAAAGCTTACTCTGACAGTCTTCTTGCAGAACTGTGGACGCAAACACCAGCATTTCCATGTTCTCAATCTGCTTTCTCATCACCAAATCATGCTCTCCGATCAACTCCAGAAGGGTCACATACTCCTTGGACCTATATACCCCAAAAAAACTAAATGGATTTAATTAAATCTCATATAACACAGACACAAGTATTACATGACTGCACAAAAGGGGACTGCGGCTGACCTTTTCATGTCACCGGGCAAGAAAAAAAGCCCTATGTCATCTCTTGTAGGGCAATAGTCACTGAATAGCTTGAGCCACACATCACCTCTTGGAACCAATTGGAAGTCAAGAACCTCAGGCAGCAGCTTGGTGAAGTCCATGAGTTTTTTACATGCTTTTGAGGAATGATGAGCTTGTAATCCATGAAAGTTTAGAGTGTCACAGACTGTGAGGCTTCCCCTAGAGAATACAAAGTTATTGCTCAACTAGTTAACAATAAATTCTATGAGATCATATAGAGTTGTATCATTACTTTTACCAAACTGTTTTATATCTGTTAATTCAACCAATGGTTTGACTTGACCACGTTAATAAAAAAATATAATCTAAAACACGTAAAGACAATATATTTTTACATGTTTGCAGTGGATCATCAATTACTTCATTAGTATATAAGGTAAATCTGGGTAAAATTAACAAGGATTGTCTGGTAATAGTAGTAAAAAATGGAATGAAACCACAATAAGTTCAAATAGGGGCTGGAGGCAGAATAAGTATTCATCATAATCATGCCTTATGACCCATGTTATGTTCCATGACGTGCAGGTTTATTTTTTAATATAAACTTTGACACAATGCTTTTTTGAATGAATTTATAATGTCAACTAATAACTTTAAGATATTTGAACTTGGCTTTTGCTATTTAATAGAATTTGCAAAGAAGTGACAACATAAATTTCCAAGTCACCGACCTCACGAATAGAAACAAATATGTACTTACTTCCAAGATGGATAAAGTACTGGATCATTTGAGAAATTCTTGACATCTTGACCTGAAACCAATCAACAAGTCATCCACAGAAATGAAATGATGAATCAGGGAAGAGGAAAACTTTATACGACATATAAGGATCCAATACCATTTTGTTACTTCTCTAACATACATAAAAGTAATGATATAGGGAGTTGGTAGACTTTTTGAATGCTCTAAATCTAAAATACAAAATCTTTTATCAACTTATAAAGAGAGCAAAGAGCATATAGCATAAAAAAATCACCTTTTACCACCTTACGGGGCTTCTTGGGATGCTGAAAATTAGGAATAAATGAGCCCTCGTGGTTGACAGCTGTCCTTGACGTTGGGGTTGATATGTGCTTCTTAGATGACAGTGGGGTTGATATATTTTTCTTGGGTGACAATGGGGTTGATGAGTGTTTCTTTGGTGACAAACGGGATGATGAGTGTTTTTTACGAGATCTTGGGGTTGATGGGTGTTTCTTAGGTGACAGTGGGCTTGAGTAGCCAGTTTTCTTAAAATTGGAAGAATTATTTTGCTGTCTAGGTAGGGTGAGTACTTCTTGAATGGACAGATATTTTGTTCTGCCTTTCAAAACTTTATTTTCCCAGTTAACACAACCACGGCCCCGGTTCGATTTTCTAGGGGAACCGCTCTGCAAATCCTTAGTTGTCGTCTTTGGTGGTACCTGAGAAGCGCTCTGGCTATTCCCACAGGATAATTGCTTCTCATTTCTTTTAGTGCATTCCTCACACTGCCAATCCTTTGTGGGACCCTCACAGTACTCTCGCATGCAATAGCTGAGCAACACAGAAAGTTGCAAACCCTCAGTTGGCATTGAATTGCAAAAGAAATGTTACAACTTGAAGAACATGAAAGTTCAATACTGTAGGAAACTACAATGTAGACCATCATGAGACATGAATGGAAGGATTTCAGTTTTGATGATCAGGATAATTGCACATCTAAGATTGACAGAGATTAAAAACATAGAGACGAATGGCCCAATCCCCAATAGAATCTTCTCCATCACTTGTAAACATTATGGGGATATTTCTCTTTCTTTTTATATTTTCAAAACAAGTATCATCCTATATTCTTATGTAGTGATATTGAGGAGTGAGCAAACAAGAATAAGCCCTTCTAGTTTAAAAGACGGGAAGGGATGAGTAGAGAAGGGAAGTTTAGGGAAGGAACAAGGTGTAGAAAAAGATACCATATATTATGTTTGGTTAATGAAGGAATTAATATTTGGGAAAAACATGTAAAAAGAATATTAACCTACAAGCATAGAAACATTAGGGTGAATAAAATTGGTTGAAAAAAAGAATGAAATTAAGATACAAAAAAATACTTGAAAAGATTCCCCAAATGGGGGAGTAGGTTATAACTAGTTAAGAGGATTGCATAACTCTTCCACTTTCTTCACTCCTTCCTCCTAACTCCCCCAGCAAAACACATCCTTCACATACCTCAGCCTTCTCCCCTGCCCTCCACAACCCTCTAAGCATATAAAGTCGAAAGGACTAATAGAAACCCCAAAATATGATCTGACAGAACAATTAGTTCTATCTCAAAGTAGGTGATCAATTAATCAAAGTAAGATCGCAGAGGAATGCAAGCTAAACAAACAGGAAAAAGGGTCTTACATATGTTCTTGGTTAACTTTGCAGTTAGCACAGGCAATGATTGTCTCTGCAATCCCAACATCACCGCAGATATCACAACACCCATCCTAGAAAATTCCAGGTTTGATGTAAAACCGTTAGTTCTTTGCATCAGAACAAAAGTTGTGCTGATTTTATTTCAAATTGCATTTAGTTTTTGGATTTAAGCAACAATCATTAGAATCAGTAGTCTACTAGTCTCTCCACTATTTCAACCAAACATACATTCCATGACATGTTTATTTGGTCAAATAGATGTCTGTGTAGTAACTATAATTATTCTTCACCCATAAAGTATTACTTACCTCACTATCAAATAACTATCGTTTACGGTTATCAAGATAGAGATACTATAATGTGACTAGAGTACCCTTCCCCCTTTGTTAAAGTAATAAAGATATACAAATCATTATGGGGGACACTTATAGATGCAGGACTATTATGGGCATACAAGAATTTGTGTAACAATAGAAATATCAATAGCGGCAAAAGTTCCAAATGAGGATATGACTAAACAGACATGAAGACAAAATAATTTCTTTTTAGCAATGCTCTGAAGAATAATGAGCTGCATTCGAGAGCAGAAGATATAATCAAAACAAAGTTTTCCCTGTTTAAATTTAAACAATAAAAATTTAACTATTTATTTGAACCCACCGAAATGGAGCCAAAGATTCATTATTTTTTGGCTTGAGAATATGATGGAATAAAGCAAAATGGCTCACTAAACTGTCTGTGCTTCTTTGTTATGAAGCAGCAGTCAGCCCATGCAATTTTGGACGCGATTTTCACTATGGGTCATCCGGAAACAGTCTCTCTGTGCTTTAGTACAGGGGTAAGACTGCGTACATCCGACCCCCCCTTACCCCACCGTAGGTGGGAGCCTGTGCGGCACTGGGGTAAATGAAAATGATGATTTGAACCCACCGAAATCTAGATAGAATTTAGAAATTTATTTTTGTATTGCAAATTTATAATGACTCATGTCCCAAAAGACATTCTTTTCTATTATTGGAAAAATAATCAAGAGAGCCTCAATGTAACCATTGACAGCATTGGGATTATTACCATTATTAAAGACAATAGTATTAATCCCAACTTCGTGATACATGTCAGTAATTGAATAAGACTCCATTGAAAAAACATTTGTCTAATGACATTAATGACCCTTGAGATTGTAAACCATTTAGAAGTCCAGAGTAGAGAAACAGTAGGCGCCATAAAGACTAAAGTGTGTATCTACAAGGCCTACAATTACATGATGGCTTCTAAATAGTGAACGCTAAATTCAACCATTATGGAGCCCTAAACACTAGTGCTCTAATTTCATTCAATGATCTCATATCTCCTTCATCAAATAAAGGTTATGACTAGTAATAGCCCTCCGTTTTGATTTGTCTTTTGAAACCAGAAAATGAAATAAAAAATACTACGTATGACTTATCAGCCGAGCACAGCATTTTAAGCTATGATGCACTACTCTAATCAGTAATACAATACATGACAAATTTTTAAGCACAAAACGTGCGCATTAACAACAGCGCTGCAGAGCTGATATATGAATAAAGTTTTATAGTCACTGTGCACTAAATTTGTTTTACAAAATAATAAAAATGAAGCTAGTTCCTAGGAGTATGCCCTTTGGTGGTTTATTTTTAACTTAACCAAGTGTAAAGTTCCAACCTTTACATGGTTATCAAAACCTAAGAATTATATTTCTGCCATTTTTGGTAAAACCCAGTTGCTAAGAAACAACTTCTCGCAAGGAAATGACACTCGGCACAGCATCATGGAGCAATATCTTGGTTCTTGGGCACAATGTGACCAGAATCATGAAAACGATTATTGTTGAACACAGTAGAAAAAACAAAAAAAGAAAAGAGGAGGTTTTTTACCATGAGGTTTGGAAAGGTGGTGGGGCTGCAGTGCTGGATATTCTTCTGTATTTCCTCGCACCAACAGAGAGTGGGGTTGGAAGATAATGGGAGCCGATTCACTCGTGCCATTTCGGATTGTAATACGTGGACGGCTTCGATGGATTTTCGCGATGGTACATATGAGAGCCCAGGCGTCCCGTCTCGTGAGCGACTTATGGTCAATAAATACTCAATAGTGTTTGTTTTTGTAAGAACTCCTCCCTCCGTCCCGCTAAGATTGTCCCATTTTACCTTTTCGGGAAGTCCCACTAAGATTGTCTCATACCAAATTTGGTAAAGATTGTGTGGCTCTAAATCATTCTTACTTTATTCTTACTTTATAAATTTAATATCAACCACACAAACCCACTTTTCTTAATAATCGTGTCACCTTCTTCCGTCCCAATCTTAGTGGGACGGAGGTAGTAGTATTTCACCGGGTAAAATATTTTATGAGCGACTATATAGTGTTTGTTTACTCAATTTGTAAGAACATACTAAATATTTTATTCGAATATTATGTTCAAAAGACAATATAGAAAGTATAAATAAAATATTAATTTATTACAGGACGAAATCTAGTATTTTTTTCAAAAGTATATAGAAGTATATAAATTGAAGTGGTTTTAATGTAAAAAAATGATGAAGATGATTTGGGAATATATGAGAACTCAATTTGAAAGAAAAAAAGGAGCTAAAAAGCAAATCTAGTTTTTTTTTTTAAAGGAAATGGATTAATTATCATTAATATAATCGTTGTTCAGTACAAGTAAAATAAAAGCAAATCTAGTTATTCAAGTTTATCAACGTCTTTGATTTACACGGTTGTAGTGAAAAAAGCAATCCATAATAATGACTACCGTATTTATTACGGAGTATAAAATGCAATTACTAATATTTTCGTTTAATCAAATTAATAACACTAAGAACTACGAAGTATTTCAAAAGCACTTCATATGAACCCAATGACCGGTCCAATTTATTTGCCATTAATCAGGAAATCAATACAGTCAACTTTTCTCTTGATCTGCAAATCGTCTCCACGTTCTTCATTGTTCAGTTGTCTTTGTCTTCTTCTTTTGGTTGTAATTTTTGTTTTTGTTTTGAAGCATCGCCCGACGATTTTGAGAGCTTCTTTGATGAAATTTTAACCTCCTACTCAAACTCTTCACCTCTACCTGCACAATAATTGTTACTCCCCTGGTCTCACAAATTACCTGAAACTCTCCACCTCTAAAACTAATTTGAGTGTTGATGGGGATCAATTTACTTTATTGTCAGTCAAACATCGTAAATCGTAAAATATCTTATAATTTGGAACGGAGGGAGCACTTTTTAGATGATCAGTTATACTTTAGTCAAACTTCGAGTTTCAAAAAGGGAGATGTTTTAATTTGGTGAGAGTTGCTTATTATTGTTAATTTTTTACTTTTTCAGAAAGTATTCTATTGAGAAATTTTATGCATGTGAGCAACAAAGGCAAATTCATGAGCAAAACGTGTCCGTATTATATTTGACTTTTTGTTTTCAATCTTTATGAACAAAAGTTCTTCCTGGATCTATTTTAGTTTATAACTACTTTGTTTATTTCGGACTCCTATTATGTTTGTAGTGAAGAGTGGAATCTGCTAATTAGGAGCTGCAGCAAAGTAACATACTCTCATTTTAATCTTTAAAATACTCCCATTATTTTGAATAATAATATTTTCTTCAATGGGTAGTTCTAATACGGTACATTTTACTTGCTCTGCATCACTGCCAACCAATATATTCCATCAACCTTGAATCACACCCCACTCTTATCGAGTACAATGACTTTACCAGGTACGTGGGAATGGCTCGGAGAAGATAGGTTGATGACCAGGGCCGTCAAATTCCGGATCCTCCCATCAGGCATTCCCATCAGTCATACCATTCCCGGGCTGGCCCATCCAATATCAATGAGAATCCTCTGCCCCTGATTGCATCGTTGTATCTCATCATCATCATGCAGGCCATGCACCTAGAGACATGGTGCTAGGGATCGGTCTTTCCTAGATAGGCCTCTATGTTGCAAGGCTTATACTCTTGTGGCAGTGGAGCATCCATGATTTGACTGATGAACGACTCGGGAATCCTCACATCATGATTGAGAATAATCATGTCATCCACCGCCCTCTTGAGCTTATCAAGTTGCCTTCTGAGACCGTCGTTATCCTGGCCGATCTGGACACGAGGCAGGGAAGCGCGATCTTCATGGGCTCGTTGATGTTTGTTGATCTCGTCTCTGAGATCTCCCCCACGCGCACTACGACGGTGGGAGAAAACGGCTATAGACGATGCTTCATCACTTCGTTCCACCATGGAGGAGAGCCTATCATGCATAGAGACCCTCCGTCCTCCAATCTGATCCATGATCGAAGCCCTCGGGGTCTGTCTAGAATGATGAGACCGATGAGACCTTGCTGGAGGCAAATTCCTTTAACGCTGTCGGACACTTCCTCCTCCTGTTGGGGCACAGATGGAACCTGGCGCGGGGAAGGAGGTCTTTCGTTGGTGTTAGGAACGATTCCTTGAAAGGTAGTTAAGGTCTACACAACCCTCTGTGATGTCGCCAAATTGGCTAAGGCCTGCGCAGCATCCACGCTGGGAATGATTCGGGGTAGCCGGTGTCTCGAATTGTGGTGGACCTGCTCCATTCGAGCACCACCTTGATCGTTGCCAACACGGTTGTGACTGTGTGATCCAACCATCGTCGTTATAGATCGTTCTCTAAACGAGAGCACCAAATGATGGAATTTAATCCAACAACGAGAGCTAGTCTACGAGAGCAAATGAAATTTAGGCAGCGTAAGGCAGTATTATTATTTCGGAATTGGGATCCTTGGTAGGATATGTACATGAAGTATCTATAGACCTTAGGTTCTAGTATTATAGGAGGAAGCTGATACATTAAATGCAATTAATTAGAATAGAGTCATGTAACGTCTCGAACGTTGTGCAATGATTGTTTCCCTCAGGTCCACGTTCTTTCCGTTATTTCCTGCCCCTGTCAGATAGCTATGCACGAATGATAGCCTGTCACATAACCCTTAGGAAGAGCCCAACCTTGCTAGAACTCCGCCCAGGCTCGAGGTAAGTTGTCAAGCCCGACCGGGTTGTGGGTTTCTTTCGCGGGTTGGATTCCTAGTTAGGCCCAGTGGTTATTGTTTATTATTAATACCGATTAATGGGTTGATCCCATAGATGGGCTGATCCCATTGACGGGCTTTATTTTAATTCAGTCTTGGGTCGTGGTTGTAATCCATGGTACGATCACATTGTAAATGAAGTCGGAACAATTGCCTTAGACCTTAAAATGATCTTTCCAACGAGATATAATACGCTTAAAATGGAAGAACATACAGAAAATATGAGTGTTACAAATACTAAGCCAGTTCTTTGCGTTTTTAGCGTAAATACAGTCTTGGATTCAAAATTTCGTTCATTAGCTAACCATCCCTTAATATTTTCAATCCTACGCCTGAAGATGAGTTTTAGAACTCGATAAGAACTTTCCAACGAGATAGAAAACACATTGTTCGGAGTCCAATATGAAATGTTTATGAATTTTGGGTTAATATGTACCTTTTACTTAATGCATTGTAAATGAAGTCGGAATAATAGCCTTAGAAATCAAAATGATCTTTCCAACGAGATATAATACGCTTGAAACGAAAGAACATACAAAAAGATATAAGTGTTACAAATACTAAGCTTGTTCTCTATGTTTTTGGAGTTTTCAGCGTAAAAGGGCATTTTTAGCGTAAATACAGTCTTGGATTCGAAATTCCGTTTATTAGGTAATCATCCCTTAATATTTTTAAGCCTGAAGACGAGTTTTAGAACTCAACAAGATCTTTCCAATGAGATAGAAAACGCTTTAAATGGAACAAAATACAACAAGATATGATTATATCAAATTCTACCAGAGTTCGGAATCAAATCTGAAATGTTTGTGAATTTTAAGTTAATGTGTCTTTTACTTAATGCATTGTAAATGAAGTCAGAGAAATAGCCTAAGAACTCAAAATGATCTTTCCAACGAGATATAATACGCTTGAAATGGAAGAACATACAAAAAGTTATGTGTGTTGTAAATCCTAAGCATGTTTTCTCTGTTTTTAGCGTTTTCTGCGTATATAAATAGATGTTTTTTAGCGTAAATACAGTCTTGGATTCAAATTTTCGTTCATTAGATAATCATCTCTTAATATTTTGAATCTGACATCTGAAAACGAGTTTTAGAAACCGATAAGATCTTTCAAACGAGTTTTAGAAACCGATAAACAAAACAAAATACAGCAAGATGTGATTATATCAAATTCTACCCGAGTTCAGGGTCAAATCTAAAATGTTTGTGAATTTTAGGTTAATATGTACCTCTCACTTAATGCATTATAAATAAAGTCGGAACAATAGTCTTAGAACTCAAAATGATCTTTCCAACAAGATATAATATGCTTGAAACGGAAAAACATACAGAAAGATATGAGTGTTACAAATACTAAGCATGTTCTCCGTGTTTTTAGCATTTTCTGTATAAGTAGAGCATGTTTAGCTTAAATTCAAAATTCCTTTCATTAGGTAATCATCGCTTAATATTTTGAATCTGACGTCTGAATACGAGTTTTAGAACTCGATAAGATCTTTCCAACGAGATAGAAAACGCTTTAAATGGAACGAAATACAACAATATATATTATTACATCAAATTCTACCAGACTTCGGAGTCGAAATTGAAATGTTTGTAAATTTTAAATTAATACGTGCCTTTTACTTAATGCTTGTAAATGAAGTCTGAACAATAGCCTTAGAACTCAAAATGATCTTTCCAACGAGATATAATATGCTTGAAACGGAAGAACATACAGAAAGATATGAGTGTTATAAATTCTAAGCATGTTTTCTTTGTTTTTAGCGTTTTCTCCGTAAATAGATGTTTTTTTAGCGTAAATACAGTCTTGTATTCAAAATTCTGTTCATTAGGTAATCATCCCTTAATATTTTGAATCCGACGCCTGAAAACGAGTTTTAGAACTCGATAAGATCTTTCCAACAAGATAGAAGACGCTTTAAACAGAACGAAATACAGCAAGATATGATTATATCAAATTCTACCCGAGTTCGTTGTCAAATCTGAAATGTTTGTGAATTTTAGGTTCATATGTACCTCATACTTAATGCATTATAAATGAAGTCGGAACAATAACCTTAGAACTTAAAATGATATTTCCAACGAGATATAATATGCTTGAAACGGAAGAAAATACAGAAAGATATGAGTGTTACAAATACTAAGCCTGTTCTCCATGTTTTTAGCGTTTTCAATATAAATAGGGCATTTTTTGCGTAAATAGAGTCTTGGATTCGAAATTCCTTTCATTAGGAAATCATCTCTTAATATTTTGAATCCGACGCCTGAAGACGAGTTTTGGAACTCGATAAGATCCTTCCAACGAGATAGAAAACGGAGTCAAATCTGAAATGTTTGTGAATTTTAGGTTAATATGTACCTTTTACTTAATGCATTGTAAATGAAGTCGGAACAGTAGCCTTAGAACTCAAAATTATCTTTCCAACGAGATATAATACGCTTGAAACAGAAGAACATACGGAAAGATATGAGTGTTACAAATACTAAGCTCGTTCTCTATGTTTTTAGAGTTTTCAACGTAAAAGGGCATTTTTAGCGTAAATACAGTCTTGGATTCGAAATTCCGTTTATTAGGTAATCATGTGTTAATATTTTGAATCCGACGCCTGAAGATGAGTTTTAGAACTCAATAAGATCTTTCCAACGAGATAGAAAACGCTTTAAACGGAACAAAATACAACAATATATGATTAGATCAAATTCTATCAGAGTCCGAAATCGAATCTGAAATGTTTGTGAATTTTAAGTTAATATGTACCTTTTACTTAATGCATTGTAAATGAAGTCAGAACAATAACCTTAGAACTCAAAATGATATTTCCAACGAGATATAATACGCTTGAAACGGAAGAACATATAGAAAGATATGAGTGTTATAAATACAAAGCATCTTTTTTGCGTTTTTTGCGTTTTCTGCGTAAATAGATGATTATTAGCGTAAATACAGCCTTGGATTCAAAATAATGTTCATTAGGTAATCATCCCTAATATTTTGAATCCGACGCCTGAAAACGAGTTTTAGAACCCGATAAGATCTTTCCAACGAGATAGGAAACACTTTTAACAAAACGAAATACAACAAGATATGATTATATCAAATTCTACCTGAGTTCGGAGTTAAATCTGAAATGTGTATGAATTTTAGGTTAATATGTACCTCTTACTTAATGCATTATAAATGAAGTTGGAACAATAGCCTTAGAACTCATAATGATCTTTCCAACGAGATATAATATGCTTGAAATCGAAGAACATACAGAAAGATATGAGTGTTACAAATACTAAGCATGTTCTCCGTGTTTTTAGCGTTTTCAGTATAAAATAGAGAATATTTAGCGTAAATACAGTCTTGGATTCGAAATTTATTTCATTAGGTAATCATCCCTTAATATTTTGAATCCGACGTCTAGAGACGGGTTTTAGAACTTGATAAGATCTTTCCAACGAGATAGAAAACGCACTGTTCAAAGTCAAAACCGAAATGTTTGTGAATTTTAGGTTAATATGTACCTTTTACTTCAATGTATTGTAAAAAAGTCGGAACAATAGCCTTAGAACTCAAAATGATCTCTCCAATGAGATATAATACACTTGAAATGGAAGAACATACAGAAATATATGAGTGTTACAAATACTAAGCTTGTTCTCTATGTTTTTAGAGTTTTCAGCGTAAATAGAGCATTTTTAGCGTATATGCAGTCTTGGATTCGAAATTCCGTTTATTAGGTATTCATCCCTTAATATTTTGAATCCGACGCCTGAAGATAGTTTTAGAACTCGATAAGATCTTTCCAACGAGATAGAAAACGCTTTAAACGGAATGAAATACAACAAGATATGATTAGATCAAATTCTACCAGAGTTCGGAGTTGAACCTAAAATGTTTGTGAATTTTAAGTTAATATGTACATTTTACTTAATGCATTGTAAATGAAGTCAGAGTAATAGCCTTATAACTCAAAATGATCTTTCCAACTAGATATAATACGCTTGAAACGGAAGAACATATAGAAAGATACGAGTGTCATAAATACTAAGCCTGTTTTATGTGTTTTTAGTGTTTTCTGCATAAATAGATGATTTTTAGCGTAAATACAGCATTGGATTCAAAATTTCGTTCATTACTTAATCATCCTTTAATATTTTGAATCCGACGCCTGAAGACGAGTTTTAGAACTAGATAAGATCTTTCCAACGAGATAGAAAACGCGTTAAACAGAACGAAATACGGCAAGATATGATTAGATCAAATTCTACCCGAGTTCAGAGTCAAATCTGAAATGTCGGTGAATCTTAGTTTAATATGTACCCCTTACTTAATGCATTATAAATGAAGTTGGAACAATAGCCTTAGAACTCAAAATGATCTTTCCAACGAAATAGAGCAAGAGTTTAAGACAAATAAACACAACTTTGAATGCTAATAGTTCTTTAAGACAAAATCATCACACAACTCAGCAAATAAAACCGTCCAGAAGGATTATCTGCCTATGGGAGAAACCCAACACCAAAATATTTTGTGGATCTCATTACAAATAATACCCCAAGATTATAAGACCGTGGAGTAGTTCGATTCAAGAAAAAGTACAAAAAAAAAAATAACGTACCAGCGGAACTTGTTGATTCTCCAACATAACTTTGTATCAGAACTTTGTATGTTTCCTTCGAGAGAAACTTTCTCCGTTTCTTGTGTGTGGTCTTTCCATTTTCGGTACTAGATTTTCACCCGTGCGATGCACGGAACAAAATTAAGTAAAATTTATATGATATTATTTGTTATTAGTATTAGTCAATAAAAGTTCTTATGTGATTAGAATGAGTAAATATATTAAAAGAGATTAAGAAGTAATATATACTCCCTCCATCCCCAAAACAACTTCTCACTTTCCTTTAATGGATGTCCCTAAATTAACTTCACACTTCAATACTTTCCTTATTTGGCAAATTATCTACATCAAAAAAGTGTCAAACAGTGTCAAACAGTGTTCAAACAGTGTCAAAGAATGTTTGAACAGTGCAAAACAGTGCACCCAACAGTAAAGTCAAATTTATTTTCTTAATCTGTGTGATTGTCAAACTGTGAAGTTGTTTTTTGGGACGGAGGGAGTAATTAGTAGACTTTCAAAAGTTGTTGCCGACAATCTTGAAAGATTAAAGATGAATTAAATATTGTAGAAATTGTTTGGTGATCATGTTTTTTGACTTATCAGATTTATCAACCATTTTTTTCACCAAATATGTAACTTTTGATTACACGCACTAAATTGTGTAATAATAAGAAAAAGGAAGATTGAATATATTTTTCTGACCATATCAGCTGAAGTTACTATAAAGAGTGATCTCAACTATTTTTATATATTTTTCTGTTTATTTAGTAATAAAAATATTTTAAATATTTTTTTTAGTATCAGGTCTACATGACAATGGGACAATAATTGCCGATTTGCCAACCTCCCCTGCCCCCCATAATATGGAGTATATCATTAGAAGTTACAATCAAATTTTGCATCATCTAAAACTTGAATGAAATAGTTATACCAAAAACTGTAAAGGATACCTTAAGTGTCGTGTTAATAATATACTTTTCTTGATTACTGCCCATTTATAACCTTATTAGCTAGTTATTATCAAATGTTTTATTTATTCTTTAAAACTTTGTCAACTTTTACATTTTTATTTTTCTAAGAAAATTATCAATTTCCATTTTAAATATACAATTGATTGATTGATTTATATTTTATACTACGTATTATTTATCTCTAGTATATAATTCTTAACCAAACCCTTTTTACCTCATAATTCTACATATTGAACAAAATTGGATAAATTGTGAGAGACGGCAAAAGTAAAATAGGTTTTGATTTCGCCAAACACGTAATTTTTAATTTTATTTGTTGGATTGTGTGATGATCTTACTAAATAAGACTATGGTTACTTTTTCTTGCTGAATTGGTTGAATTAACTATATATGATCATTTTAGCTATTACACACACATTCTTTATTTTATTAATAAAATAATTTCTAAATAAAACTTTTTTCATAAAGTAGAAACTGCCAACTTCAGCAATTTTAGCCACAACTTCATAAATTTCGATTAGTAGAATATGTCTATTCAATCAAATTTACTCTTACCAAACTGAACAGGTTGAAGTTTTTATACTATCTCTGTATATAGTTTTTGTATTTGAAGACGTTAGACGTATAAATATCTTACGATAGTACTCCCTCCGTCCCGGAAAATTGTTCCCGCATTGACTTGGAACGGAGTTTAAGAAAGTGGGAATAAAATGGAAATGTATGATTGTGGTTGAGTAAGAAAAAGGTAAATGAATTGTAGCCTCAAAAAAACTTTCCAAAAGGGAAAAGGGGAACAATTTTTTGGGACAGCCCAAAAAGGAAACAGAGAACAATTTTCAGGGATAGAGGAATTATTAGTTATGTTATACATTTATAATCGTAATTCGTAAACTTGCTATGGACAGTACTATCGTATAAGATTTAGATTGGCCCATGCTGCGTAGTGAACATGTTGAAATTTTTATGCTTCATGCATCTCTGGTCCTCTGACCGATTAATATTGACATGCTCTCATCTCGAACTAAGGTGTTTACAATTACATAATTGACAACGTACGAATAAAGGATTACCAATCCAAAATAGGTTGGCATTTTTTGTGTTGAACATTGAACCCTTAGATAGTTTATAGTTAGATAGCAGCAGTGGCGGATCTGATTTTTAAATTATGGGTCTTCAATGTTTCTTACAATTAAAAATTTAAGGAGTAATAAATAATTATACTAAATTTACCCACATATATTTAGATATTTCTCAAAAGTTCAAGTGTTCATGTGAACACTTTGGATCAAGTGTGGCTCCGCCACTGGATAGCAGAACTACTACAATGCAGACTACATATGAGGACTTTGAAGAACCAAGTATTCCAGCCCAGCTGGTTGCGAGGTTGAACTCAAGGGAATGACTTTTAGCCCCTATTTCTCCAGGCTCCCCCAACCCCCTCCCCCAGACCCCCCAGAAGTAAAAAAAAAATGAGGACTTGAAGTTGAAAAAACATATCGAAAGTACATCTAATAACAATAAATATTCTCCATTGCAATTTAAAGTGCTTATTAATACCGTTACATCAGTGTTTTAGCTATTCATTTTCTCCATTGCAATTTAAAGTGCTTATTAATACAATAATACCGTTACATCAGTGTTTTAGCTATTCATTTTCTCCATTGCCTTTCTGCCTGTTGCTCGCTTTCCTTCTTTGTTGGCATTTTTTATAGTCTCTTGAAGCAAGAAAATAATGAAATACTTCAATCACTAATGGAGTACTATGGATTGCATATTATAATACGTCCCAGTAAATGACAGGTTGCAAATGCTCCATATTGTATATTTTTTGTTGTTTTGAAATATTTGTTGGGTAAAAGGGAGTACTTGTTAAGAGGTCAACTCAATTTCCTACTGATAAAAAATGATGTGTCATATCCATTGATACGTACTTGACTCTTTTTTCTGCAATGGTGGGGAAGAGCAAAACCCAGCGTGTAGAGGAACCCCTGTCAAGTCATAGTTCCACCCCTCACCATCCTACCATCGTCGGGCCCCGGCGGCAACGGCAGACGGCGTTGATACGAAGCCTGACAGTACCCGGAAGAAGAAACAACACCCCCGTGAACTTCAACATCACCCACTTGCTGCCGGACGAAACTGATGATGGCCAACCATACTTTGACGAAGTGGTTCTGCTGCCCTGCTGCTTCCGCCCCTCCTTTGCCACTCGCAATCTTAATCTCATCTCTCACTTTCAAAACACATGAGAAAGGAGTTTACGGAGGTTATAAAGCTGAGTTTAAATCAGAGATTTATTGTCGTTTTCTTCACTTTTTTTATGACATCGACTTGTCAAATGACCATAAGCTGTTTAGAATTCCAATGTACACTACCCCTATCCTAATTACTTTGACCACGTCACTCCAATTTTAAGCCATTTTCAACTTTTATCCTTTGACGGGAATAACAAAGCATCAACCTCTTTTTAACTTTCAGCGGTAACAATTTTTTACCTTGATGTGACCTTTTCGAGCGGGAAAATTGGCCTGATTTCCACCTCTTTTTATATACATAGAGATATCCCAGATTTGTTGGCTCTTACCTTTTCATTGATCTGGCCTTATCACCTCCCTCTTTCTCGACATGTCCACATGTAACACAACATTTTAAACCATTATGAAAAGATTCAACAAACAAATATCAAAAGATCTAATGAAATGGAAATGTAGGGGTGGGATTTTGGAACCGGGAACCGTAGAACCGATTGGAACCGAACCGTTAACAACATCTAGGAACCGAACCGTTAACAATTAATGCCTCATTTGTAGGAATCGAACCGAAGCGGGTTATAACGGTTCGGTTCCCGGTTCTTATAAAAAATATGTGCATGGAACCGTTAAGGAACCAGTATTATAAAAAATAAAAAATAAAATAATATTAGTAGTAGTAGTAACAACAACAACAACAACAACAACAATAATAATAATAATAATAATATAATAGCAATAATAACCACCATGCACCACAACAACAATAATAAAATAATATAAGATATTTAACTAACAATTCTAATTTAATCAACGGAAAAGAAGTAATAAATATTGTACATGAGGTTGATATAATACATTAAACTCCTTTCTACAAATCAAGTTTTGTTCCATCACATAAATTTTATAAATATAAAATAACCCAAATAACTTGTAGTTGATTGCACATATTTTACTTTACTATTTTCATGATATTTCTAATTATTAGATTTATTATGAATCAATAGAATGTAATAATGTTTTTTATATCTATACATTCAAACTCAATGTTTTTTTTATGTTTTGAACGACTTGAAGTAGGCGTCTTATTCTTGCTACTATGATGACGAGTAACCTTCATCGCTCCGACAATACAACGATTTTTAATGTTTCATTTATTACATGAAAATTTAAATCACTTTTGTTCTATTAAGTGTTCAAAGTTCATTAGTTAAGTTTGAGCTTTGATGTTTGAAGTGATTAGAGTTTCAAATAAAATTTTAATACTCGTGTTTTGAATTTTCGACGTGTTTAAAATTATGTGTTAGTTCTTAGACGAGAAAAAAGTATTCTAGGAACCGGTAAAAGGAAGAACCGAACCGTTTACTACCGGTTCGGTTCCATAACGATTCTTGATTTTTTATATAGGAATCGAACCGATTTCATTAGTTAAAACTTTTATAACGGTTCCACTCATTTTGAGTAAGAACTGAACCAGTCCCAGTCCTATGGAAATGTGACACTAAGTGTACACTCATAGATGCAAAATTGCCAGTTAAACGAAAAAAACAGTAACCTTCCCGCTAGCAGTCACACGATCCCATTATTTAGCTTGATGTATGTTTTACTCCATTGAAAAAAATAAGTGTAAAAAAAAGACTAGCAACAAAAGACTAACAACAAAACATGCACAATTCAAAACTTTGAGTGTGTCTTGTCTCGATGATATGTAATTCTTTGCTTATGCATCCCATCTTTGTCATCACCTACTAAATCTAGTACAACAACATTCAACCTAATCCACGTCAAATGTTACACGCATCGAATTACGGTCAGAAGATCTATTAGGGAAATATCAAATCTTGTCTTCTGATAAAAATGCGTGTTTGGATAGAAATACCTATTGTATTCGAATCCTTGCTTGGATCTCACATAAAGCTCAGCCTCAAAATGCTGAAACAGAGGCATGAGTTAGATCAATGAAAATCAGTGTTCCAAACAAAACAACATACAGAGATTAAGAGCTCGTTTGGTAGCACTAAAATCAGCTATTGGGTTGATTCTACTGAAATTTATGAAGTTCTGGTTGAAGTGGCTGCATCAGCTGATTCTGCTGATTTAAGAAAAAATTATTTTAAAATATATTTTATTAATAAAATAAAGAAAAAAATATGTGTAAAAATAGCTAAAATGATCATCTACAATAACTTCAGCAAATACGTCCAGAAAAGTAACTTCAACCTTACTTTTTCTGCTTATTAGTTATTACACAATTCAGCGCGCGAAAGCAAAAGTTACGTGTTTGGTGAAAAAGTTGGCTGATAAGCCTGATAAGCCAAAAAACTGTGTTGCCAAACGACTTCTTAGAGATTAATCCAGCACATACCAGTAACACATATATCAAAATTCATCATCTTTGAAACTCTTGGCCTTTCTTTTAGATCTGGAAACTGTCACAATAAAATCAAGTAAAAAAATTCAAAAAAGAAAGATATTCATGCATCAAAATCTTACTCTGCAATGAAGATGTTGAAGCTTACCCTTTGATTATAAAAAAATACTAATAAATAAAACAACCAACAAAAAGAAAAGGATTTTAGTATATCGTTCAGGCACAACAATATTATGCTATCATATATTCATATCAACTTTTTTAGACACGACTTTTTAATAATTCAAGGTTCAAAATCTTGAAAACAACTCAATTACAGGTTTTTCTTCGGAGATCATGCATGCAATCAAGTTGATAGGAATAGGTACCAACTCTACTTTCCATATTATTAGCACCGTGTTTGATCAGAATAAACATTCGTCCACAAAAACCATGATTTTGAGATTATCTTGGTTCACTGTGGTTAAGCGAGAATGAGAATCAAGGTTTGTGTAGAACCATCATCATCTCTTTCTCTCGGATCAGGAAGCAAGGACCCAGAAAACATTTATTGGACAAATAAAAGTTCTTAGCATGACTAATCTCAATGAGAGAGTTATAACATTTATACTCCGTAATACATTTTTCTTTTTTTACAAATTACGTAGGTCTTAAATAAATTTACCTTTTTCTTACAAACTACTATTGTATAATAAAACTTACAACATTTAAACCCCATTGCCTTATTATACATACCATCAAAATAGACGTAATTTTAACTAAGTTATTTTAGTAATCTAGATATACTCGTGCATAGCACAAGTACTTCATCTAGTTCTTATATACTACCTCCGTCCCCTTTTAAATGTCCCGAATGAGGGTGGCACGAGTTACGTTTTAAAAAAGTGGGTTTGTGTGGTTGATATTAATTGATAAAGTAAGAATAAAGTAAGAATGATTTTGAGTCACACAAACTTTACCAAATAAGGTATGAGACAATTAAATAGGGACATCCCAATATGGTAAAACGGGACATTTAAAAGGGAACGGAGGGAGTACTTGATTTGTGATGAATTTCTAGAAGGTGGGGTTGATATGCCACAAATGTAACCAAGAATCTATGTAGAAGTTGTAACACATTCCTCATGGCATTTGAGACAGAGAAAGGACGAAAGTTTGTACACAATAAGCATGGCTGTCCATGGAAAACAAGAATATGAATTGCTTAATTGGTTGGGCACTATTTGGACATAAACCTTCCAACATCCATTGTTAGGAGCTCATCTATTCATCCATCATCTTAACTAAGCCATCCTAAGTGCTGCTACTGCTGAGAATAAGATGGTGGAGATGGAGGGGACAAGGGATCTCCTTAGCAGCGAAATACCGCCTTCATTCATGTCGGCATTACTGTTTCCTACCCCAGGAGGGCCAAACCCATTGTTGATCCCGGTTCCTAAAGTATCTCCTGTAGGACTTGTCATCACACCAGAGTTGCTTGTGGTTGTGGACGGATTCCCAGTTGATGTTGTCGCTCCACTGCACAAAATTATTATAATAGTAATAATAATATCATAAATACTTGTGGCATCAAAGCTTAGATTTCCAAATAGAGTACTACCTTCATTTCATACAAATGTTTATGTCCACATTTCTTCGTAAAGTTTTCATAATCTTTTATTTTATATATCCAACTTTTATCACATATGAGTTTTTTTGCGATTTTATAAAACTTTTAAAGTAGTTTTTGAATGTATAAATTTTATTTACTAAAACAAATCTAATTATGAACATTGATCAACAAACTTTATGGTCAGCCAAACATCTAATTACGGGACAAAGGGAATCTACTTCCTGTCCCTTAAAACTTTGTCAAGTTTGACCGACATGGGGACTGATAAAATTAAAATTATGTGGTTTGTGCAGAGGAGAGAATTATTTGAAACTGTAAATTCTTTGCTTATAAGAAAAAAGACTAGTGAGGCAACTAAAAAAGAAAAATAGATTCTTCCAAAAAAAAGAGAAAAATTGACAAAGAATTATGAATTTACTCTTCAAATTTACTCTTATTTGAAGAACTTCCTCTTTAAATTTTGAAATCAGACACTAAATCTTAACAATTTTCAACCACTCTGTTTAGGTGTGATAGAATTAAACGATATGGTTGGATCGTTCGACATGGTTGAGATTGCACCAAAAAGGGCTTGGGCCAGAAGCAATGTACTAACTTTTTTTTTTGAGAGGAGCAATGTACTAACCAAGTTAATCAAAGTTCTTGTAAATTTTTCTTCCCGCTCTAATATTTTGATATTGAACCCTAGCCACAAACTATTACCCCTTGGCCCTTGCACACCAACCTAATTCCACCTAACTTTTAATTTTTTATCTGTCCCAAAAAAATTACCATTTTCTATTTTTGATTTTGATAATTTGTTTCTCTTCCTCACAAACCTTAACTTCACAAATTTTATTTTATTTTATTTCTCACTTAATTTGGAGTTGGCAAAGTAGAATGAGATGAGGTTAATATTTACTTTCTGAACAAAGAGCCGGAAGGACCAATAATGCATAAGCTTTAGTGAAGGGACTGCTTTTTCTTTCCATTGAAAGAGACGTTTTACTTAAATATTTGCCCGCCCTTTCATTAAAAGAAGATTTGGATGCTTTTGAGTTTTGAGCCAATAATAACTCTCTCCGTCCCAAAAACAACTTCACAGTTTGGTATTCACACAGATTAAGAAAATAAATTTGACTTTACTATGGAGTGCACTGTTTAAACAATGTTTAACACTGTTTGGACACTGTTTGACACTGTTTTGATGTATATAATTTGCCAAATAAGAAAAGTATTGAAGTGTGAAGTTAATTTTGAAACATCCATTTAAGGAAAGTGAGAAGTTGTTTTTGCGAAATCCATTTAAGGAAAATGGGAAGTTGTTTTTCGGAAGTAATAATTTCACTTTATTTGAGTCCAGCCAAGTGACAATATTCAAAGGAGAAAGAGAATCTCGTCTTAGCAACTTTATTACTCCGTATATACTACGTATAAATTTATAAAATCCAACCAATTACACCATATACGTTACACGGCACTCTGGTTTTTACACATTAAAATAACGTACTGCTAATGATGTTTTTGAGCTTATCAAACTTAGGATGTTTTTACTTGGACTGTAATTTGCTGGTCTGGTCTGGTCTGGTCTGGTCTGAACTGGTCTGGTAAGGTCTGGTAAGGTCTGGTTTCTTTGTATTTTTATAACTATCCAAGTCTGGTCTGGTCTGGTCTGAACTGGTCTAGTCTGGTCTGGACTGGTCTGGTTTGGGACAAATTACAGTCCAAGTAAAAACATCCTTATCAACCAACCTTTTAATCAAACACGCGACTTTTGATTTCGCGCGCTGAATTGTACTTCATACAATAATAAGAAAACATAAGGTTGGAATTGCATTTTTCACCGTATTGACTGAAGATATTATAGAAGACTATTTTTACATATGTAGTATATCTTTTTGATTATTTTATTAATAAAATATACTTCATTTTAAATATAATTTTTCATAAATTAGCAAAATCAACCAATTTAGCCACTTGAATCAAAATTTCATAAATTTCAGCTAAATCAGTTTCTTATTACCAAACAGGCACTTGACGTAAATTCAATTCCACCTTTTTTTTCATTTTCATTTTCATTTACCACAGTGCCGCAAAGACTCTCACCTATGGTGGGGTAAGGGGGGTCGGATGTACGCAGTCTTACCCTTGTACTAAAGCACAGAGAGACTGTTTCCGGATGACCCGTAGTGAAAATTGTGTCCAAAATTGCATGGACTGACTGCTGCTTCATAACAAAAAAGTGCAAATAGTTTAGTGAACTATTTTGCTTTACTCCATCATATTCTCAAGACAAAAAATAATGAATCTTTGACTCCATTGCAAATGATGGACTGTAAATTCAGTTCCACCTACGGAGTATATTGTTTCAAGACTTGAATCATTGTTCTTGTCCGTCTATCCTATTTGCCTTTGTTGTGGTCTCATAATTAGACACGTCTCATACCATATTTTATACTACGTAGTACTTCTTTGTCCTTTTAGTTTAACACAATTATTAATATATAAATTGGTTGAGAAATTGAAGTTGTCGTTGAATTTGAGTAGAATCAAATGAAATGGCATGATGATTCTTAGATCATTTTATGTTGTTCACCTGATGCTCCAAGTCATAATAATGCACACAAGTCATACCTTGCACTCGCAGGAAAAACACAAGTAGTTGTACCTAAATGGAAGGGCGCAAAAAAGAGATAATAAGCAACATATATACAATGAGAACTAGTCTTCCAATAACAGAATGAAAAATGTTTGGTGTACGCATTTTTCATTTTTGTGTACACTTTTGGAAAACTTTGTCTGTCTACATAGACAACTACTCTGTTTCAATATGTATTGTCGGTATACAGAAAACTCTGTCTATATACAGACAATGTGTAGTACTAGTATACGCAAAAAGGTGTACACAAAAGATTTGTGTAACAAAATAGTGACATTAATTAGTGTGAGAAGAATGGAGCGGGGGCGTACTAGGGTCAGATGAGGTGGTGGAGGCAGTGCCAGAGAAGTCACAAGTGCCTGGAGCTTGACCCTTCTTCTGGAAAAAGCTATTGACCGCGTAACTGCAATGAGCTTTCACGGTGTTGGGCTGGAAGCATGGCCCATTCTGGTGAGTGGGGTTGCAGTCTGCTCCATACCCACATGCGTAGTCCAGTGTCTTCTGTAACATACTCTCACTCATCCCTTCCTTGCACACACAATACGTTGCACCCCCTGCCACATCTTCAACAACAATAATATCATTACGATTCCAATCTTAGCTTATACACGCTATATGTATCAATATTATTAGTATGCTTTGGAATTTACAAAATTATGACCAAAGTGACTGCATTTTGAAAGAAAAAAATTGAAATGGAGGTCATACCTAAAAAAGTGGAGGTCACTAAGCGAGCTTTAAATTTAGAAATAATGGAAATTGATGGATAAATATGTGACTTTGTATGTTTTATTGACTACATTAGTAATTTTAGTTACCACTACCAAGTGCAATCATACACTATAGTCACTTTGAAGACATAATCATTATAACTTTAGTACTACAAATGTCCTACGAGTACAATATATGCATGTTTGGTTTGAGTTTTAAAAAAATAAAGAATAAATATATTGTCTTACAGTTCTAACCCTAAAAAGTACTACCTTCGTCCCGGTAGACTTTGTCAAGTGCAAAGTGAGTGAGAAATAAAAATAGTAAAAACTGTGTGGTTGAGATTTGTGCGGAGGAGAAAGAAATGTGCAGAACCACAAGTTAGTTAGATACATAGAAGGGATTAATAAATACACAGTAGTAAGATAGATTCATTAGAAGTAAAGAGTGAAATGAAACATAAAGGGATAAAAGTGAGATAAAAAGTAACTAGACTTCAATTCAAGGAAACACTCCCATTTTTTTGACAACTCAAAAAGGAAAATGTATCTAAGAAGTATGATTGAATTTTGTTTTGTTACTTGCTTATTTATTTCAAGGGTATGCATAACTACAAATTTGTAAAATGTATTTATAGATTTATTAAGAAAAGTTGGTTTGTGTGGTTGATATTAATTGATAAAGTAAGAATAAAGTAAGAATGATTTGGAGCCACACAAACTTTGTCAAATATGGTATGAGGCAATTTAAGTGGGACTCCCCGAAAAGGTAAAATGGGACAATATAAATGGGACGGAAGGAGTAGTTAGGTAAAATATGTGTAAAGCTATTTCACCTTTTACACACCTACTTTCATTTTTAGATTTGATTAAAGCTCTTAAAATTAAACAAAACGGGCAAACTTCAAAACACTGGATTCAGATTTCTTAATCACAAGTGCTCACTAAATTAAAAGCTGCAGCAAACACTACTTTAATGTGTTACGAAGATATAATTAATACTCGAGGACTTTTCTAATCAAAACTACTATGTGCATGTGATTTATTTGTATCGAAGTGATGGTTGAAAATCGAATAGAGTTTGAAGCATACTTCCTTTTTACTTCGAGAGTTCGAACATTTTTTTTTTCAAACTCTAATAGGGTTGCATGTTCAAATCCCCAAAGCAGGAATTCCAACTATATCTTTTTTTAGGGTTATTTTATGAAATAGTTTTATTTTGTGTCTAAATTATTAAATTTAACTAGTATATATTAATACCATCTTAACTATTGTCAAGGAGAAATTAACATTCATAATTCATAATTACATAAACCGTAACTGACAATGTTGAGTACGGGGAAGGTGTACCAAAAAAATTTAGGACTACCTTAAGGGCAGATGAGACAAGTAATTCAAAAGCTTACTATTGATGAAACTATGAAAGCAAGAGTATTTGTAATTAATCATTCCAGCCAAATGTTTATAAAGTACTACCCTTAAAGCTAGATTAGGGTAATTATATCCCTTCATTCCCACTTTTACATCCCAATGGCCTGCCCGAGACATTTATTCTCAGCCTATGGGTGATCAATTAAACTTTTATCCATCTAGTAGGACAAATTTTTTGTTATAAGGAAAACCTTTTTCATGTGATCCGAACGTAGGAATAAATCTAGCTTTAAAATATATACACCTTCCGTCCTGTTGGGATGTTCCAAAAAAGAAATTCCCCTTTCCCTAAATGGAAAATTATTCTACTTCAAAACAGTAACAAACAGTGCAAAACAGTGTCAAACAGTGTCAAAACAGAAAAATTTACCCCTGCTAAGTTTATTTACTTAATACTAACTCCATTCTTAAATAAGTGCAACATGTGAAATTGTACACTATTCACATGTTTTACTTTGTTTATATTTTATTTATTGATGTATTAATATTTTTTGAAAATTATATTATTAAATTTGTCTCATTGTAAATTTTCAAAAACTAATTTTTTAAAATTTTATACTGATAGAGAATGATATATATTAATGGTCAAAGTTGTGTCTCGGCAAGTGTGAAATGTTGACTGTTGCACTTATTTAAGAAGTGAGCAAGTTTGTGTGTAGGTCAAACCGGGAACATCACAACGGAACGGAGGGAGTACGTTCTATGAATAAAATTTCTCATGGAAATGATTACATACATTCTGCTATTTGCAAAATAAATCAAAAAATGTAACCGAACAGACCCAATTCAAACCAGACTAGACCAAATCAGACCGGTTTAAATAAAAACAGACTAGATTAGATTTCTGTATTTTCTAAAACACACGGAGACCAAACATTTAACAAACCACCTCACACCAGAATTAAAAAGATCAAACCATAACAGAATTTTAGTCCAATAAGTTTACACCCATTCTATTTCTAGAGATGGCAAAGTCTGTCAATCATATACTCTATGAGAAAAACTGTTTGTGAGCATGTTTTCTATAGGCTGAATAAGTTATTTTTTCTTTTTTCCTGTACGTGAATAGCCTGTTCCAAACTTTGTTTTACGCATAATTTAAAATAGTAACACCGTTTGACATTGTTTTTGACACGACACTGCTTTGCATTGTTTTATTTAGAAAAGGAGAAACTGAGGTAGAATGATAGATTATTATGCACAAAAACACAAGAAATGAAGATTTATGCATATTACAGACGAGGAAAACTAAAACCAAATCTAAAAGGAGTGGTGGCATGCTAATTTCAGTTTAGATGAAAAAAGTAAATAATGGTGACATTCTCAAATTTATGCTTCAAATCTATTTGAAGACTTGGACTAAATAATACTCCGTTGGAGTATTCCTTATTAATATACTTCTTAATAAATATTGCTCAGTAGTACTACGGAGTACTCCGTATTATTTATGGGATGTGTGTTCAGTGTTCTGTTCTGTTTTCCACTTAAATATATAGAGGAATGATTGGAATGCAGAAAGAAGAAGTTTTATTTCTTTTTATGAAAGAATCTATTATGTATACTTTTCTTTGTTCATTCCATTGTGAAAAATGATACTCCCTCCGTCCCGCTATGATTGTCCCGTTTTACCTTTTCGGTCCGTCCCACTAAGATTGTCTCATATCTTATTCGGTAAAGTTTGTGTGGTTCTAAATCATTCCTACTTTATTCTTACTTTATCAATTCAATACAAACCACATAAATCCACTTTTATTAATAACCATGCCACCTTCTCTTGTCCCAAATTTAGGGGGACGGAGGTAGTACTTCGTATATTCCATAGTATACACTATACAAGATAAAGTTGGGAAAAAATTGAAAGGGGAAAGGTTGGCGAAGAAGTACTTACCGGAGTGAGCAGCCATGGCCATAAAGAGGAATGCATACAATAAAGAAGACATTGCAGAGAGGGGAAGCTAAGAAGGGCAGCTTGGTATAAAATTAAACACCAGTAAGCACTAGGCAGAAGAAAGCTCAAGACTGAGAAACAAATTCTCGTTTGGGAAAGGGAAAATGACCAAAAGCAAAAATACAAACTCGAGCAGTAGTGAATGATGTTGATAGCATTTATATGATGTGATATAGACGGGGTTGGGAGTGGACTTGTGGACCAGGCTGGTGGGTGAGTGTTTAATGCGTCACTGCTTTTGGATTTCAAATTTTTTTCATGCTCAACGGCTGTGTTTGTGTTTGGTCGGATTACTCCACAAGTTGATTAAGCAAATTTTCGATTACATACCAACAGTGTCTAAGGGAGTGTATGCGATTGCTTGTGCTTTTTAAAAGTGATTTTTTTAATAGATTATTGGAAAAGTGATTTGTAGTAAAAGTTGATAGTGTTTGGGAATAGAAGTGATTTTGATTAAAATGTAAAAGTTGGAGTGTTTGATAAAAAAGTGATTATGATGGAGTATTTTGTTAAAGTACGAGACTGCCCTTGGATGAATAAAAATAGGGGCACCACATATGTCCTGTACTGTTCTCCGATTTCTTTTCTAGGCATCATCTCCTGTCCTCCCAAGTCGGCGACTCCCGTCACTGGGCGTAATCCAGTCGTTGTCTATTCTCCGGTCATGGATGGCGTCTCTGGCGTCTCTGGCATCTCCGGCGTCAGCCAGTTGGCTTACGCTTCTTACCGGTAGTTTATGAGGCTCGGCTTCGTCTTCCTCTAGCGTATAAGGATTTATATACATATATTTATAGTTACATATATTTTTATTTATATGTATACATGAATTGAAATTTGTTGTATTTTGGGTGAGGGGAATGGAGGATTGCGGGTGAAGTTTGTGTGGAACGAAGAAGGCAGGAGAGAGTGGCAGGGGTGAGGGGAGGGTACTCTTGGATTTAATTGAAATATCATCATAATAACCCTCCCTCAAGTTTGAATTATTCACAAAAATACCAAGAAGCTATTAAAAGCATGTCTAGACCAGCTTCAGCTTTTACCCTAAAAGTGATTAAATTTAAGCTGAATTTTGTATTCACAAACACTCTTTTTAGCTTTTGTGATAAAAAAAAGCTGAAAATGCTTTTAAAAAGCAAAGGAAAACACTCCTTAAATGCAAGAAATCACTCTCGAACTTATTCAGCGCCCCTCATGTTCTATCGGGAGTAAGGATGGCAATGGGGGCTGGGACCCGTGGGGAACCGCCCCGTAGGGGAAGGATGGGGCGGGGCTTGGGGTGGGGCGAGGGCGGAGATGGGTAAAATATTTTTATGCCGTTAAAATATGGGGCGGGGGACGAGTATTGCTACACCCGTCCCGTCCCAGCCCCGTCCCCGTTATAAATATATACTCAAACACACACACACATATAAATAATGTGCACACATATTAAATTAAATTATTTGTAGTATATAACAAACACATATACATATAGACATACATAATTGTATACGGTTTAATCATGGTTAATGAATTAATACACATTATACTAGAATAATAATAAGCTAGTGATGATTAAAAATATTTATCATAAATGTTACTTCGTATATGAATTTTAAGAGTGAGAAAGTGAGTAAATAAATACACACACATTTATATGAAATATAATACGTAGTATGTAATTAATTGTATTATAATTGTTGAGAATTTTGAAGAAAGAATGACGAAAATAGAACTCCCAAGTTCTGATATGACAAAAATAGGAGCGAATTCTGTATGGACTGAAAAGAGACTAAAAAGGAAATGAATAGACTTAAATGCCCCTTAGCCCTAAGAAACCATTGGCTCGCCATTTTCTAAACCAGGAGATGCGCATTCTTCTTCTTCCCTGCTTTGACTTGGAGACACCTCCACCAGCAAGAGAAGCATCATCTCCGCCGCCCTCGCCTTCGCTGCCTCTCTGCCGCCGCCGCCGTTGATCATGTTGCGCCATCGGCGTTCTGCTTCTTCTCTTCTTCTCTTACTTTTCTTCTCCTTTGCTCGTACGATTGGGGATGATTGAACAACCACGGCTTGGGCTTAGTTGCGGCGGCCACACTCCAGATCTGAACTGGACGGTTAGGGTTCTGGCTAAGATCTGTTTGGATTGGGCGGTAGTGAGGCTAGTAGGCCGGCAGCAGGCGCAGTGGTGCAAAATTTGCGGCAGCGGGGTGGCGGGGGAGGGCAAGGCTAGGGTGGGGTAGGGGATGCGGATGGGTGAGGCATGGGGCCGAGTGACACAGGGTGAGCCAGGGGTTGGGTCACGCAGGGGAGGGGGTTGGGCTAGCTCTGAGGATGGCGGCGGCGGTTTGCCGATGGTGACCGTAGGTGGTGGTAGCGTTAGTCACTATTGGGTCGGGTAATGTAATTGGACGGATCAGACAGGGGCGGTCCTGTATATTCGAAGACCTAGGGCGAAAAATTAAAATGAGCCTAAACTTTCAAAAAAATGTAATTCTCTTCTATCTAAATTGACATGCATGCTACTACTAATAATAATAATAATAATAATAATAATAATAATAATAATAATAATAATAATAATAATAATAATAATAATAATAATAATAATAATAATAATATTTTAAGACATTTAAAAAAATCGTAAAACCCTATTGTGTCTAAACCAATCATATTATAATAATGGTGGTCCTTATTTCTCTCCTCCAATGATATAATCATTCTGAATCATTTTATTTTTAGTAGCTAAATTTTTGTTCTTCTATGAGTTGTCATCTTGAAGGGGGCATTCATAATTTAATTTCTTTACACAAGTAAACTTTCCATTGAATTTTTTATTTGGCGCCGCTTTCTATAATTTTCTCCTCGTTTTTATTTATCCTATTCAGATTCAGTCCTTTTTATTACACCTTGAAATGAATTAAATTAATAAATTTATCATGATTGGAAATGTTTGTCTAACAAAATCAACAAGTTATAACACCAACACTCAATAGAAAACAATCAAAAATTAAGAAATCAAACAATCAACTATGAATGAAATCAGTTAATAAACTAATCAAATAATCATATCAGACTAATTTGCTTCCTAGTAGATTTTTTTTTGAAATTTTAAGAGATTGTTTTTCATCAAGTGTAAATTATACTCATGAAATTTCAGCTTAAAATTCAATCGTGAAGTGAGTTAAATAAATTACTGAAAAACAATGCACTAAAATATGTATACGTACAAACCCAGTGCTTTTGAATAATTTATTTAACTGACTTCTAAATTAAACTTTGAACCAATTTTTTACATAATCTACACTTCATAGAGAACATGGTCATAAGTTTTCACCAAAAAAAATGCATTGCGAAGAACTTCAACAAATTTCACCCGAAAAATTGTTAGTGTAGGGCTGAAAAATCAGCCTACTCACACATATTACAAAGAACTAAACTTGGGCCTATTTTTTACTCAATTTTTTGGGCCTAGGGCGATCGCCCCCCTTGCACCCCCCTAGGGCCGCCTCTGGGATCAGATAACTGTAACTGTCGGTCGAGTAATTGTAACTGGGGACGGGTTGAATAACTACAACTAAGGTTCGTGTAACAGTATGAGTCAGGTGGTCACTGTGACCGACCGTGGTGAATTTTGGTCACTAGTGAATTTTGGATTTTGGTCACTAATGATTTTTGGTCATTGAATGAATTTTGTAATTATGTCATTGGTAACTGTAACATTGGTCACTCCACATTTGGTCACTGTGATGAGTTACTGTAGCAGGCCAGTGGGTTTGGGCTTAGTAAGGGTGTAATAGTCCCTTAAGTATTATTTAGTCTTATTTTTGGAACTTAAAAGAAAAGTCTCTTTTTTTTGTCCAAATGCTTTTAATTAGTATTATTTTAGGACAAACCCCAATTTTGAAACAACGTACATGATGATAATATGTTTACTTATATTTTTACTTTAATTGTCTTCAATTCACAAAACTTATTCAAATTGAAGAATTATTAAAATTGGTGGTATTAACTTTTAACAAACACAATACTTCTCTGTGTGTGTGTGTAAGTGTATCATATATCACTGTGTGCGCGTAGATATATATAGGTTTAGGATCAAATGAGAACAACGCTTAACATGAGAACGTGCGGACACCACATTTACCCCCAATGTGAAGCACAATGAGCTCGCACGATGCACTTTTTTGTATCTAGCACAATATTTACAAAAGTGTCACCGTGATTATTTATATTAGCTTGTATTGAGCGAAGTCCAAATGTGCACTAGAATGACTCTATTGTGTATCACATTGGATTAAATGTGAGTGTTCCCACGTTAACCATCGTTTTCATTGAAATCGCACTATATATATTTATAATAAAAGATAAAAATTATATGCAAATACGATAAATTAAACCTACACGGGGGCACCCGTGGGCACCCGTGGGGGACAATGGGGTGGGGTGGGGATGGGGCGGGTCTGGGAGTAACGGGAGATGGGGCGGGGATGGGGGGAACTTTTTAGACATGGGCCGGGGGATGGGGGAGTGTACCCCCGCCCCGAACCCGCCCCATTGCCATCCCTAATCGGGAGACCACTAGTAATTGATCAACAATTTTATATCCTCAACAACAAGCTAACTTTCACCTTATTGATTAAGGTGATATTGATCATCAATTAAACGAGTCAACAATTGCAAGGATAAGATTTCGTTTAAGAAATGTCAAATTACCATTGAATGTCACATTGATGGGTATGCATTCAATTTGTATCTCATTTGGATTTGTTTAAAATTAATGGAATATGACATTAATTTGTTTGGTTAAATGATACATAAGGTTAGTTGTAGTGGAGAAGTTTTAGGAGTCCAAAAAGTTAAAATTGGAACTTTTGGACTCCTAAATGTTTGTAGTGAATGATTAAGAGAGATGTTAAAAGTGGTTAAGAGGGTTGAGGATGTTAGAGCAACTCCAATGGGTGGAGTGCATTGCTGCAAACGTGACAATGAAATGGAGTGGATCTATCCCAATTATGGGGCAACTGTCTAACGAATGAAAGGGTCTCTCCCAATTGCTCTCCAATTCTAATTAAAAAACAGCTTCGTAAATGAAAACTCAAGGAGGAAAGAGAAAGCCAAGTAACACTATGGAGGTGAGACCGAGAGTCTACAAATGGACCTCCTGCAAGGTCCTATGTCTATTTTATGATTACTAAGTCAGCTTGACTAGGCTTATATTTTTTTTGCATTCGAAACTACTCAAACTTAGGGGTGGATTCTGGGCGCGCCACCCAACTCGTGGACCAGCCCGGCCCGCTACTGTGCGGGACCAGGACCGGCCCGGTTTTCGGGTCCAGGTCCGGGTCGGGCCTAGGCCCGGGGTGGGGGCGGGTCCGGGCTCGGGTCTTCCATTTGGCTAGGGGTGGACTCGGCCCGGTTCGGGCCTAGGCCCGGCTGGGCCTCGGGCCAGGAAAGTTGGGCCCGAGCCCGAACCGCCGGTGGGCAGTTCTGGTCCCGGTTCCGGGCCAAACCGGGCCGGGCCTAACCGGTTCTAATTTTTTTTTTTGGCTCTTCTATTTAACCCCCAACCCCTCCCCCTCAACCCCAAACCACCTCAAATGGCCCAAAATTCCTAATCCAACCCAAAACTTAAAAAAAATTCAAAAAAAAAATAAAAATAAAAACCGGCCCGAACCGGCCGGGCCGGTTCACCAAAAACTGGGCCCGAGCCTGGACCGCCCAGCAACCGGGCCGGGCCGAACCGAACCGGTGGACCCACCGGCCCCCGGGCCGGGCCAAACAGTAACCGGGCCGGGCCGGTTCCGGGCCGGGCCGCCCGGCCCGAGTCCACCCCTACATTTGGCGAACTGGCCCGGCCGGGTCCGGGCCAAATTGATTTTTTTTTCATTTTTTGGGGTTCCACCCAGGTTGGGCTTGATGATTAGGAGGGGTTTGGGGGGTGGGGGGTGAGGGGGTTAGGAAAGCAAAAAAAAAAATAACCAAACCGGAGGCCCAACCCGACCTGAACCCGGTGGCTACCTGGGCCGGTCCCGGGTCCACCAACTCTGACCCGCCAGCCCGCCTGGGTCTAGGCCCGACCTGGACCCGGCCCAGCCCGGCCCGAATCCACCCCTACTCAAACTAGATTGTTAAATAGAGGGTACATTGGCTTATGTGGAATGCATTTTAAGAGCAATCCATCTTCATATTGGAGATGCTCTTATTAATAGAGGTGGATTGACTCCCTATTATGATGTCATCCTTGTGTCATTAAACCTCAAATTTTTTAAAACTCTTACAGTAACTTTTATATTGTGTTCCAAAATTTTCAAAAAACACATCAAATTTCATGGATTTTTGTGATCTTTCATATGACACCAATATGAAATATATAAAATGAGAAAATCTGAAGTTTCAACTGTTGAAGTTTTTTCACGACCCAAAAAAACATGAAACATAAATTTTTACTTCACAAATAACTATATTCCATAATTGAACTTTACTTAACTAATTGAACATTTACCATCTCAAAAGAAGACAGACTTATTGAAAGTACAATCAAAAGAAGACAGACTTATTGAAATAATGAAAAAAAGTCATATACAGTCTCTACACTAAAGCACTTCTAAAAGAAGAATGGTCATTATACACACAGCCTACAAAAGAACAAGACATTCCCCTCTGCTTGGGTTGTGGCTATTTCTCTTGAGTGGATATATTCACAGATACAGAGACAGACATAAAATCCTATTGTTCCCATTCTGCATCAAAGAATCCCGCATCCTTCATCTCTGAATAGTATGCCTCGTCCAGAAGCCAATCTTCTTCCTGTAAAGTTGTCCAAATAGAATAAGGATTAATATTAAAGTGAAGGGTGAACCTCAAATCCATATGGAATGAGTATATGGATTATAATAGGTACCTGAAAGAAGTCCGACAAAAAGACAGCATATATAAAGGGGAGATACAGTGCATGGTAACTGATAACACTCAACTCATTTAACCTGCATCATCATTCTAAAATGAATCTCCCGCAACAATATTAAATATGTCTGGGTGATGGATTGCATAAATGAAAGATAACATACCAGAGACCGAAGCCAGTCCCAATTCCAGCAAGCCCACAAGCAAATAATATCACAACATTAGTCACAAACATCGCTATGACATAGTTGTAGAAGGCTGGTCTGGCTGCAAATTGTTTTTTGAAAAGACTATTTTATAACATGAACATAATAGAAATAATTAAAAGGAAAAGAAAAGATGACTGACTAAACCAACTCACGGGGCAGATTATCTCTCCACTTTGAGAAGTGCACAAACAATATGTACCCATAAGCTGCAGTTAGCAGAAGCCGATAGGTAAACCAGATGGCCCACTTTAGTCTGTTTGCTGATTCAACATCAGCAAAGAGTGGAATCCTAAAGCCAAATATTAGAATTGCCTGCCCAAAGAAAGTAATGTTATGAGGGATCAAATAACGTGGTTGTGATACTAAATTACTAATCTTACATAAATCCAAAATTCCTATACAAATATTTCCAACAAGTGCAAATAAAACATACTGTGCAACTTTATTGCTTTACAGACCATTAACCATTTAGGAAAAGTGGAAAACAAATCCTCGATAAGGACACGAGAACAAAACGGGACATGTGGTACAATTAAATGTGCCCCATGCTAAGTGCCTCTGAATCACATAGAGCAACAAGTAGTATAAATAGTTACTCATATACCAAGCCAGCTCCATTAGAAGCTCAGTCAACTATGTTTATCAGCACTCTTGGATTATTTCAACCACTTAAGGAATGCTCTAAACATTACTGTTTAGACAACAGAGGACACAAACTTATTCATTTAAAATCAACAGATATGTTTGAACCTCAACTATGTCCATTTAGGGGGCAAGTGGAATAACCATAGTCTCACACCTTGGAGATGAAAAATTGTTACCTTCAGCAGAAAGTCTGCACCAACAAGAAGACCAGACACAGAGAAAGTGCGTGTTAAAGTCTCCAATCCAGTAGAGTAATTCCCGTGAAGTAAGAATGACATTAGGCTAATCTCTAAACACAGCATTCCAGAAGCTGCAAACAATGACAAAAGATTCCATGCAACAACCTTCTCAGGAGTGCATTGCCATGCCTGTAGAAAGAAGTTATAACCTTTCTTAAGAGAGCAATAATTCATTGACCAATCCAGCCAAACAAAGTTAAGATGACTAGAAGAATACCAGACTACAAATAAAGGTGCCCTTGATTCAGTCATCTATTCACCATAAGATGATTTTATATGATGCCCAAACACCCAATAAGAAGAAATGTTTGAAATCATCAAATGGGGTTACAATCTAAGAAGCTAAATGAGCATGGTAAACCACAAAAAGGCTACTCCTTTGCCCTTCCTGATTCTTGTTTAATCCGTGGTTTGTAATGAGCAATCAAAATACTTCGTTACTATAACAAAATCAAATGTAGTAGTCATTTAACAATCCAGAAAAGTGTCTCTGGTTATAGGAATTTTAACGACAATTTTGGTCAACTGAGCACGAGAAAGATCAAATAATCAAACTACATGACATTTTCCCATAATTCTCCATGTAATGGAACATCATAATTATTTATGCAACACGAAAGTAGCTCAAATGCAGGGTTCTCCTTCATAATCTAATTTTAAGCATTACAATGGTAAAATAAGAACCAGATCATTAAGAGAACAATAGCAAACAGTTGAAATTTTCACAAAATAATCCGAAGTGTAAAAATTCAAAACAAAAGGACATTACCTGCAGAGATGACCAGGCAAGGTTTATTAGAGCAGCGACCCACAAGAGAGCATAATATGTAATCATGACATGATACCTTCGGTTCCTGAGTTTCTTTATGTTCCTCTTTACATGAAACCCTAGGTACAGTATAAACAGAGCCGAAGGTACGACTAAAGTGACATTGTGCCAGAGGCCACGGCACGTCGGGGCGGAAGAGCTGTACCACCGGGAAATCAAGTGATTGCCCGCGGCAGCAACGCTGGCTGTTGGCGCGGAAGCTCGATCTATCAATATGTCTATCGGAGTTGTAGACATCTTCGAAGAACTGGATAAAATAGACAAAACCCTTCGCAGATTGGATAACTGGGGGTCTGGGATCGATTTCACGTGGAAACGTCCATCAGGAGAAAGATCGGGAACAGAGAAAAGGGGAAACTTGCGAATTGCCGGGAATTTGAGGGCCGGATTTTGGAAAAGAAATTAATAATGTCAGTCCTTATCTTACCAAACCAATTATACCGAGGATACCCTATGACCTTTCCTAATAAAAAACAAAAATGCTTGAGGTACACACTTTGTGTACACACTTTGTGTACACTCGTCTGTCTCTTAAGAAAATTTTGTCTGTCACAGACAATTCATATATGAGTTGTCTGTGACAGACAAAATTTTCTTAAGAGACAGACGAGTGTACACAAAGTGTGTACACAAAGTGTGTACCTCTAGCATTTCTCAATAAAAAAAGGAGTAAACAATTTCAAATATTAGCTGTTTGGTGGCACGAAAATTGGTTGTTTTGACTGATTTTGCTGAAATTTATGAAATTCTGGCTGAAGTGGTTGCATTGGTTGATTCTGCTGAAATTTATGAAATTCTGTCTGAAGTGGTTGCATTGGCTGATTCTGCTGATTTAAGGAAAAATATTTTTAAAATATACTTTATTAATAAAATAAAGAAAAAATTATATGTAAAAATAGCTAAAATGGTCATCTACAGTAACTTCAGCCAATACAGTCAGAAAATTAACTCCAACTTACTTTTTCTGCTTATTATACAATTCAGCGCGCAAAAGCAAAAGTTACGTGTTTGTTGAAAAAGTAGGCTGATAAGCCTGATAAGCCGAAAAACAGTGTTGCCAAACGGCCACCATATCTCCAAATTGAAATTTTTTACAAATCACCATCCGACCTAGTGAAATAAAACAATCACTTCTATATTTTGGTGCATATAATTTTACCGGCTCTTCTCAAAGTAGATTATTCTATGTCCGATCGTGATGTGATGGGGCCAAAGAGCTTTTCATATGTGTTGGATAGAGGGAAGTTTATATCATGTGACTAATTTCTTTTCAAAAAAAACTTTACCGGCACCAACCTTAATTGTTTTGTTTTAATGGGTTGAGTGATCAGTGATGTAATTGTAATGTCTTTAAAAGTTAAATGGCTTAGAATGAGATATTTTTCAAAATGTTTGTACTGTTCTTTTAGAATATTAAAAATCTTCTATTATACAAAAGCAGGAGAAATTTTGCACAGTGTTCCCGCTCAAAAACATCCCAACAACTGGTTCGGGTCGGGTCTTCGACGGGTCGGGTCAGATTGTCCAAGAGTTCAGAAATGGGTCTCCAAGCAGCTCAATTCAGTGCTTTAATGATGGCCCAATCTCCAATGTTTCAATTGTGTGGCTCAAGATAATTCATTTAATGGCACATGGAAAAGTCTTATTCAGTACAACTACCTCTCTGTTCCAGTTCGTACAATATTGCTTTAATGAATAAAAAAACAACCTAATTTGTACTTTTGAACCTTGAGCCACAAAAACAATTAATGAAGTGTACTATGATAAAATTGACATTTGTGTCTCTCCTCACAATTAAGAAAAAAGGAAGTAAATTGTACTTCAAAATCTTAGAGGTAAAAAAAAATCCCAGTGCAATTCTTGAGCCACACAAACATTAAATGTTTGTACTACAAAATCCTAAAGTAAAGATTGAGTAGGCATTTAACCCTTGGTTAATACCCATTTGCATCACATAAGACTCCCATCAGCCCCTATAAATACCGAAGTGCTGGGTGATCCAAAACCATCCTAATTTATGAGTGAATACATCAGATTCGGAAATGAGGTTCCATTGCATTCCAGAGTTGGACAGACAGTAGAGATTGTTCTCCATGGAGAAAGGTATACTATGTACATAAAATGAAAAATCTGTTTGCTAGATCCTTTTGGGTACTTATCATGTAATGTACACATTGTTAATTGATAGGGAGAGGCTGATTCATGAAGCAATAGAAGGGCCACATCTTGGACTGCATAAGTCAAGAACAAGGTGCACTTAAATACAATCAGTAATTTCATATAACTTGATAACACCAAGACAACGAAAACCACAACATATCCCTGCATATGTTCTTTATGAGAAGAACCTAAGCATTGAAAATCAATTTTAAAAAGGTAAATAACACGATAAAATTAAGTGATCATATGCACAACTACAAAAACTTTCAAGGAGGTTAGTCTTTTTAAGCTTTCCTTTTATTAATAAAAATCATAAATTGTACTAGATTCTATGTTACATGGTTAAACACAAGGATTTGTTTTAAACATAACTAAATTTAAGAAGCTTTGTTTGAAAATTGTTTTGTCATTTTTTTTTAAATTGGGCAACTGAGGTTTATAGAAGATGTGTCACCATCCCAATTAAAATATGCTAAACTAAATTATCTAAAACATGAGAAAGAAAAACCCTTTTTTTATAATAAAAATGTTAGACTATAACGTTATACCACCTTTAAAATGAGTTCATGTTCGTGTCCAACATATCACAGAATAGAGAACGCTTAGGAGCATACGTAGTACTCCCTCCGGTTCTTTTTAAACTTCAGTGTTTGACTTCACAGTTATTAAGGAAATAAAGTTGACTTTACTGTAGAGTACACTGTTGAGATACTGTTTGGCACTGTTGAGACACTGTTTGGCACTGTTGAGACACTGTTTGGCACTGTTTAGCACTGTTTAACACTGTTTTGATGTAGATTTCTTTGCCAAATAAGGAAATAAGGAAGTGTGAAGTTTATTTTGGACCGTCTCAAAAAGGAAAGTGTGAAGTTTATTTAGAACCGGAGGGAGTATATCATTAAATATCATAGAATAATAGATACACATATTTGGATGTGTGTGTCATATACATTTCTAATAAACAATGACACTCCATATTACAGAATAGATAACAACACATGTTTGATATACATATGAGTTCTTAAATATTTCAAATAATTTTATTTTAACACATTGATATTGATATTGGCCTTTTAAGCAGGCATTGGTTAAACAGGTGTTCAGGACACATTCAAGGCTTTGCTTAATTACATATAACCAAGGATTTAATTTTAAACCGGCCTCAGATATGCATTTTAAATTAAACAGCTCCATTAGAAGACCAAAATGTACTATATCAAGTGTACAGGACACATTAAAGTCATACTTGATCAAATGTTTGACTATGAGTATACAATTCAAAAAGGTGTAAATATAAGAGTATCTTTATGACCAGAAAAGAATAATGTAATCAAGTGTTGTGACCATTACAGGAAAACAATTAAATATGATGACCAACACAGAATAAACCACAATCAAGTCTAAAATACTTATTCTGAGTCATAGTTGATCAATTGTAGGAGCATAGACTTTTAAAGAAGTTCGTAAACATCATTGGAAAATAGTGAAATTATATACAGATTGATACTATTTATTAAACTTATATTAATAAATAGGAGTTTAAAGTGTGTAACTGTACTATGTACACAAAAATATATACTTGATAGTGTGTCCAGTGTGTAAGTCTATAAAGGAAAACAGTCCATATGTGTGTGTATGTGTGTGTGTGCAATGAAAATATCTATATACATATAGATTTATAACACAATTACATGAAGAACTCTTTAAAAGTATTTTATTCAATTTATAAAAAATAATAAATTCATATACATATAGATTTATAACACAATTACATGAAGTATTACACATGAGTGTAGAAGAAAATAAACCGTGTAAGAAAATAATAAATCCTAGAAGTAAACAACTCGGATTTACGTCAAACCAACATATTTTTGTATAAAAAAAACATAAGTCGTTTCCCCGTCACGGCATGTATCAAATGAATAACAGGGAGATTTCATATCAAATAAAAAACCATTTTCTCAAAAACACAAAGCCATATAGAGTTTAAATTACAAAAATATAGCAAAATTAGAGTTCGAAGTATACCCATATGATGGAACTAATTGTCCTGATCGAGTAAATAAAGAAATTAGAGCGGATAGAGTATTTTATCGTGGAAACCAGATCGGTGAAAATCACGGGCCTTTTTGGGCGGTACCATGCCGACGGGAGCCGGGAGCTTTTATTATAGTTGTATGGGAGAGGTTACATGTACAAAGCATATATGAATCTTCTAGGGAAGCCATTAATGGAGAAATAAGCTAGGAAGAAGAAATAACATGTGCATGAGAGGAGAGAGAGGGGAGTGTTGTGTCGTAGGAAATGGAATAGTAGCTAGGCAATTGCCCTCCCTCTTCATTGATGAGTAGCTAGTCATTAAATAGATAAATATTCAAAAGGGTACCATATGGTCGGTAAGGCCGACACGCGCTAAAATCTGATGTCCGTATACAACGCGCACATCTACGCCTTCGTCACAGGATCCTGTTCATCTATTAAGAAGCGGTGACTCAGATTAATTTTGGGGTGGAAGTTGAAAATCAGAAGAGTTCCATATTTAAATGTTAAAGAGCATTGGGATATTACCGATAACTCTCCTTTTTTTTTATACAAAGAACGGTGAACCAAGTTAGGATGAGAGAGCATCAAACTCGCCGTTAGTCCTCCGGTGTGAAAGTATGGATGGTGTACGAAGTTCGGAGCGTAGATGACTGGTGGAGTGATGGTGGGCGGATTTAGGATCGGTTTAACCGAAGTATCTCTTCCTACAGGTCAGGCGAAGGTCAAGCACGGATGAATGGCGGCTATGAGGCTTGAGGAGTTTATATATGACTATTAAAGGGGCTTAGGGTTTTTGTATACATGTTTACTAAATACGGAGTACATGGCTGGGCAGTATATGGTGTCATAAATTTAGGTAATTGGGTTTTGGATTGGTAGATAATAAATTATGTATCTGTGTAATGGGCTGGGTTTTCAGAATTGCAATGGGCTTATATACGAAGTATTAGGCTAAAATTATTAATTTATATTAATAAATTATGTAGCGTGTGTATATTATATCTATAGATAATACATTTGAAGGTTACAATTAGGGAAAGTTTTGCCATGTGTCATCTTCTAAGCAATTATTGATTATAATATCTTAGATTCTGTTTCCGATTTAACACTCCGTATATTAGTATTTTTTTAACCGTAATCATTAATTTAACTAATCAATTAATTATCTACTATGGATCAATTGAGTATTTAAGTTAGAGTCAAACTCATCTTAAATTAAATTAGAACTAACATATATGTTGGAATCCTAAAGCTACATAATTCACAAAATAAAATCCCATATTTATTTTAAATGATTATAACTTTTTTATTTGTATTCTGATTGTTACAAAACATATATCATAATCCATAACTTTTTATTACCTTTCATATGAGACCAATATTGAATATATAAAAACAAAAAATTAATTTACCACTTTAAAAAATATTTGTTTTTTAGTGTTATAACTTTTGTTATACTTTGATTGTTAAAAATATACGAAGTATGTTCATAAATTTTTATCAGCTTTCATATGACACCAATGTTGTATATATAACATAATACTGTAATAAATTATTATTTTTTATTAATTTTTGCAATTTAGGACCATTTTTAACAGTGCACACGATTAATTAGGAGTGATGCCTTAGAATAAAACCACACAAACTCCATCACTGTTATTTATTGTGTTATTCTTTCCGATAGATTTTGTGCAATTTTATTTGAAGCTATCGCTCCGATTATGTGTGCATTGTGAAAATGATACTACATTTGTCCCTAAAAAGATCATCCAATTGCGGGTTACAAAGATTTACCAGTGATAAAGTTAAATGATCCATGTAAAAGTTCATATTATTTTTAGTAAATAAAAATTACATATTCGGATACTACATTAAAACCGCGACAAAACCTACAAAAAATAATTTATTTTTCGTAAAATTTTGATGTATTAAGTAAAATATTAAGAGTAATTTAAGTTGACACTCGAAAAGCGAAGTGGAAGATCTTCATGGATGGAGAGAGTAGTATATTGCACAAATTGATAGATTTTAAAAAACGATAATAAAAAGATATTATAAATTAACTTTATGTATATGTATTCCAAATGTAAAAACACGTATAACAGTTTTAAAATCTTATTTATATAATATTAAATTAAAATTAACATGAGATTTTTCTATGTTGGGGCCCGATGAATTCTAATGAAACACGACAAAATTTCCATAATTTATAATTGCATTTGAAAATTTTAGAAATAATACATATATGGAGTGATATGTTATGAGTAATAAAAAGCTATTATATATTAACTTTAGCTATATGTTTAAAAAAATAACTTTAGCTATGTGTACTCAAAATCTATAACAGTTTTTAAAGTTTTATTTTATATACTTTTTTCCAATAATTTTATGTATACTTTTTTCCATAATTAACAATTATGGAAATTTTATCGAGTTCGATTAGAATTCAACAAAGTTCTATACTTAATTTATGTAACAAAAATTCAATATTCAAACGGGCTCATAGATTAGAGTTATGCTTGGCACTTCGAAATGTAGGTAGATGCTAATGTCTAAATTGAAGGCTATTGTTTTAACTGGAAACTATTGTATAGAGTTGAATTTTGAAGTGTTACGTTGAATCTGAACTGTTAGTTGGATGAGAGAAATTTGTTTGGCAAAAAGAGTTAAAAAATGCTCAGGCATACAATCTGACTTGGCCAGATCAGATCATATACAGATCAAACCAAATCTAATCAGAACAGACAAATCAAACAAAAAATTCAGTCTAATTAATATTGTTTCATGGACTCCTTCCTAAAATTTAGAACTTTATATATATCAAATTGGAATTCAATAAATCTCCTGAACTTATGCATAAGTAAAATCTAGAGTGAAGTAGCCTACTATGAAGTTATATAATCACCATACAAGCAGAAGTGAGATAGACATATAAAATTATATTAGCTTATTATGGAATTAAACATTCATATTTTAAAAGTATTCATGAGTAAATTTTTATTTTTCACCAATGAGATGATGACACATGATTAATTCGGAACTAAAATGCAAAAAGGGCCTTTAAAAATCAAACGGGAAACCTCAAAAACTAATTTCTTGATAACGATCTAATTTCGCAAAATAAATCATAAAAACATTTCAAAATCATGAATATAAATTTTAGTCGTGTATGAATTTATGCAATGAATTTTATAACTTTATTCAAATAATATTAGAAATACAATTAAAAATTATGGAAATTTTGTCGTGTTCGATTAGAATTCAACAAAGCTTTATACATTATTTATGTAACAAATATTCAATATCCAAGCGGGCTTAGAGTTATGTTTGGCACTTCGAAATGTAGGTGGATGTTAATGTTTGAATTAAAGATTGTTGTTTGAACCGGAGACTATTATCTAAAGCTGGATTTTGAAATGTTGCATCTGAAGTGTTAGTTGGATGAGCTAATTTTGTTTGGCAAAAACAGTTAAAAATGCTCAGAAATATGACCCGACTAGATCATACAGATCAGACCAAATCCGATCAGAACTGACAAATTAGACAAAAAAAAATCAATGTAATTAAAAATGTTTTTGATGAATTCCTTCCTAAAATTTAGAACATTGTATATATGAGATTAAAATTTAAGAAATCTTCTGAAATTTTTTATGATTAAAATTTGGAGTTAATTAGCTTAATATGGAGTTATATAATCATTATACAAACAGAAGCGATCGAGATAGACATATAAATTTAAATTATCTTATTATAGATTTAATCATTCATATTTTAAAAATATTCGTGAGTATAATACAATAATATCGAAGATACACATTATGCGTGTAGTGTATTTAAAAAAAAACATTATGCGTGTAGTGACAAACCCTGATGGATCTTAGTGACTCTTGAAGATGTAATTGATGCATGATAGAAGAAAATAATATCGCATCCTAATAGATCCCGAGGCGGCCCTGGGAGAAAGGGGGGCGGGTGCCCTAGACCCAAAAAAATGGGTAGAAAGTAGGCCCGATTTTAATTCTTTGTAATTGATGTGAGGAAGCTGATTTCAGTCCTAAACTAACAATTTTTTTGGGTGAAATCTGTTAATGTTTTTCGCAATGGATTATTTTAATGAAAACTTATGATCACATTCTCAATGAAGTCTAGATGATGTAAAAAAGAATCAGTTTAAAGTTTAATTTAGAAATCAATTAAATAAATTATTGAAAAACACTGCATTTTTATACATATTTCGCACATTGTTTTTCAATAATTTATTTAGCTGATTCACGATTGAATTTTAAGATAAAATTCTATGCACATAATCTACACTTGATGAAAACATTTTCTTAAAAAAATTTTATTAAAAAATTCAATCAAAAAACTATTAGTTTATGACTGAAAAATCATACTCCCTCCGTCCCCTTTTAAATGTCCCATTTTACCATATTGGGGTGTCTCTATTTAATTGTCACATAACTTATTTGAAAAGTTTGTGTGGCTCAAAATCATTATTACTTTATTCTTACTTTATCAAGTCTCATAACTTATTTGGTAAAGTTTGAGTGTCTCATAACATCTTTTAAGCACACCTAAATTATTTCAATAAAATTGTTTAAAAATATTTCTAATAACTTCCATATTATTCCTAAAATAAAAAGAAGAGTGAAGTATCATAAAATGAAAGTGGAAAAATTAAAATAGCAAGACTGTATGTGTTAAAATTTACTAAATATAAATTTGTCTTAAGCTATTTCAAGTTATGTCCACCTTTCTAATTAAGGATATTTTCAATTGAAATCAATTTTTTTATCTCACTTATGAAAGTTAACATTATTTTTACTTTAGTGTATATATTAATTTAATCTTGATATATTTTGACCGAAAGTTACATTTCAAGTCTTGGAAAGTTTTATTATAAATTACAATCATATCATGAGACTAAAACTATTGTTTAAGAGCTAGATAAATAAACTAGATTGTATATAAAAGGTGTGTTTATGGGTTTTCTCCTCATCCGTTCTTTCTGATCTGATCATCTCCAAGGCCGATCGAAAGATTGATTTGACATCCCAGATAGTCAGGAGCACTACTATTTTGAAGATAGATAATTCTGGTAATGGACCTGCAACAGAGGTCTTGTTACCTTTTCCTGATCACCAGGCAAAGAACTTGGCTTTCCTAAAGGTCACAACTAGTGAAGGGAAAGGGAAAACTAAATCACCTTCAGGTAGCCTCCCCGTAAAGGCTGTCAATCCTGATGGAATGCCCACAGCCCTGACTTGGTATGCTGTAACTCTGCCAAAGGAACTAGTCAAGGGAGAGAGCTTAACTTTGGAGATTGAGGCAGTTTTCACACATCTATTGCAGCCATTCCCTGAAAAAATTACTCAGGCTGACCTGCAGCTTTTTATGCTTCAAGATACTGCACATTATCTGTCTCCCTACTCACTGTCAAGCTACCTGAGCCAGTGGTTGAATCTTATACGAAACTTGAAAATACCAAATTCTCTGGTTCTGAGCTTAAGTATGGACCTTATCAAAATGCTAATCCTTTCTCGTACCAGCCTATAGTAGTTCACTTTGTTAGCAACAAGCCCTTTGCAGTTGCTGAGCAGTTGGTGCAAGAGATAGAAATCTCGCATTGGGGAAATGTGCAGGTAACAGAGCACTACACTCTTGTCCATGCTGGTGCATTTAGCACTGGAGAATTTTCAAGGTTGGATTACCAGACCCGGCCACATATTAGAGGGGCGTCTGCATTTAGTAATCTTGTAGCTAGGTTGCCACCAAGAGCTCATTCCATATATTATCGAGATGAAATTGGGAATATTTCAACATCTAATTTATGGAGTGACAAAATGAAGACATTGCTGGAAATTGAACCTAGATATCCGATGTTTGGTGGCTGGAAAACTTCTTTTACAATCGGTTATGGCCTGCCACTTCAGGATTTTTTGTTCCGTTCTGATGGGAAACGTTTCCTTAATATCTCTTTTGGTAGCCCAATCAATGAGGTGGTTATTGACAATCTCATTGTTAAGGTTGTTCAAACAGCTGAAAGAGACTAAATTTTCCCATTTAGATATGATTGGTAGACCAGTGGTTGTTCTAGAAAAGAAAAATGTTGTGCCTGAGCACAATCAGTATTTCCAGGTGTATTACCGGTTCAACAGCTTCTCACTGCTTAGGGAACCAATGATGTTAATTTCTGGATTTTTCTTCTTTTTCCTCACATGCATAATTTATATGCATGCTGACTTGATGTTGGAACATATTGTTTTGTTGATGACAAACAACTAGTGTTACTTTTGGTCTATAATTGATGGCAGGAAAGGAAGATGAGTCGTGCTTTGGAACAAGCCGTAGACATGAACCCGGAACTATCCTACAACAGACATATATGTTTTGTTGATAACTAACCATGCAGGTGGAACTAATATTGAACCATTTCTAGCTCCGTGGAATGGTTTGAATTAATATGATAGAATTTATTTGATTATCAATTAATATGCTTTCTTTGATAATACCTTTTATGTGATAAATTGATAATACCTTTTATTATGTGATCACCACTTGGAATTAATTGAATAGGCCACTTACTTTTTAGTAAAGATTATCATAATAAAGCAAGAATATTTTTAAATGCATGACCATCTTAGAAGTACGGTGCATAAGTCATTTGAATTTCTTTCCATGCATAATTAAATATTCACTTTATTGAGTTGGCTTATATTGACTAATGCTTTATGAAGAGAATCTCCACTTGCCATGATTGCATGCTTTTTAAAAGATTGGTCCTATCTAGCTTTATCCATGGAAAGAATCCCTACGTGTTAATTGCATGCTTATCTATGCTAAGCATTTTTTGACCGTAGCATTTTTGCTTCTATGTGAATATATCAATTGACCGTAGCATGGAAAGAATCCCCACTTGGGTATCCTTCTATCTTTATTATCAATTGACGGTAGCATTTTTTGCATATGCTAAGTGAATATCTTGTCTTTTACAAATGTTGACCGAAGGCATTTTTGGTAAAGTTATTATATTAGTTTGTCTTACAAATGATTGCTTGAATATTTTATTGCTACATTATGTTCGTTGCTTGCCTACATGTTAAGTAAATCAATATTACTTCCTTATATGATGACTCGTAAATCATGAGCAAACTGACTCTTAATTGAGACCGAGTAGGAGAGAGCTACTGGAAGGAAAGTAATTCAAATAATATCAAGGCAAGTCCATTAATCTATCAAGCAACCAACTAAGGAAAGTGGAGCCAACGGACGTCTTGCATGAGGCTATATATATGATGGAAGATCAAGAGAAGAAGGTGTGCTTGACCGAGAAAATATCAAGAGAGATACTCGAGAGAAATACAAAGTTCAAGGCACCTGAAACTGCTCCCGGAGTTCTAGACAGAGTTCTTATTCTCTTCCTATATTGTAATTGGGTTATTGAGGATTAGCTAAGTGTAGCTTCCTCGGGTTGGGTAACGTGTGTTGTGAGAGCTTTGTTGTAAAGCTGAGAGGCTCTCTACCCGCAAGGTAGAGAAGCGTAACTCTTCCTAGAGAGGATAGAGTTGGGGTGGCTCAAGGGTAGACTAGGAGAGTTTCCCTTGTAATCATTCAAAGGCTTTTTAGTGAAGTTGTTAAAATTCCTCCGAGGGAGGTCGAGGTTTTTTAATCCCTTTGAGCCAAGGGATTTTTCCTCGTTAAATCCTTGTGCACTTTACTATTTCGCAATACCCTTCACCCCGCACTAGAACTGGGCGAAAAACTGCCACGGTTCCACACACACAATTCACCCCCCCTCTTGTGTTGCTAACCGTTTTCATCAATTGGTATCAGAGCCGGTCTTCACCACATAGAGGTTAATACCTTGGGAAGAGATCCGGCAAAATGAATACGGTTGACCGATTGGAAGAAGGTTACTCGACTCAACGACCACCATTGTTCAATGGGAAATACTATCAGTTCTGGAAGAGTCGGATGGAGAACTTTATCAAAGCCGATAATTATCAGGTATGGAATGTGATAGAAGGTGGCGACAATGTCATCACAAAGCTAAACGGCGAAGGTAATGTTGTTCCTAAACCTAAATCTGAATTTACTACTGATGATTATCAAAAACTCGAGCATAATGCCCAAGCACTAAAATATTTGATTTGTGGACTTGGTCCTGCCGAACACAACCGGGTTCTAGGATGCAAGTCTGCCAAACAAATGTGGGATTTGCTCGAGGTTACTCATGAAGGTACCTCACGTGTAAAAAAATCTAAAATTGACATATTTATGCGTAATTACGAATTATTCGTAATGAAGCCTGGAGAGTCAATTAAGGATATGATTACACGTTTTACTAATATCATCAATGAGCTTTCAGCCCTTGGAAAGGAAATTACTGTGGAAGATCAAGTGAGAAAAATTTTGAGAAGCTTGCCCTCGGTATGGAAGCCTAAGACCACGGCTATTGAGGAAGCAAAGGACCTATCCACCATGACTCTTGAAGACTTGACCGGTTCACTCTTGACATATGAGTTAGGGCTTCAAGAAGAGCAAGACGCTGAGACTGTAAGGCGAGAGAGAGGAATTGCTCTAAAAGCTCGAGAAGAGGAGGAAGAATCCGAAAGTGAATCGGAAGATGAGATGAGCATATTTGCTAGACAATTCGGGAAGATGTACCGACGGTTCAAGAACAACCGGAACAAACAAGGTAAAAATAACTTTCAATCTTTTAATAACCAAGGCTGTTTTGTTTGTGGTTCCCTTGAGCACAGGGCTAAAGACTGTTCACAAAAGAAAAATGACCGGACCTACGACAAGAACAAGTCCAGTTCTAACCGGAGGTCCAGCAAAGACAAAGGGTTCAAAAGAGATCTCAAAAGGGCAATGATGGCAGCATGGGGAGACTCATCCGATGACGAAGAAGAGGAGAGTGATAAGAACTCTAACCATACAGGTCTATGTCTTATGGCACACTCCGACGAGGAATCCGACCAAGAGAGCTTCGAGGTAAACTTTGAAAATTTTCTATCTAAGTTTGACTCTCTATCCAAAACCAAAGCCCGGAAAATTTTCAAAAGATTGACTATTGAGCTTAATCAAAACCTTTCTGAAAATGATCATCTTAAATCACAAATCACTGAGCTTGAGTCTAAACTCGAGGAAGCCACGAGAGCCAAGATAAGGCTTGAAACAAAAGTGGGAGAGTTAATAGATGAAAGGCTTAAGTACAGTGAAGTGGTTTTAGAACAAGATCAAATCATTTGCTCTCTTAAGCTCGATAGTATGAACAAACAAGTTAATCATGATGAAAAACTTCTCTCAAAAATTCCGAGCGTTGGTACTTTGATTGATCATCTTCATCGTCTTGTTGCCGAGTGTACAGATTTTAAAAATAGACCGGAATACCAAGCATATAGTGCTACGAACAAAACCAGGTCTAGACCTTATTCTGGAACTGGTCCCCCTCGGCACAATAAGAAGGAAAACGAGACTGCTGGTCTCGGTTATATTCCAAGGAACACTCAACCTAATAAAAAACCTGATTTTCAGAACCGATCCTTTAATGGAAATAGAACCAGAGGACAACCCAGTTCTAGACCATATCAACAACCACCTAGAACTGGACCAAACTGGTTCGATAGACTGGTTCAGAGGCACAAAAACGGTTATGGACAAACGCCAAACCGAACTTTTCATAAGAAAACAAGAGGCTTTTATGGTAAGTGGAAACCTAAATACGTTGATACCTATGACAACCGAGTTTGCATGCATTGTGGCAAAATCGGGCATCTTCGGTATCAATGTCACTCTCGACAAAAGACCTTAGAAAGATGTTTTGACTATGTTCGATATCCATCCTCAAACAAATACAAAATGGAACCCAAGCAAGTCTGGGTTCCACGGACTAACCCGTGATTCAGGAACAGCGCCAAGTGAGGGGGAACAATCACTGGTTCCTTGACAGTGGTTGTTCTAAGCACAGGACTGGAGACTCATCTTTATTCCTCTCACTTCGGCCATTTAGTGGTGGGAAGGTGATATTTGGAGACAACGGCAAAGGAGAAATTGTAGCCGTGGGAAAAATCAGAAAATCACCCAACCATTTATTTGATTTTTTTCAAGGTTATAAGTTCAATTTGCTAAGTATCTTTCAATTCTGTGATGGAGGTAATAATGTTATTTTTAATAAAGAATATGTGCTTATAATTGTTGATGATTTCTCAAAATATACTTGGACTATCTTTCTTGCTAGTAAGAAAGATACTTTTAATGAGTTTGTTATTTTTGTAAGGAAAGTTGAGCATCAAATAGGGGAGCAATTAATTAAGATCCATTCGGATCATGGGACCGAATTTGACAATACACTCTTTGATACATTCTGCCAAGAACGAGAGGTGGTAGAACGGAGAAATAGAACATTGAAAGATATGACTAGAACTATGTTCATCTAGTGGTCTAGCAAAGAATTTATGGGCAGAATCTCTAAACACGGAGATTTCACCAATTCCATGAGAAAGGGGGAACCAATCATGAAACCAATCGGCATGAGGAGATAAGAACAGGAACTGACAATAACATGCTTAGAACTGCGGATATACCCAGTCAATCCACTGCCAACCAGACTGAAGAACAGGCTGATCCAGTTCCAGACGACTCACATGAAATTGAAGACCATTCAAATGCTCTTAGAGGATGGAAGCTTCATCGATCACATCCTTTGGATAACCTCTTGATTAACCTAAATCAGGGAGTAACTACTAGATCTAAACCTAGAATTGTTTGTGCTTTCTTAGCTTATCTATCACTTATAGAACCGGAGAACCATGAAGTGGCTCTCTCCGACGCTGACTAGTTTCTAGCTATGCAGAAAGAACTTAATCAGTTTGAGAGAACTAAAGTATGACATGATGAATTGAAAGGCCATGACCACTCCTATGGGAACGAATGATAGACTTGACGCCGATGAAAAAGTAACAAGCGTGGACATCAAGATGAGTCAAGAAATGATTGGGTCACTGCTTTACCTAACTGCCAGTAGACCTGACATAGTTTTCAGTGTAGGTCTATGTGCCCGGTTCCAGGACAATCCTAAAGAATTCCATCTCAAGGCACATCTGGTCTCTCTACCACGTTGATCATTGGTTTTTCAGCTAGTTATTGTTTTGTTGTTGACAAAAGGGGGAAGAATATGTGCCCTACGTGTTCTATGCTTGATACTTTGTGCTTATCCATTATGAAACTAACTTTAGGGCACCAAGTGTTTGTCATCAACAAAAAGGGGGAATTTGTTGGAACATATTGTTTTGTTGATGACAAACAACTAGTGTTACTTTTGGTCTATAATTGATGGCAGGAAAGGAAGATGAGTCGTGCTTTGGAACAAGCCGTAGACATGAACCCGGAACTATCCTACAACAGACATATATGTTTTGTTGATAACTAACCATGCAGGTGGAACTAATATTGAACCATTTCTAGCTCCGTGGAATGGTTTGAATTAATATGATAGAATTTATTTGATTATCAATTAATATGCTTTCTTTGATAATACCTTTTATGTGATAAATTGATAATACCTTTTATTATGTGATCACCACTTGGAATTAATTGAATAGGCCACTTACTTTTTAGTAAAGATTATCATAATAAAGCAAGAATATTTTTAAATGCATGACCATCTTAGAAGTACGGTGCATAAGTCATTTGAATTTCTTTCCATGCATAATTAAATATTCACTTTATTGAGTTGGCTTATATTGACTAATGCTTTATGAAGAGAATCTCCACTTGCCATGATTGCATGCTTTTTAAAAGATTGGTCCTATCTAGCTTTATCCATGGAAAGAATCCCTACGTGTTAATTGCATGCTTATCTATGCTAAGCATTTTTTGACCGTAGCATTTTTTGCTTCTATGTGAATATATCAATTGACCGTAGCATGGAAAGAATCCCCACTTGGGTATCCTTCTATCTTTATTATCAATTGACGGTAGCATTTTTTGCATATGCTAAGTGAATATCTTGTCTTTTACAAATGTTGACCGAAGGCATTTTTGGTAAAGTTATTATATTAGTTTGTCTTACAAATGATTGCTTGAATATTTTATTGCTACATTATGTTCGTTGCTTGCCTACATGTTAAGTAAATCAATATTACTTCCTTATATGATGACTCGTAAATCATGAGCAAACTGACTCTTAATTGAGACCGAGTAGGAGAGAGCTACTGGAAGGAAAGTAATTCAAATAATATCAAGGCAAGTCCATTAATCTATCAAGCAACCAACTAAGGAAAGTGGAGCCAACGGACGTCTTGCATGAGGCTATATATATGATGGAAGATCAAGAGAAGAAGGTGTGCTTGACCGAGAAAATATCAAGAGAGATACTCGAGAGAAATACAAAGTTCAAGGCACCTGAAACTGCTCCCGGAGTTCTAGACAGAGTTCTTATTCTCTTCCTATATTGTAATTGGGTTATTGAGGATTAGCTAAGTGTAGCTTCCTCGGGTTGGGTAACGTGTGTTGTGAGAGCTTTGTTGTAAAGCTGAGAGGCTCTCTACCCGCAAGGTAGAGAAGCGTAACTCTTCCTAGAGAGGATAGAGTTGGGGTGGCTCAAGGGTAGACTAGGAGAGTTTCCCTTGTAATCATTCAAAGGCTTTTTAGTGAAGTTGTTAAAATTCCTCCGAGGGAGGTCGAGGTTTTTTAATCCCTTTGAGCCAAGGGATTTTTCCTCGTTAAATCCTTGTGCACTTTACTATTTCGCAATACCCTTCACCCCGCACTAGAACTGGGCGAAAAACTGCCACGGTTCCACACACACAATTCACCCCCCCTCTTGTGTTGCTAACCGTTTTCATCACTTGACAATCTCAAAGTCTTCTGCTTCTTATTTGGCAAAGAAGCAATGGGATGAGGTGCTGACTGTTATTCAGGAAGTTGAGACCATCATAAGCTCTTGCTTGACTATTCATGATAAACTAGAATCATCACTGCGTGATCTCTCAAGGACAGGGAATGTTCAAGCTTGCAAAGCTGCTCGAAAAGAAGCTGATGGCGCTTTGAAAGAGCTTTTCAAGGGCTTGAAGCCTTTACTGTCATCATTGCAATCCTTCCCACAGGCTGCTTCAATCTGCCCTAAGGTCGAAGAGCTGGTAAAGAAGGAAACAGAACTCCAAGAGAAAGTGACACTGAAGCATTCACTAGTCATAGATTGTTATGAGAAAAAGTCAGGGGGGCATGACATTGAAAAACGTGTTGCTCAAATCCAGGAAAGAATTACATCCTTGCGGCAGGAAGTTGATGATCTTCTTGAAATAATCAATGAGATATAGTTTTCATACTTGAACATTTTTCTTTACGTCTAACAAACTTATTGAACTTTTTTCTTGCTGAATAGCTGGATTTAAATTTTGATGTGATGCGGAATTCCGAATAGAGACTTTTTTTTAGTAAAAAAAAAAAAAAAAAAAAAAAAAAAATTGTATATAAAAGGTACATAGTAATTATTTGGTCGTGCAAATTAAGATCATTTTTCATTGCTGCATATGAGACATTTGTCTTTTTTATTTCATTGCATAATTTGACATGCTTATGTTTCGATTATAGTTTGATGTGATGAGATTCTTTTTATAGGATTTATTCATCTTATCTTCTATAATACAATTGTCTATTGAAAGTCTAAAACATGAAAAAAAAATTCATTCAATAACACTTATTTTACTTAATAAGATCATTGAAACCTTCAGTAACTCAACCTAACGAAAAATAAATTGATCGCTTTCAATTACAATATGCAATCCATTGTCGCCATCATCACATTCATTAAAATGAGAATGCCACAAAACTATATATTCTAAACTCTTTTCTTAAAAAAGAAATCAGAAGACTAATTTGAAAATTTCTAAAACATAGTAGGGCTAATATCTTTAAAAATTTGACTTGACTCTTTTTTAAATAAATAAGTTACAAAAATGTGTAGTTAGTTTTGAAAAAAACAGTAAGCCACGAATTAGATTTAATGGATAAAAATAGCCATTGAACATTTTAAATCAATGATATAATCGACCAAATAACTAATTTTTCTTTAGTAAAACTAAATAAAAAAATCATTTTGTCCCGTGCACAGCACGGGTAAAGATACTAGTTCAAATAATGCCAATAATTAAAAACCTATTTATTTATAATTACGTACATATTTGGGCATAAAGTGTTAATCAAAATGTTAACAAAAAATATCTTTGGCATCATCAGATATTAACATAAAGTATATTAGTGTTAGTATTATTCTTATTCAGATACCATTAATTTTATTAATATTTCAAAAAATGATTTTTATTATTGATTTAAATAAACTTTCTCAAGAGCCAAGACCAATATTTGTCACATGTTGGATTTTTATTAAAAAGTCAATGATTACACATTGTCAGTAGATTGTGAAACTCTATATAACATTTCATTTTTCCTACTTATTCCAAAACATACTTACTACCTATTTCTGAGTTTTCACTATCCAATCTTTAATTATAATTTATTATGCATGTCACATCTATGACATTTTGCATTTATTTTACACGACCAAGTAATATTTATAAATAATATCATATCGTTATTACATTTTAATATCTCACGCATCGCGCGTGTGAAAATATAGTGTTCATGAACACACCAATGATTTTCATTATATCACTCATTCAAAAATGTGGCCCTCTGTCTCCACATTGATATGTATGCATCTCTTTCTTGAGACTCCTTTATAATGCATTTGAAACAACGATTATATAATATAAAATCATTATAAAAACATATTTTTGATAGAAATGAGATAAATTTAGAATAAACGGTAGGTAAAAAATGAAACAACTAAATTTAAAAAGCTTGAAATCAGGTTAATAGTGTTTTTATTTAGACTCTACTCTAGATCATTATCCACAAGAATACGAAAGTGATTGCAAGAGCTTTAAAAGAACAAAAGTGCTTTTAAACATGTATTTTTACTTATTTTAAGTAGTTTTAAGTGCAAACTAAAAGTAGAATGAGTGATGCTTAAGTTTTTCGGTTTTTCACTTTTTTATTACACCAGAAAATGTCTTTTTAGCAAATAATCTAACTTTAACTTTTCAAAATTACTTTTCTTTTCAGACACTGCCCATTTTTTTACTAATCATTTTTATAGAACTGGTTGTCTAGATTAATTAAATTCCGCACAAAAATTAGCCGAAATATCTATACAAACTCAAACTAAGTTTTTTTTACTCCATGGGGGGCATGGGATAATTAGGGTTGAAACTCAGTCCATTGAGTTTAGAACCCTTATGTGCCTAGCAGGTTTCGAACTCGAGACCTCCCACTAGGCACGGTAATCTCACAACCAGTTAGGCTGGAATGCTTGTTTATAGTTTTGAAAGCATATGTTCACTGTTATAGTTTTGATAACGTTGCTCCAGCTTTATTAAAACTATGAAATTGGTTTGAATAGTAAAACATTTTGGTGTTGGTAAGAACCAATTTTCATAAGGAAAATGAAATTGTGTGGCTTAAATGCTAGTAGAAATACAACATGCTAAATGAAACCAAAGTCTTGTTTGACAAATGATTATTAACTACTAACTAAATATGATAACGGTTGATAAAGAGGAAGCAGTCCAGCTCAGCTGGTCGTCGACTCACTTTCCCTTATGGGAGGTCTCGGGTTTGAAACTCAATGGAGTGAGTTTCAACTCAGTTTACTCCAGACCCCCCAAACCCCCTCCCCCAGACGCCCCCTGGAGTAAAAAAAAGTACAAAAAGAAAGATAACGGATTGATATTAATTGATTGTGTCAGATATTTTAATTGGTTGATTAAGTTAGCTTGTGCTTGACATGTTTGATATATTAGTTGTTTAAAAATAGATATATTGAATGTAAATAGACATATAAGATCATTAGTATTTATTTTTATTTTTAGCTATTGTTTAAAAAACAATAATACCTACAATTTTTTTTGTAGAGTATAAATCATTATATTTTGAAATTTCAGAAATTGATAAATAAAACTACACGAAAGATAAATTGAATTAAAAGAACAATTTTTATTTAATTTGAATAACATGAATACATGGTTGCCAAATGGACTCTAAATCATCAAGATTTGTAAATTAGAATGCTGATTGCCGGCTCATAATATTTCTCTGGGAAATGACCTTCATACAGAAAGCAATTTTTAATTTTTTTTATGCAGATAAAAAAATAAAAATTATTTTCATTTGAGAAAGCAATGCTTATCTAGTGTTTATACATATGAGAAAGCAATGCTTATTTTGTGTTTCACAAAATAATTGACAAACTAATTTGAATTCAAAATAAATAAATGCCCACATATTGGATTGTGAATACCTTCATTTGTCGTATTTGCCCATTACATTTATTTTCATTCGTTTATGGTTACGTCCTCCGTGTGTGTATTATTCATATTCCGGTATTAGGTACTTAACGTATGAAGATGGATCATGCTCCTCTTTATTTACTTCTCTCTATTTCTTTTTCACTCTATATTTCTTCTTAAAAAAAGTTAAACATAATCTTTTTTCTTTCTCTACCCCACCATTTCCCCACCTCTCTCTATCTCTCTTCTAATGGAGAGTTCCAGTTAATGGAGAGGAGCAAAATTCACGGCGTATACGGGAATTTTCGGCCGTTGTTTACAACCATGCATAATGGGTAGCACGGAGGTTTTGTACCGTGGGAGCAACCCACGCTGAGGATAGTGCTCCTAAAGGCAAATTCGCGTGTTACTGTTCATGCGCGTGAACAATAATTTTTTTTTCCCTTGTCCCAGTCTCAAGGTGATGTAACACACGTGTAAAGAAATGTAACTCACTTTGAGAAAAAGTGTAACTGCAGGTAAATCGAAATGTAACTTGTGTAATATGGAGTATAAGAAATACAACATTGATTTCAATGTAAACAATGAAAACAAGGAGTCTAATTGCTCAATTACTTTACGTAAATAGTGAATATGTTTGTTTTTAATATTATTAAGGCCATAAACATATTTTTTTTAATATCTTTTTTGCCAAAAACCATTTTTTTTTTGCAAAAAAAATGAAATTTTAGTTTCAATAGTTAGAGTTTATTTTGGTATGTAACTAGTTTTATGGAAAATGTAACTCGTGGCTATAAAAAATGATTTTTTTTATAAAAACATTTTTTCAATATCAGGGGTTTATTGTGTTGTGTAACTCGCATTATTTTGCGATGTAACTCGTATAGTATAAAGTGTAAATCACGTGCAAGTATGATGTAACTTGCTGAGGAAAGTTGACATGTAACTCGCGTTAATAGACATGTAACTTTAGACAAATCCTGATATAACTATGTGTATTTTCAGATGTAATTTGGCCATTCAAAATATAAATTGTTTAAAGTCTTTAAACTATAATGTGTGTGTGTGAAGATTTCTAATCAGCCAACAAGAACACCCATCACAATTCACAAATATGTAATGCGATCAAAGCTTCTTCAGTTCTTCATCTCTAATATTTGTGGATGCATCGATTAATGCCAATAGCGTTGGAAATCAGTGGAAGGAACGAAGGTGGCCAAGCCAAATCATCCATTCACACACATGATTATTTGGTCGCTGGATGAGATCGTTGTAATCAGCCAAAGCCAAAACTAAGTAGGATTGCTTTGATTTGTGTTGACCAGGTCCAATGTGACGCTTGGCGGTAGCGTGCAGGGCTTCTGTGAAGGATAACACAGCTTTTTTTTTAATTAAACGCCACCGTTTAGGGATCCCACGGTATAATTTGCGGGTAGCATGGTCGTTTAGTTTTTATGAAGCTGTTCCAATTTCCAAAACACTACACAGGGCAGCGATTAAAATAAAATCTCCGATTAGAATAGTTATTTGCCAAACATTTTTTTTGAATCATATCAACCAGATAAAAATTGGTACAAGAAACTAATTTTTGGCTGATCAGCCATTTACCAAACCTGGTGCAAATCTAATATAGTCAAACATCCGGCTTCGCATTTAAAGAAGAACAGTTCACATACGTAGGATTACATTTCCGAGTCGCAATAGACATGGGGTTTCAATCTGGGCATGGCGTGCACAATTAAAGGCTCAGCCCGTTGAAGAGTAAGCCCATAAGCCTCTTCCATGTTGAGTTTCTCCGCAGACTGCCCATTGGGCAACTCCCAATCAAAAGCGTGGACCAAAGTTGCCACCAGCAATTGGACCATCCTCAGGCCCAAACTCATCCCAGAACAAATTCGACGCCCTGCTCCAAACGGGATCACTTCAAAATCATTGCCTCTCACATCCGCATTGGGCTTTTCTCCTCCCGGGAGGAACCGGGCCGGGATGAACTCGAGAGGGTCCGTCCACGCGTCCGGGTCACGGGCTATAGCCCAGACGTTGACGAGAAGCGTCGCGCCTTTGGGAACAAAGTAGCCGTTGATCTCGCAGCTCTGGGCTGCCATTCTGGGAAGAGAGAGGGGAGTCGATGGGTGAAGCCGGAAGGTTTCTTTGACAATTGCCTGCAGGAATGGTAATTGGGCCAAATCTGATTCCTTTACAACTCGATCTGGGCCGATTACTCTGTCCAGTTCTTCTTGGGCTTGCTTTAGGATTTTTGGGTTGCGTAGCAGTTCCGCAATGGCCCATTCCACAGTACTGGACGATGTATCAGTGCCAGCTGTAAACAAATTCTGCATCCACGTAGATCATCTCAATCAAAAATGCTTTCATTTTAGAGCTGTACTTCAAGTACACAACAAATATGGGCGTTTCGTGTACTGGCCTAGGTGCATATTACGTGATTATTACTCATTGTTCCCCGTTTACTTTTTGGTCCGTCTCAAAAAATTGTAACACTTTCTCCTTTTAGAAAATTTTGTGTGAATCACATTCATTTTCCTTTCTCTTACACAACCACAATCATACATTTCCATTTTATTCTCACTTTCTAAAACTCCGATCCAAGTTAATGCGAGAACAATTTTTTGGGACGGAGTGAGTATCGTTTTTTAAGTGTACGGTACACATTTGTGTACCACTACTTTTTTAGGACGGACATATTGATTTGATTTGATCTAATCGTACCAAATTAAACTAAATCCAATTGAAATTGGATCATATGAAATTTGATTTGAGTTTAATAGTATTTCTTTCAAATCGTAATAAATCGAAACGATCCGAGACCGATAAAAACCAAATAAAACCAAATCAAACTAAAAAAATTATATAAAACCCTCATACTACGTAAATTATTAAAAAATAACAAATTCAAATCGAACCAAACTTAACTGTATCAAACCAAATCGAAAAATAGTACATTTTTGTTTGGTACTAATTCTCAAACCCAATCAAACCAAAAAAGATAAAAAGAAAACGGATATGCTCATCCCTAGTTTTTCCTTCATTTTATGGTGGACCAATAAGAATATTCGTTGGTAAAGCATCCTAAGTTTAAACTTCATTTTATGTATAAAATTATGTTATTTATGAGTGGAATAAGTGAGTATTTCAAGATATTAATCAATTCAAATAATTGCAAGATATAAATTCAAATTTATTCAAAATTACATTTGAACTTAGACGTATTAAATGAGCAATAAGTGCACGAATGTAGGATACACCAAAATTAGATTATTGTGACACGACAGTGTAATTTATTAGCCTGCTTTCAGATATTAAAAGGCTATGCAACAATTTTATGGGATTTTTCTTTTACTTTTAATAAATATGGACTACATAGTGTGTGGAGGAACTCATTTGCTCCTAACTAAACATGTTTTAAGATTAAGTACTCCTCTGTCCCAAAATTATCTTCATTCTTTCCATTTCGTTCCGTTCCAAATTTGTCTCTCTTTTCCCTTTTGGTAAAGAATATGTGATTCATTATCATTATTACAGATTCTTACACATTTCTCTCTCATCTGCACAACTCTCCACAACACAATTCTCACTATCATAAAACCTGTGCCGAGTTAAAACCGAAGATAAATATGGGACGGAGGGAGTATCAAATAAGTCCCGTTTTTTTAACTCCAGGGGCATCTAGGGGAGCGGTCTGGGGGACCTGGAGTAAACTAGACTGAAACTCACTTCATTGAGTCTCGAACCCAAGACTTCCCATAAGAAGAGTGAGTCGTCGATCAGTTGAGTTGGACCGCTTCCTCTTATGTAATCGAACACAATTACTTCTATGTAGACACCTCCTCCTATTTAGCAACTTATTTACAATAAAATGCAACCTAATACTTTTTGGATGTTAATACGTCGATATATTTAGTCTCAAACCAAAACATATCTGACCTAACTTAAATAAATCAGACTCAAGCTGATTTTGATAGTCTTAGGACGAGACCAGACGTTTACCAGACCAGACCAAACTAGTTCAGACCAGACCAGCAAATTTCAGTCCAAAAGAAAACATCCTTAGACATATATCAGATCAAATCGACTCAAACCAGACCTAAACAAACTACATCAGACCATATCAGAAAACTATCAATTTAATTATAATCTCCTCAGTGATTGTGTCCTCCCCCGAAGCGCAACTATCAATTATATTAGAAGTGTTTATAGGGGGTGTTTGGATCTGATTCTCAAAACTGATTCTGCTCTTTCAGGGACCAAAAGCAGAAACTGGAGTATTTGAGTGAAATTCCAGAAGCACTTCTAGTGCTAAAATTTACACTCAGAATCAGTTTTTTTAGAAGCTGTGAGGTACTAGCTTCTGAAAACTGATTAATGTTTTCTTATGTTGATGTAAAACTTTGCTAAGTTTCTAAAAATTAAATGAAGTGTAATCAAGGTAATTTGATGGGTGCGTTTGAGAAAAAGCCAAGGAACTTTTATTTGGGCCATCCCAATTATTAGAAGAGAGAAGGATAGAGTAACGGAAGGCTTAATAATTACCAAGAGCAGAGCCTTTATTTCTGTATGGGTGAGCTTCGCCCCCTGATCATCCACCGCATCTGCTGTCAGCGACATTAGAGTGCTCAAAAAGTCCACGTCACGCGACGTTTTCACGCCGTTCATTTTGTGCTCCTCCACTATCGTGTTCAGGAACGCGTCCAGCCGCGCGTGAAGCTTCTTCATCTTCCCCGCGATCCCCTGCAAGTCCAGCCACTCCACCGCCGGGATGAAATCGCCGACGTTAAACACGCCGGCCAGCATCATCATCTCCACCACCATTGACTTGAACTCGTCCGCCTTCGGGTCGCTTTTGCCGCCTCTGTTCGTTGTGTGGTCGGCGAACACCTTTCGGCCTATCATCACGCGGCTGAGAGCATTGGTGGCGCACACGTTCAGTAACTGGTCCAGTTTCACCGGACATTTGCCTGCACTTGCTAGGGCGCGCGTGAGCACGCCCACTTCCTCCTGCAACAATCAATCGTTTTTTTCAGTTCAAAAGTATCATCATTAAAATTTCAAGTCATAATAGGGTTAAATAGTACTCCGTACTACGTCACGTGGGAAAATAATGGAGCACCTTTTTCGAAAAATAGGTCACGAGAAAGGGGCAAATAAGTTTACCTACTAAAAAAAAATGGTCAAATAAACCTTTATATCGGAGGTTATGTCTGGTCGTCATCATTTGGGCAGTTCCTTATGAAAATTTTTAATGAAAGTTTTTGAGCATCTTATTCATTAAATGTTGTTTACTCATACCAAATTTTAGCTAACAATTCAATCGGAAGGCATTAAAATGAATTCTTGAAGATAATTGCTCAATTAAATAGAGCAGCATATTTCGGAAAATTATTTGACTGCCTTCCCGGTTAAATTTTTAGCTGAAATTTGGTATCAGTAAACTAGACATAATGAATAAGATGCTCAAATCATTTCATAAAAAAATTCCACCGGAAATCGTCCCAAATGACGACGGCCAGACAGAGTCTCCTATATAAAGCCTTGTTTGACCTTTTTTTATTAGTACAAGGGCTTATTTGCTTCTTTTCTCAAATAACCAAGGCAGATCAGACCAAACCAGACTTCCGTAGTTATAAAATATACAGAGACCAGACGTTTACCAAACCAGACTAGATTAGACCAACAAATTCAATCGAAAAGAAAAGGGATAAGGGTCAGATAGGGCCTCGAACTCGGAAAAAAATGTCAAATAAGGTCATATTTCGGATGATCTGTCTGGCCGACGCCATTTGGGGCGGTTCCCGATGGAATTTTTTGATAAAATTTTTTGAGCATCTTCCTCATTAAGTCTAGTTTACCCATACCAAATTTCAGCTAAAAACTCAACCGGGAAGGTAGTCAAATGAGTTTTTGAAGATAACTGTGAAGTTAAACAACGCCGTACATTTCGGAAACTTATTTGACTACCTTCCCGATTGAATTTTTAGCTGAAATTTGGTATGGGTAAACTAGACTTAATGAGGAAGATGCTCAAAAAATTTCATCAAAAAATTCCATCGGGAACCGCCCCAAATGGCGTCGGCCAGACAGAGCATCCGAAATATGACCTTATTTGACATTTTTTTTTAGTTCGAGGCCCTATCTGACCCTTATCCCAAAAGAAAACATCCTAAGATTTGTGATCTAAAATACTGGAGTATTTGGAGAATTTTCATATATTTTCACATACAGGAAATATTTTTTCCCATAAAAATTATTTTTGTCCTCCAATTTAACTTCTATCTTGGATCATCATTACGTAGTCGTACTCTTGTACCCGTTTGCCCCCTATTTTTCCTATTCATTTATCTTCTTTAATTAATTTCTAATTTCTACTCCGTATAAGTTTTCACTTTGAAAGTACTTGTGTGCCTGCATTTTTACTATTCATTTATCGTCTTTAATTAAGTCAGACTAAAGATGTTTTTACTTGGACTGTAATTTGCTGGTCTGGTCTGAACTGGTCTGGTCTAATCCAATAAGGTCTGATTTCTTTGTATTTTTATAACTATCCAAGTCTGGTCTGGTCTGGACTGGTCTGAGGCAAATTACAATCCAAGTAAAAACATCCTAAACATTCCTTTGTAATGCAAAAGTAATTTTGAATAGTCAATTTTTAGTTTTTCTACCCAAAAACTATTGTAGCCAAACCAGAATATATTCTAATTTCACTTGAGGCCTAGATTTTTCTCATTCGTTTTTACTATGGATTTCCTTAAATGGTAAATATTTTCATTAAAAATAGAGAAATTGCCCAATATAGGAGTAAACATAAACATAATTGCACAAATAGGAGTGAAAATTAAAACTTCCTTCAATACATTAATTTTGTACCCTTAATGCCCCTAACCTAGTTAATTCTAAAATATGACTTATTTGATCCTAATAAAATATTAAAAAATTCTAAAATATTTGAAAAAATATATTGAAATAATAAAAATTAAAAAAATATTTTTTAAAAAAATAGAAAATAAATAAAAAAAATAGATAAACCACGTTAAAAAATATAAAAAAATATGAAGGCCTTTGCCACAACCTCGACCATCACCCAGCAATGTCACCTCTGATTGGCGGAAAAAATGCTATCTTATGTTAAAATTTCCATTTTTCTTTGAAAATGTCATAAAGATGGCAGTTTTGCTCTTTGAAAATGCCAAATTTTCTCAAAATCTGCCATCATGATGGCATTTCGGAAAAATGTTAGCATTTTTTCAGTGGTCGGAGCTGGTGGTGCTGGGAGGTTGTTGAGGCGGCGGCAGACACCTACATTTTTTTTTAATTTTTTTTATTTTAATTTTTTAGTTTTTTATTTAATATTTTTTATTTTAATAATTTTTATTTTTATTAATTTTATTTAATACGAAGTATGTTTTATTTGATATATTTTTGTGTTTTTTCATTTTTTTACAATTTTATTATAAATTAATGGTATTCCTTTTATGTTTTAATTATTAATGAAAGTTATTGAAACTTAGATAGGGATATACTTGTCTAAACATTAAAGTCACTCCTATTCAAAACATGGTATTCCTATTTTTTCATTTTGCCTATCTTTTACTCATATTTGGGGAATTCTCCCTTAAAAATAGCGAACCTCTTAAAATACATCCAAACTTTCTTAGAATACATAAAAAATCCCCCTTTTTAGGGAGCACAAAAAATCCTTTTCTCAAATGAGACCATCATTTATTTCCTAAATAAGACTTAGGCATTCATATAACAGTATGAATCATAATTTAAGATATAGGCATTCATCATTTTTTGGCATTTGCAGTTGTTGTCATTATCCGATCTCATACTAAAATCAATAGGAGTAATAATAATTTAAGATAAAGTTGACTGATGTAATTTGACCTGGCGGACATGGCAAAAGTCATCTAAGGCCTTAGCGGAGAAGAGATGGACGGAGCAGATCTTCCGGAGCATTCGCCAGCGTGGGCCATAGGGGGCGAAAACGAGATCCTGGTAGTTATAAGCTATGTGCTTGGCGCCGGAGTTGGGCGGCCGGCTGGAGAAGTTGGCGTCGTGCGCTTTCAGGAACTGGGCCGCGACGGAGGCGGAGGCCGCCACCACGACGTCGACGGACCCTAGCCGGAGGTACATCAGGGGGCCGTACGTCCGCGCCAGCGCCGCGATCGACTGGTGCGGCTTCGGGCCGAGGTGGGGCAGGTTGCCGATGACCGGCCACGGCTTCGGTCCAGGTGGCAATGGCGGTGAGTGACGGCGACGTTTTGCTTTTGCCACCAGAGAGTACACCAAAACAGCTAGGACGAGAGTGGACAGCAGCTGGGTCACGGTAAGCACGGCCATTGTATTTTTAGGAAATGCTGTTTCTTCTTCCTCCTCTAATTTGTGTGATCCATACATTTATAGATAGGTAATTGACTGGGAATGCGTGGGTCACTCAAGTAGAACGGTAGCTGCGTGCGATATAAATACGGAGTATATCCTTATCGGTGAGTAGCTCCATACTTCCATTCGCCTACCAACCTTGTTTCCTCTTTTTTTTTCCCAAAATAGATTTTTGTGGTGCAATATAGTTTCAATTTACAAAATGGGAATACAATACGTGTAATTTTATACTCTAAACAGAAGTACTCCTCTATCCCCTATGATTGTTCCACACACTATTCATTTGTTCAACACAAATGATTCTTAATCTCTTACTTTATACTCCATCCGTTCCACTTTCAGGTTCCCACACGATTTACGATGTTTGACTGATGTTAAATGTCCCACACCGGAAACGTTTGGATGAACAAAGTGCTATATTAACACACGAGCTACTCCTCCTATCAGGTTGACCTTTTAGGATGGAACCCCGTGTGTTAAGATGGTATCAGAGCCAAATCGATCCATGGTGTGGGACCCCTTATGAAAAATAATGACACGATTATAAAAACGGCCGGATGAAAAAAAACGGACCGATGAAAAAAATGAATGATTGCACGATCCAGACGAAGTGTCTGGTCGTGAGGAGGAGTGTTAAATGTCCCACACCGGAAACGTTTGGATGAACAAAGTGCTATATTAACACACGAGCTACTCCTCCTATCAGGTTGACCTTTTAGGATGGAACCCCGTGTGTTAACAACTGACTATAAAATTAACGGATCCCTGTCATTAATAGAACTATTTTTAGTAAATAAAATTTACATATTCAGAAACTACATTAAAACCGCTACAAAACCTGCAAAATATAATTTAAATTTCATAAACTTTCGATATATAAAGTAAAAGATTAAGAACAATGCACATTGACCGGAGAATAGTGTACGAGAACCTTTAAATGGGACGGAGGGAGTATATCAAATTTTTTTCAAATTTGATTCAGGTTTTTGGGACTTTGTAAAGCTTTTAATGTAGTTTCTGAATATGTAATTTTTTATTCCTAAAAATAATTTGAGAGCAGACAGGGATATGTTTGCTTTATCGTCGGTCAAACATCGTAAACCGAATTGTCCCAATCTTAGTTGGACGGAAGTAGTAATTATACAAAGTGTATAGCATCACTAAAATTTACTACCTCTGTCCCCTATGTTTGAGACAAGAGAAAGTGACACAATTATTAATAAAAGTGGATTTATGTGGTTGATATTGAATTGATAAAGTAAGAATAAAGTAGGAATGATTTAGAACCGCACAAACTTTACCAACTAAGGTATGAGACAATCTTAGTGGGACGGACCAAAATGGTAAAATGGGACAATCATAGCGGGACGGAGGGAGTAAGATTTAAGGTATTTGTTGCAGTTATTTTTACCCTTGTGAGGTGGTCTGGAAACACAACAATTGTACATCCAACATTGTAAATAGTGAAATTCTTTATTTGGTGTGGTTTGTTATCCATCAAATACTATTTTCGTTGTGAAATTAAATTTCTAGTTTGACTCCTAACGGTTTTTAGGTAGAATATAAAATAAAGTTGACTTATCAAAAATAACCTTAAATGATTAAAAGGTAGAATGGATATAATAAAGAGCTAGAGTATAATGATGAATAATAACCAAGAGGGTAAAATTAAAAAAAAAAAAAATTCTCTCTCAAAGGAGGACGTCTCCCTAGTCATCTAGGGTTAGTTTTTTTGCTGCGCCGTTTTTCTTTCTCGATCAGTAGGGGGAGGGCTTCGGCGTCAGCACGGTTTTTCTTCAATTGTTTTGTGCTCGGACGTGCAAGGAAGGGCTTCGGCTCTGTGTTGGCCACGTTTGGCTCATTTAGACCTATTACAAGACAAGCGAATCATATTGCTCTATACAGGGTGATTGGTTCTCCAGCTGGTCCGAGGGTCGGTGGCTGGAAGTGTTTCCTTTATCATTTGTATCCCTTGCTGAATGTTTTATTATCAATATAAACCTCCTTGTTACAAAAGAAATAATCAAGAGGGTATAATAAAGAGGGTATTGAATAGTGAAATGAGAGTAACAAACATCAATTCAATGTAATGATGTGAGGGTAAAAGGGTAAATGAATAATAAAAATAGTTAGTCATTTTTAACATTAATTAATCACAACAGCTTGTTATACTAAACAAAACTAAATAAAACAATCAACTTTTTATTAAACAGCTAACACCATTTTATTTTAAGATCTTTTCAGTCAATAAAAATTATCACTTTATAATCGTGCCACTTAAAGGTTCTCACTTTCCTTTTTTGGACGCCCCACCTAAAGATTCCCACTTTCTATATCAGGAAACAATTAACACTCTTAAATGACAATTTAATCATCAAATGTTAAAAATAACACATTATAACATAACAGTCTTCATCAATAACTCATTATATTATATACTCATCAAAATTATATCTCAAAATGTATTTGAATTAGCATATTTAATTATTTTCTAAATAATCATGTCATTTTGTCATGAAAACCTTTAAACGGGACGGGGGTAGTAACAGTTATTAAAAAGCTTATAAAAGTAATTTTTTCAACTAGTTGTGCAAAACACACCCTAGTCTCTAGGAGTAATAGAGAGGTCGGATGAAGTATTAGGGAGGAAAGGAGTTCACGGGGGCATATATAGTCACCCCATTGCCGGAGGAAAAAAAAGGGAAACGCCGCAGGCAACCGAAAAGTTGTGCTCCCTGCTGCAACAGCGGATCTCCGTAACACTCACGCCGTCTCCTTTGACTGCCGTCACCTGACATCGCCATCAGGTAAGTCTGTTCCACAACCGATGGAACTGGTACGGAGGATCGCCTAGAACTGTTGCAGTGCCGCCAGACTGTCATCATGATATATTAATTAGAATATCAAGATGATGATGTCGGCAAGTTGTAAACTCAGTTTTTAGATTAGTAGTTTTAGACGTTATATGTTAGTTGATACTCCTGTTATAAATACGGAACAAGTGAGCTGTAAATGATCAGAATAATATCATCGATGTCTATCATCTTCTTCTTATGTCTGTACATTCAATTTTCCCTCCATCTTCAAACTTTCTTCGACTAATTTTCTCATATTACAACTAGACCAAGTAGCTTAACTTATAGAATAGGTTATCTCAATAATCCATTCTAGATCATTGGTATCAGAGACTACAAGAATCCACAACTTTTATACATCTAATTCATCATCATCGAGCATCATTTGTATCCATTTCAAGTACAATGGCTCCTACTGTCAAGATTAGAATGAAGCAGTGAATAAGAGATTTACTGAAGCTGACGAACAATTCAAGAATTTGAATGGAAGGATCGGAAACCTGGGGAAAATGATAAAGAATCGGGGTAGCAGTAATACAAAGCAATCAAACTTCAAGTTATAGCAATCAAGGTCATCATCTTGTATCTGGTAACCCTAATTGATCTGATTTCTTCTCTACCAGGTGCACTAGAATGGAATTTCCTAGATTTTTTTGTGATAATGTAAAAGAATGGTTGTACAAATGTGATCAGTTCTTTTCAATTGATAAAACTCCACCACATACTAGAGTCTTAATGGCATCAATGCATTTAGAAGGAAAAACTCTACAATAGCATTATGCATTATTGAAAAATAAGGATAATGGTAATGACATAATGTTGTGGGATGACTATGAGGTTTTAGTCACGGAGAGGTTTGGAAAGTCTTTTGATGATCCTACGGCAGAGCTTATGTCATTGAGACAAGATGGAACAGTAATTGATTACCTGGAACAATTTGAAGCTATATTAACCAGGTTACAACTATCTGATGAACATAAGTTGAGTTGTTTTGATAATGGCCTACAACATGATATCAAGATGCATGTGAAAATGTTCAATCCAACATCTATCTAGTATGCTCGCAGGTTAGCTAAACTGTATGAGAGTTCAAAAGAATATAAACCAAAACAGTTTGGTACAAACTATGCTAATCAAAAATCTACTCCAATATTACCTGGGCTCAGTACCAGATCATTTCCCCCCAAAACACCTGCAAATCAATCCAAGACATTTACCTATTTCAGAAAAACCACAAAAATTACCCACGTAGGTAGAAATGACAGAAAGAAGATCAAAGGGGTTATGCATGTACTGTGGGGATGTCTACACTCCCAATTATTATGCTCAAAGGCATAAAAGCCCTCAATTGTTCTATCTTGAGGGAGAGGAAGAGGACAAAGTGAATGAAGAAGGAAGTGGACAGTTCAACACAGAGGATACTTTTGAGTTAGAAGCATGCATTTCTGCAAATGCAATGACTGGAATATCTAACTTTCCAACAATGAGAGTTACATGATTTTTTTTGTTTGTTTGAAGAGAGTTATAGGATATGCACAACAAAAGACATCTACAAAGTCTATTTCAGTGGTTGATGGAAATAAATATTGGTATGCAAGGTGTGCAAGGGTTTTCAATGACAGATTCATAATACAACATTCACTGCTGATTATATGGTGCTACCACTTGGATGTTGTGATATTGTTCTACCAGTACAGTGGTTATCTACATAAGGTCCAATATTGTGGGATTTCCAAAAACTAAGAATGGAATTCCAGTCTAATGGCAGGAAGCATGTTCTCAGAGGATCTGAAAACAATAATAGGATCAAGGTAGTATTAGCTTAGAAACTTCAGAAAATAATGATGGGAGAATACAATCAAATAGCTTTATTAATAGTTTCTGAAGTTGGTAGTCCACAAGAAATGCAGAAAATTGATGATCAGAGCATTCTTATGGCCACAAAGGTTCAAGAGCAGAATATTAGAATGGAAGAATTGTTGAGTAAATATTCTAGTATCTTTGAGGAACCTACACGTCTACCTCCTTCTAAAGTGGACTTTGATCACAGAATACCTCTAAAAATGGTTCCCAACCAATCAGCAAAAAACCATACAGATTTCCTTCATTACAGACAATGTTCTAAAAGGCGCTAGGCGCTAGTCGGGCGCCAGCCCAGCGCCTAGCGCCTAGGCGGCTAGGCGGGCGCCTAGTCGGGGACTAATCGGAGACATAGAAATTACATTTTTATCTATATTTTTGCATAAATATGATAAGTAATATTTTATTTTTGTGCGTATAAAGTACATATATACTTATACATTACCAAACATGAAAGATAGAATTATCACATTTAATCATACGTAGTATATGATAACTAATCACTTAACTTCATTATGTTATAAATATAAATAATGATAAAATTTAGGTATATATACAAACATGTATAGTTTTATCTCAATTTACAACTTCATTTCTTTATATCCATGGCTAAAGTTAAAGTATGTATATTGCTTGGAAAAGTAAAATTAAAAAGTAAAGTAATGTTCGGCGAATCTAGACGGTCTAGGCGGCCAATTAGGCGTTCTAGGCGGGTAACTATGCGCCATAGGCGGCCGACTAATTCACCTAGGCGGCAAACCAATTAGTCGGAGCGCCTAGATGAAAATCGGGGCGCCCGGCCACCGCCTAGCGCCTAGGCGGGGACTAGTCGGGCGCCTAGAACGATTTTTAGAACAGAGATTACAGAAAAATGTGACAGGGGCATTGGTTAAGGATATGTTGGAGTTTGGTATTATAAAAGTCACCAATAGTCCATATGCTTCTCCAGTGGTATTAGTGGGGAAAAAATAGGGATCTTGGCGATTATGTGTGGACTATAGAGAACTAAACAATCAAACAGTAAAGCATAAGTTCCTTATTCCTTTACTAGATGATTTGTTGGATGAATTAGGAGGAGCTTGGGTGTTTTCCTAGCTGGATCTAAGGGCTGGATATCATCTGTGACACCTCGAAAATTTATAAAATAAAATAAAATAAATTATTTCAATAAAAGTTAATTAGAACAAATTTTAATATAATTATGAAAATGAGATTCTTAAACCATTTTAATATTAATGTATCGGTTAATTTTATGTGTACAAAAATTTCACAAAATATTACAAGGAAAAATAATTGAAATGAAAAGTGAACTTATTTTAATGTAAAAAAAACAAAAAAACTAAACCTAAACCTACGAACTTTAGCCAGGAAACTCTAGATAGAAGTCATAGAACTATACGTTAATTCTATTTTTTTTTAAAGCACATATGTTGTAATATGTACTCACAGCCCAAGTACATAATAGAAGTACAATATATTAGACCAACTTACGTACATAAAACTACTCTAATAATACGAAGTATACGAAAGCTATGAAAATTATACTACGCTAAACGCTATAACATACATCTGCCGGTGAACCTAAACTAAAAGCCAAGCTACATACACACAAATGCAGAGTCATAAGTGAACACAAACATCTACGCATAATAACTCGCGCGTATAACGGCCTTGAAGATATAACTCCCGAGACTTGAGCTTGTGTACTAATCGGATAAGCACAAAGGACGACCTAGAACCTTCAGACTACCTGTATAAATACCTTTCCATGAAAGAGCTTGTGCCACACCGATCGAGCCAATAACCCCAGTCGGCCAATCATATACATTTATACTATGTATTTATATACGTGTATAAACATGCACGACTATTCAACCCTGTGCTATACCCAAAACCCAGTTCTGAAAACATTCTTAAACTTTCGGCCATTGAGAGAGGAAGAGAACGGAAGTGATAGAAGCGGAAACGATCGTCCGAAGGAGTAATCGCTCGCCGGAGTTCGCCGGACTGTTTTCTTGTTCACGTCGGAGAAGAAGAAGCTGGTGCCGTTTCCACCGCATGTCACTTCGAAGTCGAAACCCTGCTATAGCTGTCCCGCCGTCTCCACTACAAGGAAGGACCACCGCTGACCGAAGCTAGAACTGCCATATGGCCTACCTCGGAGAAGCCGACGAATTACATATATGTATGTAGTTACTCTCCGTACTCTTCGTTCTGCGTACTGTTCATCTACTATAATAAAATGAATTGGATTACGAGAATGCTAAAATAATAAGTTGATAAAAGCGATTAATCATGAACTTAAATTTAAATCATGATTTGGATAAGAATTAGCAAATGAGCAGAATAATTATTGATGATAGAATTTTAATATTCTAGAGTATGAATTTGGAGAAGAACAAATAGAGGCTTCGGCTAGAATGTATCGCGATTCGAGGTAAGTTTCTCTGCCAATCCAAAATTGTTTCCTCGTATTATATGCTTATTAGGCATTAAGTGTGAATTTTGAATTATGTGTATGTGATTTTGATGAATACAAATCAAGAGTACTTTTTGGGGTATTAAATATTTTTAAATACCTTTGAGATTATTTAGAGAGATTGAGAAATATTTTTAGAAGTATATCTAAAGCCAAGATAAAATTTACGTTTTCATAAGAAGTGAGCACCGCGGGAGAAATCCGCGGTGTCGGTTTTCCACATCCGGATAAATGTGGAGGGTGATTAGAGCGGCTACTACTAAGAAGAGATTTTTGAGTAACTTTTGGATCGATGATCCCTTTTAAGAAGGAGAGTTGTGGTAGTAGTAGTAGTTCCGACGTAAAAGGGCTACTACTGCTAAGGGTGAGAATAAGTTTTCAGTGATAATTGGATCAATGATCCCTTTTTAAGAAGTAGAGTTATAGTAGTAGTCCCTAATCATTCAAGAATTTTAAAGGTGGGGTAGTTGGTAGACTGAGTCCCGATTACTCGTGACGACTTACTACTCGGAGGGCTTGGAATCCCTTTTAGGGGGTGTGCACACTTAAGGTAGTCGTTTCGTTTCCGCAAGAGCAGTTGTGGTACCGGCACTTGTTCGGGCTGGCCGTCCGTAACCACGGTCCACCGGGCTCAGTCGAAAGGTTGAGTACCGCCCTTCTAAATTACTAGGAAGTTAGAGAAGAAGTGATTTTTGAGATGATCAAAGAAGAAGAGAATTTTGGTGGAGTGTGTTATTTTTATATAGTATTATAAGAAAATCTATTTTTGCCAAACCTGATTATTTTACGGGGTTGGGTAGTACTTACTTAGCTCTAAAGCTAATTTTTGTTTTCTTTCTTTGTTTTGTTTCTGCACGATATTTGTGCAGGTGATGATGGTTATGTTGACTGCTGAATGCATGTACCTGAGAGCGAATTAGAAGTTGCCTTAGTTAAATATAGTCTTGAAATAAACATTTATTTATTTAGTTTTATTGTAGTTGCCTGTGCATCCGGTTGTCTCCCCGTTTGTTTTCTTCTTCGGTGCCCTTTCTCGCTTTCTTAAGTGTTTCCTTCTGGAGCTGTTTCACTCGGTAATGCTTGGCAGCTTTGTTGTAGGCTTCGTTCAAAGTTTGACATTCGGAAACGCAAAGAGCTTTTTGTGTCTCGAAGTTCAGACCGCGTATAAACTTGTTAGTTTTCTCGATTTCATCGGGAACTAGAGTGGGTGCAAATCGTGCAAGCTCTAAGAATTTGGCATGGTACTCTTGAACGGTCATACCCACTTGCTTCAAGTGTAAGAATTCTTCATACTTCTCAGCTTTCACGTGCTCTGGATAGAATCTTTCTCGCATTACCTTCTTAAATGTCTCCCAAGAAAAGTCAAGTTGTTGACGCAATGTTGGGCCCGTCATGGCCCACCAATTATCCGCCTCTTGACGTAAGTAGTATGCAGCTATATCAACCCGTTGATCCGCATGGCAGTTTATGGCGTCGAATAGTTTGTCGAAAATGCGAATCCAATCCTCAAGGATGTGAGGATCTTCTTCACCTAAATAGCTCGGGGGATTGCGCTTCACTATAACTTTCGCTACATCATTACGGGTGTTGAGACGTTGTTGGTGTTGATTCTGAAGTAACACATTCGCGACAGTCTGGATGAGTTGAGTTAGTTGAACCATATTTTGAGCTAACTCCGAGTTCGTTGGTGCGGCATCATTGTTCTCGATGTTGTTCCCCGTTGACGTCATTGTCTCCTTGAAAAGGATAGCGTTTAGGATACTGTTGGTCCCGTTTAATGTGGTAATCAGTCTAGAGGGGGGGGGGGGGGGTGAATAGACTGATTGATTTTTCAAATTTTCTCTAAGTCCAAAATGACTTATCAGAGAAGGTCTGATTCTGATGACAGAGAAAGGCTGGTTCTGATTTCAGAACCGGCCTTGGCAGCGGATTCTGATCTGTCCGGGTAGCCTCAGAAACACTAAGGCAGATGCCTTTCTGATAACTCTGAAAACAAGATCTGCTGAACACAGATTCCAAGTCTTAGAGTTAAGCAGTTAATATCCTAAGTGCAGAAATATAAATTGTAGTAAAGTAAATGACACCGGATATTTTTATAGTGGTTCAAGGAACAACTCGTTCCTCTAGTCCACTGTTCCACTAGCTTTGAAGTAGATCGGTTACAAAGCTAGATCCTAGCACTTAAGAAGCACTCCTCGTCTTCTTCAAGTCTAGATGCCACCCAGGATGCAATTCCACGTCCTGATGGCTGGTCCTTTCACTCAGCTTCCCGGAAGTATCACCACTTCACTACTGCAGTTACTTGGACGCCCTTCTTTTCAGAAGATCCTTTGAAAAACAGAGTTTTTCCTCCAACTGGCTTTGAAGAACAGGATGAACTTTGCTCGTTTGTTGGGGATGAGAGATTTGGGGTTTGAATCTTCCCAACGTAAGCTTGTCTTGTTGAAGATTGTAGAATTTGAATCTCAAGAGAGCTTGAATTATGATGACCAAAAGTTGTGGCAAAGTTGCAAAGTTGTTTTCCTGTATCTTCAGTGTGTAGCTTATATACTGAGGTTGTCTGCCCGTTGGAAGAGGAGACAACTGCATTAAATGCGCGTACTGTTGACTTGACCGTCGTTTTTGGAAGGTTTCTATTTTTATAATATATCTTCCCGGATTCCGTGGTCAATCATTTGCAATCAATCCTTCAGCGTATCAGGCTCATTTATTGTGTATTAAATGCTTTCCTTTCATGCACAGTCTTTTAGCCGTTGGATGTTTTTACCCGTTGAATTCATAGCTGTTGGATGTTGCTTGAAATCTTCTAGGTGTTCGTCGAGCTCTGATCAGGCTCTTCTGATATGTTGGATTCTGATGGCTATCTGATGAGTTGAGTTCTGATGGTCTTCTGACTGAACTCTGACTCTGACTCTGATAGGTCCGCTGATGAGTACCTCTGATCTGTAGTTCTCATCGGCTATCAGATGTCCAAGTTTATCAGCAACTCTCATAGTGCAACTCTGATGGACTTCTGCTAATAGAACTCTGATGGAGCAGTTCTCATAGAGCAAATCTGGTCGAGCAGTTCTGATGCACTTCTGATCTGATCCAAAATAGAGCAACTCTGATCGTCGACTACACTAATACTTACAACTGAAAATTCTAATACATAAAATCTAATTTGGGGGTACTTTAAAATTCGAATCCTATAGCATCATCAAAATCTAAATACATTTATTCCTTACAATTTCCCCCTTTTTGATGATGCCAAAACCCTTAAACTATTTCCAGAGAAGTGTCTTTCACCATAAAGGAAATAAGTTAAAAATAAACTTTCATTTAAAGTCTTGGTGGGCACTTGGCATAGGAAAATAGTAAGAGTAAGATACAATCAATCACGCAATAATCAGATAAGGATAGAAAGCAATAGATAACATAAAATATGATATGGCCATGCAAATTAGAGGCAGAGAGGTTATCTTTATTAATCAGAGTTTTTCAAACAAGAAATGCAAAAGAGATAAAGTTTAGAAATCTTCCTCTGCAATCTCTGCAAGAACAGCCTCTTCTTTTGCCTTGGTTTCTTGAAGCTCAGCATTTACTCTTTCTCTAATTGAAGCAAGGTTTCTGGGAGTCATGTATTTCTTCCAGAGTGGAGTAAGCTGGCAATCAAGATAGTACCTTATTGCATCCTTCTCATCCTTCCCAGGTAGGATCCTCAACCTCCACCATTCCTCAGCTTCTTCTATGGATCCTCCATGAGCAATGGTGATAATGCCATTCTCATCTTGGATCAGATTCTCACACTGCAGGGGAGTCATATGCTTCTTCATCTCAGCAAATTGGACTCTGTCTGGTTTAGACAACCCACTGTTCAGCCATTGGTTCAATGTGAAGGATGGGGATTTCTTCTTCTTTGAGTGAGGAGGAGGAGGTTTCTGAATGCCAGCAGCTAGTCTCTTTTGCCTTGCTCTTTCAAAGTACCTAGCAGGGTTAATGGCTCTGAAGCTTGGGCCTTCTGCTTCTCTGGGAGGTGGGACAGGTTCTCTGCTATCTTCCCCCTTTTTGGCATCAACAAGATCACCAAGTAGGAGTCCAATTTTCGAGAATTCTGTAGCATTGTTCTCTTTTATAGCTTCAAGGGTACCAGGTAGAGTCTGGGTCACAGAGGCCAGCCCTTCTATCAGCTCCTTTTGCTTGCCCACAGCCGATTGAATATCCTTGGTAGTAGCTTCAAGGAGAGTCAACTTGTGATCTCTGTCCTTTCCACTGTTTATCAGCTTGATGTCAAATTCCTTCAGGGTTTTGCAGATGTCCTCTACATCTGTGAGTTGCTCAGCATGCTTATCAGAGGACCATTGAAGATCATCCACAGCATCAGATAGGTCTTGAATAGCCTTGTCTTGAGCAGAGAGAGTCTGAGATTGAGAGAACAGGACTGTGTGCAGACTGGCAACCTCGGAGGCTATGTTATCAACCTTCTCATTGGATGTCTTCATGTAGCTGAAGAAGGTAGTCGACAGTTGTGAGAGGGCGTTGGCGATTTTCTCAAGTCCTGACTCAATATTGTACTGTACCAAATCCAGATGAGCATCATGCTTCTGATTTAGTACAAGTAGCTTGTTCAGTCCAGCCACCATCTGATCTCCAAAGTCCTCTGCTGATTCCACAAATTCCTGGAAGGGAATGAGGACAGCTTTGGGTGGTTCTGGCTGAGGTACTTGATTGACCTGCGGTTGGGGCTGAGCAGGAGATAGAGGAGGAGTAGGGGTCTTCCTTTTGTTAGATTGGAGGTCACAAGCCAGAGAGGATGTAAGGAACCCATCATTATCTTCAGTTGAGGAAGGAATCCGTACAACTGGTTCTCTCTTTTGAGTGGAGGCTGCAGAATGCTGAGGGGAAGGACATTTAGATGTAGGCTTCTGCTGAGGAGAGGGAGATCTGGATTTCTGATGGTTGGGGCTCTGATGAGGTGAAGTTTGAGGGGTAGGGGTTCTCTGATGTTGTGATGGAGGAGGTGAGGGTGATCGGCTTCTGATGGGGGTTTTCTGATGGCAGGGTGAGGGTTGTTTAGGTGAGGATTTCTGAGATTTGTGTGAGGGGGAATTTTGATGAGATGGAGAAGATGTTTTCTTGGGTGTGGGAGATGGGATTTGCTGAGGTTGAGGAGGAGATGGGGGTGGAGTTGTGGTTGGTGTGACAGGTTTGGGTGAAGGGGATTTGGGAGGTGATGGTAGGGGGGCAGGAGAGTTAGGAACTACCTCAATGGAAGTCTCCTCAGTCTGAGAGTTCCTCCACTCTCTGATCAGTTGCTGCATTGCCAGAGGCAGATTGTTGACAATAGAGGATTCACCGTGAAAGTGAGGAAGGTAGGGATATTTTCTCAGAGATTCCCTCCTTTTCATCTCCACCAGCCATTCTTCAAAGACTGGGACCTCACTCTCTGATAGAGGTTTAACATGCTCTTCTGATGGTGGAGCAGTCAGTTTCTCTTTCCCTTTTAGGCTTTCCTTCTTCTTCTCCAAGACAGAGTGTAAAAATTGAAGATCAAAGCATAGAGATACATCATCTGTACCTGCCCATTTGAGGACTTCTTCTTCCTCAGATTCAAAAGTAGCAGCCTGAGCAAGAATCTGTTGCAGAGGTCCCATCCTCCATTTTCTCCAAGAAAGTATCTTTTGAAACTGTCTGTCCAGAGCAGCAGTGGAGGTTAGCTGTTCGGTTGGAGACATGGGAACTTGCAGATCAGGTGCAGATGGAGGTTGGATCTCTGATTCAGGTTCCCCCTGAGCATCAGAGATCACCAGTGCAGTAGTCAACTCTGGTGCTGGTTCCCCCTTAGGTTCTGATTCCTTGGGGGATGAGAGAACCTTCTTCTTCTTCTTTGCCACTCTGATAGAAGATTTGGAACTATCAGAGTCACTCTGAATGAGAGATCTTCTTCTCCTCTTCTGTCTCATCTTTTTGACAGGAGCCTCTGCTGGTGCATCCTTTTCTGATGTGTCACCCTCTGATGCAGGTTTCTCTGGGGTGGGGACAGGCTTCTTTTGGACCTTCTTCTTCTTCCCTTTGGGTTGTCCATCATCAACCGCAGCTGTAGTAACTGGTTTTTCCCTTAATTGCTCAAGCTTGTTGGTTTTCTTCAATTCTGCAGCAACAGCCACATGTAGTTTGGGGGATGCAGTAAGAAAGATGGTTTTGTTGTGATTGACTTCAGTGGCTTCTCTGAGCGCTATGTTGACATTGGATATCAGCCTAGATATCAGAAGTCCATGGCCCATCTTGGTGGAGAACATCCCTGTCTTTTTGTCCTTCTTAGCAATGGACTCAGAGATGGACTGGAAAAGTACCTTTCCCCAGTTGATGTTCATTCCCCTGTGAACTGCAAAGATGGCCTTGGAGTTGGCATTGTTCATCTGGTCAGTTGTGTAACACCGTCCCCAAATATATTTACTTCTATGTAAATAATGTATTGAACCTTATTAAAGGATTAATGAATTTACGAAGTTGTAAAATTTTATTATTTCTTTCGCGTGAATAGTAAATTGCACGTGGGACCCACACCGGGAGCGGGGGCCGCCCGACATTCCCGAGACCACATATTTTATTCATCTTGGTCAAGATAATATTTATATGGTGGTGGATATTTTATTTGGGGTCGTGGAAAGGCGCAGAGTTGACCGATTGGGCAAAAGAGGCCCAATTACCGATACCGACAATTTAACAGATAACAGCCCGAAAATGAATTTCGGAGACTCTTAAATTAAAGTTTTGGAATATACATTATTTCAAAGGGTCGTTATGATTGAGAATGCATAATATATTTTATTTTACCCGATAAAATAAAATATGATTAAAACAGTCCGAAAAAATACAACTTTCGGGACCGATTGTACACACCGGGACACAAAGGGATGACCTCCCACATGAGTGGGGGCCACCCCACGTTTTTGTGTGCTCTAATTAACCAAGGGGAGCTGGATAGACAAGAGAGGGGGGTTGAGGAGATAGTTTTGGCATCTAAAGTACCTAGGAGGACCCCCACCCTCATTTATTTGCCAATTAAGACAAAATGAACCATTCTCACTCACCCCAATCATCTACCACGCCCAAGCACCCCATTTTGAGAGGAAAAACTCTGCAAGTATTCATCTTCCATAGCTGGATACGAGCTCAGGGAAGGAAGGTCCAAAAGAGGAAGATTAAAGAGAGAAAAAGTTGGGAAAAGTGTGAATAATTAAGGTAATGACCTTATTATAACTTTTCCTCTATTTTTCCTTTACAATATGAGATATATATCACATGAAGGACCCTTTGTATGGTTCCACATATTATGAGTATGGATTTATGGGTTGGGAAGTGATTCTATGTCCAAGAACGGACTTAGAAGCCAAAACGACCGGTTCACCGGAAAATAACCTTTTATAGGTTATTCGTATTGATTAAGGTTTTATGATGTTAAAACCTTGTTAGGCACTTGTAAAGGGTATTTCAAGTGATTTCACAAAGTTGGAAAAGTCGCCGGAATTGTCGCCGGAGTTGACCAAAAGTCGCCGGAGTTTCACCGGAGTTCAACCAAGGAGGGTAGAACTTCATACGCTAGTTCAAGGTGAGTGGACGGCTTAATATCTTATAACTTTTGGGTTAATTATAAGATTACCTAAATAAATGTTATAAGTGTTCATAATGATGTTTAAAAGATATTTAAACATGTGATTAGCCAACATAGATAAGTTTGTATGAAAAGAATTAATTGTTTATACATGAAACATGATATGAGAAGTAATATGAAATGCATATTTGTTGGGAATGTCAAAGAAGCACAAATGATTATTATTAACTTAATTATATGATGATTAAGTTGATATGTACAAGGCTTGAATGGCGGTCAACGACAACGTTGACCGATGGATAATGGATTAATTAATGTCGGTTGATATTAGTTAATTGTACATTTATATAATTGCATGGATTTGCATGGATTGTGATACATAAGTTTTATGTAGTGAGTTAGTTATGAATGACTAAATATGATATAGATCCTATCTAGCGTGATATGTGGTAAGTCATAGGTCGGGTGGAGTACCCAAGGATCGGGCGGTTATCCTCAAAACTCGGTTATATCGGGTGGAGTACCCAAGGATCGGGCGGTTATCCTCAAAACTCGGTTATATCGGGTGGAGTACCCAAGGATCGGGCGGTTATCCTCAAAACTCGGTTATATCGGGTGGAGTACCCAAGGATCGGGCGGTTATCCTCAAAACTCGGTTATATAGGGTGGAGTACCCAAGGATCGGGCGGTTATCCTCAAAACTCGGTTATATAGGGTGGAGTACCCAAGGATCGGGCGGTTATCCTCAAAACTCAATTATAGGGTGGAGTACCCAAGGATCGGGCGTGTATCCTCAAAACTCATAGATTACATTTAATGATCTAGGACCGGGCGGTGTCCTTGTGATAAATTATTTGAACAAGGAGGAGTTCTATACACTCATAGGTTTATGGGTGGGTTGGGATTTAAGTCAAGGATATTGGCTACTATTATTTTCCCAAATAAACAATGACCTACGGGTCGGGTATTTCCAAGTGTATGTATACAAATATGTATTTCAAACTTGGGGAAAGGACTATACGTATATGTATCACCCTATGTTTGGGTCTTATACTTGAAACGCTAGTTATTCTATATTTAGCCTGCTACTCGCTCGGTACTTGTACTGACCCCTTCGGGGGGCCCCACCATTCTCAGGTTGAAGCTAGGGCTTGCCACCTGCACCTTCCTACGGGTGACATCAAATCAAGGAAGACGTGGTTCGTGCTTCCTCATTTTATTTCAAATTACCAAACATTGCTCATGGATATTTTTATTTGTTATAAACTATTCTTTTGGGGCTTGCATGCCCATGTTATTGGCCGGTTGTGGCTTATGACTTACCGTTGAATATTTCCGCTATTCATTGGTTTAAATGTGATGTTGTTATGTATGTTTACTACTGAGTATGGATGGATTATTTTTCTCGAACGCCTTGTGTAATCAAGTGAGGTTGACTCGCGGGTGACATCACTTGATTTCACGGCGGTTGTACACGCGCTTGGATTGCGGTCTGGGGCGTGACAATTAAGTGGTATCAGAGCCATCTCAGTTCTAAACTAAATAATCAACCTCTCACATGAGATTTTACGAAAGAGTTTTTACCGAAAACCATGAGCATTGGATTTTGACGTTTATGGGACTATTGGAGCTTAAGTTGCAAGGCCTCTAATTGTTAAGACGGTACCCTTAACAATTGGTATGGTGGTGACTTGGGCCAATATGTGTCTGTAACGTTTTTCCGTCAATTGACATTTATAGGAGTCTAATGACTCATCCATATTTCTTTCAGAAATGGAGGGCAGGCGAATGCGGACCAGGAACAATCCGAGGGGGCAGGCGCCGGTAACATCCCAAAGGGGAAGCCGGGCTGCATCTCGGGGTTCAAGAGGAGGCCGTGGAAGCCGTGGAGGTCATCAAGCTCAAACTGTGAGTGATGGCCATGTAAGCTCGGTGTATGAAACCAACACCGAGGACTATGACTCTACGTATGTTCCTGAGACAGAGCAGGAGGAGACCCCATATGATGGGGGTGACACATACACCGATGAGGACAATGATGAAAGTGATGCCCGCTTCGCCCAAATGGGTGAATTACTTGAGTGGTATCAAAAGGAGAAACTGAGGAGAGACCTTAGGCGCCAAGCGAGGCGTGGCTCTCGTGGTGGTTCGGGTCAAGGGAGCCGGGGAGCTTCCGTGGCCACCCCAGCGGCGTCACAAGGTGGGCGTGAAGGAGGTTTTGTTGTGAGAATCTCCAAGTACCTCAAGGAGGCTAGGGCCTTGGGGTGTAGGTCCTTTGACGGCACCGGTGACATTACCGTTGCCGCCGATTGGATTAAGAAGGTGAAGGATGCATCAAGAGACATGCAAATCACACCGGACGTGAAGTTGACTGTCGCTTCACGGCTACTTGAAGGGATAGCCTCTACGTGGTGGGAGAGCGTGGAAGGGAAGTACCATGGGGAAATAACATGGGCGGACTTTGAGCTAGAGTTCTATGCTCAATACTACTCCGAGTACGAGGTGAATGTGAAACGGAGAGAGTACACTAACCTCAAACAGAAAGATGGCGGCACGGTTAAGCAGCTGGAACAAGAGTTTAGAACCTTGGCGAGGTTCTTGCCAGAGTACGCGGTTGATGAGAACCGCATGACGGAGCACTTCTGGGATGCATTACTCTTGGATATCCGTGACCGAGCTACGTACTCTCGCCACATGTCATTTAGCGAGGTGGTGGAACAGGGTCTTCTTGGAGAGGCCCAGTGGAATGAGAGGAAAGCAAGGGACGCCGAAGAGGCGAAGAAGAGGAAGTGGAATAATTCGGGGCCACCCGATCATTCTCGAAGGAACAACCACGGGGGTGGTGGTGGTGGCGGTGTTTCATTCAAGACGCCGGCTCCACCGGCAAAGAAGAATAGGGATGCGAGGTGGCACGGACCTAGGCCACAGAACTCGGGGCCACCTAGATGTCCCAATTGCTCAAAACAACACTTTGGGAAGTGCAATGAACCACCGAGGTGTTTTAAGTGCGGGAATGCGGGCCATATGAAGGCCAATTGCCCTCAATTGATGCAAGAGAGTGCCTCGGGAGCCGGGGGAGGGACCATGACGGGAAGGAACCGTGCGGGACCGTCAAACGGCGGCACGGGAAGAGGCGGCGCATCCACAAGCCATGCCGCATCCGTCAACCAAGGTGGCACCCAAGCCCGAGTGTACGCGATGACCGAGGCGGATGCGAGAGCAAACCCGGACTCCGTTGCAGGTAATACACGTATTCCCATGTATTTCTAGGCTTACTTTGATCATATACGTCGTTGGGATTGAGTGCGGGCCACCCCGGGGTCGAACCGGGAGAGTTAGGCCGAATCGGACTGGAAACAGCCACTGCTGGCCAGGCACGCCCGCAGGCACGCCGTGTCTGGCATCGTGCCTGGAGGGCAGTGGCACCCGAAGAAAAAAAAAAAAAAATTTTTTTTTGGGCCAGGCACGGCCGCAGACACGCCGTGCCTGGCGTCGTGCCTGGAAGGCAGTGGCGTCCGAAGGAAATTTTGGCCAGGCACGGCCGCAGGCACGCCGTGCCTGGCATCGTGCCTGGCCGGCAGTGGCCAGCAGGGTGAGTTTGTTGCACGCACGGCCGTGCGTGCCACCCAGGCACGCCGTGCGTGGACCCCCACCACCCGAAAGTCGATTTTTCGCCCCGTTCTTCTACGTTTGGACCCCCGTTTGATTCCAAACATTAGTATGAACCTAATAACCTCCTAAAGGTGTGTAAAAACATTAGAAAATGTATCTTACATGGTGTACAAATGTAGGAACATTAAAGATCAATGGTAGGTGTGCGAGGATCCTCATCGATACCGGGGCACAACGCTCATTTGTGAGTGAGGCGTTTGCTGAAGGGCTCGACGTGCCATTGAAGCCTATGACACAAACATTGCTAGTCTCCACACCATTAGGAGACGACGTGGAGAGGGATCATTACTATCCCTCGTGTGAGGTAGAAGTGACGGGTCAACCTTTGACTTGTGATTTCGTACCTCTGAGCATGTTGGAGTTCGATGCAATCCTAGGAATGGATTGGCTCGAGAAACACCATGCCCGAGTGGATTGCTACACCAAGGTGTTGGAGCTTGAGGATGATCAAGGGAATATGCTACGTTTTGAAGGAGATCGGGGAAAATCTAATGCTTGTATCATATCCGTGATGAGAGCACGAAAGATGATGAGGAAGGGATGCCACGCATACCTTGCTTACGTGATAGATGATACGAAGAAAGAAGTCGACATCAAGGATGTTCGAGTCGTGTGCAAGTACCCGGACGTCTTTCCCAAGGACCTACCGGGGCTTCCACCCGATAGAGAGATTGAATTTGTAATCGAAGTGGAGCCGGGAACCAAACCCATTTCGATTCCTCCTTATCGAATGGCACCGGCCGAACTTCAAGAGTTGAAGGTCCAACTACAAGAGCTACTGGACAACGGGTTCATCAGACCCAGTCATTCACCGTGGGGAGCACCCGTACTCTTCGTAAAGAAGAAAGATGGTACGCTAAGAATGTGTATCGACTACCGACAGTTGAACAAGGTCACAATCAAGAACAGGTATCCTTTACCTAGGATTGATGACTTGTTTGATCAACTTCGAGGGGCCATAGTATTCTCGAAGATTGACTTGAGATCGGGGTATCATCAGTTGAAGATCAAGGAGAGTGACATACCTAAGAGTGCATTTCGCACTAGATATGGTCACTACGAGTTTCTTGTGATGTCATTTGGTTTAACCAATGCACCGGCAGCATTCATGGACTTGATGAACCGGGTGTTTAGTGAATACTTAGATAAATTTGTGATAGTATTCATTGATGATATCTTGATATACTCCAAGAGTGAGGAGGAGCACGAACATCATTTGAGGCTTATACTTGATCGGCTAAGGGAAAAGCAACTCTTTGCCAAGTTCTCTAAGTGCGAATTTTGGCTCAAGGAGATTGGTTTTCTCGGTCACGTCATATCCGGTTCGGGCGTAGCTGTGGATAACGCCAAGATAAAAGCTATCATGGATTGGGAGAGACCCAAGAATGTGAAAGAGATACGTAGTTTCCTTGGCTTAGCGGGATACTATCGTAAATTTGTTGAAAAATTCTCCGTATTGGCGTCTCCATTAACAAAGCTCACAAAGAAAGGGGCCAAGTTCATATGGGATGACAAGTGTGAGAAAGGGTTCCTTGAACTCAAGAAACGACTTACCGAAGCACCAGTCCTTGCCCTACCCATACAGGGGATAGGGTATGACATTTACAGCGATGCTAGCATCCAAGGGCTTGGATGTGTACTAATGCAAAACGGTAAGGTGATTGCCTATGCTTCTAGGCAATTGAGGAAACACGAGGTGAACTACCCTACCCACGATCTAGAGTTGGGGGCGGTAGTGTTTGCATTAAAGATTTGGAGGCATTATCTCTACGGGGAGACGTGTCACATTTATACCGATCATAAGAGCTTGAAGTATGTATTCACTCAGAAAGAGTTGAATATGAGGCAGAGGAGATGGATGGAGTTGATCAAGGACTATGACGTGATCATCGACTATCATCCCGGAAAGGCCAATGTAGTGGCCGACGCACTGAGCAGGAAGAGTACGTCAGGGACGTTACTTACTTGTCTACGAATGTTAAGGGCACGCGTGGAGGTATCCACGAGCGGGGCGCTCATTGCTAGATTCGAGGTGAGGCCTACATTGCTGAGTGAGATCAGTAGATGTCAGGCCATTGATGAGGAATGTCAGAAGATCCGCGAACGGATCCTTGAGGGGCCCGTCGAGAATTTTCGGGTACGTGATGACGGTCTTTTATTATTTAAGGATCGTGTGTGCATACCAAAGAATGAGGAGCTCCAGAGGGCTATACTTGAGGAGGCTCATTCTTCAGCATATGCCATGCATCCAGGGGGTACTAAGATGTACCGGGGTCTGAAGGAAAGTTACTGGTGGTCGGGCATGAAGAAGGATATTGCGGAGTTTGTGAGTCGATGCCTTACTTGCCAACAAGTTAAGGCAGAGCATCAGCACCCAGCAGGGCTCTTACAACCACTCACCATCCCAGAGTGGAAGTGGGAACATGTGACCATGGACTTCGTGGTGGGGCTGCCACGAACAGTGAACAACTACGATGCAGTATGGGTGGTAGTTGATAGGCTCACCAAGAGTGCACACTTTCTGCCTATCAACATTACTTATCCCCTTGAAAGGTTGGCCAAGCTATACACGGAGGAGATCGTGAGATTACATGGAGTCCCAATATCCATTGTCTCGGATAGGGATCCACGATTCACATCCCGATTTTGGCCAAAGTTTCAAGCATCGTTGGGTACTAAACTGAAGTTTAGCACAGCTTTTCACCCACAGACGGATGGACAGTCCGAGCGGGTGATACAGATTTTGGAAGATATGCTTAGAGCATGTGCCTTGGAGTTCCAAGGAAGTTGGGACAAACATTTGGCTCTAGTGGAGTTTGCTTATAACAACAGTTATCAAGCAAGTATCGGCATGCCTCCATACGAGGCATTGTATGGGAGGAAGTGCAGAACACCGTTGTGTTGGGACGAGGTTGGCGAGGCCAAACTCGAAGGGATAGAGCTGGTTGAGATCACCAAGGCCAAGGTAAGGATCATTCGGGATAGATTGAAGGCTGCTCAGGACCGACAGAAGAGTTATGCTGATAAACGGCGGAGACCGTTGGAGTTCGAAGTCGGTGATGAGGTCTTCCTAAGGATTTCTCCTTGGAAGGGCATCATTCGATTTGTATCGAGGGGAAAGCTTAACCCCCGATACATTGGTCCATTTGAAATCCTTGAAAGGATTGGAGCCGTGGCTTATCGTCTCAAGTTGACACCGGAACTTGAGAAGATACATGACGTGTTTCATGTATCGATGCTCAAGAAGTACATACGAGACCCATCTCATATTCTTGAGAAACCACCGGTAGAGATCCGTGAGGACTTGCAATATGCGGTGGAACCAATGAAGATTGTTGGTCAACAAGTGAAGAAACTTAGGAACAAGGAGATTCCTATGGTGAAGGTTCTTTGGAGGAGTGATCGAGTCGAAGAAGAAACATGGGAGACCGAGGTCTCAATGAGGGAGCAATACCCGTTTCTTTTCGATTAGATACTTGGATTTCGGGGACGAAATCCCAATTAAGGGGGGGTGAACTTGTAACACCGTCCCCAAATATATTTACTTCTATGTAAATAATGTATTGAACCTTATTAAAGGATTAATGAATTTACGAAGTTGTAAAATTTTATTATTTCTTTCGCGTGAATAGTAAATTGCACGTGGGACCCACACCGGGAGCGGGGGCCGCCCGACATTCCCGAGACCACATATTTTATTCATCTTGGTCAAGATAATATTTATATGGTGGTGGATATTTTATTTGGGGTCGTGGAAAGGCGCAGAGTTGACCGATTGGGCAAAAGAGGCCCAATTACCGATACCGACAATTTAACAGATAACAGCCCGAAAATGAATTTCGGAGACTCTTAAATTAAAGTTTTGGAATATACATTATTTCAAAGGGTCGTTATGATTGAGAATGCATAATATATTTTATTTTACCCGATAAAATAAAATATGATTAAAACAGTCCGAAAAAATACAACTTTCGGGACCGATTGTACACACCGGGACACAAAGGGATGACCTCCCACATGAGTGGGGGCCACCCCACGTTTTTGTGTGCTCTAATTAACCAAGGGGAGCTGGATAGACAAGAGAGGGGGGTTGAGGAGATAGTTTTGGCATCTAAAGTACCTAGGAGGACCCCCACCCTCATTTATTTGCCAATTAAGACAAAATGAACCATTCTCACTCACCCCAATCATCTACCACGCCCAAGCACCCCATTTTGAGAGGAAAAACTCTGCAAGTATTCATCTTCCATAGCTGGATACGAGCTCAGGGAAGGAAGGTCCAAAAGAGGAAGATTAAAGAGAGAAAAAGTTGGGAAAAGTGTGAATAATTAAGGTAATGACCTTATTATAACTTTTCCTCTATTTTTCCTTTACAATATGAGATATATATCACATGAAGGACCCTTTGTATGGTTCCACATATTATGAGTATGGATTTATGGGTTGGGAAGTGATTCTATGTCCAAGAACGGACTTAGAAGCCAAAACGACCGGTTCACCGGAAAATAACCTTTTATAGGTTATTCGTATTGATTAAGGTTTTATGATGTTAAAACCTTGTTAGGCACTTGTAAAGGGTATTTCAAGTGATTTCACAAAGTTGGAAAAGTCGCCGGAATTGTCGCCGGAGTTGACCAAAAGTCGCCGGAGTTTCACCGGAGTTCAACCAAGGAGGGTAGAACTTCATACGCTAGTTCAAGGTGAGTGGACGGCTTAATATCTTATAACTTTTGGGTTAATTATAAGATTACCTAAATAAATGTTATAAGTGTTCATAATGATGTTTAAAAGATATTTAAACATGTGATTAGCCAACATAGATAAGTTTGTATGAAAAGAATTAATTGTTTATACATGAAACATGATATGAGAAGTAATATGAAATGCATATTTGTTGGGAATGTCAAAGAAGCACAAATGATTATTATTAACTTAATTATATGATGATTAAGTTGATATGTACAAGGCTTGAATGGCGGTCAACGACAACGTTGACCGATGGATAATGGATTAATTAATGTCGGTTGATATTAGTTAATTGTACATTTATATAATTGCATGGATTTGCATGGATTGTGATACATAAGTTTTATGTAGTGAGTTAGTTATGAATGACTAAATATGATATAGATCCTATCTAGCGTGATATGTGGTAAGTCATAGGTCGGGTGGAGTACCCAAGGATCGGGCGGTTATCCTCAAAACTCGGTTATATCGGGTGGAGTACCCAAGGATCGGGCGGTTATCCTCAAAACTCGGTTATATCGGGTGGAGTACCCAAGGATCGGGCGGTTATCCTCAAAACTCGGTTATATCGGGTGGAGTACCCAAGGATCGGGCGGTTATCCTCAAAACTCGGTTATATAGGGTGGAGTACCCAAGGATCGGGCGGTTATCCTCAAAACTCGGTTATATAGGGTGGAGTACCCAAGGATCGGGCGGTTATCCTCAAAACTCAATTATAGGGTGGAGTACCCAAGGATCGGGCGTGTATCCTCAAAACTCATAGATTACATTTAATGATCTAGGACCGGGCGGTGTCCTTGTGATAAATTATTTGAACAAGGAGGAGTTCTATACACTCATAGGTTTATGGGTGGGTTGGGATTTAAGTCAAGGATATTGGCTACTATTATTTTCCCAAATAAACAATGACCTACGGGTCGGGTATTTCCAAGTGTATGTATACAAATATGTATTTCAAACTTGGGGAAAGGACTATACGTATATGTATCACCCTATGTTTGGGTCTTATACTTGAAACGCTAGTTATTCTATATTTAGCCTGCTACTCGCTCGGTACTTGTACTGACCCCTTCGGGGGGCCCCACCATTCTCAGGTTGAAGCTAGGGCTTGCCACCTGCACCTTCCTACGGGTGACATCAAATCAAGGAAGACGTGGTTCGTGCTTCCTCATTTTATTTCAAATTACCAAACATTGCTCATGGATATTTTTATTTGTTATAAACTATTCTTTTGGGGCTTGCATGCCCATGTTATTGGCCGGTTGTGGCTTATGACTTACCGTTGAATATTTCCGCTATTCATTGGTTTAAATGTGATGTTGTTATGTATGTTTACTACTGAGTATGGATGGATTATTTTTCTCGAACGCCTTGTGTAATCAAGTGAGGTTGACTCGCGGGTGACATCACTTGATTTCACGGCGGTTGTACACGCGCTTGGATTGCGGTCTGGGGCGTGACAAGTTGACCCAGTTTTGCACCATAAGCATCTGTGCATGATGCTCATCAGTCTTTCAAAGTCCTTCTTCAGGACATTTTTCTTCATGTACAGCTTATCTACTCCGGTTGCATCATCCCGGCAGTAGGTGTCCACAAATGTCTCCACAGAGACTTCGACTGACTCCAAGTCGATGAGAGTGGGAGTGTCAATGTCCTGAGAATCGAGTTCGATGCCGAAGAACTCATTGAGAGAGTCAGCATCGATTTTCAGGTCCTTTTCCTGAACCTGGGAATGGATGGCATTGTCAGAGATGTAGGCGTTGAGGTAGAACTCGGCCACATCCAAATTGCTGAAGTACTCATAGGGATGAGCCACTATCTTGGTCAGTTGCGAGTCATTCATCCCAGCAATGACCGCTTTCATCACCTTGGAATTTTCTGCCAGTAGCGGCAATGAAGACATATCCACTTTCATTCCGGTGGCTATGTTAGCCACAAGCGACTTAGCTTCAGCCTCTGAGAGATCAGAAATGTTGATGAACTTCATTTTTAGGTTCTTGGAAAGATTTGAGAGGTTTGAAGGTTGAAGATTTGGAGAAATAAAGCTTGAAGACGAGGAATAAAGTTGCAGTAGCGATTTAGGTTTCAGAAATGGTATATATGGATTTGGGTTAGTGGACGTTTGATATAATTTGCGGTTTCGAGGTCGCATTTAATGGAATGCGGGCGGAAAGCCGTTTTCCAAAAATGGGAATAACTACCGGGGGTAAAGAGGTAACTTCAGGTTTATTGAACAGTCTCGCCCGAAATTTAGAAAATTTTTCTAAGTCCACAGCTACTCTGATAAGTATTAGCCCTTGTATCAGAGAAGGAGATGTTCTGATACGAGGACCTCTGATGAAATACCAAGTCTGATCCTTCCTGCAACTCTGACTTTTGCGAGTCTGATCCTTCTCAATTCTTATTCAAGCTTCTGATGGATAAGATCTCGGGTATCAGAGATGGGGTGTTCTGATGAATCCACATCTGATACTCCTGCAACTCTGATTCATGTATCTCTGGGAAGATCATCCATCATTCCCAATTCTTCTCTCAACTTGTTAAACCTAGCCTCTGAGAGAGGTTTGGTTAGAATGTCTGCAAGTTGATCTTCAGTTGGAACATGCTCAATTGAGATGTGCTTCTTCTCCACATGATCTCTGATGAAGTGATGTCTGATCTCAATGTGCTTTGTTCTTGAATGCAGCACAGGATTCTGAGTGATGGCAATGGCACTTGTGTTATCACACAACAGCTTGATCTCCTTTGCTTGCACTCCATAATCCTTGAGTTGTTGCTTCATCCAGAGTAATTGAGCACAGCAACTTCCAGCAGCAATATACTCAGCTTCAGCAGTGCTGGTTGAGATTGAATTCTGCTTCTTGCTAAACCAGGAGACAAGTCTCCCTCCTAGCAATTGACAGTGACCAGAGGTGCTTTTCCTGTCCAATCTACAACCTGCAAAATCTGAATCAGAATAACCAATTAGTTCAAAATTACCTCCCTTGGGATACCATAGGCCTGCATTTGGATTTCCCTTGATATATCTGATAATCTTCTTAGCAGCAACTAGATGGCTCTCCTTGGGCTTTGATTGGTATCTGGCACAGATTCCTACTGCAAAAGCTATGTCTGGTCTGCTTGCAGTCAGATAGAGGAGAGATCCAATAATTCCTCTATATGTTGTAGCATCAACATCCTTTCCTTCATCATCTGGTCCAATTCCTTGAGATGCATTCATAGGAATTTTGACTGAAGATTTTCCATCTACTCCAAACTTCTTGATGAGATCTCTGGTGTACTTTCCTTGGTTGATAAAGATGCCTTCTGGTACTTGTTTGACTTGTAATCCAAGGAAGTAACTGAGTTCTCCCATCATGCTCATTTCAAACTTCTTCTGCATAACTTGAGAAAATTTCTTGCATAATTCTGGATTAGTACTTCCAAATATAATGTCATCAACATAAATTTGCACTAACAGAATATGATTAGCAACAGAGATTTGAAATAGAGTTTTGTCCACCTTTCCCTTAGTAAACCCATGGTTCACTAAGAATAGGGACAATGTGTCATACCAAGCTCTGGGAGCTTGCTTAAGACCATAGAGGGCCTTTCTGAGCTTGTAGACACAAGAAGATTGAGTAGGAATGACAAAACCTGGAGGTTGTTCAACATAAACTTCCTCTTCAAGTTCTCCATTCAGAAATGCACTCTTGACATCCATCTGGTATACTTTGATGTTGTTGTAAGCAGCATAGGCTAGGAATATCCTGATTGCTTCCAGTCTTGCTACAGGTGCAAAGGTCTCATCAAAATCTATGCCTTCTTCTTGACAGTATCCCTTTGCTACAAGCCTTGCTTTATTCCTTACAATGTTGCCTTCTTCATCTGCTTTGTTCTTGAATACCCACTTGGTTCCAATGACATTCTGATGCTTTGGTCTGGGAACAAGTTTCCACACTTCATTCCTTTCAAATTGTGTCAGCTCTTCTTGCATTGCATTGATCCAATCTGAGTCTTCTAGAGCTTCTTCCACACACATTGGTTCCATTTGAGATATGCAGCAGGTGAACATGGCTTCTCTTCTAGATGCAGATCTGGTTCTAACACCACTGGTGACTTGACCTATTACTTGATTAGGTGGATGATCTCTTAACCAGGTTAGATCAGGTTCTGTCAGTTGCTGTCTAGGCAACTCTGATGGTTCATCTTCTGATACATCATCTTCATCTTCATCTTTGTCTATCAGAACTGGATTGGCAGGAGGAGTTGAGAATATAGGATTGTTTATGGCCTCTTCTGACAGTTCTGAACCCTTGTCTTTAAGGTTGATCTTCTGCAGGATCTCTGATAATTCTTCTGCAGAGGTACCATCATCAAATTTGACATGGATGGATTCTTTAACTTGTAGAGATCTTCTGTTGAGTATTCTATAGGCTTTGCTTGAACTTGAGTAGCCTAAGAATACACCTTCATCAGCTTTTTCTTGAAATACCTTCAGATTCTCCTTTCCATTGTTTAGGATATAGCATTTACATCCAAACACATGGAAGTAGCTGATGTTTGGTTTCCTTCCTTTCCACAGCTCGTAGGGGGTCTTCTGATGATTCTTGTGGATCATGCTTCTGTTTTGAGTGTAGCATGCAGTGTTGATAGCTTCAGCCCAGTATCTGATGGGCAGTCCTGATTCTGCAATCATAGTTCTTGCAGCTTCTTTCAGAGTTCTGTTTCTTCTTTCTGCAACACCATTTTGTTGGGGTGTTCTGGCAGCAGAAAGTTGATGAAAGGTGCCATTCTGATCACAAAAGTCCTTGATCACTTTGTTGACAAATTCAGTTCCTCTGTCAGATCTAATTGTTCTGACCTTCATATTCTTCTCAGTTTGAAGTTGCTTTAACAGAGAGGGCAACTTCTGAAGAGTTTCATTCTTCTTGGTTAGGAACACAGTCCATGTATATCTTGAGTAGTCATCAACCATAACAAGAGAATATCTTTTTCCACCAACACTGGGAGTTTCAACTGGTCCAAATAAATCCATGTGGATCAGATTTAGAGGACAAGTAGAAAGATCTCCAGCTATGGGTTTGAATGAAGTCTTCACTTGTTTTCCTTTCTGACAGGCACTGCAGAGGGTCTCCTTCTTGTAGACAATGTCAGGCAGACCATCTACAATGTGTTCCCTTGCCAGTTTGTTGATGGTTTTGAAATTCAGATGGCTAAGCTTCTTGTGCCAGTCCCAGCTTAGCTTTGAATTGTCCTTTGCTATCAGGCAGGTTCCATCTTTTGCTGTTTGCCAGTCAACAACATAGATGTTCTTCCTTCTTTTGGCTATAAGAACCACTTCTTTCGTTGTCTCATGCTTGACATAGCATAAGGTCTTGGTGAATTCAACTGTGTAGCCTTTGTCACAGAATTGGCTAGCACTCAGCAAGTTGAATTTCAGACCTTTGACATATGAGACATCTTCAATGATTATCTGGTTCTTGATCAGCTTCCCTCTTCCTTTTGTTTGACCATCCTTGTCATTTCCACCGAAAGTGACTCTGGGTCCATTGATTTTCTGGTACTCTGATAGGCAACTTTTGTCACCTGTCATGTGCCTGGAGCATCCACTGTCAATATACCATTCTTGTTCTGAGATAGCTCCAGCACACAGTTCCTGCAAAATTAAAAGGAAGATTTAGGTACCCAAGCAATGTTGGGTCCTGGGGGGTAATGCAGTCTTGGTAGTTGGTACCATTTTGGTCTCATCAACTGAAACCTTGGTGGATGGTACCCATTGTCCACCTGGTAGTCGTAGTAAACAGATGTATGATTCACTTTGGGCAGATGCTTGTGAGGATCATGCTTTCTGTTTGCATACTTTTGCATAGCCTTCTTTGTTGGAAAGAAGTCCCATATACTATCAAGATCAGAAGAGTGCTTAACTTTAGGCTTCTGAGGTTGACCAGACAACCTCATTTGTCTATAGTTAATTTTCTCTAGATATTTTCCTCTCTGATAGTGATTTCTGATACCATTGTCATGAGATTGTCTGATAGGTTTTGGCCTTTGAATTTTATTGTTCTGACGACTTTTTCTGTTATTAGATCTTCTGCCAGGTTCATTAATTTTCAAAACTTGTTTTGGTTTGGCCTTTAGTCTTTGGTTCTCTGGTGGGACTTTCTTATGAACAACTTTAGTACCAGAAGTACTAGCATGACAACTGGGACTCAGAGTCTGTGATACTATGACCTTTTTAGCCTTAGCAACTTTGGTGCTAGGCCTTACAGAAGGCTCACCAGACTCTGGTTCAACATATCCAAGACCAGGGGTAGAGTTGTGAAAGTCATTGATACCCTTCATAGAAGATTGCATCTTCAGAAGGCTATTGTATCTGACTTCAAGATGTTCAATTTCTCTTATTCTCTTTAGAAGAGACTCATTTTCAGCTTTAAGCTTACTGTTCTCTTCTTTAATAAAGGAATAAGATCCTTGGATAGTCTTGAACTCTTCCCAAAATGATGACATTGGATCATCATTTAAGGCTGTGCCTACCGAAGAAGAAATAGAGTCAGCTGTAGAACATACCTCATCATCAGATTGTGCCATGAGGCAAAGGTCTTCAGTTTCTGCATCCAAGCAGCAGAAGGCTTCATCAGAGTCAGAGTCTGAACTGGACTCTGATTCAGAGAGTGGATCTCTCTCAGCTTGCTCTGAGACGAATGCTCTTCTTCTTCTGTGTTGATCTTCAGGCTTCTTTTCTTCTTCGTGTCCTTGCTTCTTGGACACTTTGGGGTAGGGGCAGTTTGCTTTGAAGTGCCCAGGTTGTCTGCAGTTGTAGCAGAGGTATTCTCCATTGCTTTCAGAAGATTTGGTCTTCAGATGTGGTCTTCTGATGGAAGATGGACTCCTTCCATCTTTCTTCATAAATTTTCTGAATTTTCTGGCAAAGGCAGCCATATATTCATCAGATAAAAGAGTTGAGGGATCGAAATTTGTAGCCTTAGAAGTGCTGGCAGTAAGAGCAGTTGTGGTTCTCTCATTTGGCACTTCTTCCTTCTCACCATCATGCATCTCGAACTCATAAGCTTTGAGATCAGAGATCAGTTTCTCTGTGGGATAGGTTTTGATGTCCTTACTTTCTTGGACAGCAATAACCTTCATCTTCCAGACTGGGGGCAGTCCTCTGAGAATCTTCAGGTTGACTTCTTTAACTGTGAGCTCCTTCCCAAGCTCAGATATCTCACTGGTAAGAATCAGAAGTCTGGCATGCATCTCAGCTATGCATTCCTCAGGTAGAAGTTTGAAGTCATCAAACTTCTTCATAGCTATTGTCAGTTTGTTGTCTCTCTCTTGTTCATCACCTGCTCCTATGAGATCAAGTTTGTCCCATATTTCTTTGGCGGTTCGACACTTCTTGATTCTGTTGAAGTATCTGTTGTCAATGGCTTTGTAGAGGATATCTTTGGCAATATTGTCAAGATTGTACTGTCTCCTCTCTTCCTTTGTCCATTCTGATCTGGCTTTCTCAATCATCTCAGGCTGAGTCCTGTCAATAGTATGCTCAGTATTCACCTTCATAAATTTGGTGAAGGGTCCTTCTTCAAGGACTTCCCACATTTCGTCATGAAGAGCGCAGAGGTGAGCTTTCATTCTGATCTTCCAGTCATCATACTTCTGATCTGAAAACATGAGGTGCTTTGCAAGAGAGTTATCCATAATAGTAAGTAAATAGAGGCTAAGAACAAGTGGATCTTTGTTCAGAGAGTAACCTAAAGGATTACAAGAACAAGGAGGCTCTGATACCACTTGTTGGTCCCGTTTAATGTGGTAATCAGTCTAGAGGGGGGGGGGGTGAATAGACTGATTGATTTTTCAAATTTTCTCTAAGTCCAAAATGACTTATCAGAGAAGGTCTGATTCTGATGACAGAGAAAGGCTGGTTCTGATTTCAGAACCGGCCTTGGCAGCGGATTCTGATCTGTCCGGGTAGCCTCAGAAACACTAAGGCAGATGCCTTTCTGATAACTCTGAAAACAAGATCTGCTGAACACAGATTCCAAGTCTTAGAGTTAAGCAGTTAATATCCTAAGTGCAGAAATATAAATTGCAGTAAAGTAAATGACACCGGATATTTTTATAGTGGTTCAAGGAACAACTCGTTCCTCTAGTCCACTGTTCCACTAGCTTTGAAGTAGATCGGTTACAAAGCTAGATCCTAGCACTTAAGAAGCACTCCTCGTCTTCTTCAAGTCTAGATGCCACCCAGGATGCAATTCCACGTCCTGATGGCTGGTCCTTTCACTCAGCTTCCCGGAAGTATCACCACTTCACTACTGCAGTTACTTGGACGCCCTTCTTTTCAGAAGATCCTTTGAAAAACAGAGTTTTTCCTCCAACTGGCTTCGTCACAAAAGATGTTTGATGAAGTTCTTGAAGAGTTGAAGAACAGGATGAACTTTGCTCGTTTGTTGGGGATGAGAGATTTGGGGTTTGAATCTTCCCAACGTAAGCTTGTCTTGTTGAAGATTGTAGAATTTGAATCTCAAGAGAGCTTGAATTATGATGACCAAAAGTTGTGGCAAAGTTGCAAAGTTGTTTTCCTGTATCTTCAGTGTGTAGCTTATATACTGAGGTTGTCTGCCCGTTGGAAGAGGAGACAACTGCATTAAATGCGCGTACTGTTGACTTGACCGTCGTTTTTGGAAGGTTTCTATTTTTATAATATATCTTCCCGGATTCCGTGGTCAATCATTTGCAATCAATCCTTCAGCGTATCAGGCTCATTTATTGTGTATTAAATGCTTTCCTTTCATGCACAGTCTTTTAGCCGTTGGATGTTTTTACCCGTTGAATTCATAGCTGTTGGATGTTGCTTGAAATCTTCTAGGTGTTCGTCGAGCTCTGATCAGGCTCTTCTGATATGTTGGATTCTGATGGCTATCTGATGAGTTGAGTTCTGATGGTCTTCTGACTGAACTCTGACTCTGACTCTGATAGGTCCGCTGATGAGTACCTCTGATCTGTAGTTCTCATCGGCTATCAGATGTCCAAGTTTATCAGCAACTCTCATAGTGCAACTCTGATGGACTTCTGCTAATAGAACTCTGATGGAGCAGTTCTCATAGAGCAAGTCTGGTCGAGCAGTTCTGATGCAGTTCTGATCTGATCCAAAATAGAGCAACTCTGATCGTCGACTACACTAATACTTACAACTGAAAATTCTAATACATAAAATCTAATTTGGGGGTACTTTAAAATTCGAATCCTATAGCATCATCAAAATCTAAATACATTTATTCCTTACAATTTCCCCCTTTTTGATGATGCCAAAACCCTTAAACTATTTCCAGAGAAGTGCCTTTCACCATAAAGGAAATAAGTTAAAAATAAACTTTCATTTAAAGTCTTGGTGGGCACTTGGCATAGGAAAATAGTAAGAGTAAGATACAATCAATCACGCAATAATCAGATAAGGATAGAAAGCAATAGATAACATAAAATATGATATGGCCATGCAAATTAGAGGCAGAGAGGTTATCTTTATTAATCAGAGTTTTTCAAACAAGAAATGCAAAAGAGATAAAGTTTAGAAATCTTCCTCTGCAATCTCTGCAAGAACAGCCTCTTCTTTTGCCTTGGTTTCTTGAAGCTCAGCATTTACTCTTTCTCTAATTGAAGCAAGGTTTCTGGGAGTCATGTATTTCTTCCAGAGTGGAGTAAGCTGGCAATCAAGATAGTACCTTATTGCATCCTTCTCATCCTTCCCAGGTAGGATCCTCAACCTCCACCATTCCTCAGCTTCTTCTATGGATCCTCCATGAGCAATGGTGATAATGCCATTCTCATCTTGGATCAGATTCTCACACTGCAGGGGAGTCATATGCTTCTTCATCTCAGCAAATTGGACTCTGTCTGGTTTAGACAACCCACTGTTCAGCCATTGGTTCAATGTGAAGGATGGGGATTTCTTCTTCTTTGAGTGAGGAGGAGGAGGTTTCTGAATGCCAGCAGCTAGTCTCTTTTGCCTTGCTCTTTCAAAGTACCTAGCAGGGTTAATGGCTCTGAAGCTTGGGCCTTCTGCTTCTCTGGGAGGTGGGACAGGTTCTCTGCTATCTTCCCCCTTTTTGGCATCAACAAGATCACCAAGTAGGAGTCTAATTTTCGAGAATTCTGTAGCATTGTTCTCTTTTATAGCTTCAAGGGTACCAGGTAGAGTCTGGGTCACAGAGGCCAGCCCTTCTATCAGCTCCTTTTGCTTGCCCACAGCCGATTGAATATCCTTGGTAGTAGCTTCAAGGAGAGTCAACTTGTGATCTCTGTCCTTTCCACTGTTTATCAGTTTGATGTCAAATTCCTTCAGGGTTTTGCAGATGTCCTCTACATCTGTGAGTTGCTCAGCATGCTTATCAGAGGACCATTGAAGATCATCCACAGCATCAGATAGGTCTTGAATAGCCTTGTCTTGAGCAGAGAGAGTCTGAGATTGAGAGAACAGGACTGTGTGCAGACTGGCAACCTCGGAGGCTATGTTATCAACCTTCTCATTGGATGTCTTCATGTAGCTGAAGAAGGTAGTCGACAGTTGTGAGAGGGCGTTGGCGATTTTCTCAAGTCCTGACTCAATATTGTACTGTACCAAATCCAGATGAGCATCATGCTTCTGATTTAGTACAAGTAGCTTGTTCAGTCCAGCCACCATCTGATCTCCAAAGTCCTCTGCTGATTCCACAAATTCCTGGAAGGGAATGAGGACAGCTTTGGGTGGTTCTGGCTGAGGTACTTGATTGACCTGCGGTTGGGGCTGAGCAGGAGATAGAGGAGGAGTAGGGGTCTTCCTTTTGTTAGATTGGAGGTCACAAGCCAGAGAGGATGTAAGGAACCCATCATTATCTTCAGTTGAGGAAGGAATCCGTACAACTGGTTCTCTCTTTTGAGTGGAGGCTGCAGAATGCTGAGGGGAAGGACATTTAGATGTAGGCTTCTGCTGAGGAGAGGGAGATCTGGATTTCTGATGGTTGGGGCTCTGATGAGGTGAAGTTTGAGGGGTAGGGGTTCTCTGATGTTGTGATGGAGGAGGTGAGGGTGATCGGCTTCTGATGGGGGTTTTCTGATGGCAGGGTGAGGGTTGTTTAGGTGAGGATTTCTGAGATTTGTGTGAGGGGGAATTTTGATGAGATGGAGAAGATGTTTTCTTGGGTGTGGGAGATGGGATTTGCTGAGGTTGAGGAGGAGATGGGGGTGGAGTTGTGGTTGGTGTGACAGGTTTGGGTGAAGGGGATTTGGGAGGTGATGGTAGGGGGGCAGGAGAGTTAGGAACTACCTCAATGGAAGTCTCCTCAGTCTGAGAGTTCCTCCACTCTCTGATCAGTTGCTGCATTGCCAGAGGCAGATTGTTGACAATAGAGGATTCACCGTGAAAGTGAGGAAGGTAGGGATATTTTCTCAGAGATTCCCTCCTTTTCATCTCCACCAGCCATTCTTCAAAGACTGGGACCTCACTCTCTGATAGAGGTTTAACATGCTCTTCTGATGGTGGAGCAGTCAGTTTCTCTTTCCCTTTTAGGCTTTCCTTCTTCTTCTCCAAGACAGAGTGTAAAAATTGAAGATCAAAGCATAGAGATACATCATCTGTACCTGCCCATTTGAGGACTTCTTCTTCCTCAGATTCAAAAGTAGCAGCCTGAGCAAGAATCTGTTGCAGAGGTCCCATCCTCCATTTTCTCCAAGAAAGTATCTTTTGAAACTGTCTGTCCAGAGCAGCAGTGGAGGTTAGCTGTTCGGTTGGAGACATGGGAACTTGCAGATCAGGTGCAGATGGAGGTTGGATCTCTGATTCAGGTTCCCCCTGAGCATCAGAGATCACCAGTGCAGTAGTCAACTCTGGTGCTGGTTCCCCCTTAGGTTCTGATTCCTTGGGGGATGAGAGAACCTTCTTCTTCTTCTTTGCCACTCTGATAGAAGATTTGGAACTATCAGAGTCACTCTGAATGAGAGATCTTCTTCTCCTCTTCTGTCTCATCTTTTTGACAGGAGCCTCTGCTGGTGCATCCTTTTCTGATGTGTCACCCTCTGATGCAGGTTTCTCTGGGGTGGGGACAGGCTTCTTTTGGACCTTCTTCTTCTTCCCTTTGGGTTGTCCATCATCAACCGCAGCTGTAGTAACTGGTTTTTCCCTTAATTGCTCAAGCTTGTTGGTTTTCTTCAATTCTGCAGCAACAGCCACATGTAGTTTGGGGGATGCAGTAAGAAAGATGGTTTTGTTGTGATTGACTTCAGTGGCTTCTCTGAGCGCTATGTTGACATTGGATATCAGCCTAGATATCAGAAGTCCATGGCCCATCTTGGTGGAGAACATCCCTGTCTTTTTGTCCTTCTTAGCAATGGACTCAGAGATGGACTGGAAAAGTACCTTTCCCCAGTTGATGTTCATTCCCCTGTGAACTGCAAAGATGGCCTTGGAGTTGGCATTGTTCATCTGGTCAGTTGACCCAGTTTTGCACCATAAGCATCTGTGCATGATGCTCATCAGTCTTTCAAAGTCCTTCTTCAGGACATTTTTCTTCATGTACAGCTTATCTACTCCGGTTGCATCATCCCGGCAGTAGGTGTCCACAAATGTCTCCACAGAGACTTCGACTGACTCCAAGTCGATGAGAGTGGGAGTGTCAATGTCCTGAGAATCGAGTTCGATGCCGAAGAACTCATTGAGAGAGTCAGCATCGATTTTCAGGTCCTTTTCCTGAACCTGGGAATGGATGGCATTGTCAGAGATGTAGGCGTTGAGGTAGAACTCGGCCACATCCAAATTGCTGAAGTACTCATAGGGATGAGCCACTATCTTGGTCAGTTGCGAGTCATTCATCCCAGCAATGACCGCTTTCATCACCTTGGAATTTTCTGCCAGTAGCGGCAATGAAGACATATCCACTTTCATTCCGGTGGCTATGTTAGCCACAAGCGACTTAGCTTCAGCCTCTGAGAGATCAGAAATGTTGATGAACTTCATTTTTAGGTTCTTGGAAAGATTTGAGAGGTTTGAAGGTTGAAGATTTGGAGAAATAAAGCTTGAAGACGAGGAATAAAGTTACAGTAGCGATTTAGGTTTCAGAAATGGTATATATGGATTTGGGTTAGTGGACGTTTGATATAATTTGCGGTTTCGAGGTCGCATTTAATGGAATGCGGGCGGAAAGCCGTTTTCCAAAAATGGGAATAACTACCGGGGGTAAAGAGGTAACTTCAGGTTTATTGAACAGTCTCGCCCGAAATTTAGAAAATTTTTCTAAGTCCACAGCTACTCTGATAAGTATTAGCCCTTGTATCAGAGGAGGAGATGTTCTGATACGAGGACCTCTGATGAAATACCAAGTCTGATCCTTCCTGCAACTCTGACTTTTGCGAGTCTGATCCTTCTCAATTCTTATTCAAGCTTCTGATGGATAAGATCTCGGGTATCAGAGATGGGGTGTTCTGATGAATCCACATCTGATACTCCTGCAACTCTGATTCATGTATCTCTGGGAAGATCATCCATCATTCCCAATTCTTCTCTCAACTTGTTAAACCTAGCCTCTGAGAGAGGTTTGGTTAGAATGTCTGCAAGTTGATCTTCAGTTGGAACATGCTCAATTGAGATGTGCTTCTTCTCCACATGATCTCTGATGAAGTGATGTCTGATCTCAATGTGCTTTGTTCTTGAATGCAGCACAGGATTCTGAGTGATGGCAATGGCACTTGTGTTATCACACAACAGCTTGATCTCCTTTGCTTGCACTCCATAATCCTTGAGTTGTTGCTTCATCCAGAGTAATTGAGCACAGCAACTTCCAGCAGCAATATACTCAGCTTCAGCAGTGCTGGTTGAGATTGAATTCTGCTTCTTGCTAAACCAGGAGACAAGTCTCCCTCCTAGCAATTGACAGTGACCAGAGGTGCTTTTCCTGTCCAATCTACAACCTGCAAAATCTGAATCAGAATAACCAATTAGTTCAAAATTACCTCCCTTGGGATACCATAGGCCTGCATTTGGATTTCCCTTGATATATCTGATAATCTTCTTAGCAGCAACTAGATGGCTCTCCTTGGGCTTTGATTGGTATCTGGCACAGATTCCTACTGCAAAAGCTATGTCTGGTCTGCTTGCAGTCAGATAGAGGAGAGATCCAATAATTCCTCTATATGTTGTAGCATCAACATCCTTTCCTTCATCATCTGGTCCAATTCCTTGAGATGCATTCATAGGAATTTTGACTGAAGATTTTCCATCTACTCCAAACTTCTTGATGAGATCTCTGGTGTACTTTCCTTGGTTGATAAAGATGCCTTCTGGTACTTGTTTGACTTGTAATCCAAGGAAGTAACTGAGTTCTCCCATCATGCTCATTTCAAACTTCTTCTGCATAACTTGAGAAAATTTCTTGCATAATTCTGGATTAGTACTTCCAAATATAATGTCATCAACATAAATTTGCACTAACAGAATATGATTAGCAACAGAGATTTGAAATAGAGTTTTGTCCACCTTTCCCTTAGTAAACCCATGGTTCACTAAGAATAGGGACAATGTGTCATACCAAGCTCTGGGAGCTTGCTTAAGACCATAGAGGGCCTTTCTGAGCTTGTAGACACAAGAAGATTGAGTAGGAATGACAAAACCTGGAGGTTGTTCAACATAAACTTCCTCTTCAAGTTCTCCATTCAGAAATGCACTCTTGACATCCATCTGGTATACTTTGATGTTGTTGTAAGCAGCATAGGCTAGGAATATCCTGATTGCTTCCAGTCTTGCTACAGGTGCAAAGGTCTCATCAAAATCTATGCCTTCTTCTTGACAGTATCCCTTTGCTACAAGCCTTGCTTTATTCCTTACAATGTTGCCTTCTTCATCTGCTTTGTTCTTGAATACCCACTTGGTTCCAATGACATTCTGATGCTTTGGTCTGGGAACAAGTTTCCACACTTCATTCCTTTCAAATTGTGTCAGCTCTTCTTGCATTGCATTGATCCAATCTGAGTCTTCTAGAGCTTCTTCCACACACATTGGTTCCATTTGAGATATGCAGCAGGTGAACATGGCTTCTCTTCTAGATGCAGATCTGGTTCTAACACCACTGGTGACTTGACCTATTACTTGATTAGGTGGATGATCTCTTAACCAGGTTAGATCAGGTTCTGTCAGTTGCTGTCTAGGCAACTCTGATGGTTCATCTTCTGATACATCATCTTCATCTTCATCTTTGTCTATCAGAACTGGATTGGCAGGAGGAGTTGAGAATATAGGATTGTTTATGGCCTCTTCTGACAGTTCTGAACCCTTGTCTTTAAGGTTGATCTTCTGCAGGATCTCTGATAATTCTTCTGCAGAGGTACCATCATCAAATTTGACATGGATGGATTCTTCAACTTGTAGAGATCTTCTGTTGAGTATTCTATAGGCTTTGCTTGAACTTGAGTAGCCTAAGAATACACCTTCATCAGCTTTTTCTTGAAATACCTTCAGATTCTCCTTTCCATTGTTTAGGATATAGCATTTACATCCAAACACATGGAAGTAGCTGATGTTTGGTTTCCTTCCTTTCCACAGCTCGTAGGGGGTCTTCTGATGATTCTTGTGGATCATGCTTCTGTTTTGAGTGTAGCATGCAGTGTTGATAGCTTCAGCCCAGTATCTGATGGGCAGTCCTGATTCTGCAATCATAGTTCTTGCAGCTTCTTTCAGAGTTCTGTTTCTTCTTTCTGCAACACCATTTTGTTGGGGTGTTCTGGCAGCAGAAAGTTGATGAAAGGTGCCATTCTGATCACAAAAGTCCTTGATCACTTTGTTGACAAATTCAGTTCCTCTGTCAGATCTGATTGTTCTGACCTTCATATTCTTCTCAGTTTGAAGTTGCTTTAACAGAGAGGGCAACTTCTGAAGAGTTTCATTCTTCTTGGTTAGGAACACAGTCCATGTATATCTTGAGTAGTCATCAACCATAACAAGAGAATATCTTTTTCCACCAACACTGGGAGTTTCAACTGGTCCAAATAAATCCATGTGGATCAGATTTAGAGGACAAGTAGAAAGATCTCCAGCTATGGGTTTGAATGAAGTCTTCACTTGTTTTCCTTTCTGACAGGCACTGCAGAGGGTCTCCTTCTTGTAGACAATGTCAGGCAGACCATCTACAATGTGTTCCCTTGCCAGTTTGTTGATGGTTTTGAAATTCAGATGGCTAAGCTTCTTGTGCCAGTCCCAGCTTAGCTTTGAATTGTCCTTTGCTATCAGGCAGGTTCCATCTTTTGCTGTTTGCCAGTCAACAACATAGATGTTCTTCCTTCTTTTGGCTATAAGAACCACTTCTTTCGTTGTCTCATGCTTGACATAGCATAAGGTCTTGGTGAATTCAACTGTGTAGCCTTTGTCACAGAATTGGCTAGCACTCAGCAAGTTGAATTTCAGACCTTTGACATATGAGACATCTTCAATGATTATCTGGTTCTTGATCAGCTTCCCTCTTCCTTTTGTTTGACCATCCTTGTCATTTCCACCGAAAGTGACTCTGGGTCCATTGATTTTCTGGTACTCTGATAGGCAACTTTTGTCACCTGTCATGTGCCTGGAGCATCCACTGTCAATATACCATTCTTGTTCTGAGATAGCTCCAGCACACAGTTCCTGCAAAATTAAAAGGAAGATTTAGGTACCCAAGCAATGTTGGGTCCTGGGGGGTAATGCAGTCTTGGTAGTTGGTACCATTTTGGTCTCATCAACTGAAACCTTGGTGGATGGTACCCATTGTCCACCTGGTAGTCGTAGTAAACAGATGTATGATTCACTTTGGGCAGATGCTTGTGAGGATCATGCTTTCTGTTTGCATACTTTTGCATAGCCTTCTTTGTTGGAAAGAAGTCCCATATACTATCAAGATCAGAAGAGTGCTTAACTTTAGGCTTCTGAGGTTGACCAGACAACCTCATTTGTCTATAGTTAATTTTCTCTAGATATTTTCCTCTCTGATAGTGATTTCTGATACCATTGTCATGAGATTGTCTGATAGGTTTTGGCCTTTGAATTTTATTGTTCTGACGACTTTTTCTGTTATTAGATCTTCTGCCAGGTTCATTAATTTTCAAAACTTGTTTTGGTTTGGCCTTTAGTCTTTGGTTCTCTGGTGGGACTTTCTTATGAACAACTTTAGTACCAGAAGTACTAGCATGACAACTGGGACTCAGAGTCTGTGATACTATGACCTTTTTAGCCTTAGCAACTTTGGTGCTAGGCCTTACAGAAGGCTCACCAGACTCTGGTTCAACATATCCAAGACCAGGGGTAGAGTTGTGAAAGTCATTGATACCCTTCATAGAAGATTGCATCTTCAGAAGGCTATTGTATCTGACTTCAAGATGTTCAATTTCTCTTATTCTCTTTAGAAGAGACTCATTTTCAGCTTTAAGCTTACTGTTCTCTTCTTTAATAAAGGAATAAGATCCTTGGATAGTCTTGAACTCTTCCCAAAATGATGACATTGGATCATCATTTAAGGCTGTGCCTACCGAAGAAGAAATAGAGTCAGCTGTAGAACATACCTCATCATCAGATTGTGCCATGAGGCAAAGGTCTTCAGTTTCTGCATCCAAGCAGCAGAAGGCTTCATCAGAGTCAGAGTCTGAACTGGACTCTGATTCAGAGAGTGGATCTCTCTCAGCTTGCTCTGAGACGAATGCTCTTCTTCTTCTGTGTTGATCTTCAGGCTTCTTTTCTTCTTCGTGTCCTTGCTTCTTGGACACTTTGGGGTAGGGGCAGTTTGCTTTGAAGTGCCCAGGTTGTCTGCAGTTGTAGCAGAGGTATTCTCCATTGCTTTCAGAAGATTTGGTCTTCAGATGTGGTCTTCTGATGGAAGATGGACTCCTTCCATCTTTCTTCATAAATTTTCTGAATTTTCTGGCAAAGGCAGCCATATATTCATCAGATAAAAGAGTTGAGGGATCGAAATTTGTAGCCTTAGAAGTGCTGGCAGTAAGAGCAGTTGTGGTTCTCTCATTTGGCACTTCTTCCTTCTCACCATCATGCATCTCGAACTCATAAGCTTTGAGATCAGAGATCAGTTTCTCTGTGGGATAGGTTTTGATGTCCTTACTTTCTTGGACAGCAATAACCTTCATCTTCCAGACTGGGGGCAGTCCTCTGAGAATCTTCAGGTTGACTTCTTTAACTGTGAGCTCCTTCCCAAGCTCAGATATCTCACTGGTAAGAATCAGAAGTCTGGCATGCATCTCAGCTATGCATTCCTCAGGTAGAAGTTTGAAGTCATCAAACTTCTTCATAGCTATTGTCAGTTTGTTGTCTCTCTCTTGTTCATCACCTGCTCCTATGAGATCAAGTTTGTCCCATATTTCTTTGGCGGTTCGACACTTCTTGATTCTGTTGAAGTATCTGTTGTCAATGGCTTTGTAGAGGATATCTTTGGCAATATTGTCAAGATTGTACTGTCTCCTCTCTTCCTTTGTCCATTCTGATCTGGCTTTCTCAATCATCTCAGGCTGAGTCCTGTCAATAGTATGCTCAGTATTCACCTTCATAAATTTGGTGAAGGGTCCTTCTTCAAGGACTTCCCACATTTCGTCATGAAGAGCGCAGAGGTGAGCTTTCATTCTGATCTTCCAGTCATCATACTTCTGATCTGAAAACATGAGGTGCTTTGCAAGAGAGTTATCCATAATAGTAAGTAAATAGAGGCTAAGAACAAGTGGATCTTTGTTCAGAGAGTAACCTAAAGGATTACAAGAACAAGGAGGCTCTGATACCACTTGTTGGTCCCGTTTAATGTGGTAATCAGTCTAGAGGGGGGGGGGGTGAATAGACTGATTGATTTTTCAAATTTTCTCTAAGTCCAAAATGACTTATCAGAGAAGGTCTGATTCTGATGACAGAGAAAGGCTGGTTCTGATTTCAGAACCGGCCTTGGCAGCGGATTCTGATCTGTCCGGGTAGCCTCAGAAACACTAAGGCAGATGCCTTTCTGATAACTCTGAAAACAAGATCTGCTGAACACAGATTCCAAGTCTTAGAGTTAAGCAGTTAATATCCTAAGTGCAGAAATATAAATTGCAGTAAAGTAAATGACACCGGATATTTTTATAGTGGTTCAAGGAACAACTCGTTCCTCTAGTCCACTGTTCCACTAGCTTTGAAGTAGATCGGTTACAAAGCTAGATCCTAGCACTTAAGAAGCACTCCTCGTCTTCTTCAAGTCTAGATGCCACCCAGGATGCAATTCCACGTCCTGATGGCTGGTCCTTTCACTCAGCTTCCCGGAAGTATCACCACTTCACTACTGCAGTTACTTGGACGCCCTTCTTTTCAGAAGATCCTTTGAAAAACAGAGTTTTTCCTCCAACTGGCTTCGTCACAAAAGATGTTTGATGAAGTTCTTGAAGAGTTGAAGAACAGGATGAACTTTGCTCGTTTGTTGGGGATGAGAGATTTGGGGTTTGAATCTTCCCAACGTAAGCTTGTCTTGTTGAAGATTGTAGAATTTGAATCTCAAGAGAGCTTGAATTATGATGACCAAAAGTTGTGGCAAAGTTGCAAAGTTGTTTTCCTGTATCTTCAGTGTGTAGCATATATACTGAGGTTGTCTGCCCGTTGGAAGAGGAGACAACTGCATTAAATGCGCGTACTGTTGACTTGACCGTCGTTTTTGGAAGGTTTCTATTTTTATAATATATCTTCCCGGATTCCGTGGTCAATCATTTGCAATCAATCCTTCAGCGTATCAGGCTCATTTATTGTGTATTAAATGCTTTCCTTTCATGCACAGTCTTTTAGCCGTTGGATGTTTTTACCCGTTGAATTCATAGCTGTTGGATGTTGCTTGAAATCTTCTAGGTGTTCGTCGAGCTCTGATCAGGCTCTTCTGATATGTTGGATTCTGATGGCTATCTGATGAGTTGAGTTCTGATGGTCTTCTGACTGAACTCTGACTCTGACTCTGATAGGTCCGCTGATGAGTACCTCTGATCTGTAGTTCTCATCGGCTATCAGATGTCCAAGTTTATCAGCAACTCTCATAGTGCAACTCTGATGGACTTCTGCTAATAGAACTCTGATGGAGCAGTTCTCATAGAGCAAGTCTGGTCGAGCAGTTCTGATGCACTTCTGATCTGATCCAAAATAGAGCAACTCTGATCGTCGACTACACTAATACTTACAACTGAAAATTCTAATACATAAAATCTAATTTGGGGGTACTTTAAAATTCGAATCCTATAGCATCATCAAAATCTAAATACATTTATTCCTTACAGATACAAATAAGAAATCTATCAAATATTCTTCGTAATTATACTACTTTAACTAATAGCTACTAATCAAATAATCTCAGAAGTTCTTCTATAAGTCCAACCTTATCCTCAAATAAACATATATGGATACGTCACACTTAAACATATAAAAAAAACATCAAAAGAATAAAAACTCAACCGAAACAAAAATCAAAGTCTCAGACCCTCACCACGCGCCTAAAATTTTATTTTAATCCTAGATTTTTTTCCCCAAATAATTTAGAAAAGAATTTTGAAAAGCCTTTAAAGAAAAATTCAAAAATGTGTGCAAACCTCTTCAGAAAGCTTTAGAAAAATTGTTTAGAGAAATCTCCCAGAGAACCATAGGCTCTGATACCAACTTGTAACACCCTCAAATTTCCCATCCAAAAATAATACTTTATTCAAAAGAAATATTAACTTTATTCGAAAACATCAGAGTTATGCAGCGGAAAACCAAAAGGGAAATAGGGGCGTTACCGCCACACTCGATTCTCCCTTAACCGAGTGCACAGGCTAAAACAACTTAAACTCCAAAAATAATTATTCACTAACTAAAGATATTGAAAATGGAATTACAATGATTTACTAACTATGTTTTCTAGCGGAAGCTCTCTCGAAGTCAACATCATCATCAAAGCGTCACCTGTACAAAATCAAGTACAGAAAGAAAATAAAAAGAAAACAAAAATTAGCAACAATGCTAAGTAAGTTCCACCTAACCCCATAAAATAATAAATAATAAAATTTAATGTTTTTGAAAAAAACATTTAGGAGGAAAAATATTTTTAAAACAATTTGTAAAATCTTCTCATAGCATAATTCACTAGTAAAATAATAGTTCTTCAAATATAAGCAAATATTTCCCAACCACAAAAATTACAAAATTACCAAATATACATAAAACTACCAAAAATCATTACAATAATTCCAAAGCATAAATCAAACACCAGATATCTCAAAATACTTAAAAATGCTGATAATAAAGAGTACTCAACATAATCAAACCAAATCAAATCCAAAAGTAAAACCCACAAATAATTTAACAACTCAATCCAAATATAATCCAATCCAATAATCAAACAATTCCAATCAATCCAATACTTTAATTCACCACAAATCCAATCAAATAATATTCATCTCAAGTCCAAATCAAGTCAATCAAATAATCTCAATCACATCAATCCAATCAAAGTCCAGTTCACCTCAAACCCAATCAATGCTAGTGGAAGCCGAACTCCTACCTTAAGTGTGCACACCCCCTAAAAGGGATTCCAAGCCCTCCGGGAAGTAAGAAGCCCGAGTAGTCGGGATTTTTCTACCAACTACACTACAATTAAGCTGGGATACTCCTCTTTTGGGAAGTACCCCTGGTGGATTTAGACTTATAGCCATTACCACTCACCAATACCACATTTATCCGGATGTGGCAAACCGACATCACAGATTTCTCTGGATGCTCACCAAAAATCACAATTCATTCTCAAAGTTCCAAACTAATATCACAACCTCAACCAAAACGGATATGAAATCCAAACTCCACGCAATAATCCACAATGTAAAATATTAACTCTAACAAATTACACTCAAATGTACCATACACTAAAATTTCACAAAATGAGCCAAAATACAGAATACTTCATGAATAGTTCAAATCTCAAATATAACCCCAACAACAATTCATATGATAACTCAAATACTCAAAATATCATCCAATATCCAATACTCAAATCTCAAATATAATTTCTCAATAACAATCCATAAATAATTCCAAATAGTCAAATACGAAGTATAAATGTAAATGCTAGAAATCTGACAAAGTACTCAATAATTTTGGTTGACGTGGAACTTACCTCAAACTCCAAGTACTCTAATGAAATTCTTCTATCTTGCCCCTCACGGATATATCTACCTTGTATGAATATTAAAATTCTAACATCAATATCTTATCCAACTATAGTTCATTTCCTCTACCATTTATTTATAAAATACTCCGTATTCACTATAGTTTATTTATACGTATTTACTCATATCTAATATTTTGTTATCAAAAAGAATAAAAAGGAACCCAGTCCATAACAGGAGGAGCAGTCTTACGTACATAGCAGTTCGCTCTTAGTCAAAACTCGGCCGATGTGGGCAGGTGGGCCCTCCGGCGGCAACGGCAGGTCAGTTTGTGTAGTGGCGGTCTCGATTTCATCATCCGGCGACGTCGAGACAGGGACTCGGTTAGCGGCTTGTTCCGAGGACTCTGGGTGATGATCTGATGAGGCTCTTTCTCCAGCGACGATGAGAACGAAAGGTTTGATGAGACCTTTCTCTTTTATCGTAGGCTATTGATCTGATTTGGGTCGACGAATATATATATCCACGCCGCAGGTCGTATTTGTAAATATGTATGTACATGTACCTTCGCAGCTTCGCTTGACACTGATAAACTCCTTTTGATCGATTCGCAGCAGCTTATATACTCACACGACAGAAGATTCTAGATTTAGGGTTACGGGCGTTTCATAACGTACGATGTAAAACTGAGCCGGTGCGTACGTATATATCGCATATACTATACGAAGTAATAGTAAAAGTCTGGGCGGCCCACGAATTTCTATACTCAATCCATGTAGGTATACACTAACATGGGCGTTTATATGGATATATTGGAATGTCAAATCCTATATTGTTATTATTACGAAATCATGGTTTATAATTATATATACTATACGTCGGGTACTACAAGCAATAAAGCACGAGAGGAAATTTTTTAGTGTTGAGAGTGTAAAATGTATCCTTTTACTATGGTTGTAAAATTTAATTATAATCTTAACCGATATATGTAATATACTCTTTAGGATGGAGATCTGCTAAATGTCACTTTTCTCAAACGTTAGAATTTTATCCGATTAATAAATTAACTATTTTATTTTATTTAAATTTTTGGAGTATCACATAACCTCTTACTGATTTATTAAAGATAAGTTTTCATGGACAGAAGAAGCATCAAAGGCTTTCAAGCAATTGAAGTAGATGTTGTGTAGTGCTTGCCTTGCCAGATTTCATTAAGACTTTTGTTATTGAAACAGATGCTTCAAGATATGGAATTGGGGCCGTATTGATGCAAGAAGGACATCCCATTGCTTTCATCGGTCAAGCTCTTGGGCCTAGGAATCAGGCCAAATCAGCTTATGAAAGGGAATTATTGGCTATAGTGTTTGCCATACAAAAGTGGAGTCCTTATCTACTTAACAAACATTTCATTATTAAAACTGATCAAAAGAGTCTGAAGTACCTGTTAGAGCAGAGAATTTCTAATCCATGTCAGCAAAACTGGATGGAAAAGATTATGGGATATGATTTTGACATTTAGTACAAGAGTGGACAAGAAAATAAAGTGGTTGATGATTTATCTAGAACACCAGCACTATTAAGGGGTGAGCTATTACAAATTACAGTAAATCAGATTTGTTACAATAAATTAAGGACTCATGGAAAGAAGATAAGAATGTACAACAGATGATAGTCTTAAGAACAACCCTTCTTCACTTAAACACTATAGTTGCATTAACGAATTCAGAAGGAAAAAGAAACTGGTCATAGGTTCCAACCTTGACCTAAAGAAACAACTCTTACATTAGGCCCATGATTCTATAGTAGGGGGACATTCAGGAGAGATGCTACAATTCAGAGTCTAAAAGGGTTGTTTTATTGGAAAGGGATGTTTAAAGATGTTGAATCAAACATTAGAGCATGTGATGTTTATCAAAGGTGCAAATATGATCATTCTCGTTACCCGAGATTACTGCAACCTCTGCTCATTCCTGCAAGAGTTTGGTCTGATATATCCATGGACTTCATAGAGGACTTACCTAAGTCCTTTGAAAAAGAAGCTATATTGGTGGTGGTAGATTGTTTAAGCAAGGCAACTCATTTTTGTCTCTATCCCATCCTTACTCAGATATTGATATAGCTCAACTCTATTTGGATAATATCTATAAACTTCATGGTCTGCCATACTCTATAGTCAGTGATAGAGATTCCATTTTTCTGAGTAATTTTTGGGAAGAATTATTCAGACTGCGGGGAGTTGAATTATTAAGGTCTACTGCATATCACCCACAGACCGATGGTAAAACACAAGTAGTCAACATGTGCTTAGAATCCTACCTTAGATGCATGCATAACTCTCATCCTAATTCTTGGAATAAGTGGTTAAGCTTGGCTGAGTGGTGGTATATCACCTCTTTCCATACTACTACCAAGTCAACTCCTTATGAGATAATATATGGTTAGTCACCACCATTGCATTTGCCTTATTTGCCTGGTGAATATGAGAATGACATTGTAGACAGGAGTTTGACTTAAAGAGAGGAGATAATTAAGGAGTTAAAATTTCAGATACAAAGGTCTCAAAATAGGAAGCAACGGGCTAATAAGAAAAGGTCAGACAAAGTTTTCCAGATAGGAGATTGGGTTTATTTGAAGTTGCAAAACTACAGGCAGACTTCTGTGGCTACTAGACCCAACCAAAAGCTAGCACCGAAGTACTATGGTCCATACATAATCACTGATACAGTAGGAAAAGTAGTTTATATACTGCTATCACCTACAAACTCTCATATTTACAATGTCTTTCATGTGAGTCAACTAAAAAGGTCTTATGATCATACAACTACTGCTGAAATTCCAGCATTTTTCTATGATTCTAGTATGTCTAAGCTCCCTGAAGATATTATTCAAAGAAGACTGGTCATGAAGAGGAAAGGGCTAGCAGATGTTGAACTCCTAATAAAGTGGCAAGGTTTGCCAGCAAAGAATGACACTTGGATGTTTGCTTCAAACTTTAAACAATAGTTTCCTGAATTTCATCTTTGAGGACAAAGATGTTAAGGGAGGGTGTCTTGATATAGTAATTAGAATATCAAGATGATGATATCAGCAAGTTGTTATCTCAGTTGTTAGATAATTAAGTAGTTGTAGCCGTTATATGTTAGTTGATACACATGTTATAAATATGGTAAAAGTGAGCTGTAAATGATCAAAATAATATCATCAATGTCTATTATCTTCTTCCTATGTCTGTACATTCCATTTTTCCTCCATCTTCAAACTTTCTTCGACTAGTTTTCTCATATTACAACTAGACCAAGTAGTTTGACTTGTAGAATCGGTTATCTCAATAATCCATTCTACATCACATCATGATCAGTGAAGGAGAAGGCCACACCATCAGCGAACCTCCAGGAGCGTGGAAGGCAGCTACAGAATGACACTCGACACCGGAGTAGTATGACGATTGACGGTGACTTCCCCATTCCTCTTACCCGGCGTTTCTGACAAAGGAGATAAGTATTGTTGCTTCTGTTTATTTGACTAACGGGCTGGACCTTTTTATTTTAAGTTGGGTTGGGTTTTGCTTTATTAGTGTTCTAGGCTAATAATATCAATTATTATTATTATTATTATAATCTTGCAAAAAATGATATGTTATCTATTATTATTATTATTATTATTATTATTATTATTATTATTATTATTATTATTATTATTATTATAGCAAAATGGATCTTCCCTTTTTAGGTACACCTTATCAATTTATTACGTAGATAACAAAGAGAGATACATGATAGGGAGGACGTGACACCTAATTACGAATCTTCCTTTGCAAGTTGCCGCCAATCAAATATTATAGTCGTGCACATTAACCAAAGAATCAAGTGAAATGCTGAAAATGGAAAAAAAAAGAAGGAAAATTCTTAGTGTACATGAGTTGTACACAAAACCCCCCTAGTTGCCTGTGTGCACAGACAATTTGTTCAAAAGGGGGAGAACTTGATGTTAAATTGCATGTGTACACAAACAATGTACACAGGCTAAGGACCTGGTTCCACGGAAAGGAGGACAGTTCCTGACTAACTTTGATAATTCTGTCCAGAATTTTGTATCACTCATTCCAGAATCTTTTTATGTACAAGATGGTGACTGTGCATGGTGGATTGAATCGGGGGCTACGAGCCATGTGTGTAAGGATAAAGGATGGTTTGAAGACCTAGAACTAGTGGAGTTCGGTTCCTTCTTACGCATGGGAGACTTGATGTTTTAAAGAACGTTTAAAATCCTTCCAAAAGGGTGGAAGTTTGTCAATTATCCTCGACACGGCATAGGATTCATCAACACCTATCTTGTGGAGTTTAAATTGACCAAGAACACGAAGGAGTTCATTGTATTGTTCCATAACCGGCCTTGAGACAACCATTTTAGAATTTTTAAAATCACTCACCAAGAACTTCTTACTAGAAGCATCCTCGGCGATGCATTTTGACTCAAGAGAATTCCACAATTCCTTCGCACTCTCAACGTTTTGGTAAATATCAAATAACGCATCAGACATACTGTTAAGAATGTGGCCTCTACATATGTAGTCGTCGTTCTCCCACTTGTTACGCCTCCTCATTTGTTCCAAGGTTTCATCCTCCATCGCGTCCGGCATTGGAGTGCTCAACACGTACACGGCCTTCAAAGTGGTGAGAAGGAAGTGCATCTTCTTTTGCCATCTACGGAAATCGTTCCCTTGAAACTTGTCCAATTTGTTGAACTTAGACGTCATCTCTTCCACGGTACTCATGATTATTACAAAGAAAATATCAATTCGATTGTTGGGGTATCACGTAGGGGGTGATAATCGCGTACTTGGATTGCTTAAGGATCGTGTAAGTTCACTTTCCGAATTGATATTTCGTCCTTATGCCTGGGTTACAAGAAATTCAATCTAGGATAATTCTTAAGGACACTCTAGAACTTAGGCACAAGAACTAGAGCCAAACTAGTGAGTATATGGATTGTTTTGCTTTAATTTGAGTGCCAAAGTGATGAAGATACGTTGGATATGATTCATCTCCCTCCTCCGTATGAAATATGGTGATATATATCCATATTAACCGTCCTAGGTAGGTGCAACACATTTAAGAATAACTTTGGCAGTTTTTGGGAAATTGCTGGAAACTGCCCAACCGTTCTAGAACTCGATCTAGAACCACAGAGCTGGTCTACTGAAAGTTATACCTCGAGTTCCACTAACGTAGACAATTTGGAATTAAAGTAGTTCTTATATACAAGTGTGCACTCCACACCTACTAACTTGTATTAGATCATAGTTCTAATTCACATTGGCACTCATGTCATTTTCAATTACACAAAATGGCCGGTGACACTAAAATCACTAACAAAAACTAGGTATCAAACTTTGTATTTGTTTAGTGTTGTTAGTTATGTTTCGATCCTCACTCTACTCTTTTGAATAGTTTATTTTACTTTTACTATATATTTGAAAAAAATCATATGTGGAGTATTATATAGTGTTAACACCGTCCAAGGTGACTAATTATGGAGTGTTATACCATTTCAAGAATGCATTATAGCAAAATTCATTTTGATCATTGTGTTTTTCTATCTTTTCCTGGCCAAAACTTTCGAGTTCAAGAAACTTAACACCGATATATAATTATGGAGTATTGTACCATTTCAAGAATGCATCAAACTTAACATGACGACTAATATAGACACGACTAGTCAGGGGCGGATACACATAGTCTTTATGGGAGGCAACTGCCCCCAACAAAGGTCCAATTTTGCCTTGGAGCACATTAGAAAAATTAACAAGACAAGGAATTTGCCCCCAATTAAAAAAAAAAATACTTCCTCCGTTCCCTTTTAATTGCAACCGTCAACATTTCACGTTTGCCAACACACAAGTTTGACCATTAATATCTTTCATTCCTTATTAGTAAAAAATTTAAAAAAATCATATTTTGAAAATTTAGAATGAGAAGAATTTAATACTATTTTTAAAAAAATTAATTTATAATACATTAATGAATAAAATATAGTCAAAGTAGAAAATGTGAATAGTGCAAAAAGTCCAATGTTGCGATTAAAAAAGAACGGAGGATAGTATATCGTTGCCCCCTATAAGTTATTGAGCAGATCAAATTACACAAAGAGAGGATATCGATCACGTTTGCCCCGATTTAGCGTTATAGCAGAAGAGTTAGAACAAATTTTAATTCATTTAGATAGTAGCTGATCCAGAGAGGAAATGACTGTAGGGTGTGTTTCGGAAAATAAAGAAAAATTAATTAAAAGAAGTTAATTAAAATGACAAAGAAAACAAGAAAGGAGATGGAGCAGAAATTTGTCAAAGCTCGTGCTACGCACGATGTCCTTAAAACGTATTTGTTGCCTCCCACGGTGCTAGGAGCGTTGCAACAATGGTTTCCCAGGATACGATGACAACGAACTAATGTTTGAGCACACAAACAAGAGTTCCAACGAACGAGAACAAAGTATGAACACTCAGAAATTTTCAGAAGGACTGGAGGTGTTTTTAGCTCTAAAATACGTGAAGGATGTGTATAAACTTGTGTGTTGTTGTAAATCACCTGTCAGCCATTATATAGGAGGATTTGTTGTGTGAAAATAGTGAGTTAATGGACCTGAACGTTGGACATCAATGACCAGTCCGTTGGGCATTGAATCGTCCATGAACTGTCCATTTAACGCTGCATTAAAAGATATAAACGTTGGGCATTTATTGCTGTAACGGTTCAGAAGCCATCAGAAGACCCCTACGTAGTTCTGCCCGAAGGCCATCAGAACTGGAGCAGTTCTGATGCGCGATCATCAGAACCGGAGCATCTATGCCCGAAGGCCATCAGAACTGGAGCAGTTCTGATGCGCGGTCATCAGAACCGGAGCATCTCTGCCCGAAGGCCATCAGAACTGGAGCAGTTCTGATGCGCGGTCATCAGAACCGGAGCACCTCTGGTCGTGGCCTTCTGCCCGGAGCAATTCTGCTAACTGGGAAAAATATACGTTTCGGGAAGAAAACAAAAATTACCCGTATCTCTTGAGAGATGGATTTTTGGACGACATTCGTGTCCGCAGGTCGCCCGCGCACGCAAGTCGCGGTTTTTCTTCTCCGAATTCGGGATTTGATTTGCACCCCCCCCCCCCCCTGCGCGCGTGGAGAGAGCCTTTACCCTTAAGAATCTTAACTCCATAAGGGGGGAGTCCCTTTATAAGGGGTAGCAAATCCCTTGGGTTTTCCGGTGTGGGAAATTAACACACTAGAAACCCATCCTTTTTCCCTTCTAACGGGTAAACTTTGAAAAGCGATTTCTCATTCACCCGTTATCCGTTTTGAGCGTACCATATATCGAATTGTAGCCCTTAACAAGGACAATCCGAAACCACTTTGACCCGACCCAAATCGGAAGTGGACCCCACTCAAAAAATTGCCCCAAAATAGCCATTTAATGCAATTTTTCACACATTTTTCCAACAATGACAAACAACTATCCAATTGCGAAACACCAAGAAGTTAATAAACCTATAAGACATTGTTCAAAAGTGCAATTCCTAAGACATTGTTCTCCGCTTCAAAGCTCAAATTTATCATGTATTGTATATCAAACTATCAAATACGGACTATCATATACTTTAAGAAATTAGACATCTATTAATATATAAAGAGACAGTTTTTTGTGAATTGGTTTTCCCCCTCAAAAGTGTCAACATCATGCTTTGGTGGTTTTTTGTTCATCAAAAATTAAATGCAAAAATAAATTAAAAATATCAAATTTCTTTTGTGTGGTTAAGATTGGTAGTTGGTGAGAGTTTATTAAAGTACAATGCTCCTATTGGTTCAACCGGGTGGGCAGCTCTACTAATATTTGGTGTCTTACAATTGGTCCAAAAAAAGGTTGGGATTGCTCACATATGTATACAATCGGCATGCAGTATTAAAATGGTTGGTTGGTGTGTTCTTATTGGTCAAAAGTGAGGTGGGGACTGTAGACTTAAAATGGTTGGGTCGGAAGTATTTTTGGTGAAAATACTGGCTGTGTTCTTATTGGCTAAATCAGAGGTGGGCACTGTTCCCAGTACATAGGTCGGACATGTGAACGTCTTCTTATTAGTCAAAAAATATATACCAATTGTTCCCTGACAAGGTATTCAGTTGTATGGAAACCAGCTGGCTGCACTTGCTCCTCACTTGCCCCTGCAACATTCACAGTATGACTATAAATACCTCTTATTTGTGGCGAAATGTTTCTCACAAATCAGCAGAAACTGCAGAGTAAGTGTAAACTCTGTAATTTCTCAATAGTCAAGAATGCATATACAAAATATATTTTTGCATAGATCTATTGTTCCTCCGAATTGATATAATTTTTCATATGTTTTTTCAGGCAAGAACAATACAAGCCCAGATACTGGTCAGAGAAGTTTGTTGAAGATGGGCATTTGCAGAGAAATTTATAAAACGGAAACCATTCAAAGAAATTACGTTTGCAGTTTTTGCATAGAAAAAAAAACATCAATACCCACCTTCTAAATAAAATTCAGATATACATCCAAATTGGCATTCTAAGAACGAAAAACATGCAATAAGTTTAGAAGGCAACAAATCTGTGATTTGTGATGAAAAAATTATAAAAGAAACTATTACGTCCCTATACTGATTTAAATGCATTTTCTCTTAATAGTAGAAGATTTGTGAAGTTAATAAATATATATCACCTAATATATATGGGTACTTATTTTTATCGAACTGTACAACCACACAAAAAATTACGGCAGAGTATGTGTTAACATGGTAGGTGTAATCACGACGGAGTACGGCTTATGAAAGAGTAATACTTCGTATGTGTTATGACTTATGAGTGAGTAGTGTGTGTTATCAATAATATATAGTAGAGGGCTTGATTAATTTAATTTGGGTTTGTTTTCTTAGCATATATAGCTATATTATTATATAGAAAGATATTTGTACAAAATTTAATTTTTTTAATACTGATTTAAATGTAAGTATTACAAAAGATAGCACCCCTAAATACAAAAAGGGGAAGATTTGGGAAATTGTTATGATTAAGAAATACTTTTAAACTTATAACATGTAATAAGCTTGAAGGGGTAAAAGGCTAAAAGGTTTGTTACGTTGTTGGTAAGAGTATTTTTTTTTTGGGTAAAAGTTGGTAAGAGTATTTGATTGTTTGAACCTTTAAATGGAAGGTCCTTCAAAATTAATATTTACAATAATAGTCCGTATTTATCTATTCAAAAATTGAAAAAGTGCCATAGGATCAATCCCTTCACTGAGTGTTTATTAGTCTCCCTTAATTTTATTTTAAACCCAAATTTGCTGAAACGTTAAAACTTATAAAAATGCACATGCATAGCTATATCTTCTCACACTATTCTGTTGTCAATTCATTTTAATGTATTTAAAATACACGCCATATTATTTAAGTACATTATTTCCAAAGTGCAAAACGTTTGGTAATCACCCATATTCTAAGTTTGTAAACATAGACGCTAGAGGCGATTGACTACGTATTTCACCCAGCAAAGACTTCAAATTGACAAAATCGATAACATCCTAAAATTTATTTCTTACTCTTCTTACATATATTAATTATTTTAGTTTCTTTTACAGATTCATAAATAGGGAGTATATATTTGGACTGTTCTTCGTATGTTGAGTTTAATCCAACACGATATAGTAAATATATGTATGAACACTCAGTTTTTACGTGGAAACCCGAAAGGGAGAAAACCACGGGACTTTTTAGGCTAATGTCCAAGCCCCCTCTTTCTCATTAGGACTCTCCTCACCGTTACATTGTACAAGCTCCCATTAATGGAGTATTTGAGCTATTCTACAGGAAGAAGGAAGAAGGAAGAAGGAAGGGATCCCTAATATGGAGGGAAACTCCCATATTTATAGAGAATAGGGGAAGGGGATGCTCTCCACCCTAATGGGCCGCATGGGCCGGAGTGGGCCCAAATGGCTAAAGTGGGCCGGATGGGCCGAAATGGGCCTAGCTGCTCGGGCTCCGTACTACGTAAAGCCTTGGACTCCTGAACAGTAATAGGCCGGGATAATATATCCCAACACAAGTCCCCCAGTTTCTTGAGTAGTGAGCTCGCGAATCTGCTCGAGAAAATATACTCTGCCTGCGCTCTTCCTCTGTCTTGCTGGAAACTGTGTCTTCACATAATCATAATATATGAGTGAGTGTCTGCACTCCTGAACGTAATCTGCCGGTGAGGCACCCCCCTTCTCAACAGGGTCGGGCGAAGGGTGCTCCTCCACGGGAACACTCCCCCTGAATGCATCAGGCGAGAGTAAAGGACTCTGACTCGAGCTTTCCAACGGAGAAGCTTAGAGGTCCATGCATCTATAAACCGACGTCGCGGTACTGTCAAAACACGATGCTCATGTGTATGTATGAATGTATGAGGTATGATGCATGAATGCATGAATGCATGTAATGTATGGGTGCAATGTATGGGAGAAGGAATGTGAGATGTGATGGAAAGCGGTGGCTCTCATCGATTACCCGGGCATGTCAGCGCCGAGAGGCAGACGTGCTGCATAAGAGATGTTCGTCGCCATCCTGGACGGGATGGGCGAGCCGAACATGAGACAGACACGATGGCACAGAGGCGCTGATCGTGCTGCATAAGAGATGTTCGTCGCCATCCTGGAAGGGATGGGCGAGCCGAACATGAGCCAGACACGATGGCACAGAGGCGCTGATCGTGCTGCATAAGACGTTCGTCGCCACCCCTGGAAGGAATGGGCGATCCGAACGTGAGCTGGGTACGATGGCGCTGAGGGGCCGATCGTACTGCATAAGACGGTCGTCGCCATCCTGGAGGGAATGGGCGATCCGAACCGTGAATCAGGACACGATGGCGCTGAGGGGCCGATCGTGATGCATAAGACGTTCGTCGCCACCCTGGAAGGGATGGACGAGCTGAACGTGAGCTGGGTATGATGGCGCTGAGGGGCCGATCGTACTGCATAAGACGGTCGTCGCCATCCTGGAGGGAATGGGCGATCCGAACCGTGAATCAGGACACGATGGCGCTGAGGGGCCGATCGTGATGCATAAGACGTTCGTCGCCACCCTGGAAGGGATGGACGAGCCGAACATGAGCTGGGTACGATGGCGCTGAGGGGCCGATCGTACTGCATAAGATGGTCGTCGCCATCCTGGAGGGAATGGGCGATCCGAACCGTGAATCTGGACACGATGGCGCTGAGGGGCCGATCGTGATGCATAAGACGTTCGTCGCCACCCTGGAAGGGATGGACGATCCGAACGTGAGCTGGGTACGATGGCGCTGAGGGGCCGATCGTACTGCATAAGACGGTCGTCGCCATCCTGGAGGGAAATGGGCGATCCGAACCGTGAATCAGGACATGATGGCGCTGAGGGGCCGATCGTGATGCATAAGACGTTCATCGCCACCCTGGAAGGGATGGACGAGCCGAACGTGAGCTGGGTACGATGGCGCTGAGGGGCCGATCGTACTGCATAAGACGGTCGTCGCCATCCTGGAGGGAAATGGGCGATCCGAACCGTGAATCAGGACACGATGGCGCTGAGGGGCCGATCGTGATGCATAAGACGTTCATCGCCACCCTGGAAGGGATGGACGAGCCGAACGTGAGCTGGGTACGATGGCGCTGAGGGGCCGATCGTACTGCATAAGACGGTCGTCGCCATCCTGGAGGGAAATGGGCGATCCGAACCGTGAATCTGGACACGATGGCGCTGAGGGGCCGATCGTGACGCATAAGACGTTCGTCGCCACCCTGGAAGGGATGGACGAGCCGAACATGAGCTGGTACGATGGCGCTGAGGGGCCGATCGTACTGCATAAGACGGTCGTCGCCATCCTGGAGGGAAATGGGCGATCCGAACCGTGAATCAGGACACGATGGCGCTGAGGGGGCCGATCGTGATGCATAAGACGTTCGTCGCCACCCTGGAAGGGATGGACGAGCCGAACGTGAGCTGGGTACGATGGCGCTGAGGGGCCGATCGTACTGCATAAGACGGTCGTCGCCATCCTGGAGGGAAATGGGCGATCCGAACCGTGAATCTGGACACGATGGCGCTGAGGGGCCGATCGTGATGCATAAGACGTTCGTCGCCACCCTGGAAGGGATGGACGAGCCGAACGTGAGCTGGGTACGATGGCGCTGAGGGGCCGATCGTACTGCATAAGACGGTCGTCGCCATCCTGGAGGGAAATGGGCGATCCGTACCGTGAATCAGGACACGATGGCGCTGAGGGGCCGATCGTGATGCATAAGACGTTCGTCGCCACCCTGGAAGGGAATGGGCGATCCGAACCGTGAATCAGAACACGATGGCGCTGAGGGGCCGATCGTGATGCATAAAAATAGTGATGATCATCTCATGGCCCTCGGCCTCTCGCGGCCCTCGGCCGTGCTGGTGATGTGTCAAATCTCTCCTGATTGGCTGTGAGAAGCCGATCGTCTGCCAGGACTCCATCCGGGAAGGAATGGTGAGCCTGAAATAAATCCGGGCGATGTCCCTCCTACCTGATCTGGGGAGCTAATCGTCGTTCGTCTACCGTATCCGTGGTCCTATGTACGGACCGCTAAGCGGTGTACACTCGGTACGCAACAGACTCCGGTGGAGAACTGGTCCTGCGTGTCTGACCCATGGGGCTGGTCTTCGTTCGTCTACCGTATCCGTGGTCCTATGTACGGACCGCTAAGCGGTGTACACTCGGCACGCAACAGACTCCGGTAAAGAACTGGTTCTTCGTTCTTCCCAAGTCTCGTGAGTACTGGTCTCCTGGTTCCGCAGGAGACGTTTGTCATCCCAACTATGAGAAGAAACAGGTTTATCCACGTCGGGATTCCCTATTCTTCGTTCGTCCCTGTCGTGGTCCTACTAACCTTCTTACTTCGAAGAAGACGTTCGGTCATCCAACGATCGCAAGGAGGAACAGGTTTATCCACGTCGGGATTCCCTATTCTTCGTTCGTCCCTGTCGTGGTCCTACTAACCTTCTTACTTCGAAGAAGACGTTCGGTCATCCAACGATCGCAAGGAGGAACAGGTTTATCCACGTCGGGATTCCCTATTCTTCGTTCGTCCCTGTCGTGGTCCTACTAATCTTCTTACTTCGAAGAAGACGTTCGGTCATCCAACGATCGCAAGGAGGAACCGGTTTATCCACGTCGGGATTCCCTGCTTCGTCGCCTCATGCTCGTGGCCCTACTAGCCTTCTGCTCTGGCAGAAGGTGTTCGTCGAACCACGGGTCATGGGAGGAACTGGTTTATCTTGCCGAGGTTCCCTTTGGTACGTCTAGCCCCCCCCCCCACGTTCCTACTAGCCTCCGCGTCGGGAGACGTTCGTCATACGCGGCGAAGGAAGATCAGGCATACCTCGTCAAGACTCCCTCTCTCATAGGAGCTTCTCTCTCCCCTTCTCCCCATCTTTTTTTTATTTTTTTTTTTTTTCCTTTTTTTTCTTTTTCTTTTTTTTTTCTTTTTTTGTTTTTTTTTTTTGAGGGAGGAAAATACGTTCATCGGTTCTAAGAATGACCACAAGTGATGTCACACATAATGGTGGTGGGATACAAAAACGAATAAAATGACGAGGCGATGGAATAGCTGGTCGTCATGCGATGGCGATGGTCACCCTCCTGGAGGGGAGGGGTGAGCCCGATCGCTAACTCAAGAAGGTCGGCATTGGGAGCCGATAATGATCATAATGTCGCTGAGCAGTCGGTCCTGATAAGGAGATGACAATAGTGTCCGATCAAGCCGATATATCCAAGCAACGGCTCTCATCCACGCAGCGCGGGGATGAAACCGGTCTTCAAAAGATAAATATGTCGTGCCGGGAGGCCGAACATAACATGATAGTGTCGGCAGTAAGAGGCCGACCTGAAAGAATCAAGCAATGGTCCTCGTCCGCGAGGGGCAGGGACAAGGCCGGTCTTCAAAGATAAACACGCCGTGTCGGGAGGCCAGTCGTGATATAATAACATCGACAATGAGAGGCCGATCTGAGAAAACAAGCAACGGCCGTCATCCGCGAGGAGCGGGGATGAAACCGGTCTTCAAATATGGAAAGAACGCCGAGCCGGGAGGCTGGTCGTGATATAACGGTGTCGGCAATGAGAGGCCGATATGAGAAAACAAGCAACGGTCCTCATCCGTGCAGTGCGGGGACGAGGCCGGTCTTCAAATATGGAACACACGCCGTGCCGAGAGGCCGGTCGTGATATCATAGTGTCGGCAATGGGAGGCCGACCTGATGTAAGGATGGTCTCACGGCCCTCGGCCGTGATGGTCTCCTCTAGGCCCTCAGCCTCTGAATGATGGATGATCGTCTCACGGTCCTCCGCCGTGGTAGTCCACTCTAGACCCTCGGCCTCTAGGTGTTCTCTCCTAGGCCATCGGTCTCTGGGGTGGAGATGCTCGTCTCACGGTCCTCAGCCGTGATGGTCTCCTCTTTAGCTGGCCCTGAATGTCTTCAAGACTTGGGCCGAGCGTCTTTTAATCATCTCACTCGAGCGCGTCGAGTGATTTCAACTGCGCAATAAGCATGGTAACGGGCCGCACGGCCCGACAATAAATATGCACACATAACCATCTGCATGGCCTTCTCTCTAACACCCACGATTACCGGCCTATGGGTCATCGTGACCCTCGGCCCGGCTCATCGTGCGGGGTTAATGGACGTAGCAGCTCGCGGCGGGGCCAATTAGCAGCCCGCCGAACGTCACATAGAGATATTCATCGGTCTGTGAGTTTTCACACTCAGACCCAAGTTGGTCGCACTGCCCTCGGAAAAACGAGGTTGAGTGCTTTGGTGCCCTCGGGCCCCATAGGCCACGTTCGGCAATAGTCACTTTGCGCCTAATGGCGTAGATGGTACTAGGGTACGATCGTTGCTCGAGCACTCGGTGCCGTGCGGACTAATGCGTAACCCCCCAAATCAAAACGCGTCATCGGGGCACTACCCTCTGGAGACGCTCAGATCGCTAGTCAAAGCCGATCGAGAGTGGGCTAATCGGGCCCACCAACAATTAAACATTTAATAAAATGTTGGCCGAACTAACTATCACTAGAGCTTCGCTCCGCATCATTTAATTCGGGACATTTTTATCCCTAATAAATAATAGTGATGTACGGGTAGTAATAATAGTATTATCCTACCATAAGTCATTCAGATACGCTCCGTTCACTAATTAAAGCCGATCGCGAGCGGGCCAACGGGCCCACAATAACCCATCATTAATTAAAATGACGGTGAACTCATTATCACTAGAGCTTTACTCATTCGAGTTTGCCCGACATTATTTAATTCCGGGATATTTTAATCCCTCATAAATAATGATGATAACAGATTAACTAATAGCAAGAAAATTACTCTATAGCATCAATAAATAATTGTACCGACTTAAAGTGTGGGCACTTAGCTTTTAAAATAATGGGGACGTTCGCCATAGGAGTTCGGTTGTTCCATGTTGCTAACTTTGATCTAGTCAAAATTGTCCAAGGCCCCCAATTATTCATCCTTCCCATCCGCAAGCTGGCATTTTGGTAGCCTATCCCTATAGTCAACAGGGTAGCAGATAGCTACAGATAGCTACTATAGGTCCCAGGTAGCTTTATCCCTAGGGGTGACGGCCAAGCTTCCTCAGGCAGCATCCACGGCGGAGGGATAGACCGGGAGTGGGGTCGCTAGGACTCCGGCAACGCTCACAAGGCTTCCTCAGGCCATATGGGTGCGTTGGTTCGCGATTTGCCATCCCCGGAGCTCCTGGCAGCCATTAATGGCGGACCTTCTCCTGGGTGTAGTGAAGCTAGGGGAGCAAGGAGGTCGACAAGGACGATACGGCGGCGGCGAGGGGGCCAGCTTCAGCCGCTGGGCGTACTCCGACGGGGGTTGAGATGTCGACGCAGGTGGACGGAGGTGGAAACTCGTCCGTTGATGCGGCGAGGTCTGGAATCGAGGAGGATGGTTTCCGAAGGGCAGCGACCTCCGGCCTAAGGTGCGTGGTGCAGCACAGATAGCCCCGGTGATTCCTGTTGATTCCGCTTCAAATCTGGGATCTCCCAGACCCCAAATTCCAGGATTTTTCTTCTTCTTTTTTGCTGGAATCAGTCCGCTTCGTATGAATTTTTCTCGTAGAAACTCAAGAATAGCAGAATACATGAATCTTTTTGGACAGATTCCCACAGACGGCGCCAGTGTTGAGTTTAATCCAACACGATATAGTAAATATATGTATGAACACTCAGTTTTTACGTGGAAACCCGAAAGGGAGAAAACCACGGGACTTTTTAGGCTAATGTCCAAGCCCCCTCTTTCTCATTAGGACTCTCCTCACCGTTACATTGTACAAGCTCCCATTAATGGAGTATTTGAGCTATTCTACAGGAAGAAGGAAGAAGGAAGAAGGAAGGGATCCCTAATATGGAGGGAAACTCCCATATTTATAGAGAATAGGGAAAGGGGATGCTCTCCACCCTAATGGGCCGCATGGGCCGGAGTGGGCCCAAATGGCTAAAGTGGGCCGGATGGGCCGAAATGGGCCTAGCTGCTCGGGCTCCGTACTACGTAAAGCCTTGGACTCCTGAACAGTAATAGGCCGGGATAATATATCCCAACATCGTATTTTATATCGGAATAATAAATGTCTTCTAGCAAAATAATAAATTCAAGTGATCTTATTCGTATCAAACGGTTAAGTGCAATGAGTGTTTATTTTAGACGGAGTACTTCTTAGTAAACTTCAATTCCGAGCTAATTATATTTTACCCACAGTAGATATGTAATTCGTCGATGCATGCAACCAAAGAACAAAAGGAAAACTTAAAGCCGCAAAACATACCGGTGCCAGATCTATGACTTGGGTTGTAAATCGGAGTGTTTAAAAGTAAAAAATTGAAACATTCTTAAGCCTTGGTCGACTTTCAACCACGGAAACCTTCATTGCATATTTCCGGAGGTGATTTATTTTGTGATCGTCAACATCATCAGCGTGTGTTGTTGCCGGAGGTCCATGGCGTTGGAGCAGTTGTTGGTGTGTGTTTGAAATAGCATATTGATGGGCGGGGAAATGTATTTTGTTGTATTTTTGAGGAATCTATAGAAGCGGCGGGTGTGAGGAGCCGCCGTGGTATGTGGGATGAGAGGGTGAAGTGTGATTCATTGGGGGGTGGGCATAACGCATAAGAGTTACTGTCGTCTCTTTCTGTTAGGGTTGTGGCTTGAATTAGTTTAACAGACATAAGGTTGATATGGGCCGGAAGCTCGGTATGCCTTTTTTATATGGAGTACCTTAATCGAACTAGGATCACACTTGCCAGTTTTAAATTAAATTTGGGGCAAAGTTGATTTTTGTGTGAGTGAGTATACTAAGAGCCCGTTTGGTGACATTTTTTTTCAACTTATCAGACTTATCAGCCATTATTTTCACCAAACATGTAATTTTTACTTCCACATGTTGAATTGTGTAATAATAAGAAAAAGTAAGGTTGGAGTTACTTTTCTGTCTGTATTGACTGAAGTTACTCCAGATGACCATTTTAACTATTTTTACATATAATGTTTCTTTATTTTAAAAATAAAATATATTTTAAAAATATTTTTTTCTAAAATCAGCAAAATTAGCCAATGCACCCACTTCAGCCAGAACTTCATAAATTTCAGCAGAATCAGCCAAGTAAGCCGATTTCCATGCTACCAAACGAGCTCTAACATTTTAAATTGATTTACACCTCACATCTATTAATCTATTAATATATAAAAGCACACTTCTTTGATGAATAGGGTCCCCCCCCCCCCAAATGTTGACATCATGCTTTTGTTCATTTTTCCATTAAAAAATTGCAAAATCCTTAAACAAATGTCAAAATAAATACAATAATACAAAATAATTAGTCTGTATAATCTAAAGATATTACATCCATCAGAGCATAAAGTTTTGTAAGCAACCAAATATTATTTGTACAAAGATGTAAAAAAGTATTTTGACCATAGTAACTATGCTTAACGTGTCATATTTTCATAAACAACCTTTGTTTTAATCATACTTATGTAATCATTTAAAAATGTTATATACAAATATACCTAAATAACATTATATGTATAAAAACTTATTTGAAGTTTTCTCATAAATTTATATTTAAGTTTAGTTTAGGAAAAATATAACACATTTTCACATATCTACACACCCCCTGATTTGCCAGATTACATCACCAATTCGTCAAAATAATGCAATTCGTATAGATAAAGAAATAACACATTTTCACATTTCCGCACACCCCCTGATTTGCCAGGTTACATCAGCAATTCGTATAGATAAAGATAAAGACATAACACACTTTCACATATCTGCACACCCCCTGAATTGCCATGTTACATCAGCAATTTGTCTAAATAATACAATTCGTATAGATAACGAAATAACACATTTTCACATATCTGCACACCCCCTGATTTGACAGGTTACATCAGCAGTTCGTATAGATAAAGATAAAGACATAACACACTTTCACATATATGCATACCCCCTGATTTGTCAGGTTACACCAGCAATTCGTATAGATAAAGACATAACACATTTTCACAAATCTGCACACATCCCCTGATTCGTCAGGTTACATCAGCAATTCGTCTAAATAACGCAATTCGTATAGATAAAGACATTACACATTTTCACACATGTGCCCCCCCCCCCCCCCCCCCGATTTGCCAGGTTACATCAGCAATTTGACTAAATAATGCAATTCATATAGATAAAGACATAACACATTTTCACATATATGCCCCCCCCCCCCCCCCCCCCCCGATTTGCCAGGTTACATCACCAATTCGTCAAAATAATGCAATTCGTATAGATAAAGAAATAACACATTTTCACATTTCCGCACACCCCCTGATTTGCCAGGTTACATCAGCAATTCGTATAGATAAAGATAAAGACATAACACATTTTCACATATCTGCACACCCCCTGAATTGCCATGTTACATCAGCAATTTGTCTAAATAATGCAATTCGTATAGATAACGAAATAACACATTTTCACATATCTGCACACCTCCTGATTTGACAGGTTACATCAGCAGTTCGTATAGATAAAGATAAAGACATAACACACTTTCACATATATGCATACCCCCTGATTTGTCACGTTACACTAGCAATTCGTCTAAATAATGCAATTCGTATAGATAAAGACATAACACATTTTCACAAATCTGCACACATCCCCTGATTCGTCAGGTTACATCACCAATTCGTCTAAATAATGCAATTCGTATAGATAAAGACATTACACATTTTCACACATGTGCCCCCCCCCCCCCCCCATATTTGTCAGGTTACATCAGCAATTTGACTAAATAATGCAATTCATATAGATAAAGACATAACACATTATCACATATCCGCACACCCCCTGATTTGCCAGGTTACATCAGCAATCCGTCTAAATAATGCAATTCGTATAGATAAAGACATAACACATTTTCACATATCTGCACACCCCCTGATTTGCCAGGTTACATCAGCAATTCGTCTAAATAATGCAATTCGTATAGATAAAGACATAACACATTTTCACATATCTGCACACCCCCTGATTTGACAGGTTACATCAACAATTCGTATAGCTAAAGATAAAGACATAACACATTTTCACATATCTGCACACCCCCTGAATTGTCATGTTACATTAGCAATTTGTCTAAATAATGCAATTCGTATAGGTAACGACATAACACATTTTCACATATCTGCACACCCCCTGATTTGACAGGTTACATCAGCAGTTCGTATAGATAAAGATAAAGACATAACACAGTTTCACATATATGCACACCCCCTGATTCGTCAGGTTACATCAGCAATGCGTCTAAATAATGCAATTCGTATAGATAAAGACATTACACATTTTCACATATGTGCCCCCCCCCCCCCCCCCCCCCCCCGATTTTCCAGGTTACATAAGCAATTCGTCAAAATAATGCAATTCGTATAGATAAAGACATAACACATTTTCACATATCTGCACACACCCCGATTTGGCAGGTTACACCAGCAATTCGTCTAAATAATGCAATTCGTATAGATAAAGACATAACACATTTTCACATATGTGCACACCCCCTGATTTGCAAGGTTACATCAGCAATTCGTCTAAATAATGCAATTCGTATAGATAAAGACATAACACATTTTCACATATCTGCACACCCCCTGATTTGTCAGGTTTCATCAGCAATTCGTCTAAATAATGCAATTCGTATAGAAAAAGACATAACATATTTTCACATATCTTGACATCCCCCCTGATTTGCCAGGTTACATCAGCAATTCGTCTAAATAATGCAATTCGTATAGATGTAATGTCACCATATTATGTAGTAATTATAAAAATTTATACATTCGGTTAACATATATAGACCTTTGATTTGAAAATGAAAAAAAAATCTTTGTCAAACATTTACTTGAATGAAGGATTTTAATAAGGGAAATTTTTTGAATGTGAGTAAATAAGTTTGAGAATTCCAAAATAAGATTGTCATGTTTTTTATTGCCAAAGTAGGCGTAATTAATGTCAAGCCTGAAAAATATTGTCATGCTTAAGGTCCAGTTTTAGAATACATAAAACTTTTTTTGTCCTATTTAGTGTAATTTCCCTTTTAACAAGGGTTAATGCTAGACAGAAGGTACAAAGAAGTGTTTTATAAAATTCGTCATGTAATGTAATTTGTTTTCAAATGATGTTTATATTGCGTGTTACTTACTATTTTGCGGGCTATAAAAAATAATGTACTACTCTGTAATCATTAATAATATGTTTCATTTACGTCAAGATTTATTATTGTATGGAGTATAATTCTAAACAATTCAATTAAAATTACAAGTTTGTTTATTTTTTAATAAAAATGGTCGCTAATGTTAATTATACTCCCGGAATTTCACCGATCATGCATCGCACAGGTATTGATGAAGAAGAAGGAACTACTGAACAAGACTCAAAATGTTGTATTCAAAAAGTGTTTAACAATGTTTAGGGTTACATGAAATGTATATTTACAATGTTATGATTTCTAAGCATTTGTTGGATGTTTTTGATCTTTTAAGTAATGCTTAGTGCTCTCTTTTTAAGTATAATATATATTGTAAGTGTGTGTTGTTTATTGCTTGAATTATATCAATATTCCATGGAGATAGATACTCTCATCAATTGATAGTGTAATTTGAATTAGTGAACACAAAAACATTTGAAGGAAAATTCTCAGACCGTGCATCGCACGGGTGAATTTACTAGTCATCAATAAACAATACAGTTTGTCGTGATTTTATGGAAATGTAACTATTCTAGCAGAGTAGGTTAAATTAATAAGACATTAACAATCTGAAATTTAAAAATATATATATAATAATGTAAGTGAATTGCAGAAATGCTAAAACTAATACTTCATGCGTCCCTATTTAATCTTCTCACTTTTCTTTTTCGGACATCTCTTTAAAAAATCTCATTTTCCTATTTGGTAAATAAAATAGTTCAAAATAGTACAAAAGTTTGTTAAACAGTGTCAGACAATTTCATATTTTTAATATGTGTGGATTTTGGGAATATTAATAATGGTAGGATTGATTAGCAATTAGCACTGAGAATTGTACTTTTTCTCTTCCAACTTATAAGTGTGTACTAACAATTGAGAATTGTACTTTTTCTCTTCCAACTTATAAGTGTATACTAACAATTAAATTAACTGTACTATAATTAAATTAGCTAAATTATAATAGTAATTAACCATAAAATCAACTATATTATAAATAAATTTATACTTGACACTCTTAGGCAAAAATATTATTTATATAGTTAACAAATACAATAACGACTATTGGTTATTTTAGATGGTTAAATTAAGATGTGAAGTACATAAAGAGTATATTAGTTACTAAAATTTATATTTTGTCTAGATTTCATGGACACATTTTTTATATAACACCATCATCAACAGTGGAAAGTTCAAATAAAATTGTATCTCTCGCAAGAAATAAAATAAAATTGTATCTAATAATACTTCTCAATGTGTTGCTTTAATGCCTAAAGAAGTAATTTGGTGAAACTTTCTTATATATGACTCCGACACTCTGAATATAAGAAAAGTTGAGACTAATATCATAAATCATAATCAAAGGGATGAAAAAGTCATGAACTACTTTATCATGGCTTTTAATAGTATAATATACTTTATTAAATTTGGAATAGTTATCGTGTCCTTTATTACAATTTTATGCTACCTTATATACTTTGTTACACTTTTTATCAGGATGAACAACACTCATTTTCCGCCCCCAACACATTCTTTTCTTGGATCCGCCACTGCTACTAGTATTAGGATCAAAACACTGATAGCCCTTATAACCAGATGCATAGCCTAGAAAACACACTGCATAGAGCGGGGAGAAAGTTTATTAGATCAAGTGGCAGAAAAATTTGGATATCAAACGGTGGAAAACAAGTGCATAAAAGGTAGAGTAATCAGAAGACTTGTGAAAAAAATTTGAGATGGAGAAAGACCCTGTAATAAAAGAGGAGATGGTAATCTATTAAGAATGTATGTAGCAGTATAAAGTGCATCTACCCAAAATTGACTCGGGGCCGAAGTCTCTAAGAGTATGGTGCAAGTTAATTCTAGAAGATGACGATATTTACGCTCAGCAACACCATTTTGCTGAGATGTGTCAACACAAATAATTGAAGCAAGAGTATCCGCCAAAATTGTAATTTCCCCAAAATAATTATTCGTAGATTGATCAGGCTTCTTCTTAATATTAGACAAGGGAAATTTACCGAAATATGACTAAAACTCAATGAGTTTCTGAATCTATGACTTAACTAGTTTTTATACTTTTGTATGACCAAAAATCCAAAAACAAATAGAAAATTCGTTTATATTTAAATGTTGAATGACGAAAATACCATTATTTAAAGCATATGCATTTAGCACTAATTTCGTCCAATTAAAATTATTACACTTTATATTGCCGTTAATGCACAAAATTAATGCATGACTTTACTGCACATCCGGTAATAATCATTGCACTTCCCCTAAAATTAAATCTCTTCTTATTCGATTGAGGATTTTTTTATTTAACAATTTTATTATTTTACGTCTAATTAAGTATATTGCATTTCATGATGACTTCACTGTTTTGCGTTACTGCAATACTTGTAATAATCACTGCACTTCCGTTAAAATTAATTCTCTTCTCATTCACTTGAGCACTTTATTTTTTATTTTTATTTTTCGTTTTTTAGATTTAATAATTTTATTATTTTATTTCAATTATGTAAATTGCACTTCATGATGATATTACTGCTCTGTATTACTCCAATATTGGTCATAATCATTGCACAACAAAATTTTCTCAATGCATTCATTCACTGTCATGTACAACATGTCTATTACCATATATATTCACTGCCCCATACACAACACTTATTAAATGTTCATTGTTGATGTTCAATGCCATATTTAATATTCACAAATCATAATCAATACCCAAAACCCTAATTTCACAAATATACAAAAATAAGAAGTGAAAAGGTTTAAAGAATTGAAATACGGAGTAGTAACACTGTCGAAGAACAAAACCATGCCATGTCATGGTCCAGTAAAGCAAATCCTCATCCACATAAAAGAGATTCTTGCCGGGCATTTGTTCCATATTAAACTGAGGAGAGACAGATACTTAATTTCATCCACGTATAGCGACGAGCCTACCTCTTCAATAGAGTGCTTGATGGTCCAGCCCTGAAGGCGGCGGCAAGCATGGTTCGAACCGGCGGCAGCGCACTATGGTCTATGGAGTGCGGCTGGGCGCTGGTGTCGATCTGAAAGTGGCTGCAGCGAGCAAGCCTAATGTTGCGGGTGGTCGGGCTAGCAAGCGCATTGATGCACCAGTGCCGGCAATTGTGCTTCTGGACGGCGGCAAACCATCGAGCGGCGGCGGAAAGCGGGCTGGTGGCTGCAGGGGGTGTGGCGGGCCGCAGGGTGGGTGGATCCATGGAGGCGGAAGACTGAAACGCTAGGGTTGGAATTAAGAATAGAAGGTTAGAGTTTTATAGATATAACTTAAAGGGTAAATTAGTCCATAAAAATTATTAATTAATTAATTAATTACGAAATTAATTAGATTTTATATATTTAAATATTATTTTGAGGAAAAAACTAGTTAGGTCATAGATTGAGAAAGTGAGGAAGTTGTAGTCATACCTAGGGTAATTATCTCATTAGACAACATGCATTTTAATTCCATAGAGCGGGCTAAACTAGCATACATAAATCTAGATTCCAACCATTCCCAAATCCCATAAGAATGTTTTAAATCATGAACGCCCACAAGGACATCTCACGACAAAGTAGCAAATAGTCATGAGCGAATAGTTTGATCAATACGTAATCATGATGAGTATTCGGGATTAAGGATTTGACGATTATGGAGATCTATGAAATACACAGAGGGTACTCGTATGGATCCGTCAATCATGCCCAGAAGACCTTGAGAGACAAGAAACGACTCGACCTGGGTCCGCCACGTTAGATAGTCTTCACAACCAATATCTTTGTCGTGATGTTGGTGACATTAGTGGAGACATGGAACACTGTGTGGGCGAGTTCTGCCATAGGGGAGCCAGCCATGGAAATCTGGCCTGGTCGTGGAGAAACGAAGGACGAAGAGATGCTCGGCTACCCTACAAAAGTCGGATCACAGTACGAAGAAGCAGACAGAGGCGGACAATCCAGTGTCACCGGCTGTACTGGGGACGAAACTGGCCACATAAAAGTGGGGGCAGATTCTAAAAAAGGGAGTAAGTCACCAGAGCAGACCTGGAAGGCGACACAAACAGGGAGACGGAAGCTACTGTAGATAGCCCTGGCATCGACGACTGCAAACCCGAAGAGATTGGGACGCTAGATGAAGCTGATGTGGTGAGAATGCCATTGACGGTGCTCACCGAGACGGAGGTTTCCATCGAGAAAGAGGCGGCTGCGGCTGAAGTCATGGCGGCAGTAGGTCGGCAATGTCAAGGAGAGGACCGGAAAAAATTAAGTTTTTTCCCATGCTCTTGATACCCTGCGAGAGAATGGAACAAGTTGCCCACTAAGGAGCTCTGACGGATGTATTTATAATAAAAGAGTATAATGTAAAAATAATATAAATAATCCTAGTGTATTAGTGAGTAGTTAAAAAAATAGAAATAATGTACAAAAAACAATTATAGAAAACATACAGCAAGCTCGACAAAAATTAGTATATGACATTAAAACACATTTAACATAATACACAATGGGATGAAAAAATATACACACCTTCTGATTTCTAGGTGCATTATCATGCATCATCATTACATATTTACATATGCATGCGAAGATGAGTGCGTATACGGTGCAACCTGCACAGCTTGAGCATTATGCTCCCCTCACCAAAACGACGATGTTTGAATCATGCCCAAAAAATCGTGTGTTACTGTTCACCGCGCGTGACAGTAACTTTTCTTTTTGTTTTTTCATTGTCTAGAAGCAGAATGATGTAACTCGTGTGTAATGCAATGTAACTCACGTTCTTAGAAATGTAATCCTAGTTATTGGTAAATGTAACTAATGCACTAGAATGTAAATTTACTCCCTGCAATGTTTATTTTGTCGCTTATTATATATGAAATGTAAATTGTGTATTAAAATGTAACTCCAAGCAAGTTGAGATGTAAAACGTGTTAATTGAAATGTAACTTGCTATGGTAAATCAAAATGTAAAACTCATTAATTGAAATGTAATTTGGTGTAAGTTCTAAGGTAAATTGTGTTGAAGGAAATGTAACCTAAGACGTACTGAAATGTAAATCGTGTTTATGAACGTGTAAGTTAAGACCAATCAAAATGTAAGTTGTCTAATACTCCAAATAAAATATATGTAATTGCAACAAACATTGATGGAGGAAGTCTTTAAATTTTGCCTACAGTACGACCATTTGTAGTGGTATAGGATTAGGAGTCCAAAATGGTAAAGTTGGAAATTTTATACTCCTAATTTAGTGTAGTGGTGTGTTAAAAGGGGGGTTAAAAGTGTGAAAAGGGATGAATGAGTGTATTTTTAGAGAGGTGGGTTGATAGAGTGGGTAAAGGAAAGAAGCAAAGAAAAAGGGAAAGAAAGGACCGACCGTGGGTTTGCTCTTGGTACAGATGATGTCATGCTTTTGTCATAACACCCCAAATTTTTTAAAATTACTATAACTTTTTTATTTTTACTCCAAATTTTTCAAACAATATATCAAAATTCCTAACTTTTTATAACCTTTCAAACGACACCAATATTACATGTATAAAGTATAAAACAATTTTCAAATGTCAACTGTTGGAGTTTTCTTGATCCCAAGAAAATACGAAACACAAATTTTTAATCCATGGAGTCTCAATAAATAACTAAGTATTACATGAAATCATTTTATTCTTTATTAAAACTAAAAATTTAAAAATAATATTAACAATTTTCTTAATGAAATTTATTTTTTGTTACATCAAAATGTGTATTTTTTATTTCATAATCATTTAGGGGAAAAAATAAAACAAAAAAAAATCGTATAATAATTTAATTGATGTTTTACTAAATCGATATGTAAAAAAATATGATGAGTGTACTTTATTGACGGTGATAGGATGCAGAAAAATATGAGTCTAAACATTGTTTTCATATAGACGGAGTCCATATTTAACATTTTAGACTCTTGACCACTACAAATGGTCTAATGTTAATTGTTAATGTTTATTGCTCTTCCCAATACCACAACATTCAATTATGGAAGAAAATCATTTTTTTGACTAGCGGGTTAAGTTTGCAATATTCGGAAAAGCAGGAAACGATGCATAGCAAATGACAAACGATTTTCTTCGGCCTAATTATTGCTATGTAGTACATCGCTGCAACCAAAGACGGAGGAGAGGATACTTCTTTCCTAGAGACGGCCTGTGCAGTGGGGCGACGACGAAGCTTCTGGTACCGGATCTGTGAGGGATGGAGATGAAGTCGATTATTTTTTTTGTAAATATTAAACGACACCGTTTTGGACTGGTGCACCGTGCTTAACTTATAATTACAGCTGGCCCGTTAGCTTATTTTAAATATTAGTGCCTATTTATTTTTTTTAGGCAATTTATTAAAAGTTACGTACGAAGTATCAAATTATTAAAACTAAATTTGTAAATGTAGTAGGACTAGTTAAGTGGCTTAAGTTCGTACACACATGTCATCTAAGAGAAAGCCAAGTAAAAATGTTAAACTAAATACATAGACATATGATTACATTATTATGTTTTCAGTAATAAATAAAAGACGTGTAAATGGAAACGAAAAAAAAATAAGAAAAGATGAAGGTTAGAATATTAATTTTATATTTCCATGAATATAAAATACTATGGAAAATTATAAATGAGTAAATCTGTGATTTTGGATTTATGGTAAAAATTACGTACATTCCTATAATATTTTTTTACTATTGAAGCACTTAACTAAGAATATAGAAGATTGTTTGCAAAATTTGAAATGTAATAGATTATACTCCGTACTACATATAACGTCATGAATAAAAAAGGTAGTTTCTATGGTACCTATAAGGTACCATACATTTGTCAACATGGACCAATGAAAAGGTAGCAGTTGAATTATTTAAATCTAAATTAAAATTGATAAAGTGATGTGGTCCAATCAAATGAATGCTAGGTATGGTACCCCTATTTTTAGAAAAAACATAATTTGGATAAGAACACGTAATGAATAAGTTAGAAAAAAGGAAAGAACACGTAGTTCACAATTGGAAGCTAGACTAAGCATGAAGACAAAAACACATGCATGCATGAGTGACTACTGACTATCGACTGACATAGTGACATGCAGGTAGTCAGTGACCGAGCCAGACATTTAGGGTTAAAAGGACCGATCTTTAACAATTCAATTGGGCTTGGGGTACACACAACTCATACACACACCTACACACTATAAATACGCCCAAAAATTACCATTTTTTTTACTCCTTTCCCTCCCTTACGCTCAAATACAACCCACCCTCTCTTTCCCCACTCCCTCCCCCATCGTTCTTCTTTCTTGTACCCGCAGCACACCTCAACGCATAACAAGCTTCAAAATCAATGGAATCAATAGATTTTGGTGGCTGAAGTTGAGGGGAGAACCGGCGGTGGCGGCTGAAGTTGACGGAGAACCGGCGGGTGGCGGCTGAATTTGACGGAGAACCGGCGGTGGCGGCTGAAGTTGACGGAGAACCGGCGGTGGCGGCTGAAATTGAGGGAGAACCGGCAGCGGTGGCTAAACGTGACGGAGAACCGGCGGCGGCGGCCATGGACAATGTCCCTGAACTTGGCGGCGGCCATGGACGATGTAAACAGCACAAACAAGATTTTTCTTCTTCACAGACAATTACGACACAAATCACAGACAAAGTCATATAACAGTACAAACAAGATTTTTCTTCTTCACAGACAACTACGACACTAATCACAGACAAAGTCATATAACAGCACAAACAAGATTTTTCTTCTTCACAGACGCACAATAGACAATGGATTACATATGCTAATGATAGAGACAATAGGAAATCCACTACTTCCTATGTGTTTACTTTGTGTGGTTCATGTGTTAGTTGGAAATCTCAGTTACAG